>OU015768.1:36101564-36134232 GCA_907173295.1 Fagus sylvatica | reverse complement strand
CACTTGCGTCCCCTTTTAAAAAAATTTCTTACTCCTGATGCTTCCTCCCCAACGTCACAACGCAACAAATGGCATCACATACAAACTCATCTCAAACATCTTTCTTTTTTTTTCTTTGCTGAATACCTCAACCATCCATTTCTCGATCCTTATTAACCGTTTCCACACCTCTTCTCGGCAGTTAAAGACACCCATTCTTCAAGTATCTAAATATTAGGCAAAGTCGAATTGTTTGATGTCCAACTAGTAATTTTACATCCCAAACTAGATAGATCAAGTAACAAAGTTCCATTATAATCTAGTCCATGAATATCTCCATGTAAGCCATAAATATTTTCTTTCAAAATTTCAATATTAAGCTACAAAATTCTAACTCATGGATAAAAGGCAAATCATCACACAAAAACCATAGCATCTATTCAACTCTATATACATACTCAACTTCTAAAACAACAAAATATCATGGGTTTAGTTTAACATATATATATATATGTCGTCGATTTCGAGAAAAGAATCCATGTACTATAACAATATATAAGAGTGAGTTGTAAAGCCCAATAACTAAATAAAGGTCAAATGACAGAATTTAACAAGAATGTATGAAAGCCTTTCATATTTTGTTGATACACTACAAGAAAACTTTCTTAGAATTAGGTAAACCTCAATTCCTGCTTTTCACAACAAAACATGTGCTGCAATACTGGGATAACCCTACAGCAATATAATCATCCAACCCATTAGAATATTTCTCTCAGGATTATAATAACATATAATAAATTTAAGTGGATATTTTTGGGTTAATGACACTTTGCCTATCTGTGGTTAGACCCATTTTAATATTGTCTATATGTGATTTGAACTTGGTCACTTTACCCATCTGAGGTGGCCTCTGTTTGCCGTTATTACCCATCTCACGATTTTCCATTAAAAAAAAAACACTCAAAACACATAAAAAATAAATTAATAAAAATAAAAAGGATCAAAACTTAATTTGAAGAAAAAAAATTTCTCAAAACAAAATGGAAGAGTTGACAGGATTTCTCAAAATCAATACTAAATGATTATTAGGTTATAACACCCATCAAACTAGTGATTTTATAAAACCAGTTCCAACACATTAAACTCAATCTAAAAATTGTAATTCTGGTATCCAAATTACATCATCAAAAACCACTCTCCAATGATGCCTTAAGCAATAGCAGCTGCTCCCTTCCTCCTTGGTGCAGATTGAGTACCTTAACAAGATTACAAGAATACCAAACAAGAAATCAACATGAGACAACAAAACAAAAACCAATTAAAAAGCAAACAAAACCCAACAAAAAATGTTATTAAAAAAAATAGGCCCAAGATAACAATCAAAACGGAGAACAAAATGTTATAACCTCTTTGTAGCCAATCTTGAATCTGCTTGTACAAAAACCCACCATAATTTCAGGTGGGTAAAGTGACAAAGTTCAAACCACGGGTACGCAACATTAAAATGGGTCTAATCACATATAGGCAAAATGTAATTAACCAATTTTTTAATATTTAAATATCAAATAAATATTATTTTTTAGTAGTTTGGGTTTCAATTTGGTTATATTTTTATTGACTAAAAATTTTTAGGGTCTTCTTGGTCTTCTTGAAGGTGGAGGAAAGAATGCAAAACTCACCTAGATATATATTAAAAACTATCATTCTATAGGTTTTGGGACATTTTTAATTTTTTATACAATTTTGGGACCTTTTATTTATGTAATTGGGCCTTACCAGGAGACTTAACAATAAACGCTTATTTATACATTCTTAAATCCATACTTTTTTTTCAAATATTTTAGATGTAACATAGCATATCCACAACATTCTTAATATAGTGTTTTCTTGAAACATATAGTACCTATTTGGCAACCCAATCCCAGGTAAAAAAGCATGGTTTGCTATAAAAAAAAAAGTGGAGCTTTTGTGTTTGGTAAAATTAAAAAGCGTGGAATGAGTTGAGATTTAGTCTTCAAAATATGCGCTATCGCACTGGAGCTCCTACTTCTAGTTTCAAAAAGCGCTAATTGCAAAAAGCGTGGAATACCAACACGTTAACAAAGGAACTGTAATCATCCTTACATAATTGAAATAATATTTCATAACTTAGCAAAAAGAGAAACAAATAATATATTTGTAGATAACGACTAGCAGAAGATTTCATCGAGCAGTTTGAGCGTCAGAAGAACACGCAACCTGACGTTCCTAATTTTACGCCTACCTTAAATGGACCATAACTTTTTATTTAAGAAGAGTTATGGGCTCTACAAGATATGTTCGGAAATTCTTAGATGATTTCAAAATGAAGATTTGGATTTAGTAGTCCATAGGAAGATAGCCCAAAATTGCGCATTTAGAGGTTGTTTTGGGTTGTTTTAATTTATTACGCAATTTTTTGCAGTTATTTATCATTTATCATTTTTCGTAATTTCTTATTTTAAGTCAATTAGGATTTGTTTTAAACAGTACATAAGTACTAATTATAACATACCTAATTTTATTATTCAGCTGTCAATAATATTTATTTCTTTGAGAGTTTTTTTTACTGGTAGATTCCAAATTTTTGAATACTAACACAATTCATATTCTTTTAATTATCACGCTTACTTCGGCGTCAATAACGATTTCAAAAGCTTATGAAAATGCTTCCATTGAGAAATATTATTGTAGATAAAAATTCAATACATATTAAATTTGTAATAAAATATAATGATCTACCAAAAGGCTCATATCACAATTCAATACACATTAATTTTGTAATAAATCTGTTATTCTGGCATTAGTGATCTGTCAGCATTTTTTAATATTATTTAATTCAATTCAGTATTTTTTAATTAAAAAAAAAAAATAAATTTAAATGGCCATGCATCTTCATCCATCTCACATTTCTCAACAAACTCATTCTATATCTCTTTGAAATCTCTGCTTCTTTCCGAGAAAAAAAATGAAAAGAAAATTCCAATGGCACCCATGGCAGAGAAAAAGCCCGCTGAGAAAAGGCCAACCTCCGAGAAACCCACGGAGGAGAAGAACCCACCATCACCAAAGCAACTTAAATTCATAGAGAAAGTTCTAACAAAGAGCCAAAATGCACAAAATTTTCCATTTAGACATTTTCACAAATAAATAGGTGAGCGACACATTCAACCTTCAATTTTAAATACACAATCCATCCAATCTGAATCTTTTACAATACTACAAAAATTATGTTGCTAAAACATCATAACTACATTCCAACGTCAACAAATCAAACGAAATTAAAAAATAAAATAAAATAAAAAATAATAAAAATTGAGAAGAAAAGAAACTCAAATCCCAGCACCACGACAGAGGCGGTGTAATGCCCACTCGAGTCTCAGCCGAGTTCACTCCATCGTTGAACTACGCCAACTGAAAATCCAGCCTCAAGCTTGACTACTGATGAGAATGTGACTCACATAAATGGTCATTCACAATGAGTCTTTGAACTTTGAAGGAAGGTAGCCTAAACATCAAGCATGACTCATTGCAGCGATTTCTTAGCATTATGACAATGATATCAACAACTACTACCCATGGGAGCCTACTCTTCTTAATTCTTATAGAAGTGAAGTAAAAGACTAGAAGTCTAAAAGTTAGCGTATGTATAATGAGTTAATGACATAATGGTTTGGTAGGGACTGTGAGTTTGTTAATGTTGGGATACTAATGGTGGTGTGCTTTTAAGATGGAAATGCTTAAATTAATTATAATTTATTAGGAAAAGTTCTAATGTGATAATGTATATGATTGGTGTCATATCAATAATATAATAAATAAATTTTTTAATCATTTTTATCCAATGCTTGAAAAAATTTGAAAAATTTACAAATCAATCTTTAGCCTAAAATTTATTATAATTATAGAATCACTCTTTATTAGATAAATAGAAACAAAATAGCACTCTGTGATTTATTTTCACCTTCTTCTTTTTCCCTCCCAAAAACATAAATTAAACTTATAATTGTTGAAGATGACACTATTAGTAGGCCAAGAAGAATGAGGAGGAACATTCATAAACACACCACACCACACAAGAAGATAATTTTGCAATTCTTAGGTGTAGAGCAAGGATTTTGCTATTATTTCCTAATGACTAGAGTAATTTCCGAAACGGGTTTGGTACTCTTGTTTTTCTTACTACTCGTTTTTTCCTTAGGACGAGAAGCCCAAAACGTTTTTGGATCATCACAGAAGAAGTAAACGTAGAAGAGGCACAAGCTACTTGCAATTTCAACAACAAAGATAGACAAACTTGCAGCCAGGCTAAGAAACGTTGCGAATTGACACACACAGCCGTGAAACAATAGTCCAACACAAAATAGGCAAAGTAAACGGAATGATGTCATTTTGGTATGGAAAAGTGAGTGACTAGTGTTGGTTTGTGAATGATGTGCTTTTATATATATATAGGAATTGCTCCATATGTATATATATAATAAGTATGATGAATAAGTGAATTGTTTATGTCTCTCAGAAAAGTCACAGAAGATGCCTAGAAAGGAGTATATAAAGAAGTCGATAAAGCTGATGGTAGAATGAGATTAATTTTGAAACTTCCTTGAAGCTACACAGAGTTGAATGAGAGTTGTTATGAATAAGTGAATACTTTATGAGTCTCCTGAACATCTACTTTTTTTGGTGAATAAAAAAGGGGCTCACCGATGTGCTCATGGCCCCAGCCCACTTAAACCTGGACATTCCCATATGGCGTAGGACGCAACTAGATAGTAATGGGGTATGTCACTACTTAAACCCACAACATGGAGGGGTAATGGGTCTTTCGCTACACCAACCACTAAGTCATCGCCCTTCATGTCCTCATATATTGTCCTAAGAGATTACAGAACAAAACTTTAGTCTAGGGATGGAAAATTAATATCTAGAGAGAGAGTGAGCAGCTTTGAGATCATTTTACTCAATTTTCGAAAGAATGCTTAAATACATACTATCACGTGTGTCTGCTTGTACTAGATAATTTCATACATCCTGAAGGAACCTGCTCCAGTGCAGCATGCCATGTCACAGGAGTCCTGGCCAATGTGCTGACACTCCTTTTGTTAAACTTGTCATTCGTATCTTCATCCTTGCATTTCAGGTTGCTGTGCTGGAACTTCTGTAGTGTTGGGCTACATTCCACCATATGTATGTGCAATGATCCGGTGAAGCATTTAAATTTGGAGGCATCCTACAATAAAAACTACTGCTCAACTAAAACTTGAACATTAATAAAAATAAATAAATAAAGTGAAGAAAAACTATTATTTTCACTTGAACATTAATAGAAAGTCCAAGAAAGATGCATGATGAGGAATGTGGTCTCTTACACGAAGAAGATCAGCCATGAGAGTTCCTAGTCCAGGCCCTAACTCCACTAGGTTCACTTTATTTGGTTGTCCCATTTGCTCCCACAAGCACATTGCCCAAACACCAACCATCTAAAGTAATATAAGCAACAAAAGAGATATTGTTCTTCTTGATTGCAAATCTTCAAAAATCAAAGCAACTTAGATAATAATGCTCTTTGGCATAATCCATCCTAGAAAATTCTTAGAAAATCAAGAAGAGATATGAGCGACTGAGAGTTCAATACAAACCAACTTACCTCCCCAAACATTTGGCTTACTTCAAGGAGAGCTTATAAAATCACCTCTGTTCCAAACACATCCCGATTAATGTAAAACCCAGCCTTAGGATTTGTCAAAACTTCCTCCATGTACTCAGCAATCAAAATTGGCCCACCACAGAACTGACAACACAAAAGTAACAAGGACTAAGATTACAAGTACAAGTCAATTCCCTTATACAAATAGAGATATTATGGCACATTTAAATGCCAAGTGGAAACAAAAATTTTAGAGTAGGATCCCCCTATCATTATACAATGGAAGTGCCCACTGGCACAGCAGAAACCATACCCTTAATTTAATTTTATTTTTTTGATAATTCGATAGTTGGGCAAAGGAGAATTTGAACTCTTGTTCTCCTCATAAAGGATAACAGACAAATGCCAATTGGGCTAGAAGTCTCTTGGCAGCCTTACTTGATTAAGTTATAATCTTCCATGAAAATTCTGCCTCAAACTTCAGAATGAAGTGATAAAGTGCACATCGTTTGTTAGCCATAGGATATGTTCATCTCGTTTCATAACTAGAGCATTCCCTCTTGTCAAAACTTTGTTTCGTCTATATAGCTCCAACATAAACAAACACTATATTTTGAATCTAACATAGGACCAGAAATAAAAGAAAGCAAAATTCAAAGTGTCACAATTTATTGCCATTCAGTTTCTCTTCTTCTTCTTTTCAATCCTCACTGTTGTCAAACTCTATATGGGAACCTAAACCCGACCCGCCATAACCAATTACAGGATAACAAGTATATACTATATAGCAATCAAATGGGCTATAACTGAATGAGCAATGAAATCCAAAATATAATCTAACAAACCCCACAATCAGAATCAATAATTAATAGTTTGTTCCTTTATTTCCAATAAAATAAATAAATAACCGCTATACCTCCATTAGTTCCAAAGTGCCAAACCCACTTCAATTAGTATTGAATTTCAATAAGAGACACAGATATTTTCCTTAAACAACTTGTCAAATTTCATATGGATGATAATGGCAATTTCTGCACATCAAATTAAAATTTCCACTATTTACACAAAGAAAAGCAAAATATAAAGAGGGAAAGAATGAACGAATGGCGAACCTTGATAATGCCTTTGAGGTGCTGCTCGGATGAGAAGGCTCTGCCATTCAAAAGTTCGCTCACTACAAATACGTCTATGCATATGTGTGTGTAAGAAAGCTAGAGAGAGAGAGAGAGAGAGAGAGAGAGAGAGAGAGTTGTTATTGAGCTTGATAGCTACCAGGTGGATTGTAGAGGCCGGAGAGGTCGATGGAGACGGTGGCGGAGGGTGGAGAAGAGGAGTGGTTTGCATTGTCCTCTAAGTGTTCGACGAAAGAACTGTTTGGGATTTGGGACTATGAAGAGGAACACAAACATGTCGTAGAAAGCGAATAAGTTGAGTGTGATGGTTCTTGTGGTGTGGAGTAGTAGGCATCAGAGATTCGACGGAAATCTCCGTGCGAGGACTTTTGTTTGGTCACGCTCAGTCCCTCAGCCTCAGACTCGAGAGTGAATGATATAGGGTATGTTTGGTGATTGAATTCTGTTTTTGTTTTCAAAAATTGTATTTGTGCTGATTTCAATTAATGAATCCAAATTCAAGTTTTATACTGTTTTTAATCCTTTTTTTTTGTTTGGCAATTGTTTTCACAAATAACTAACATATATTTCCTTCCCTCCAAAAACAGAACCACACCCACACAGACATTTCAGAGCCACCTAAGGCAGACCGTGAGCCACCCCACAAACCCACCAAGAAACACCCCGCAACCCACCCCGACCCACTGCGAGCCAAACCCCCCACAGAAACCCACCATGACCCACCTCGTAACCCACTGAGACCCACTGCACAAAACCCACAACCAAGGACAAAATCAACCAAACTGGCCCACCGGTGGCACCTAAAACCATCACCGGAAACCCCACAAAGCCAGAATCAGTAAAACCAAGAGCCCCCACAGCAGATCAGACAAATCTAAAAAAAAAACCCAAAACCCAGCAAACCCACTTCAACAACAGCAAATCCAACAAACCCACACCGATCAACACAAATCACAAGAAATCGAACAAATACAACAACAAATTCACAAAAATGAAGAACAAATCGTGCGGCGAGATAGAGAGGAGAACGACAAAAGAGAGAGAGAAATTACCGTGGGTGAGAACAAAAACCATTGGAGAACAAAAGGCAGCGGGTGGAGGGGTCGGTGATGCCACGACGCTATTGGAGAAGAAAAGCCAAGCCAGCAAGAGTAAGAGGGAGGAGTGTGAGGAGGAGGAGGAGCTGTTATGGTGAGAGAGAGAGAAAGAGCGTGGTTGTTGTTGAGAGTGTCAGGAAAAGAAAAAAAAAAGGTTTTATTACAATAATGCCACCGGTCATTCGTGCAAAAATTTACAAAATTGCCACCGATCATTTAAACAGTGTCTCAATTCAGCCGAAAACACCTTTAAGTTGTTCTCAATTCATGGCATTTGAGTATTATTTGAACAGTATTTTTATTTGAATCCAAAAGCTGAAAACAAGTGCTAAACAAACAAAATTGATACCTGGCCCACCATTTTTTGGTCGGTTACCAAGCATACTCATAAGCTCCGCGACTTCTATTATTATTATTATTATTATTTTATTTTATTTTCTTAAATGCATTATTCTTTAAAATATATTATTGTCTTTAAATTGTTGTTCCATTCTAATTACTTTTATCATCAAGATATTGTTTAAATTTTTGATGCAGGTAGAATCCCAACACAGGTTTTTTACTCAACAATAGAAAACTTTACCAATTATTTACCTATATGGCTATATAAATGTAACATTATTTAATATTACATGACACATTATTTTTTTAATTTACACCGTCTTGATATTTTCAAAGTGTACCCATGAGTCCATAACATATAACCTCATACAATTCATTAACTTACAAAAAGAAAAAAAAAAACATATAAACTCGTACAATTCATTAACTTACAAAAAGAAAAAAACTAACAAAAAAGAATGGTGCCTGTGAAAGCCTATGAAAACACGTCATATAATTGGTGCCTGTGAATAAAGAAGCTACTGTCATATAATTGGTAATAAAGTACCAGGTGACTGAGCACTAAATAGAAAATAGAATCAATAATATTTTGACCTTCCACATATCCTTAGTCTTCACGTTCCTTTCATATGAATATGATTTATATATGTTCTTCGCAGCACTACGTAGCTTTCAATTGTCCTTATTTGAATCAGCCGGTAAGATCAGCCGTCATCTTACCGGTTAGTTTTGGAATGGGAGGGATCCAATCCCTAAGCTAAAAATTAAAAACTTTAATTACGGTAGATTAAAACAGTGAGGAAGCAAATGGAATAGACGGCCCAGCTAATATATTTGAGGTAAAAAGGAAATGGGGTGGTAATGGCTATAAAAAACGCTGTGACAGTGAAGAATAAGCCAAGATTCTGCAGCACTCGGGCTGTCGCAACAAAGTTGGAGTGGATGAATTCACTAACGAAAAAAGAAGAAAAGCCAAGTAAAATTGCTAGAGAGAGGCAGAGGAGGCCTGTAGGGAGTTGTGAGTGGACTTGAACAGGTAATAGTGCTAGAGCAATGGCCGACGCCAAGCAAAATGCAACCATATTCTTTGTCCACTCCATTTTGCGTTGCTCAACTCCCAACCCAGCTGCTTGAGCTGGTGCTTCTGGGTCCACAGCGTCACCCCTAACTGGTTGAGCTGGAGCTTCTGGGTCAACATGATCATCACGTCCAGCTGGTTGAGCAGGAGCTTCTAGTTCCACAGCATCATCAGAAGCTGGTGTTGGCCGTAGAAGGTCCACAGCAAATGCCTTAAAACGATTTGCCATATTCATCTTTTGTGAGAGGATCCATAAACACAGACCCATTAACACTACGCCCGTCGATAAAAGAACCTTCAGCAACAGCATCAAAGCTGTTAATTGGATTTATCAAAATGTCTAAAAAAACTGAGAAGGTCGTTGAGACTTGAGAGGGTGTGTGTGTTTGAGTGGGGTGAAGTTGAGACTTCAATGGAGGATATATAGAGTAGGCACGCGGTGACGTGATGGAATGTGACCCTTGGATCTAAGAGAGGGAGAAAATGGATGGTTGAGATGGGTTTGGACATTGGAGGGTTTTTTCTATTTTCTTTTTTAAGTGGGTCCAGGAAAAGGAAGTCCGTGGAATTGGATTGCGCCGATTCAAGACTTTTTTGTGGGAAGGATGACATGTAATCCTTTCCACAAAAAAGTCCAATTCTTTTTTGTACGTTTTTTCTTTTTTAAGTGGGTCCAGAAAAAGGAAGTCCGTGGAATTGGATTGGTCCAACTCGTTTTTTTGAGTCGGACTTTTTTGTGGGAAGGATGACATGTAATCCTTCCCGCAAAAATTGTATATCATCCTTCCCACAGTTGGAAGGAGGATATACAAAAAAGAATTGGACTTTTTTGCGGGAAGGATTACATGTCATCCTTTCCACAAAAAAGTTCGCAAAAAAGTCCAATTCTTTTTTGTATATCCTCCTTCCAACTGTGGGAAGGATGATATACAATTCTTTTTTGCGGGAAGGATTACATGTCATCCTTTCCACAAATTGTATATCATCCTTCCCACAGTTGGAAGGAGGATATACAAAAAAGAATTGGACTTTTTTGCGGGAAGGATTACATGTAAGCCTTCCCACAAAAAAGAATTGGACTTTTTTATGGGAACGATGTGAGGAAGGATGATGTACAAAAAAAGAATTGGACTTTTTTGTGGGAAGGATGACATGTCATGCTGCCCATAAAAAAGTCTTGGACAAAAAAGAATTGGATTTTTTTGTGGGAAGGAACATCATCCTTCCCACAAAAAAGAATTGGACCAATCCAATTCATCGGATTGGAAAAAGAATTTTTTTCAATCCAATTCTTTTGCATCCTTCCCCACGGACTTCCTTTTCCACTTTAATTGGACCCATTTAAAAAAAAATGCAATGTCCAAACTCATCTCAACCATCCATTTCTCCTTGCCTTTAATCCACAGGTACACATATAAGCAATATAGATCCGATACACTTCATAAAATTATTTGTAAATTAAGGTAGTGTTTAGATCCTCTATTCAAAAGTCAAAATAGCTATCTCAGATTTTTATACATAAAATGTATTCTCAAAATAAGTTGAGGTGTTTGGTTGGGATTTTGGCAAATGCAAAATGCATTTTACAAATTCTCATTTTTAGAGCAGAAGTCAGAATCTATAATTTTTTGGATTATGATTTTAGCTTCTAATTCTCATTTTTACTAATGCAAGTGGGATCCATTAACAAGAGCATTAAATGCTCCAACGACTCTTTTTACCCCTTTTATATATATATATGAGTTTGCTGGCACTATTTGTGGTTATACTTGGTTCTTGCTATTTTTTTAGATGAGTTTGGTGTTATTTTTTTAGATGAGATTGCTAGGGTGTTTTTTCTTTTCTTTTTTTTTTTTAATATGAGTTTGCTGGCATTGTTTGTGGTTTTCTCGATTCTTGTTGATTTTTTTAGATGAGTTTTAGTGTTATTTTTCTAGATGAGTTTGCTAGGTTTTTTTTTATATGACTTTGCTAGCATTGTTTGTGGTTATACTCGGTTCTTGCTGATTTTAGATGAGTTTAGTGTTATTTTTTTAGATGAGTTTGCTTATATGCTTTTATGTCTTATTCAAAATGTATTATGTAGTAATGACATCACGACCTCCCACGCAACCTACACCTGAAGGGCCTACAGGGGGTGGGAGTGATAAGGGTGACAAGGATAAGGCACACTGAACAGCTTCAAGAACTAAGACATTCATTGAAATATGTTATGATGAGGTCTTGAAGGGTAATAGGCCAACTAGTACTTTTAGTAAGAAAAGATGGAAAAACATTGGTGAGGCTTTTTTTCAAAAAAGATAGGTTGAAATATGATAAAAAAAACAATTCAAGAATAAGTACGTTAGTCTTAAAAGGATTTGGAGTAGTTGGTGCAAGTTAGACTCCCACACAGGAATAGGGAAGGATCCAATAACTGGGGCAATCATACTTGATGATGAAACTTGGCATCTATTTGTACAAGCAAATCTAGATTGTGCAGCCTTTAGACAAACTCCATATGCACACCTAAAGGAGCTCACTACAATTTTTGGTGGGACTACAGCTACAGGGGAAAATTCATGGGAACCCTCAATGGGTACCCATCCCGTTTTTGAAGGAAGTTCTCAACTTGATGGGGTAGTTACTATTGAGCAACTCGTCCCAATCACTCCATTAGAGTCACAACCTGAGCAAGAAGCCATTGGTTCTGATTAAGAAAATGTTGATACCAATAGAAGTAGATGTAGGAGTACTAACTTAGTTGTTGGTCTAAGACGTAAACGTTGTGATGTACACTTGACTGCTAGGGATAAGGTTGATGCCTAAATTGGTCAAGTTTGTGATCGACTCTTGTCTTTGGATGTTGGGGACATGGAGATTTCATATGCAATTCGTGAGTGTATCAAAGAGCTTGACAAGTTGGATGTAATTGTAAAAGGTTCATCCCAATACATGAATGCGTTGTTCTTTCGAGATCCCATTAATAAGGAGACATAGGTGACTATAGACTCTTCTCTTAGAGTTAACTGGTTAGATTTCATGAGAACTACATATTTCCAATCGAGCTCAGGATGTTACCATCCCAGTTATGTACTACCCATCGAGACTCGAGAGTAGTGGTGCTCAGCAAAGGCAAATGGTCATGGAGGTCACCCATTATCTGACGATGAAGAATTTTGACTTTTTCACTTGACTTGATTGGTCCTTATTTTGAAACTATCTTATGTATTAATATTTTGATGCCATATCAGACAATGATTGATATGTATTTTATGTGTTTTGACAAAACTATGGATGAAAGCATGTATGGTATACTACCTTTTTGTGGATGTTTACATTGGTATGTATGGTGGTACTTGAGATTTTATTTTGATGATATTGTACCATTATGTTAAATGCAGATAAATATGGCTGAAGCACCATTATGTGCGTGTGGAGGTGGTCACATGCATCTGTACATGGCTAAGACTAGAAACAAATATGGTAGATGGTTTTATTGATGTCCATTGCGTATGGTATGCTACATATTGAAATAACTATTATGAATATTTAATGCATTATTTGTGCAAATTGTTAAATTCAAAATTGTATTTTACTTGCTTTTGTTGAACAAAATCACAAGAATAGTTTCATATGAGTTACAGTCTTACAAAAGAACTAGACGTTTTAGGGGAAGGACATCATCACATCGTGTGCACACACACACACACATGATGCCAGTACATCATATTCAGTACCCCGTAAACAACAAGGGTGAATTATATGTTGTTTAGCATTTTTCATTTCACTGAGTTTATGTATTTTCTTCTTATTATTCCTTTTATTAATGATGATTATATTTAAGTAGATATCAATATTATTATGGTGATTGTATTTAAGAAGATATTAATATTTGAAATCTTTTATTTTTGGGATTTTATTTAATGGATGTTAATTATAATGTATGTCAATTTTTGTATGTACCATTTATGTATAGGAAACATTTTTTTAAAAAAAAACTATAGCCATCCTATTAAAAAATTAGGTTAATATAACAAAAATGCATTCCACACTTTTTCTAGTCAAACATAATTTCATTCAGCATAATCATTTCTTAGTAAAAGTTTCAGTATTTTACCAAACGTATTATTTCAGCAAAATACATTCTATCAAAATGCATTCTCAAAATAAAAGATTCAAACGGGACTTAAATATTGTGACCTACTTTCTCCCCAACATCACAACCCAACAAATGATATCACATACAAACTCATCTCAACCATCCATTTCTCCATTCTTATTAACCGTTTCCCACACCCGTTCTCAGCAATTAAAGACACCTATTCTTCAAGTATCTAAATATTACGCAAAGTCGACCATTTCCCACACCCGTTCTTAGCAGTTAAAGACACCTGCTCTTCAAGTATTACGCAAGGTCGAATTGTTTGATGTCCAACTAGTAATTTTACAACCCAAACTAGATAGAAAATCATCAAGTACCAAAGTTCCATAAGAATCTAGTATATGAATATCTCCATGTAACCTATAAATATTTTCTTTCAAAATTTCAATAATAATGCTACAAAATTCTTACTCGTGGAAAAAATGCAATCATCACACAAAAACCATTGCATCTATTCAACCTCTATAGACATACTCAACTCCTAAAACAACAAAATATCATGGGTTTAGTTTAGCAATATAATATATATATATATATATATATATATATATATATATATCTGTCGTCATCGATTCGAGAAAAGAATCCATGTATTATAACAATATATAAGAGTGAGTTGTAAAGCCCAATAACTAAATAAGGGTCAAATTTTACAAGAATGTATGAAAGCCTTTCATATTTTGTGGATACATTACAATAAAACTTTCTTAGAATTAAGTAAATCTCAATTCATGCTTTTCACGTACAACAAAACATGTGCTGCAATTCTGGGAACAACATAGTATATTCATAAGAAAATAACACTAGCAATATGATCATCCAACCCATTATAATATTTCTCTGAGGATTATAATAACATATAATTGCTCATCATATATGTAATATAGTATATTCATAAGACCACAAATTTAAGTGTTTTTTTTTTAATATTTAAATATCAAATAAATATTATTTTTTAATAGTTCAGGGTTTCAATTATGATAGATTTATTGACTAAAAATGTTTTGGATCTTCTTGAAGGAGGAAAGAATGCAAAACTCACCTCTCTCTCTCTCTATATATATATAAATCAATTATTTGGGACATTATTAATTTTATACAATTTTGGGGCCTTTTATTTATGTAATGGGGCCTTGGAACCCTTTATAATTTTTTTGAGTAGGCCAGTGGGGGGCCTTAGGCCTAGGTCTTGAGCTGACCCTGCCTTTTTGATATGGATGTAAGCTTTGTAAGAGTTCCAACTTTCTAGATTAAGCATCCAACATTCCTCACAATGGTAGGGATTCTCAGTATTTCATCATAATTCATCTGAGTTCAGAGCATACCAAACATAAAGTCTCATTTATACTTTCTTAAATCCATACTTATTTTAATATTTTAGATGTGACATAGCATATCCACCACATTCTTAATATAGCGTTTTCTTAAAACATGTAATCATCCTTACATGCATAATTGAAATAATATTTCATAACTTAGCAAAAAAGGAAAAAAAGAAAGAAAAAAAAAATATTCCATATTTCAAAAGCTTATGGGAATGCTTCAATTGAGAAATATAATTGTAGAAAACAATTTCAAAAGCTCATGGAAATGCTTCAATTGAGAAATATAAATATTATAGATTAACAATTTAATGCATATTAAATTTGTAATAAAATATCATGATCTACCAAAAGGCTCATATCACAATGCAATACATATTAAGCTTGTGATAAATATGTTGCTCAATTTTTGTTAAATGCTACATAAGCGATCCAAGTTAACATTTTTTAATATTATTTAATTCAGTTCAACAATTTTTTTTTTATTTACATACGAAATTTTTTTAAAAATTAATTGGCCATGCATCTTCATCCATCTCACATTTCTTGACAAAACTCATTTTCTCTCTCTTTCTTTGAAATCTCAGCTTTTGTTTGTTTTATGAGAAAAAAAAAATAAAATGGCATCCAAGGCAAAGAAAAACCCCACAGAGAAAAGGCCAACCTCCGAGAAACCCACGGAGGAGAGGAACCCACAATAACCAAAGCAACTCAAATTCATAAAGAAATGAATTAAATAATATTATTGTGATGTAATTATGTAATTAATTTTTTTAATTAAAAAAATGTTGAATTGAATTAAATAATAGTAAAAAATGTTGACTTTAATTGCTTATATGGAATTTAATGCAAATTGAGTAACACATTTGGATGAAAATATCATTTTGAAAATGTCTCAGGGATCAAAATAAAAACTTTCAAAATTAGGAGGCCAAAATGAAAAGAACACTAAACTTAATGGGCCAAAAGGTCATTTTAGTCAATTTCTAATGATGATATGGGTATTTGACATTTTTTAATCATTAAATCTTTTAACAAATTACAGTCTAAAATGTGTAAAACTTGAAAAGTTACTTGAACCCATTCCTAAGAAAATACCACAAAGGTTTTGACAATTTTTTTTTTTTTTAAGAAAGGTTTTGACAATTTCAGTACTCTATATTCTATTAAATTCATCAACAATATGCAACAAACCCATTAAACCAAATCCCACACCGAACCACGAGAATCAAAGCTGAGAATGAAGCAAATAAAGCAACAAGAACCTGAAGCAAATTACACAAAGCCGACCCCTCCAAAGTCCAAAGAAGCAGGACAATTTTAATTTTTCAAGGTAAATTGGTCTCTAGGCCAAAAGGGTCCTCTGTTCTTCAACAGTTGGTGACTGGTTTCTTGGCAGCATAACCAGCCAGTACACTTCCTTCGATCTCAATTGCTAAAGCAATGTTATTGAGAACCAAGATGGAGAAGGAGAACCAGATTTTTTGATAAAAAGAAAAAAGGCATCCCTGGTGAGGCTACATTGTCCACGCTTCACTACTGATGAGAATGTGACTCACATAAACGGTCGTACACAAGGAGACTTTGAACTTTGAAGGAAGCTATCCTAAGCATCAAGCATGACTCATTGCAGCGAATTCTTAGCATTATGACAATGATACCATCATAACCTATGGAATCCTCCTCTTCTTATAGAAGTGAAGTATAAGACTATGTGGATGCCAAAAATTTCAGCACCGTATAGGCCACGTACCAATCCGCGAGAAGGGCGAATACGGGCCGGATTTGTGTGTGGGGGATGTTGAGCCCAAAACTCTACTCCAAGTGTGGTATACCACTCAGAGGCTGATGGTGCATTTCCCTCTAACACTCTCTGATCCACCGTGATGCAATACTCGTACAAGGGTTACAGTGGACTAGTGTAGCCAATGCCGCAGATCAAAATGAGCTCGTAATCTTAAACTCTACTTCCACCAGACCAGAACATTCAGTGATTGCAATGTAATGTTAATAACACATGAGAAATGTATTACAAACTCACACATGATAAAGAAAATCAATCTCATAGGCTGAGATTTAATACAATGAACTCAGCCTTTTCAAGAAGCAATGAATCAATGGCAGAAAATACAAAGTGTAAGATAAGCCATAAAAATCAAAAGTCAGTCCCGTGGACTAGGGTACTGAGCACAAAACACTTGATTTCCTCCATAACTTGTAAGAAAGGCAGGATCAGAGCAAAGAAGCATAACAAATCAGAGCAAATCACAGAACTTAGGTGATTTGGAGTAGGAAGAGAATCATTTACTGTGCAATAACGTACATGAGTCAGTACTTGGTGTTGGGTCAAGTGTTTGATGAGAGTTTTCTGTTGTGGCAGACTAAAAGAGTGCCTTTTAGTCCACCGTGGACCTACGGGAAGTGTCCCGTGGACTGATGTTGGCTAAGTGTATTTCTGGAGCTTTTAAGGTAGCTCTAATGGAGAGGTTTCAGTATATGGATTCTCAGACCAGCCCACTAACCCCTATTCCTTCTTCCCACCCCTATTTATAATGGTGTTTGTATCCAATGGTCTTGCTTGTTATCCTCCTCATCATGAGGATTATTGCTTAACCAAAAGGGATAGAAGGGTTGAGATTTGACAAGGTTTTATGTTTTGGGGCTGAGCTGATGGTTTTGATCCGCCGTAGATCTGATTTGATCTGCGGTGGGCGGCGATTTTCAGGCCATTTATGAGGGAGGAAGTGACGAGCATTTAATGCTCGGTAATGACCTGAAATAATTATGGTGACTTGACCCATATACGTTTTGCATTAATTATACTCAATCTTACCATTTTTGGGCATCATTTCCCAGCAAATTCATACCCTTTTTGTTGCGGCAGATCAAGTATAATTTGAGTAAATTGATTCCCCTACCTCCAAACCGTGCTTCCTAAGTTCTGTGATGTGGAGGAGCAAGGACCACCGGAGTGCTGGGCTGGGGTGGTCATTGCTCTCGAGTGGTGGTGGCCATGGCAGCCTTGGTTGTGATTTCTTTGTTTCAGTTGGTGCTGCCGTGGACCAGTCTGTAATGCAGTCCACCGCGACCAGTGGGTAAAGAAAGTGACCAGCAGGTGTTTCATCATTGCTGGTTTCAGTTGATACTGATTTTGGGCTGCCTTGGAAGATTTCTTGGTCTTTTCAGACCTTGCATCATCCTCGTCGTCATCTCCTTCATCACCCATTACGGCTGGCGCCACCGCAGACTGTTTTTGTGGCTGGGTTTGGTTGTGAACCGCTGGGTAATCCGCGGTGGACCACTGGGTGGCGTGAAGGACCAGTTCCTTCCTCTTTTCTGGGCTGCCGTGGACCATGTTTTCTGGAACCACATTGCTCATGTTGTGGGTTAATGCAGAAAATCAGCTCTTGTCATGATTATTGCTGCTTTGGAAACTTGATCTTTGCTTTGGAAATGTTTCCTCTTCAATGCCTTGAGCATCGTGCCAAGTGGGAGGGAAAATGGTGCTTGAAAGCCACTTTTCCCTCTCCTTTTCAAATGTTCCAGGCTGCTTCTTTGTGCGGCAGACTGAGGTTTGTGGAGTAATGGGCTGGACTTGTGTTTAAAGAGTAAGTGGGCTGGGCCTTTATCAGCTGACTTGATACTTGGGTCCGGTGGATGGCCTTTCTTGGGCCATTTCTCCTCATGTGTTGTCTACCGTGGATCACTGGTGTTATTGGGCTTTGGGTCCTGGTGGACCACCGAAGTGTGGGGTTTGATCCACGGTGGACCGAGAAAAAACGGGCCTCTACATTTAGCCCCCCGAGCCCGAATCATACGTGATGTGTGGTTCGGGTGAGTAGTCCGTGGAACAGATATGCACCCATGCACGTTGTAGTATTTCTTTTTCCCACTCTTTTCCTTTTGTACGTGGGTTCCTCATTTTGTGGAGTCGTGGCAGATGGGGTGTGTCAGTTATCAGGAACTGATATTCCCCTCAACTTCCCCACTCCCTGATATTTCTCATCATGCTCATCATTAAATCCCTCTTAGGATTTCGGGAATGGCAGCCCCCAACCACCAGCCGTCTGAGTATTTATTGTGGCTTCATTATAAGCCAATTTACGTTTCCAAGAGAGGGAAAAGAAAAGGGTTTTGAGGAAAGGAAGAGACTTTTTCTCCCAATCTCCCTCTTCTCTGTGTTCTCTGTGTTGCCGAAAAGAAAAAATCTCTCCCCCCTTTTCTTTTGCTCATCGCCGTGATCAATGGCTTCCTCTTCTACGGCACCGGTGGGTCCTCCTCTTCAACCCGGTTCAGGCAAGGAGTTGGAGGTTCCCCCGTTAGCACCAGCGGCGTCCACTGAGGCGATGGTGGACATCCCAGTAGCTCCCCCGCCCGTTCCAGGCGAGGCCGTGCCAGTACTCGCCTCCCCCGCTTCTGGCGAAGCTGAAGAGCTAGAGGGGGGGTTCGCTTTTCCGTTGGTTGACCCGTGGTATACCAGTTCTCCTCTCTTTCCTCCTAGGTCCGTGGATTTCTCTTTTCCCGCGGAGGACTGGGACTGGACGTCGTCAGGGCTGGAACCTTCGGTGGATCAGGCTTGGGTCCCTAACCTTGATGAGATTTCTGAGCTCTTGATTCAGAAGGGAGATCTCCAGGCGGTCCCTATCAACTTCGACTTTCTGTGTGCTTGTTCCAAGGAATGGTCCCATTGGGTGGACCGTGAAGTCCTTGACCCTGACTTTTGGGACCGTCTGGTGGACGCTGGGGTCCATTGGTCCATATTGATTTCTAGAAGCTGTAATATGTTCAGAGACACCGAGGCCCTTCGCAAGCTGCTGAGGAGGTGGTGCCCTTCAACGCACACCTTCTTTTTTTCTTGGGGGGAGCTCACACCCACTCTGGAGGACGTGGCTAACCACTGGATGCTCCCCATCCTTGGTGAGCATTCGTTTTCTGACATCAAACTGTCTGCGGAAGAAGAGGAAGTTGCAGCAGCTTTGAGGAAACGAGCGTCCACCAGACTGAGTGGTTGGCCCGCGCATTTTTCTCAAGTTGATGAGGCTGCAGTCCGCCGTGCTGCTTTTGTACTGTATTGGTTGTGTAAGTGTACCTTTGGCAACTTCCCTTGTTATTCGATAAATACTGCTTTCATTCCTCTAGCTATTAGGATATCTGCAGGATATTGTTTTCCCATTGCACCATTATTCTTGGGCCACCTTTACTCGCAATTGGACTTGCTCCATGATTGCGAGATTCAAGGCGACTCTTGCTACATTTTGTCTGCTGTCTTTAACACTTCAGTATTGCAAACATTTTTCTGGGAGCACTCGGTCAGTTATACCCCTATTGCAAGGGACAGGTCTGCCGCTTGGGGCAGGTTCTCCGATCTACCGCGAGAATTTCTAGAGCAATTTCCAGACTTCAGGGCTAACTTGCCTTTGGTCTACCGCTGGGTAGGCTTAAAGACTCATGACCACGATCTGGTGGATGCCCTCGATTATGAGGAGAATGTATTGTTCAGACCGTATGGGGAGGATTACCCAGGCTTCACTTGTGCTTCCATTCTTAGAAAATTCTATGAACCGTTTCCTTTGATTCGTGATCTCAAAGCTGATGATTACCGGAGTTTGTCCTATCTATCCACCGTGAACCCGGGCTTCCTCCCGGTCTTGTCTGCCACGGGCGTTTATTTCATCCCCTACTGTCCACAGCGGGTGCAGAGGCAGTTCGGGCTTGATCAAGGCGTACCCGTTGGTCCACAGGAGACCGGTACTTGTATTGCTGATTTGGCAGCCTTTCTGAAGAGTCGTGCCTTTGTTCGCTGGGGAGGTGAAACTACCCGTGTGTTTATTCCCGGTGGACATAGGCTCGGCTTCAACACTCCATCCATGGGTGCTTACTGGCAGCGATTTTCTCAATCTATGGTAGACTTGGTGATCACTGGTAGGAGTGCCACAACTCCCATGTCAGTCCACCGCAAGGCGTCAGTTTCCAACCCTTATCTTGCTCCTCCTTCCCAGTCTGCCATATCTTACGCCAACAGCCAAAAGCTCGGATTTGCCGAATGGGATGCGTCTAGAGGAGGCTGGATCGCGTACACCATTCATCTGCCAGAGGGCTGGAGGAATTCTGTCACTATTGTGGAGGACCGCCTCATAATGGTTTCAAAACGTGGTCAGGTGAACAAGAGGGATGCCCCCGTGGACCCAGTTTTTGAGAAGACACCTAAGAAGGCGACTCCTTCCGTTCCTTCTTCTAAGAAGGTTTCCTCCAAGAAAGCAAAAACTGTGAAGAAAAGTAAACTCCCCTCTTCGGATTCCGTCTGCTGCGAAGGAGTCTACGGCAGCCCATGCGCAAGAACCAGCTAAGTCTGCCACTGCCCCTCCTAAAAGAAAGACAAGGGCAGGGAAAGAGGGTAAGTCTCTTCCCTTGGTGCCATCTGCTGCAGAGGGGTCCACCGCAGTTCCTTTGGAAGAACCTCCCGAGTCCACCGAGAGTCCTCCTGAAAAGGCGAGAGTTGGGAAGAAAAGCAAGTCCACTGTTCCAGAGACATCTGCTGTGAAAGAGTCTGCCACGGCTTCTGTGAAGGGACCTACTGAGTCCACTGCTGCTCCTTCGAAGCCCAAGAGTGCAAGTGCAGGTTCTTCTCAGCAGTCAAGCAAAAGGATTGCTGCTTCCCGTCCACCAAAGAGTCAGAAGAAGGTTGATGTCTCCTCTTCTTCTCCAGATGAGGAGGAACCATCTGCGGTGCCAGGTCCTTCTCCTCCCAAAAAGAAGAAGTTTACTGCTCCTTTATTTCCTCTCGGTGCCGCTGGCCGTACAAGGAGCAAAAGTGGCCCCAAGGTGAGTTTTTGTTGTTTTTCTCCTTTTCTTTGTAACATTTACTTCTTGCATTTTCTCATATTTTTAGTCTGCGGCAGATGACACATGAGTCTGGCAGATCCAGTGGCGGTGTGGTTGACATTGAGGTTGCTTCTTTTTCTCTTCTTTGTGTTTTCTTTGGAGTTGCACTCATATCTTCTAACTTTTTATCCTTTGTTCCCTCTCCAGGACTCAGATGTGGCTGATGATGATGTCATTGCAAGTCCTGTGAGAAAGGATGCTCCACAGGCTGCTGCCGTGGACCAAGATGAAGATTTGGGGAAAAGCACAGCAGGCAGCTCTGAGGCTGGTGATGAGTCCATGGGAGAGGAGCATTCTTCTTCCAGTGCCTCATTCTTTGACAGTACTCCTGGTTCCTTACCTGAAGACCAAATAGTGTCTGCGGGATCCACCGCAGATGATGACACTATGTCTGAAGCGGATGATTCGAGTATGGGGGGTGCTGGCCCTATGGAGGAAGAATTAGCCATCGTTCCCCATGGTGACCATGATGACGATAGTGCCGTGGACACTGATGCAGACCCCATCTCCTTTTCGCTGCCGCAGACAGTCCTGACTAGAGCAGGTATGCCTTAACTTGTACTTATTTTTTTCGAATTGTACAAATGAGCAGTGTACTCATGTATGTTGCATGTGTTGTGTGTTGGTCTGCCGCAGGTTTTGATATTT
Organism: Fagus sylvatica; assembly: GCA_907173295.1. Classification (NCBI taxonomy): domain Eukaryota; kingdom Viridiplantae; phylum Streptophyta; class Magnoliopsida; order Fagales; family Fagaceae; genus Fagus; species Fagus sylvatica. Next base: position 36,111,942 of record OU015768.1, on the reverse strand, counting down.
CCATGGCTCACGTCATGGAAGGGGTTTCTCTTTTTGGTGTTACCCCTAGTCTTAGGGCCATTCCGGCTGGTGGCTTCGTTATACCAGCCAGTCGTCTTTCCAGTGAGGGTTCCCCTGTTGCTGGTGGCGCCCTTGTGCCTGAGAGGACCCCCGCGCAAAGCCTTATAGAAAGTGGGTCCGTGGTGGACCTGGGAGTTGATACCGTAAGCCATGATGCTCCAATTGAGGATGCTGGTACTTCTGCGGTGGATGCATCCGCTGGCAGTGATCACTTGGAAAATATAGGTAAGTTTGAATTTCAACCTCCTTTGTTTTCCTTTGGTAGTTGAATGTTGTCTACGGAAGGAGTTCCATTTCATATGGGAATTTCTTTCCCGTAGACTTGATCATCGTTTTATTTTTTCATAGACTTGGTTGTCGCCTTATGAAAACTTTTTTTTTTGCCATGGACTTGGTTGTTGTCTCATGAGGTATTTTGATTCCATAGACTTGGGTGTTGCCTTGTGAAATGTTTGTTTCCATAGACTTGGGTATCGTCTTATGAAATGTTTGCTTCCATAGACTTGGGTATCGTCTTATGAAATATTTTGTTTCCATAGACTTGGGTATCGTCTTATGAAATGTTTGCTTCCATAGACTTGGGTATTGTCTAATGAAATATTTTGTTTCCATGGACTTGGTTGTCATCCTATGGAAAATTCTGTTCCGTGGACTTGGTTGTCGTCCTATGGAAAAGTCTGTTCCATGGACTTGGTTGTCGTCCTATGGAAAATTTTGTTCCGTGGACTTGGTTGTCGTCCTATGGAAAAGTCTTTCCTTTTGGTTACCATAGACTTGGTTGTCGTCTTATGGATGCATGTATGTACATGTGTTTTTTTTTGCCATAGACTTGATTGTCGTCTTATGGAAATTTCCTTTCCCATGGACTTGGTTGTTGCCCCATGGAGGATTTCTGGTCTCATGGACTTGGTTGTCGTCCTATGAAAGATTTTCTGTTCCATGGACTTGGTTGTCGTCCCACGGAAGGATTTTTGTTCCCATGGACTTGATTGTTGTCCTACGGAAAATTCTTGGATTTGATTAAGTCATGGGAGTTGTCCCGTAGACTCAATCTCATTGTGAGTTTGCTTGTTGCAATTTCATTACTCATTTGCTTGATTGCTTTGTATTTCTTCCTTTTTGTAGGTGTGGATGATACCGTACATGTGTTGGAAGATGTTGGTGAAATAGGAACCGCTGGTGAAGTTACTGCCATTAGTCCACCACCAAGGCCCACTAATGAAGCTGGTCCAAGTGTTGATGTTGGCAGCTTGTCTGGTGAAGTTGCTGCCTTTTTGAGAGAGTTTGATGCAAGGGCACCCAATCCTCATCCCGAGCAGTTCTTTTGGTCTTTCAATGGGCCTCTGGTGCCCTTTGGTGACTTCTGGGTTCCCAATGACTGCTCGCCTTATTTGTCGCGGCTGTCTGCGGGACACAGTGATTTTACCAAGGGCTTCAAGCTTAGCATTGGGCTTGGTGGACCCATGATGTCTTTGCTTGGGAGCGTGTTGGCTGCCATGGATGAGTCTAGTCTTGAAGATGTGACCAAGACTCAAATCCTTGCATGGAGGAGTGTGATCCAAGACCTTATGGATGTTGGCTTTGATTTGGGATTCATGATGAAGCGTCTGCGGCAGATGGCTCAACATTTATTTGGCAAGAGACTTGCGGATGAGATAAAAGCACTTCAACACCAGATAGCCCTTCTACAGGACTCCTTAGCTGAGTTGACTGCTTATCAGGCTGCAATGACGTCCACGGAAGGGGTGGTTCCTAGGCCTGAGCGCGGTGGATCGCTCCTTGACAGCCTCCTTGATTGACTTTTGTAATTCTTATGCTCATGCTTTTGTTATGACTATGTCTTAGTCTTATTTTGATGCGTTTGTATGTTTGTTTTGTGGTAGCCAAGTCTTGGCTTTTTCTTTTGGACAAATGACCAAGTTTTGGTCTCTTCTCTTTTTTTTTTTGGACAAATGACCGGGTTTGGTCCCTTTGAATGCTTATGTTCATATTTTCTTCGATCATGATATGTCTAACTTATTGCCTTTTTCGTAAGAAAAATCTTGAGCATGTGATAATTCTTTGATTTCTTGGCAAAATATAGACTTAGCATGTCATGATTCATTAATATTACAACACAATTCAAATTGTTCCAAAAGCAAAACAAAAGATTCAGCATGCTTGGCTAATAAGAGTGGTAGTCTTACGAGTAGTAACGCTTCAGCCACTTCCCGTTAATGGGATCCGCTAGGGTCGTGCCATCTGCGGTGGATAGCTTGTAGTAGCCACTATCATACGCTTCGCGGATTAAGTATGGCCCCTCCCAATTTGGTGCAAATTTGGACGGTGAGGGGAGACCTCTTCTCACGTGATCCACCGTTTTCAGCACCATTTGGCCCTTAGCAAAAATTCTGGTCTGGAGCGTTTTTTCATAAGCGTCAGCAAGCTTCTGGTGGTACCGCAGACTGCGGGCTTGGGCCAGCTCTCTTGCTTCTTCCAGACCTTCCAGATCTGCCACTCTCGCTTCAGCACAAATGTCAGCATCAGCTTCTAAGTCCATCCCGTGCAAAATTCTTGGGCTAGGCACTAATAATTCTGTAGGTGAGATAGCATCAGTGCCGTAGACTAGAGAAAATGGGGTGAAGCCCGTTGCGGTTTTGGTTGATCCACGGTAGGCCCATAGTGTGTCTGCCAGATGAGAATTCCAGCCTTTTCCGTAGTCAAAAACCATTTTACTCAAAATACGCAATAGCATGCGATTGGTTGCCTCCGCCTGTCCATTACCTTGAGGGTAATAAGGCGTGGATCTGCGGTGCTTGATTCGATAATGCTCCAAAACTTCTCTTAACGTTTTTGTTAACAAAAGGAGTGCCATTATCACTAATAATTTTGTGAGGGATGCCAAACCTTGTGATAATGTGTTCGCGGATGAAATTAGCCACGGCTGCACCAGTTGCCTTGCGAAGGGGAATAGCTTCAACCCATTTTGTGAAGTACTCGGTGGCCACTAGGATCCAGATGCATCCGCCAGATGATGGATTGATTGGCCCAATGAGGTCTAGCCCCCAAGTGTGAAAAGGCCATGGTGTTGCCATGTTCTGCAGACTAGTTGGATGTGTGTGAATGAGATTAGCTTGAAGTTGGCAAGTGTGACAAGATTTCACAAAGTCTGCTGTGTCCTTTCTTCATGGTTGGCCAGTAGTAGCCAAGAGTCAACAACAGCTGATACAATCTTTTCTTGCCTTGATGCTCTCCACACTCTCCGGAATGGGCTTCTTTCATCACGATTTGGGATTCTGCCAGACTGAGGCATCTTAAGGGGTCACCGTGGAACCCCTTTCGGAACAATATGCCTCCTTCCACAAAGTATCTCGTGGCTAGCTTCTTAAGCCTGGTTGCTGCTTGGCTGGTCTGTGGTAAGACATTCTCAATGAGATATTCGAGGAAAAGGGGTGCGCCAATCACTCGAAACAAATGTCGCGTAAACTTGATCGGACTCATGCTGGTGTTGACAAGATGAGCACTGTTCCTGCAGACCTGCTGCCTCTTTACCCATGCTGGGCCAGAAGTAACCCAGGCGCTGGAGTCTGCGGTAGAGGCTTACACCATCTCTGAGTTCGCAGCACCTCTCGTGGACTTCTGTCAGTTTCTTTGCTGCTTCCTGGAGGCTTACGCATCTTGCCAAGACTCCTCCAGGCAGTCTACGGTAGAGGTCACCAGCAATCAACACATAGTCTTTGAGCACTTTCAGGTCTGCCACGCCTTCGGGTGACATGAGTTTGGCTCTTATGGGCGTCCGCCAGTCCTCAGCATCGAGGTTTTGTTCTTTGAACTTCTCTTTCAGCAGATCAGTGATAGGCATACTCCTCTTATCAATTGTGATATCTACCTTTGACCCTTCGAATGAAACTTGGGACCCCAAGGTTGCAAGAGCATCGGCGTACCGGTTCTCACATCTCATGGCATGAGAGATTTCAAAAGTGTGAAACTTTTCTTCTAGCTTCTGGGCTAAGGCCCGGTACAGTGCTAGTGATGGTTCCTTGAGGGAGAACTCACCCTTGGTCTGGCAGATGATAAGATTGGAGTCCCCAATCACCCGCAGATGCTTTATCCCCATTTCGTGGGCAATGACCAATCCAGTGATATAAGCTTCATATTCTGAGGCGTTGTTGGAGCATGAAAAGTCAAGTTTGAAAGACTTAGCTATAGTCTCCCCATCTTCTCTTGTTAACACAATTCCAGCCCCGCTTGAGCTAGATGTCGAAGAGCCATCGAATTTCAGCGTCCATGTTGAGTCTGCCAGATCTGCCAACAGAGCCTCTCCTATCTCCCCAGGCACTTCATGCGAGATTGAGGAGCTATCTTCTCCTGGAAATTGTGCTAGGAGATCTGCTATGGCTTGGCTCTTGATTGCTGTAGGTGTTTCAGTAGTTATCTCATATTGAGACAATTGCAGGAGCCATTGGGCCAGTCTGCCAGAAAGGACTGGTCTGTGCAGTAGACTCCTAATTGGATGGGATTTAGTTATCAGCTGGATTTTGTGGGCCAAAAAGTAATGCCGCAGACGCTGTGATGCATATATCAAGGCTAAGCATGCCCGCTCAGCCCCCGAGTATCTTGTTTCAGCGTCCTTAAGTGCTCGGCTAACATAGTAGATTGGCCTTTCGGTCCCTTCTTCATCTTTTTGAGCCACCAAGCCCCCAATTGCTTCACTATTGGAAGCCAAGTATAGACGCAGTGGTCTGCCAGGAACTGGAGCACATACGGTGGGGAGCTTAGTCATGATCAATTGGATTTTCTCAAAGGCTTGCTGGCATGCCGTGGACCAAACAAAAGGCACTCCTTTCTTCATCAAAGGCATGAATATGGCTGTCGCTGCTGCCAGACCAGGGATGAATCTCCTAATGTAGGACAATCTCCCTAGGAAGCTTTTTAATTCTTTGTGAGAGGTGGGTGCCTTCATGGTTGCTATGGCGGATGCCTTGGCTGGGTCAACATCAATTCCACGGTTGTGGACCAAGAAGCCCAGAAACTTTCCAGCAGACACCCCAAAGGCACATTTAAGGGGATTCATCTTGAGTTTGTAGAGTCGGCATCTGTCAAACACCTTTCTTAAGACTCTAAGATGATCCTCCCTTTTCTTGGACTTCACCACTATGTCATCCACGTAATCTTCAATTTCCTTGTGCACCATATCATGGAACATGGCTGTCATAGTCCTTTGGTAGGTGGCACCGGCATTTTTAAGACCGAAGGGCATGACGGTATAATAAAAATTGCCGATTGGTGTGCGGAAGGCAGTCTTTTCAGCATCTCTGGTGGACATGCGAATTTGATTGTAGCCACTAAATCCGTCCATGAAGGAAAACATGGCATGGCCGGCGGCTGAATCTATCAACAAGTCCATGTTTGGGAGAGGAAACTCATCCTTGGGACATGCTTTATTAAGGTTCCGGAAGTCGACGCAACATCTGATCTGCCCGTTCTTTTTCTTGACCGGAACAATATTTGATAGCCACCGTGGATGCTGAATTGGCTTAATGAAGCCAGCAGCAAGTAGCTTTTTCACTTCTTGTGTAATTTGCGCCTCTACTTCCGTATGGAAGGTTCTCATGGGCTGCACCACAGGTCTAGTACCGGGCTCCACGTTCAAAGAATGAGCCACTAAGCCCGGGTCTATCCCCGGCATCTCATGATAATCCCAAGCAAACACATCTTTATACTCATGCAGCAGATCAATCAAGCATTTTCTTTCTTTGGCAGATAAAGACTTGCTAATTGATATAGGCTTAGTAATATCAGGATCATCACTTAAATTAATTACCTCAAGCTCCTCTTTGGAAGTTATGTTTGGTTCAGCTGTGGTGGACTTTTCCTTGCTCATTGTCGTAGACTCTGTCTGGTCTGCCACAGCTTCTGCTCCAGAATTCCTCACCGTGGATGATGCATGGTCCACCGTAGACCCTCCCGGGTCCATCGCGGTGGACTCTTCTTGATCCACCACAGGTCTTTCAGAGTCAACTGCCATGGACTCTATCTGGTCCACCGCGGGCCTTTCAAAATTGATTGCCATGGACTCTATCTGGTCCACCGCGGGCCTTTCAAAATTGATTGCCATGGACTCTTTGGTCCACCGCAACTTTTTGGTGATTCATTACCGTGGACTGTGCATGGTCCACCGTAACCTTTTCAGAATTCATTGCTGTGGATTGTATTTGATCTACCATGCAACTTTTCCAGAATTTTCTGTCTGCTGTGTCAAGTGGCATGAGGGTTGCAGACCACCCTCTTCAGGTGTGGGACCCTCTTGCTGTGGGCAATCAGGCCCCACGCACCTTCATAAGCGATAGACGATGCGTCCATCGGGGAGTTGGACACGCACGCATTGCGGTGGACTCCCGTGTTCAACTTCCCGTTCCTTCCTTTTCTTCTTTCGTTCAAGCAGCTCCCGTAGATCAATTTCAGGGTCATCTTTAATATCTTCCCACGCAGGGAGTGGTGTTCCACATGGCCTCACGATGGATGGTTCTCCCGTGGATGCTAAATCATCATAGAGAGCTGCTTCAACAAAATGAGCTTCAGTCTGGTCGAAGGGGCAAGAATTTGCAGCTATGCGGATCGGTTTGCCATTAAGTCTCCCCTTGACACATTGATGGTAGGTGGATGACACCAACTTATGCTTTGTGCAGCCAAGGTCTACCAAGGAGCACATGATAGGGAGTTTCCGCATTCACCACATGGAATCGTGTGAGTGCCACAATTGGCCCCACTTTCAAGACAAGCTTGTACATGCCCCATTGTATGTTCAGTCATACCCTCCAAATCCGGTCACCTCCATGGGAGAGCCTTGGATCTTCTGCTGTGGCACATTTGCGGCTTGGAGAGTGCTTAAAGGAATGAGGTTTAGACACGAACCAGTGTCCACCAGAGCACGTCTAACCTGGACATCTTTCACTACCGCAGACAGGTAGAGTGGGCGTCTATGGTCGGGGTATTGAACCTCCATATCTTCATCCGTGAAGGTTATGGCATTTGTGGTTTCCAAAAAAGCACGGCTAGCATGAGCTTCTGCCGTAAAACAAGTGGCTCCTGATTCTGCCGCTATTGTGATGAGTGCTTCTGTGGCAGCGTTTCTTGCCTCGGGTCCAAATCCCAACTGGTTGAATAGAGACTTAAACTTTGGACTCTTTTGTAAAGTCCTAACAGCTGCTGGCACCAGAGAAGAACTTGCTGCGGCAGACTCTTCTGCCTCCATGTCACTCACGTTCCCGTGGATCACCACTGACACTACAGCCTTGCCCTTATCCTTGTTGTAGTTAGGGAAAGGGGGTCTGGTGGACCTTCTGCTGTGCTTCTGAGAGTTGTAAGGTACCATCCTTGGATTTTACGGTTGACCTCCCATCTAAGGGTTCGGCAGTCCACCGTGGGGTGATTTACGTATCTGTGGTAGCGGCAATACTTAGGATTTTTTTGTTCTTCTGCAGTGGGTTGCTTGCTGATCTTTGGAAGCTTGATCACTTGATCTTGGAACCCACTTATCGAAGATTGCCATCATTTCTTCGGCTGTAAAAGGTAATGGAGGTGGCTCCTCATAAGCCTTGTCTGATGGACTCTTTCGTTTGGTACCGCTAGGTGCAGTTGTGGTGGACACAGTGAGAGTCTGCGGCAGACTCTTCTTGTCCCTGCTCTTTTCAACTTGAGGCTTGACTGAGATGGCAGTCTTTCTAGCCTTTTGGAGTAGAGGGGCGAACCTTGTGATGTCTAGGTTCTCCAAGTGGGCACGGAATTCGGGTAGCATATTGTCGATGCACACCTCTACTAGTTCTCCCTCTTGGTACTTCACATGACAATCCAAGGACACGTCCCGGAAGCGGTGGATGTACTTCACCAAGTCTTCTCCAATCTGCTGCTTAGTACTATGCAGATTGACCAATGTGAATCTTTTCTTCAACATGGAAGTATTTGCTGCAGAAGCTCTCTACCATGTCTTCCCATGTTCTGATGGACCCAGCAGGCAGCACTGTGTACCAAGGTATACGCCCTATCCACCAGAGACTTTGAGAACTCCCGCAGACAGAGATCACCATGTGCAGCAAAGGGTCCCATGGAATCCAGAAATTTGCTGATGTGTTCCATGGCACTCCCTTTTCTTCCGTCAAATAATGCAAAGACGGGCGTATCATACTTCTCCGGGTATGGCTCCTTCAAGAGTTCAATGGGGTAAGGGGGTCTCCTCACAAAGTGCCTAGGCTCTTTCGGGGGCCTTTCCCTTTCTTGTCTGAAGTAGGTCTGCCACATCAGACATGGTGACAAACGGCGTATCGTTTTTGTTGTGAGACTCCCTCTCTTCATGATTACGGTTGTCATTCTTGTTTTGGTGGTCCTCCTTGTTGCCGTTGGCTTCCCTCATCTGTCTTAAGGATTCAGCAAGTTCGGCTTGATTCTGCTGCATCCCCTTGATCATCTCGAACATCAATGCCATCTGCTGTGGTCCACCAACAGGGATTTCTCCACCAAGGACTTGTCCACCATCATGAGCTTGTCCACCACCGAAAGGATTTTCTCCCCCATGGGTCTGTCCACCACCCTGGGTGTGTATCTGCCCACCACCTTGGGCGTGTGTCTCTCCCATGGCATGGCTGTGGCCTTGAGATTCTACTTCGGCATGGGAGTTGGCTACTGAGTTTTGTCTGGTGGACCTCTTGGGCGGCATGGCTGTAGCCCCCAGATACCGTGGATCAGCTTCGAAGTGATGAAACGAGGAAAGATTGCAACTCAACTCCCCAGTGGAGTCGCCAAAATGTGGATGCCAAAAATTTCAGCACCGTATAGGCCACGTACCAATCCGCGAGAAGGGTGAATACGGGCCGGATTTGTGTGTGGGGGATGTTGAGCCCAAAACTCTACTCCAAGTGCGGTAGACCACTCAGAGGCTGATGGTGCATTTCCCTCTAACACTCTCTGATCCACCGTGATGCAATGCTCGTACAAGGGTTACGGTGGACTAGTGTAGCCAATGCCGCAGATCAAAATGAGCTAGTAATCTTAAACTCTACTTCCACCAGACCAGAACATTCAGTAATTACAACATGATGTTAATAACACATGAGAAATGTATTACAAACTCACACATGATAAAGAAAATCAATCTCATAGGCTGAGATTTAATACAATGAACTCAGCCTTTTCAAGAAGCAATAATCAATGGCAGAAAATACAAAGTGTAAGATAAGCCATAAAAATCAAAAGTCAGTCCCGTGGACTAGGGTACTGAGCACAAAACACTTGATTTCCTCCATAACTTGTAAGAAAGGCAGGATCAGAGCAAAGAAGCATAACAAATCAGAGCAAATCACAGAACTTAGGTGATTTGGAGTAGGAAGAGAATCATTTACTGTGCAATAACGTACATGAGTCAGTACTTGGTGTTGGGTTAAGTGTTTGATGAGGAGTTTTCTGTTGTGGCAGACTAAAAGAGTGCTTTTTAGTCCACCGTGGACCTACGGGAAGTGTCCCGTGGACTGGTGTTGGCTAAGTGTATTTCTGGAGCTTTTAAGGCAGCTCTAATGGAGAGGTTTCAGTATATGGATTCTCAGACCAGCCAACCAACCCCTATTCCTTCTTCCCACCCCTATTTATAATGGTGTTTGTATCCAATGGTCTTGCTTGTTATCCTCCTCATCATGAGGATTATTGCTTAACCAAAAGGGATAGAAGGGTTGAGATTTGACAAGGTTTTATGTTTTGGGGCTGAGCTGATGGTTTTGATCCGCCGTAGATCTGATTTGATCTGCGGTGGGCGGCGATTTTCAGGCCATTTATGAGGGAGGAAGTGACGAGCATTTAATGCTCGGTAATGACCTGAAATAATTATGGTGACTTGACCCATATACGTTTTGCATTAATTATACTCAATCTTACCATTTTTGGGCATCATTTCCCAGCAAATTCATACCCTTTTTGTTGCGGCAGATCAAGTATAATTTGAGTAAATTGATTCCCCTACCTCCAAACCGTGCTTCCTAAGTTCTGTGATGTGGAGGAGCAAGGACCACCGGAGTGCTGGGCTGGGGTGGTCATTGCTCTCGAGTGGTGGTGGCCATGGCAGCCTTGGTTGTGATTTCTTTGTTTCAGTTGGTGCTGCCGTGGACCAGTCTGTAATGCAGTCCACCGCGACCAGTGGGTAAAGAAAGTGACCAGCAGGTGTTTCATCATTGCTGGTTTCAGTTGATACTGATTTTGGGCTGCCTTGGAAGATTTCTTGGTCTTTTCAGACCTTGCATCATCCTCGTCGTCATCTCCTTCATCACCCATTACGGCTGGCGCCACCGCAGACTGT
>OU015768.1:35685813-36101464 GCA_907173295.1 Fagus sylvatica | reverse complement strand
TATACTTTCTCAATTAATAAAATGAGGAATTTCAATCCAACTATCATTGTTGCAAGAGGTTTTGATTATTTTTTCATATTTTAATAAAAAAAGTGATGACTCCATAAAAAATGTCAAAACCCTCAATAAACATTATCAATTGGGTTACTGAATTAAGGCCCACTCTGACCTATAAGCCCACGAGTCATGGGTCTCACAACCACCAATGTTAGGGATGGCAATGGGGCAGGTTTGGGACGGGGATCCTATCCCCCGCCCCCGCCCCGTCATCCTTGCCCCCGTCCCGTTCATCCAGTCCCTGCCCCACAGGGTACCCGCCCCACCCCAATATGATTTTTTTTTTTTTTTTTTTTTTCACTCTTTTTGGCTAAATTACATGAAACAAAAAAATTCTATTAGTATGACAACAATCAATTTACTAGCTAATAAATTTGCCATTAATCAATTTACTAGTATCAATTTACATAAAACAACAATCCACGCTTGAATATTTAAAAAGATAATAATCTCTTAATAATATTATAACTAAATGTTCCAAAATACCACTACTAATATTCCAAAATAATATTAATAATCTCATAATCTATTTACCTGCATTAATTTACATGAAAATCTAATTACTGTGAGTATTTATACGTGGGTAAACTAAGTAGGGTTAAAAAGACTAAACCATGTTTTTATTGTTAATCGAGGATAATTGTTAATCCTAATCTATTGTTAGTGATAGGTTCAACTATGTGATAGAGTTTTTTCTTAATTTCTTGTTTCCATGTTTATCTACATGGAAGCATGATCTAAATGCACAAGATAAGGATTCAGGGTAATTTGTTAAGGTCAATTGTTAATCCTAATCTACTGTTAGTGATAGGTTCAAGTATGTGATAGAGTTCCTAATCTACTGTTAGTGACAGGTTCAGCTATGTGATAGATTTGCTTTACTGTAAACCTCTACACAGTTTCAATTGTATCCAATTTGTAACATTGTTTAGGTAAATAAAAACAGCCTCTGTAGTATAGATTTAACGCTGAAAATTGAAAAATAAAGTGTAATCTAACAAATAACCTCTATTTGCAACCTGACTAGTCGATCCGCATGGCATCCGTACATCTCATTCATTGAACTCATGACCGTACATTCCCTCTACTTGCAACCTGACTAGTCGAATCGCATGGCATCCACATCTCATTCATTGAACTCATGACCATACATTGCCACTTAAAGCGGCTGCTGCCCATGGTAGAAACATTGATTCAGCATATGGAATAAAGGAGGGTGGGATAGTTGAGACAATACTTAAGGATGTAGATCCTTTAGTGATTAAAGGTAAAACTAATTGATGGAGAATGTTAGAGGTGCAGTCAAAATAAGCAACATGCTGGTAAGGTTCTAATTTTTCTTGCTTCTTCTTTTTCGCCTCAACTTACTCACAAATCTTTAGGAAATATTAATTTTTGAGGTGTGCCAACTATCATAAATTCATGAACTTGAGACAAACAAATCAGCTTTGATTCAATTATCAAAAAAAAAAAAAATTTGAAGTCATCAAATGTAATCAGTCTTCATCACGTAACAACCAGGAGTCATCATGGAAATCAAACTCTCTTCATTAGGCAAAAAAATATTTTTCATTGAAGTCTATGATAGGATTAAGTTTCATATCATAAAGCAAATTATTTCAAACTGCGCATCGCGTATCGTGCGGGTACCGTGCTAGTTCTTCAAAATTGTTGGCGTCCTTAGTAAGATTAGAGATGAAAGCAGACCTGAGCTCCATTAATGGCTTGCCCACTTATACGAGCGTGTAATAAATCAAGATCATAAATTTTAAGGATAAATAGTATACACCATGTAATATGGAGATACATTCATAACTTGTAGACATTAACGTTCACAAATTAATACCTACATTTTAGAGAAATATTATCCTCTCTATTTTACTTGAAATGAAGAGAGTCAATTTTACACTTAAGATTTTATTTCTTGAAACTAATTGTGTACATAAAATAAAATTTTGATGTGGTAGTTTCTATATAGTTAGATTCAAGAACTAAAATCTCAAACGTGAAAGGGGCTCTCTTTATTTCAAGTGAAATGAAGATGATCCTACCCATTTTAAATGGTATGTATTGACATTGTACATTAGGTGGTATGGACATATATCACTGCACAACTTTTAATACCTATGTTGGTGAATATTGAACATATAATTATTATCGGTGATTCTAAACTTTATTTTTAATGAAAAGTAGAATCTTACGATTTTTAATCCGATCCAAAAAACCCTTCTACTTTATGTATGATCTCGATTTTAACAATTATTACTAATAATTAATTAATGATAACAAAAAAGAAAAAGAAAAAAAAGAAGCAGAGTAAATTATAAGAATTCGTTTATTTTTTATTTTTTTCCCTTGAAATGAATGCCCCACATATCCCATGGTCCTTCAACTAAAAAGTTCTTGGTCCAATTTCTTTCGTTTTGAATGTTTGTTTTCAAGGAAAAATGAATAGGACTGATTATAGTCACTAGTGAAATTAAAGAGAAGGTTACGGGTACAGTGAAAGGAAGTTGTCCTTAAAAAGTCCTGCATCTTCTTAATCAACTACTCCCCTATTTGAATTAGCAGTAAGTTTCAATGTGAATCGTAGAATATTAAATTTAAAACCTTGAACTTTGACCACAATTCATTCACGGCAAAAGCCCCTCCAAAATGTAAGCAACTTCATTGTATTGTATGAGTAATTTTCATTGTATTATTCCACGAAGAGACATACAAAAGAGCTCAGCTTTTGGCCAATAAAATGGAGGTTATAAGGTATGAGAAGCATGGAAAGAGGAAGCTAAAGAAGAATGGAACAGGGGTTGAGGGATTCCTGTCGCAGGAGAGATGGCCCAGGTTGGGTTATATACTTATATATGGAAAGGCTCAACTAGGGCCATCCCTTTTGTGACACGAATCCCTTCAATTTCTTAAGTATGTGTGTGACAAAGATTATAATTCTAGTGAGCTGGGAAAGAGAAATGAGGTTACAGTTGAGCTCCTGTCGCAAGAGAGATGGCACTCAGTGCTTGAAATACAGCAATAGGCACCGTCTCTCGCGCGACAGAACCTCCACTCCAACCTCTACCATGTGAAGCCGCGCGCTTGGCGTGGATGTTTTGTTTATCGCTGATTACTCTCTCTCTCCCCACACATACACATACACATGGGTTCTGATATATTAATGTTGCGGCTTAAATAATTTGTGTAGGTTACGCATGAGTTGAAAGAAAGCTTGAGAGCTTGTTTAAAGTAATAAGATTAGAGAGAGAGAGAGTTTAGAGACTATTGAATGAGTAAAATTCTCACTTGATTAATAATTGATTTAGCACTGTGTACATATATACTGCAGAGAACTAAAACTGAATTAACAAACACTTAACAACTTGTAACTGAATGATCTTATCTAACTTAATAACATGTGATGAGCACATGGGCAGATAACCAGACTTATCAAGACTACAGAAGCTACATGTCGTTTACCAATAACAGAGATAAACTACAGTAGCTTAGTGTCATCTTCTTCATTCCCCCTCAATCGAATGGGGTTTCAGAGAAACCGTGAGATTGCGACAGAGATCAAGGAAATGTTGAGTGGGAAGACTTTTGGTGAAGATATCTGCCAATTGATCAGTAGTTGAAACAAATTTAACCACCAAATCCTTGCGAAGAACACGTTCCCGAATGAAGTGAAAATCAACTTCAATGTGCTTCGTTCGAGCATGAAATACGGGGTTAGATGCAATAGCTAGAGCAGAAATATTGTCGCACCACAGGATTGGAGGTTGGGACAAATAAATTCCAAGATCTTTGAGTAAGGTGCGAATCCAACACAGCTCAGCGGAAGCGGTGGCAAGAGCCCGATATTCAGACTCAGTGGAGGAGCGAGATACTGTAGGTTGTTTCTTGGCAGACCAAGTAATTGGATTGGAGCCAAGATATACAAGAAGACCTGAAGTTGATCTACGATCATTTGGGTCACCAGCCCAGTCAGCATCAGAGAAGACAGATAAAGATAAAGGCCCTGGAGTGAAAGCAATTCCATGATAAAGAGTCCCTTTGATGTATCTAAGTACTCGCTTGGCAGCTGTGAGATGAGTAGAAGTGGGAGCTATCATGTATTGACATACTTGGTGAACAACAAAGGAGATGTCAGGTCTTGTGAATGTGAGGTAGTGTAAGGCCCCAACTAGGCTTCTATACCCATGAGGATCAAAAAGTAAATCACCTTCATGCAGAGATAATCTAATGTTAGGGCTGCAAGGTGTCTTTGCTGGTTTTGAATCAACCATATGATGCTTGATTAGTAAATCAGAGGCACACTTGGATTGAGTAACATGGAGAGCATCTGAAGTTCGAGACACCTGAAGTCCAAAGAAGTAGTGAAGAGCACCCAAGTCTTTGAGATCAAATACCTTTCTGAGTTGAAGAATCAAATGGTCCAGAAAGGATGGAGAGTTACTTGTAAGCACAATGTCATCCACATATAGGAGCAAATAAGCTATAACTTGTTGATGGTGATAAATGAAAAGTGAAGAGTCTGCTAAGGAGGCAATGAATCCCAAATGCAGTAGTTGAGTGGTAAAACTCTCAAACCATGCTCTAGGGGCCTGCTTAAGTCCATAGATAGACTTATGTAATCTGCAGACATGATGTGGATGAGTGGAGTCAATGTAGCCCTGAGGTTGTACCATATAGACTTCTTCTTTGAGTGTGCCATGGAGGAAAGCATTTTTAACATCTAGCTATCGAAGAAGCCAGTTGAGTGACACTGCCGGAGAGAGAATGAGTCTTACAGTGGGAGGTTTAATCACAGGACTGAAGGTTTCATCAAAGTCTACTCCTTGTTATTGATGAAAGCCCTTTGCTACAAGCCTGGCTTTGTATCGAGCTATAGTTCCATCACTATTGTGTTTGAGTTTATATACCTATTTACACCCTACCACATTCTTGTTAGGAGGTGGAGTAACAAGGGACCATGTGCCCTGCTTTTGCAATGCATCAAATTCATCCTGCATGGCAGTACACCATTGAGGATGTTGAGCTGCAGCCGTGTATGATGAGGGTTCTGTGAGAGTGTAATCAACTTGGGCAGCATATCCTAGTTTAGGCTTGTAAATTCCATTTTTAGATCTGGTCTGCATTGGTTGTTGAGAGATGGGGAGAGTAGTATCTGAGGTGGTAGTAGAGGGTTCACTGGATTCAGATGGATGTGTAGATAAAGGGATGGCATCTGGTGTAGGGGTAGTAAAGCTGCTGTCAGGACAGGGGACTGATATGGGAATAGCAGGTGACTGGTTTGGACTGTGGGGTAAAACAGATGCACTTGGTATTATAGGTGTATCAGTATGTAGGGTTGGAGGTAAAGTGGGGATGCTGTCTAAGACAATAGGGATTGGAGCTTGATTCTGAGCACAACAAGTGTAAGGGATGCAATGTATTTAGCCAAATGTCAGAAGAAAGAGCAGTGATTTGTGGTGATGATTTGGACTGATCAGAAGTGTGGAGATCAAGAAAAACAGTTTCATTAAACAAAACATGTCTAGATGTATAAATTCTATGAGATGAAGGATCAAGACATGTGTAACCTTTTGAGGTGAATGGATAACCCAAAAAGATGCAAGGAACAGACTTGGGTTGGAGTTTGTGTTTATTATATGGGGTAAGTAGAGGAAAGCATTGACTACCAAAGGCTCTAAGATGAGATAGAGTGGGTTTGGAATGGAATAAGCTTTCCCAAGGTGTCTTATTGGACAAATTTGGTGTTGGGAGCTTATTAATGAGATGGGCAGCAGTTGACACTGCATAAGACCAATAAGAAATGGGTAGGTTAGACTGAGAAAGAAGAGCTAGAGCACACTGTATGAGGTGTCTATGCTTCCTTTCTGCCACACCATTCTGTTGTGGTGTGTGTGGACAACTAAGTTGATGAATGATGCCTTTATTGGCACAAAAGGTATTGAACTCAGTGGATGTAAACTCTCCCCCACAATCAATACGAAAAGTTTGAATTGAGTGCTGGAATTGAGTTTGGATTAATGCTGTGAACTGTGTGAAGGTGACAAAGGTGTCTGATTTGTGTTTTAACAGATAGACTCAAGTAAATTTTGTAAACTCATCAACTAAAACCAAGTAGAAATGAAAACCATTGAGTGAAACAGAAGGGGCTGGACCCCACAAGTCAGCATGAACAAGTTGAAATGGTTTTGTCACTTTATTAGAGGAAATAGGAAATGGAAGTTGATGCATCTTGCCAGCAAGGCAGTGCTTACAATGATTGGATGCAGAATTGAAATCTAGACCATTACAAGGTGATAGAGAAGGAAAAATGCTATGTAGAACCTTGGCACTAGGATGTCCTAGTCTTGAATGCTAGAGCTGCCATTTGAGTGCAGAGGATGAAGTAAGATAAGCTGACTTGGGAGATGCAGAGCTGCAGAATTGGGAAGAGTGAATTGGATAAACTCCATCTTTACTCAAACCCTTGTAGAGGAGTCTCCCCGTAGGTAAATCTTGAATTAAAAGCTGTTTAGCATCAAAATGACAACTACAATTGTTATTTAGACAAAGCTTATGGACTGAAAGTAGATTGGAAGCAATTCTTGGAATATAAAGAACATTTCTAAGTTGAAATTTATGATATTGAGTATGCAATTGAGTGTTACCTATGCTTTGGATTGGAAGACTTTGGCCATAACCTACAGTGACCTACTCAGAACCTTGGTAAGGTGTTGGAGTGGTTAGACTGAAGGCATTTGAGGTGATGTGGTCAGTAGCTCCTGTATCAGTGAGCCAAGTCTCAGAACCTTGAGTATGCTGAAGATTTGAAGCACTAGCCATGGCTGCAAGCTTTGTAGGAGGATTCTTTCCTTGATAGGCAAAGTCCATCCTATGGTAGCAATCAATGGCATAGTGGCCTACTTTCCAACAGATTTGACAAGTTGGTCTCTCAGATTTGCCTTGAGGACTAAACTGAGATGGAGGTTGAGAGTTAGTAGACTGTGGCATCTGTGATTGAGGATTGAGATAGGATGGATATGAACCAAAAGACCTTCCACCTCTGCCACGATTAGAAGAGTTTCTTCCACCCCTTCCTCTGTTGTAGCTTTGACTACCAATGAAACCTCCATTGAAACCAGTGTGAGGTTTCTGATTGTTAGAAACAAACATTGTAAGGGCAGAATTGGGGAAGGGATCTGAGGATTCAGACATAGATTGCTCTTCAGTTTGCAATAAAACTGAGAGTTTCTCAAAGGAAATTGTATCATCCCGAGTCCTTATTGCAGAAGCAAAAGGAGCAAATTCCTTTGGCAAACCCTTGAGAACCATATGCAGTAGTTCTTCATTATCAACAAGAACCCCAACAGCAAAGAGCTTGTCTCTTGTACTTTTGATTCTTTGAAGATAGGAATTGACAGATTCACTACCTTTTTTAATCCCTTGTAACTCTAGCTTTAGGTTGAGCACATTTGCTCGAGCTGTACGGGTGAATTTCTCTTCCAACCTATTCCAAACTTCTTGAGAAGTTGTTGATCCTACCACCATAGCTAGTACAGGGGAAGAAAGAGTTGAATAGATCAAGGTCAGAAGTGCCTTGTGTTTCTTTTTCCATATTAGGAAGGCTGGATTCAAAGAGTGAACTCCAGTTTCATCTACAAGAAATTGTCTTGGTTGTTGTGATGTTCAATCATCGAGTAAGCATCAAGAATGGCAAAAATCTGAAGTTTCCAAATCATGTAATTCACACTATCCAGCTTGATTGACATCAGGTTGGACATGTTGTTAAGTAGTGACAATGGAGATGAGTTATCAGCCACAGGATCCATGATCATGGGCTCTGATACCATAAAAGAAAGCTTGAGAGCTTGTTTATAGTAATCAAGATTAGAGAGAGAGAGAGAGTTTAGAGACTATTGAATGAGTAAAATTCTCACTTGATTAATAATTGATTTAGCACTGTGTACATATATACTGCAGAGAACTAAAACTGAATTAACAAACACTTAACAACTTGTAACTGAATGATCTTATCTAACTTAATAACATGTGATGAGCACGTGGGCAGATAACCAGACTTATCAAGACTACAGAAGCTACATGTCGTTTACCAATAACAGAGATAAACTACAGTAGCTTAGTGTCATCTTCTTCATGAGTATCTGATAAGAGGTGATATATATATATATATATATATATATATATATATATATATATATATACATAGTCATGACTAAGGGTGGCGACTATGGATGACGTGTTTATGAATTTTGAGGGTCCATTTCTTTACAAAACCTCCCAACTTCTACTGGGTGCGTCTATTAGCTCCACAGACCCCATATTTCCTGCAATGAGATGCAACGTCCAAAGTGACAAAGGTATAAGATCTCCATCATTTATTTCCGGTCTTCCACGTCCCACGTGCCGAGTCATGTCGTCGCCTTCACGTCAATAGAATGACATCATCAGTTAACGTTAGCCCTACCCGTTTTCCTTTCTGATCTGTTTCACATTCGACCCGCCCGATATTTTTTACCTTGTTTGACCCGAATTCGCGACCCAATTGTGCTTGCACATAAGTTAAAAAAAAAAAAAATAGAAAACTGGCAGTGACCAGTATGATGAAAAAAAAAAAAAATTTGTTGAATATTTTTTTATTCTATTTTGAAATTTTCATAAGTCAAGATCGAGCAAAACCATTGAGCCACTAAGTTGAGATTCTGAGCCAACACATTCAAGATCCGAGCCTCTGAGCTACTGAGTTGAGATCCGAGCCATTGAGTCTTGATCCGACCAAGTCAAGCTGAGATTTAAGTCATCAAGCCAAAATCCGAGTCACCGAGCCTTTGAGCTGAGATTCGAGCTATCGAGCCGAGATACAAGCCAAGCTGAGTTGAGCCGCATTTTGAGTTTTATTTTGTTACCAAACTCAAGATTCCATTAAAATTATACTTTGATTTTGAGGGGAATGTTAAGGAATATTATTTAGAATCCCACATTATTTAGAATTGTGTTTAATGTTGTTATTGTTGTACTATAAATAGGAACTTATATCATATTGTAAAACCCACAATGAATATAATAAAGATATAGCTTATTAGGCTTCATCTAAACCCTAGCCTTCATCACTCTTCCTCTCTTCAATCTCCATTTTATACTTTTTCCATTATTATTTAGATTGTATTAGATTAAGGTTTTCCGCAACAACCAAAAATGATATTTTCATTATTTTGTTGTCATATTGTGGTCTTATGATTCTTGTGTACCGTCAAAACAAAAGGAGACGAGAGATGAGATAATCAAATGAAAGGAATGGAGAGAAAGAAGCCAAAAGGATCATTAAAAATAAAAGTGGACATGCTTTGAAAATCCTCTCAAGACACCAACTAATCGTATAAATCTTTAAATTGTTAAGCTCAACAAGATCGGCCAAATCTAATAAGTTTGCACAGACCTTAAATAAATTCACACGCTTATGTATCGGCCACGCTTATGTATCGGCCGATACATATTGATATAACAATTTGATATGATTCATATGTTACATATATCATATACTACATGATAATTATTTTTTTTTGCTAAATATATGCTGCATGATAATTCTCTAATACATAGATATGATACATATATCTTTGCTCCCGATTCCGTACGTTTTGTGTGATACAAGCAACCTTTCCCACAACAATAATCCTTCTCTTGTGGTGCACATTGAACCATTATAATTGTGACAGCTAAATTTAAAATGAAAAGAAAAAATCAAATTAACCTTGTCTGCTCGTAAATGAGTATAAAGTGTACTTAAAAGTTTCTAATTGCAATATATAACATTAAAAAAAATATTATTAGTATGTAAAAAATAAAAGCAGAGTTAGACATATTATTAATTTATATTAAAAAATTAATACTCCATGTACTAAGCATGTATTCTATTAAGTTTTTAGAAATTATCAAGAGAGTTAAATAATATTATTTGCTATTTTTTATAAGGAAAATCAAGGTTCAAACTTCAAATCCCTCTTCTCTCATTTATCATTATTACAACAATCAAATTATCAATAACAAAAAGAAAAAGAATTTTTTTTTTTTTAGAAATTATATATTTATTAACTTCAAAAAAAAAAAAAAAAAAACCGTGTTGCCCCAACGCCAACGCCAAATATGAGCATATTGACCATGTCTCTTCCTAATCAACTACTCTCCAACGCCAACTTTCTCCGCAAAGCAAACTTAATTACCAGTAAGTTTCATATTTGAAGTAAAAATATTAAAACTCGAACATTGACCATTTTTATGACCGTCCCACTCAATGACTCAATCCATTAACGGCCAAAACCCCGCAAAAAACTTCATTGTATTGTAGGAGTAATTTCATTGTATTAACCTATGAAGAAACAGAGAAAGAGCCTAGCTAGCTTATAAATTTTGGTCTATAACTCTCTCTATTTAAAGTAAAAAAGTGAAACAAATAGGACTATTTATTTTAAGTGGTATGTATGAACAATATGCACCTATATTAGGTGGTATGCATATAACGAATTCCAAATTTTAATATTTATGTTGATGATTATTGAACACATTATTATTATAGATGTTTATTTACTTCATTTGTAATGAAAAGTAAAATATTTTGATTTTGGATTCAATCCTACGCTCCGATCCGATTCGAAAGAACCTTCTACCAATCTTATGTAATAATCTCGATTTTAACAATATATTATTACTAATAATTAATTAGTTAACGATAACAAAAATAAAAGAGTAAAATGAAAGCCCCACATATCACATGGTCCTTCAATTAAAAGTTCTTGGTCCAATTTCCTTCGTTCTGAACGCTCGTTTTCAAAGAAAAATAAAAGGACTAATTATAGACTTCTAGTCACCAATGAAAAATTAAAGAGAAGCTTAGGGGTACACTGAAAGGAAGTTGTCCTGTATCTTCTTTAATCAACTACTCCCATATATGTTTGAATCGGCAGTAAGTTTCATATGTGAAGTAGAATATTACAACATTGAACTTTGACCACAATTCATCATTCACGGCAAAAGCCCCGCAAAAATGTAAGCAACTTCATTGTATTGTATAAGTAATTTAATTCATTAATTTTATTATTCCACGAAGAGACGGAGAAAGAGTCCAGCTTTGGTCTATAAAATGGACGTTATAAGATATGAGAAGCATGGAAAAGAGGAGGCTAACTAGCTAAGGAAGAAAGGAAAAGGGGTTGAGGGGATTCCTGTCGCAGGAGAGATGGCCCCAGCAGAGTTATATATGGAAAAACGCTTAGCTAGAGCCATCCTTCTGTGACACGAATCCCTTCAATTTCTTATAAGTATGTGTGTGACAAAGATGACGATTCAAGTAAGCTGGGAAAGAGAAAATAGGTTACAATGGAGATATCCTGTCGCAGGAGAGGTGGCACCTAGTGTATGATCAATACAGCAATAGGCACCACCCTCCTCGACCGGATATCCCCATTCTAACCTCTACCATGCTATGCGGTGTGGCTGGGATGTTTTTGTTTATGGCTGATCACTCTCTCTCTCACACACACACTCAGGTACATGGTTTTGTTTATGACAGTAAAATTCATGCATGCACAAAAGGTACGTACGTATTGAGTTTTCGTATGATCTTATGACCAGTGAGTCGGTCTAATTCTGGAGATCTTTTGTTAATTGATCAATAGGGTTTCAAGTAATTATTTCATTTTCCAGATGTTTTTTCCATCATTTAGCAATTAATTAGGATTTTAATTGTTCTAATGACCCATCTTACCATAACTTTTCAGAGTTTTTTCTTCTTCTTCATCCGTTTTTATTGGTAACATATGTTTTCTAAGTAACTTATATTTGTTTTTAATGAATCATATAATGTGATCATACATTTTTTTTTAAATTGAAATAATGTGATCATATTTAAACATATTAGAATAGTGAAATAATTTACTATATATTGACATTATCATTTCTGTCTCACTCTTGAAATAAGGAACTTTTTCTCTTTATGATTTAATACATTTGGAAGTGCTTAATCTATTTTGATGCCAATGTGAATATCATGGATACAGATAGGTTTATGCAGATTTGTATGCTGGTGCTATATGTGAATATCATTGATTTACACAACGTCGAAAGAATCAAGCTAAACAAATTAACCTTCCACGCGTCCTCACGCGCTATCTAAAGGTTTTGTCTGCAAAGCCACGCGCCGCAAACATTGTGCCACGCTCCCAATGCGACCTCACGTGCCACTTGTCAAACATGATCCAACACATGCATGTTTGACACACGCCTCTTGACATGTATGTGTCATCATCTTACTACAACATCAGAGCTAGAGCCACATCAGTCTTGCCACGACATCATAAATCACAATCAGTTTTGCCACATCAACATTCCTAGTATTGTTGATACAAGTCTACCCTGCATGCCACCACAGTGCCACAATAATGACATGAAATAGATTATATGTTTCAATTGATCGTCATATGATATGACCATTATTTAAAGATTGACTTTTGACTTAGACAAAATAGGTGTCTAACACATTCCACCTTGAACCTAACCTCTGATCTTGGTTTTTGGATTATAAATTAGTAATTTATCCAAATAATTTTATATTTCTAGAATGCAACTAGGAGTTAAAGCGTTGTAATTTTCCTTTAAATTGTAATTAGGAAATAATGTAATTTTTTTTATTCATTCCTACAAGAGATTATTTAATTGAATTTCGATGTCATTTGAATAAAGGTATACTTTTTTATTATTTATGGTTTTTTTAATGTAACCTTAATTAATCAAGTGTTGACTGTCTGTAAAATCTTTAATTTAATAGATAAGATATTGTCAATTGAGCAACCATTTTGAGTACTCATCTTGACCCTTGACAAGTATTGGTTCTCACAAGCACATGTCCGTGTAACACGTTACACTCATCATATAATTTCAAATGTTATAATCACCATTACCCAATAAATTATGATATTATTTATCATAACTTGAGAAAAATGTTAGACACATATGCGCTATAGCCTAAAAGAATTAGTCAAATACAAAGTTTACTCATAATCTCTTATGTAACTCAACTTGACCTAGTACACATTTGATATGAGACTCAACACATGCACGTGTAACATATATTTGTTAAGGAATTCCACATTGATTAAAGATTAAAATTGTTGTTTAGTATTCTCCTATAAATAGGACTTCTCTAAACACATTGTAATCATCCAAAAATATTGTACACAGAGAGATTAATAAAAAAAGCGTAGGCTCATATAGCCGAATTAACCATGTGAAAACCTAATCTCCATTCTCTCAATCTACATCTCTTCTCTCTCAATCATTTCTCCACTAATATTTCAGTTTAATTAGATTATTCTAGATTATTATTTTCTATATGGTATAAGAGCCATAGAGCTCAAACGAGTCACCTCGATGCTTGTCCGCTTCCGCACCTTGTAACGTTAACCCATCAATCCTATTCGTTTCCACCATTCAAAAAATCCAATCCAAAAAGCTCCCTACAACATATCTAAGTTTTTTCAAAAAACTGATCACATAGATTAGTAAATTATCCTGAGATTGACAAAATGATCAAAATTGGAGTCAATTCCAAGCATCCACGCGCCGCTAAAAGGCTCGGAAAACCGGGACGGCTCACAGCCAAACAAGCCGGAATGAAGATCTCTCAAAGCTACCCTCTTGAGACTCCAATTTAAGAAATTACACCGCAAATCAACATATCGGCGACCGATCTATTCTCCACCATAAAAAATTAACACTTATGCAATAATATTTCACAAATATAAAAAATAAGCCATTTAAAAATATATTAATTTATAACATTTGCATTCAAACTGGGCACACATTAAATTGATGTTTTTATTTATAAGAAACAAACTGATGTTTTGTTGTCATGTTGTGGTCTTATGATTCCTGTGAACCGTCAAAACAAAAGGATACGAGAGATAAGAGAATCAAATAAAAGGAGTTGACAGAAAGAAGCCAAAAAGATCATTAAAATAAGTGGACATGTTTTGTAAGTCTATCCTCTCAAGAAACCAGCTAATACGGTTTTTTTTTTTTTTGGCCAATTCTAATAAGTTTGCACAGACTTAAAATAAATTGACATTTTTATATATCTACTGATACATATTGATACAATAATTATTTGATACATATGATTAATATGATACACACATATATCATATGCCTACATGACAATTCTCTAATACATATACATGCAATTAATATATATATATATATATATACTGTATGATAGTAATAAACGACTTTGTCCACAACAATAATCCTTCTTCTGTGGTGCACATTGAACCACTATAATTGTGACAATCCAAATGAAAATAAGAAAACAAATTAACTTTGCCCGCTCTTAAATGAGAATAAAGTGTACTTAAAACTTCAAAAGTATCTAATTCCAATATATAATATAAAAAATATTATTAGTATGTAGTAAAAAAAACAGAGTTCATCAAATTATCATTTTATATTAAAAAATAAAAACTCCATGTACGAAGCATGTAGTCTATTAATTAAGTTCTTAGAAATAATTAAATGAAATGACACTTCATCAATAAGATAGAAAAATATATTTCCTAGTGTCCTTAAGCTATGTTATACTTCTTTGTTGGTTGGCACTTAGGAATTAATACTTCACTATCATTAAAATAAAAATAAATAAAAAAGAAGGAAAAAAGACAAAGATAAAAAAATGTGTGCACGCAACGCCAACGCCAACGCCAAATATGAGCATATTGACCATGTCTCTTCCTAATACTCAACTACTCTCCAACGCCAACTTTCTCCGCAAAGCAAACTTAATTACCAGTAAGTTTCCATATTTGAAGTAAAAATATTAAAACTCTGAACATTGACCATTTTTATGACCGTTACCACTCAATTACTCAATCTCCATTGACGGCCAATACCCCTCCAAAATGTGAGCAACTTCATTGAATTGTAGGAGTAATTTCATTGTATTAACCTATGAAGAAACAGAGAACGAGCCTAAATTAATTTTGGTCTAAAAATTATATTACTCAATCCATTGACGGTCAAAACCCCTCCAAAATGTGAGCAACTTTATTGAATTGTAGGAGTAATTTCATTGTATTAACCTATGAAGAAACATAGAAAGAGCCTAACTTAATTAATTTGGTTCTATAAATTATATGGGGTTCACAAGTTAAGAGAGGCATAGAGAAGAGGAAGCTAAGGAAGAATGAAAAAGAGGTTGAGGGATTCCTGTCACAGGAGAGATGGCCCATGCTGGGTTATATTATTATATATTAAAAGACCCAGCTAGAGCCATCCTTTTGTGACAGGAAACCCTTCAAAACTTCTTATAAGTCTGTGTGTAACAAAGATGGTTATTCAAGTGAGCTGGAAAAGAGAAATGAGGTTACCGTGGAGCACTGTCGCAAGAGAGATGGACCTAGTGCTTGAAATACAGCAATAGGCACCGTCTCTCGGGCGACAGTTACTCCACTCCAACCTCTACCATGTTACGAGAGTCAGAGAGGCTTATTCAATTGTGTTGGGAAAGAGAAATGAGGTTACAGTGGAGCATTGTGTGTGAGAGTTGAAGAGGCTTAAATAGATTGTGTTGGTTATGCACGAGTTGGTTCTATGTGTGTTTGTGTGTGCGTGTCTCATCCAACCTTAATGAATTTGTTAATCTTTGATTCACTTGCAGACATTAAACCTGTGCATGTCCAATGTTGTGTGTTTGTATGATTGCGATAGTGGGGACTCATAAATTTTATTTGGCGGGGCAAATTAAATATATCAATATATTTACCGTGCCCAACACAAGAAGTTCTTTTTTGTTTCTATAAATTGTCAAGAGTAAGGCACTTTTTTTTTTTCAACTTTAACCTCTTCGACTTAATTTTTTTTATTTTTTATAATTCGATAATTAGGGAAGGGGATTTGAATCCGTGTTTTTGTTTAAAACATCAAGTTGAACTACAAGACTCTTGGCTAAATTGCTTAATATTGATGTAAGTATATGTTGTGGATGCAAGTAACTTTATAGATATTTGTATAATAATTGTATTTGGTCAGGAAAAAAAAAAAAAAGGCCATAATATTAATAGTTTACCAAGTACTTTACGGAAGAAAAAAAAAAAATTTACTGGTAGTATTTGACAGATTGAGATCTCATGTCATGTAATACAAAAAAGCATTGTATGGGATCTCAATCTGTATTTGACCAGGTAAAAAAAATAAGCTCAAGAGATAGTGGGACCTTTCTATTTGTATTAGTTATACTTACTACACCTAGAAAATGGCTCAAGTTGGGCAAATTCGGGCTTGACCAGGCTAGGTATGGGTTGGACTAAAATTAATTGCAAAATCTATAACTCGTGTATGTCAAATGTATGGTCTTTGACATGTTTGATCACCCCAACCAGTATGATTCATTTTTTTCACATATAATAAATAAATAATTAGAATATATTATTTTTGTCTTTGTTTCAATACATATAAGAGAACAAAGAAATTTTTTTTAAAAAAATAGTAAGGTAATCTTGAAATAGATTGTATGTTTGTTTGGTTATCACATGATATGACCATTATTTCCTAGAATACCGACTTTCGAGTCGGGTGAAATGAGTGTCTAATACCTTCTCATCTAGCATCTGAGTTTAGATTTTAGGTTCTAGATTAGTAATTATCAATGTAATTTTTTATTTTAGAATGTAAATAGGAATCAAAGCATTGTAATTTTCCTTTAAATTGTAACTAGGAAAACACTGTTGCTTTTTTACTCATTTCTATATATGAGAGATGATGTAATTTCCAATTTCATTTAAATAAAGTTGTACTTTTTATTATTTATGTTTTTCTTGATTGTACCCTTTAATAATCAAGTGACAACTCCATATGTAAAATCACCAATCTAGGGGGTAAAGCATTATCTGAGTAACTATTTTGAGGACTCATCTTGACTGCCTGATAGGTTGTGGTTCTCACAAGTATACATATGTGTAATACACATTTATCTAATCTAACCATACAATGTGAGATGTACAAACACCGCACTTAAATTCCAGACATATCCTTGTCAAGACCCACATTGCACTGCAATGCCCTGAGGGGTAACTCAACTAGTCCGGCTTTTGGTATGCTCCCAAATAGTCACTAGTTCGAGTCCCTTTAGAGCCACCTACCCCAAGACAAAGCCTTGCAACCATCGTAGTACACGTGTCTAGTAAGATGTTACATGTTTCTTGAAATTAGTGGAGGTCTGCGCAAGCTGGCCCGTACACCTAAAGTCATAAAAAAAAAAAATCAATTATCAATATATTTATAACATCTGCTATCAAATTGGACATACCAAAAATGATATTTTGTTGTCGTATTGTGGTCTTATGATTCCTGTGTACCGTCAAAAGTCTCAAGACAAATATTATAATCACCATTACCCAATAAATTATGATATTATTTATTATAACTTGAGAAAAATGTTAGCCACATATCCGCTATAGCCTAAAAGAATTAGTCAAATACAAAGTTTACTCATAATCACTTATGTAACTCAACTTGAGCTAGTACACAATATGAGACTCAACACATGCATGTGTAACATATATTTCTTAAAGAATTCCACATTGATTAAAACTTAGAATTGTTGTTTAGTATTCTCTTATAAATAAGACTTCTCTAAACACAATGTAATCATCTAAAAATATTGTACACATAGAGATTAATAAAGATGTAGCCTATTAGGCTTCATCCTTTGTACGTAGGTTCACATTGCCGAACCATATGAAAACCTAGCCTCCACTCTCCCAATTTACTTCTCTCCTCTCTCAATCATTTCTCCATTAATATTTCCTTTTAGAGTATTCTAGATTATTATTTTCTATATGGTATCAGAGCCATAGAGCTCAAATGAGTCACCTCGATCCTTTTCTGCTTCCGCACCTCATTAACCCATCAATCCTATTCGTTTCCACCATTCAGAAAATCCAATCCTAAAAGCTCCCTATGACAAATCTAAGTTTTTCAAAAAACTGATCATGCAAATCAGTAGATCATCTTGAGATCAACAAAACGATCAAAATTGGAGTCGATTCCAAGCATCCATGTGCCGCTAAAAAGCTCAGAAAACCGGGATGTGCCTCCACACACAGCCAAACAAGTCGGAATGACGATCTCTCAAATCTACCCTCTCGAGACTCCGATTCAAGAAATTAACATCACAAATCAACAGATTGGCGACCGATCTATTCTTCGCCATCAGAAATTAATACTTATGCAATACTATTTAACAAATATAAATAAATAAGCCAATTAAAAATATATTTATAACATTTGCATTCAAACTGGGCACACATTAAAGTGATGTTTTTATTTATAAGAAACAAATTGATGCTTTGTTGTCATATTGTGGTCTTATGATTCCAGTTAACCGTCAAAACAAAAGGGATACGAGAGATAAGAGAATCAAATAAAAGGAGTTGACAGAAAGAGGCCAAAAAGATCATTAAAATAAGTGGACGTGTTTTGTAAATTGTAAGTCTATCATCTCAACAAACCAGCTAATACGGTTTTTTTTTTTTTTTGGCCAATTCTAATAAGTTCGCACAGACTTAAAATAAATTGACATATTTATATATCTACTGATACATATTGATACAATAATTATTTGATATATATGATTAATATGATACACACATATATCATATGCTACATGACAATTCTCTAATACATATACATGCAATATATATATATATATATATATATATATATACATATATATATTGTATGATAGTAATAAACAACTTTGTCCAAACAATAATCCTTCTTGTGTGGTGCACATTGAACCACTATAATTGTGACAATCCAAATGAAAATAAGAAAACAAATTAACTTTGACCCGCTCTTAAATGAGAATAAAGTGTATTTAAAATTAAACTTCAAAAGTATCTAATTCCAATTAATATATAATATAAAAAATATTATTAGTATGTAGTAAAAAAACAGAGTTCATCAAATTATCATTTTATATTAAAAAATAAAAACTCCATGTACGAAGCATGTAGTCTATTAATTAAGTTCTTAGAAATAATTAAATGAAATGACACTTCATCAATAAGATAGAAAAATATATTTCCTAGTGTAAGCTATGTTATACTTCTTTGTTGGTTGGCACTTAGGAATTAATACTTCACTATCATTAAAATAAAAATAAATAAAAAAGAAGGAAAAAAGACAAAGATAAAAAAATGTGTGCACCCAATGCAACGCCAGCGCCAAATATGAGCATATTGACCATGTCTCTTCCTAATAATCAACTACTCTCCAACAGTCCAACGCCAACTTTCTCCGCAAAGCAAACTTAATTACCAGTAAGTTTCCATATTTGAAGTAAAAATATTAAAACTCTGAACATTGACCTTTTTTATGACCGTTACCACTCAATGACTCAATCCGGCCAAAACCCCTTCAAAATGTGAGCAACTTCATTAAATTGTAGGAGTAATTTCTGTTGAGATTTAACGTTGCGGAAGTTGTGTTAAAATAATAAATCTCACTCAAAAATAAATTATCTAATCAAATATCACTTAAGCAAATCAAGCAAGACACATAAAGGAATTCTCAATGAAAGAAAAATTTTATTGACACTAAAATTACACACTTCGCTACACACACCACACTACTCTCTAACCGCACTCTGCTTCTTTATTTCCTGACACTTGATCTACTACTTTAAGTTATTGTATTACTTGATCTACTTAGTACCACACCTATATATAGAAAGCAAAAGGTACTAACATCCAAAAACAGACAATGCATTACACCTAAGACTTTTTACCATTTCAACAAAGGAAGAACTCATTCTCATCTTGAATTACACCAAAGACTTGCACATATGGTAAATATATAAAACAAGTCACCATCCAATGAAGTTGGTGATGACTTTTTACAATTTCATTGTATTAAGTATTAACCTATGAAGAAATAGAGAATGAGCCTAACTTAATTAATTTTGGTTTATAAATTATATGACTCAATCCGTTGACGGTCAAAACCCCTCCAAAATGTGAGCAACTTTATTGAATTGTAGGAGTAATTTCATTGTATTAACCTATGAAGAAACAGAGAAAGAGCCTAACTTAAATTAATTTTGGTCTATAAATTATATGGGGTATACAAGTTCAGAGAGGCATGGAGAAGAGGAAGCTAAGGAAGAATAAAAAAGAGGTTGAGGGATTCCTGTCGCAGGAGAGATAGCCCATGCTGGGTTATATATTAGCTAGAGCCATCCTTTTGTGACAGGAAACCCTTCAAAACTTCTTATAGGTCTGTGTGTGACAAAGATGTTTATTCAAGTGAACTAGGAAAGAGAAATGAGGTTACCGTGGAGCACTGTCGCAAAAAATCAAATTAACTTTTTCCTCTCTTAAATGAGAATAAAGTCTGCTTAAAAAGTATCTAATTACACTATAAATAATAATAATAATAATAATAATAATAATATATTAAGCATGTAGTCTATCAAGTTCTAAAAATTTTCAAAAGCCTTGACCGTTTTCTACTCTCATTTATAAGGAAAGTAGGATTTAAATCCTCATTCCTCCATTATTATTATTACTAGCATATAACCCATGCAAAGCAAGGAAAAAACTTTATATAAAAACATAATGTGTATATGATCAAATATATTCAGAATTATTTTATGGAAAATATGTTCCATAAAAAAAATAAAACTGATAATAACAAATAGATGGAATTGCACCAACAACAGAAAAATAAAAGAAATTAGATAATGTATATTAATTGAGAGAAAATAGTTATCTTTGATTGATAAAATAGAAAACAAGTTAGAATCAAGCAAAAATAAAAGATTACCTTAGTTTAATTGCGTCTTAAATCCCCTTACAGTCATATAAACGTACAAAAATACAAAAATAAAAATAGATCATGATAGAAAAATAAATAAATAAAAAAGAAAAAGAAGTAGAAGAACAAAACTTGTACCAGATTACTATTGTTTAGATGTTACGTAAGCAGATTATGAAAGAATGAGGAACCTTCAATTTAACGTGCTCTATTTATCTTCCTTCTATCAATGAATATCTTTATTCACCAAATGATATCTTAAGTGATTGTTAACCAATCAATACATTTTCACTAAAAGAGTACTTCTAGCACAGAGAATTTGTTAATATATATTTTTATTTAAAAGTGTTTGACAGTAATTAAATCAAATCACTTTGGAAATTTAAACAACGTATGAATTTTTTTTTTTTATAATCTTTAAGAAGTCTTCTAATATTAGGAGATTGTCATAATTGTAAGATTTTTAATATGATATTTTATTAAGATGTCTTTTAGTAGTAGGAGACTTATTTTAAAGAATTTGTTATTATCTATTTTTATTTTAAAGATTTTTATTGTGATATTTTATTAAGATATATTTTTAGTAGTAGGAGACTTATTATCAAGAATTTGTTATTATCTATTTTTATTTAAAAGTGTTTGGCAAGTTATTAAATCAAACCACTTAGAAAATTTAAACAACATATCAGTTCAGAAATATAAATAATAGATAGACATGCAAACCATTTAGGAAATCTAAACAACGTATCACTTTAGAAATTTAAACGACAAATAGATATATTACTTGTCATGATGTGAGACATTCTAGATTTTAACGCTCATGTATTCCATTATTATATATTATATAAATTATTATTATTTTAAAAGAAACTTCTCCCATTATTATAATTTATAACTACTGAAATATCAACAACAAAATTTTTTATTAGAAATTAATGATATTACACT
Organism: Fagus sylvatica; assembly: GCA_907173295.1. Classification (NCBI taxonomy): domain Eukaryota; kingdom Viridiplantae; phylum Streptophyta; class Magnoliopsida; order Fagales; family Fagaceae; genus Fagus; species Fagus sylvatica. The sequence goes on along the minus strand of OU015768.1, from coordinate 36,079,597 downwards.
TCATCCTACCATATATTTCCTATAATAATCCTACCAATTTAAGTTATATTTCTTTGTTGGTTGGGCACTGAGGATTTTTTATTTTTTTAGGTAAACCGTAAACGTAAGAGAAAAATCTTGGTGAATTACATCACTGAGAAATATCGATAACCGAGAGAGATCTAACAATTACATTCCTAGCATTCCTAGCAAGAGCATGTGTCACTGCATTGGCCAAGAATGTTCACAAATTAAAAAAGTTTAATAATGGTCTTACATTACTCACACTAAGGTTTGGAAATATGTTTTACAATTGTGGATATTAATAACCACCATTTTTAAATAATGTGAAAAAGATAGTGAAAAAAAGGATGTTGACAAATTGACAAATTGCCAACGCAAACCCCAAATATGACCATGTCTCTTCCTAATCAACTACTCTCCATTGCCAGCTTACTGGGCAAAGCGACCTTAATTAGAACCCTGAACATTGACCTTACTTTATTATGCTTATGACCGTTCACACTCAATGACTCAATCCATTGACGGCAAAGCCCCTTAAAACAAATGTGAGCAACTTCATTGAATTGTAGGAGTAATTTCATTGTATTAGCCTATGAAGAAACAGAGAAAGAGCCTAGCTTAATTAATTTTGGTCTATAAATTGTATGGGGTTTACAAGTTCAGAGAGGCATGGAGAAGAGGAAGATAAGGAAGAACAGAAAAGAGGTTGAGGGATTCCTGTCGCAGGAGAGATGGCCCAGGCTGAGTTATATATGGAAAGACTCAGCTAGAGCCATCCTTTTGTGACAGGAAACCCTTCAAAACTTCTTATAAGTCTGTATGTGACAAAGCTTACGATTCAAGTGAGCTGGGAAAGAGAAGTGAGGTTACAGTGGAGCTTCCTGTCGCAAGAGAGATGGCACCTAGTGCTTGAAATACAGCAATAGGCACCGTCTCTCGAGCGACAGAACCCCCACTCAAACCTCTACCATGTTATATACGCACCTTCGTGTAGTACTTTTTGCATGGGGCTGATCCCTGTGTGTGTGAGAGAGAGAGAGAGGCTTAAATAGATTGTGTTGGTTATGTACGAGTTGGTTCTAATATATCTCTGTGTGTGTGTCTCATATCAAATCTTCATGAATTATTTGATCTTTGGTTCACTTGCAGAGATTAAACCATGTCACTCACTCCCTTTCTGTGTGACCGTGTCCTTGTCCAAGTGTCGTGCCGTGTTTGTGTGGTTGCGATGTTTTCAAGTTTGTGCATGTGCGTGAAATTGATCATAAGAACCTTCCAAAACAGCACAACTTCTGTCGCATCCCTTATTGAAGGCAGGAGTTGTAGTCTAAAATTTGTGCTGAGCATTGAGAAATTCTTGGCGATGTGGTTGTGATTTAGAAAGGCCTTCCTACGTCCTATGTGAAGATGCGGACAAGGTTGGCTGGTCCCATGATTAACTTTCTTCCGAGGCGGACTATTTCATTTACAAGTTTTGTTGCCTCCATGGCCAAACATACATTGAAGCTCTTTGTTCGTTTCTATATTGTCAAAACTCAAGAGTAAGGAACCTTTTTTTTCCTTATTAATGTTGGAAGTGCTTAATGATGATGTAGGTAATTTTGCAATTGTCAATGTCGTGGATGCAGGTACCTTTATACATATTTGTTTACTGGTGGTATTTGAAGAAAACTAAATTTGCAAATATAATATTAAAAAGGTAATAATAAAGTAATTATGTGGTTCGGTTATGTATGCCTACGTTCATGAATAAAATATATAAATATATATATATAATGTGATTTTCTATTTTTTTTTACAATAGAATGATATGTTATTTATATAAACTACATAGTTAGAAATATTTATTAAATCACATATGAATCAAGGAAACATAATTCATGTATTTGATTTATACTCATTAAATCATACATGAATCCTTTGATTCATAGAATTATCACATGAATTTATTGATTTATTGTATTATTTTCAATAGTATTTGGGCAAGAACAAATATACCTGATCAGGTATTTGTTTACTAGTACTTGTCCCAAAAAAAAAAAAAAATTGTTTACCGGTGGTATTTGACCATGTACAAGATAAAGACCAAAATATAGTGGGACCTTCCTAGTAATCACATTTCTATCAGTTATGCTTACACTTAGAAAATGACTCAAGTTGGGAAAAATCGGGTTTGACCAGGCTGGGTACCGGTTGGACTAAAATGAATTGCAAAAACCGTGACTCTGGTCTAGTCTTTGACAGGTCTGACCCCTGTATGCTTCCTGTTTTCTTTTTTCACATATAATAATTAAATAAATAACTAGAACATTGTTCTTTTGGGCTTTCTTTCAATGTACATATAGGAGAAAAAAGAAAATAAAAAACACAAAAAATATAGTATGAGATAATGACATGAAATAGATTGTATGTTTAATTGTTACATGATATGCCCATTATTTCCTAGAACTTAAATAAATAACTAGAGCATTGTTCTTTTTGTCTTTCTTTCAATGTACATATAAGAGAACAAAGAAAATAAAAACACAAAAAATATAGTATGAGATAATGACATGAAATAGATTGTATCTTTGATTGTTACATGATATGCCCATTATTTCCTAGAATACCGCTTTGAAGCGGTGCAAAATGGATGCTTAATAACTTTCCACCTCGTAACTTAGCCTCTGAGTTTAGATTTTGGGTTCTAGATTAGTGATTTATATATGTAATTATTTTAGACTGTAAATATGAATCAAAATATTATAATTTTCGTTTAAATTGTAACTAGGAAAATAAGCAATGTATTTTTTTGTTTTTTACTCATTTCTAGGAGAGATGATGTAATTTCCAATTTCATATGAATAAAGATGTACATTTAATTATTTCTGGTTTTCTTAATTGTACCATTTAATAATCATGTGAAAACTCTAGATGTAAAAGCCTTAATCTAAGGGGTCAGGCATTATCAATTGAATAATCATTTTGAGGACTCTTCTTGACCTCTTGACAGGTCATTATTCTCACAAGTACATGTATGTGTGGTACTCACTCATCTAATCTAATTCATACAATGTGAGATGTTTATAATCACCCCACTTAAAATCTTGATATCCTCATTAAGACCGACATTGCGCTGTAATGCCCAGTGGCACATGGCCTTACCTAATTGATTCTAATATTATTTTCCATAACCCGAGAAAAACGTTAACCATATTTACGTTATATTTTAAACTGACTAGTCAAATTCAATTAAGGTTACTCGTAATCACTTATGCAACTCAATTTGACCTAGTACACATTCGATATAAGACTCCACACAATTTCTATGTAACAAATTTATCATCACTTATAAAATAATATTTAACAAATATAACTAAATAAGTCATTAAGAATATATTTATAACATTTGCATTCAACAAATATAACTAAATAAGTCATTAAGAATATATTTAACAAATTTATAATTAAGATATTTTGTTGTCATATTGGTCTTATGATTCATGTGTACCGTCAAACAAAAGGAGATCAGAGACGAGAGAATCAAATAAAATGAATTGAGAGAAAGAAGCCAAAAAAAAAAAAAATCATTGATAAAAAAGGAAAAATAAAATAAAGTCGACATGCTTTGTAAGCCTATCCTCTAGCGGTATACTTTTTTAGTTGTTAAGCTCAACAGGATCAGCCAAAACTAATAAATTTGCACAGACCAGAAATAAATTTACACGCTTATATATGCATTGATCGATAGATATTGATACAAAACTTTGGTATGATTCATTTACACACCTTTTTTTTTTTTTTTTTTGATAAGTCATTTACACACTTATGATAACACACATATATCATATGCTACATGACAATTCTCGAATACAAAGATAAGATATCAATAATGTGGAAAATAATAATCTACAATACTATAAGGAAAATGCAATGTATAGAAATATAAAAGAGAGAGAAGAGATTGAAAGAGAGGAGATTAGGGTTTTACGAAGTTCACTTTAGCCTACGTTCATGATAAGCCTTATAGGCTACATCTTTATTATAGTCTCAATGTGTGTGAGGTATTATTCATAGGACAACAATAACAATAGTAAAATACTTCTAAATAATATGAGATACATTCCTTAACAAATAATGCTACATCCACAATGTTCTCATAATATTTTCACAACATTGTGATGACAAGTTGTTATTTGTTTTTACATAAACCCAGTATGAACACCACTTTTTTATCTACCATTTACAATTTGTTATCTAGGTATTGTTGTGAAAATGTTATGCAAACGTTATGAGCTTAGCTTTATTGATACATAGGTTCCAGTTAGCTCAATTGGTAAAGTATTTTGTCGTCAAGTAAGAGACCTGGTTAGAATACTGTCACACCAAAAACTGATTAGTGTCTTAGCCTCTTGGTAAGAGCAATCATCATGAAGTGAGCGCCATAGATTCAAAGCATGTAGTCTATCTTTTGAAATTGTTAAGAGTCTTGTAGTTCAGTGACATCGTTTGCTCTCCTTTTAAAGAAAATTAGGATTTAAATCCCTTTTCCCTAGCATTATAACATTGAATTATCAACAACAACAACAAAATTCTTAGAAAATTTAATAGATTAGAAAAAATATATTTCTTTTATAGTCCTACTAAGTTATATTTCTTACTAGATTGGCACAATTAAGACTTCACTACAATTAAAAAAAAAAAAGTTTAATAATTGCCTCACACTTCTCATACCACACTTTATATATATATATATATAAAAGTGTGAGACAATTTTTTTTTTTAATTGTAGTGAAGTATTAATTTTAGGAAAAATTACATTTTAAACCCTATAATTTAAGGGTGTTAACAAATTAAACCCTATAGTTTACAAAGTAACAAATTAAATCCTGAAGTTTCAAAAAGTAACAAATTAAATCTCAAAACTTCAAAAAGTAACAATATAGTCTTTCCATATATATGGTTTAATTTGTTACACATTCTAAATTATAGGGTTTAAAATGTAATTTTTCCTAATTTTTAAATAATATGAGAAAGGTGGTTGAAAATATAGGGAGCGGCTTGGGTCCAGTGCTCTCGTGTCAAAATCTCAACGGGTTCAGTGCTCCTGTGCACTGACCCAAGCCTTTCCTGAAAATATAAGGAAGGAAAACAAAATAGTGTACTTGCACCCAATGCCAACGCTATGAGCATTGACCATGTCTATTCTTAAATCTTAATCAAACTACTATCACCAACGCCAAACTTACTCCGCAAAGCGAACTTAATTACCTTTAAGTTTCCTTAATAAAGTAAAAATATTATAACAATGAACATTGACCATGCTTATTATGACCGTTGCCACTCAATTCTTGACGGCAAAGCCCCTTATAAAAATGTGAGTAACTTCATTGAATTGTAGTAGTATTTTCTTTTTATTAACCTATGAAGAGACAGAGAAAGAGCCCAACTTATAAATTTTGGTCTATAAATTAAATGGGGTTTACAAGGTATGAGAAGCATGGAAAAGAGGAAGCTAAAGAAGAAAGAAACAGGGGTTGAGGGATTCCTGTCACAGGAGAGATGGCCCAGGCTGGGTTATATATGGAAGAATGGAAAGACTCAGCTAGAGCCATCCCTTTTGTGACACGAATTCCTTCAATTTCTTATAATTATGTGTGTGGCAAAGATGATAATTCTAGTGAGTTGGGAAAGAGAAATGAGGTTATAGTGGAGCTTCCTGTCGCAAGAGAGACGACACCTAGTGCTTGAAATATAGCAATAGGCACCGTCTCTCGCGCGACGGAACCTCCACTCCAACCTTTACCATGTTACGCACCTTTGTGTAGTAGGTTTTGCATGTGGCTGTTCTCTGTGTGTGAGACAGTGTAAGACTTAATTATATATTGTGTTGGTTATGCACGACTTGGTTCTAAACTTCTAATATATCTATGTCTGTGTTTGTGTGTGAGTGTCTCATCCAATCTTCATGAATTTGTTGATCTTTGGTTCACTTGCGGAGATTAAGCCATGTGACTCAATCCCTTTTTGGGTGCGTGTCCAAGTGTCGTCTTGTGTTTGTGTGGTTGCGATATTTTCGAGTATGTGCATCTCCATGAAATTTACCACATGAACCTTAGAAAAATAGTAAGAAAATGCAAATCCTGAGGGGTGGCTTAACTGGTCTAATCTTGGATGTGTTTCCCAATGGTCATTAGTTCGAGTCCCCAATGGTCCAGTCCTAAAAAAATAAATAAATAAATAAAGGCATTGCAAAACCTATAACAGTCATATCATAAATTCTTAAGTTTACAAGAGGTTCACTAGTCAAATTATGTGATATATATATATATATATATGCCATCTACTAGTTAAAATGAACATGGCACATAACATCTACTTCTATACCAAATCTGCATTGTTTTTAACTTTAATCCGTAATATGTAATAACTGAATTAGCTTTACTAATTAGGGGATTTTGACGAAAAATTTACAGGTTGCTGACATTTGAATGCAATGAGAGATCATAGGTGACGGTTCAAGTGGAAGGAAGTGGAGCATATGCTATCTCTTGCAACTACTAAGTGAGATCGCAGGTCTAAGAAGATGAGCTATAGAGGAAAGAAGATAATGTGATGGCCCTTATCGGGTTTTGCTTATCCGAGAAGAAAAGAATGAAACGAGATTATTAAAAGATAAACATTTAGATATGAAGAGAATAGTCTGTATTTATTAAAAAAAAAAAAGTTGACCCGTGTGACCCACAAGTCCAACCGACCTAACCCATCATTGAGGCAACGTTTATTTCGTTGAAAAATATTTTTCATTGTAAAATATTTTCAGATGCAAATAATTTCAGAACAAATTATTTCTTTTCCGACGTTTTACGGTGTTTGGTGCGACGTAAATTATAAAAAAAAATAATAATAAAAAAATAAAAAATAAAAACACAACAAAGCATAACCATATCCTTCGGCCACCACAATCCAATAGAGAACAACCATATCCTCCACTTTTAGCCACCAATCCAACAAAAATCTACCACAAAATCAACAGAAAACCCACAACCAGCCATCACAAACCAACGAAACCCACCACAAAATCAACAAAAATCCAACAAAACCCACCACAATTACAAAAAAAAAAAAAAAAAACCACCAGCCACCACAAACCAACAAAACTCCACTACAAAATCAACAAACCCCACCACTGACCACCAAAAATTAACGAAGAGAGAGATTCGCGAAGCCCAGGCCATCATAGCGCACATCAGGCGAAAGAGAGAGATCGGCGAAGACGACGCCGTTTTGGAGAGCACCGCGATGTCGCCGGCGAAGTCTGGAGATCGGCTTAAAGCTGCCTCCTGCGCTAGCATTGGACACGGAGGCGAGCGGGGAAGAGAATGAGGTGGAGAGGGGGGCGGGGGGGTCTGCGAAGAGAGATCAGATGAGGGGGCGCATGGGGTTTTGTGCATGAGAAAGGAGGAGGAGGTTGATGTGTGCTCTTTGGAAAATGGTTTGCAAAAAAAAAGGGGGTATATTGTTTTCCAAAAATTTACAAAAGATTTTCCAGTCAATGGAAATGATTTTCTGTTTGACCACCATTTTACAATGAAACAAACACCGTAAAAGTTGAAAACATTTTTTGGAAAATATTTTACAATGAAACAAAGAGAGCTTAAAAGAAAACCATATAATATTAAGTTAAGAACTTTAACTATATAACAAGCAAGATAAATTTCACAATTTATTGAAGTAGCAATTCAGTATTGAAAAAAAAAAAAAAAAAATTTGAAAAAGGAAATAGTTTTCCTCCAATCCGATTTCGGAGGAATCCTCCTCTAACCCATTATTTAGTAAGTAAATAGACCATTCACATGTACTTTTAGTTATGTGACCTTTTTAATGAGTCATATGACTTTTTCAAATAATACATGTGGATAATCTATTTAATTGACACGTAATGAGTTAATTTCTCATTTGAAGATAACTATCTCCTTTGAAAAATATTTCTTATTGTATAAACCTATGACTCATCATCTCGTGGGTCCACATACTGCAGTGTGCCTTTGGCCTTGAACTTCCATTCCTGGCGCGGACATTAACGAGTAAACAGCGCAAAGACATCACTGGAGCAGTGCTGCTTAACTCAATCTGTAGTGATTGTGTTACAAATAAACCAACATGTGTGCGGTCTCTTTCTCTCCTGCTACTTCTATGCAATTAGATTCATTTCCATCTTCTTCCTTCTCTGTTCCATTCTTGCCCCTCATCAGAACCAATAATTACGCCACCATACACTTCAAGAAGAAATCCAAAAGAAAACCCAGAACCCGATTGCTACTTATCGCTGTTTCAGCTTCTTCAACAGCCAAAGATGTGTGGCGAAAAAACCCACTTCACAAAACGACACCGTCCTCGCCTTCTCAACACCATAGATACACCAGAAGAAAACATGAGCCAGTCCACTTGGATCACAGCGTGGACATGGACGAGCTCTTGGACTCAATGGGACAAACCCAGAACGAGCAAGAACTGTATGCGCTAATGTCACCGTACAAGGGCAGACAGCTCTCGATTCGTTTCATGGTTTCGTTGCTCTCGCGCGAGCCTGACTGGCAAAGATCGCTCGCGCTTCTAGATTGGATTAACGAGGAGGCTTCGTATTCACCTTCTGTGTTCGCCTACAACGTGGTTATGCGCAATGTGCTACGCGCGAAGCAGTGGGAGATTGCGCGTGGACTGTTTGATGAAATGCGGCAAAGAGCGCTAGCGCCCGATAGGTATACTTATTCAACGCTTATTACTTATTTTGGGAAGGAGGGTCTGTTTGATAGAGCGTTGGCTTGGCTCCAGCAAATGGAGCAAGATCGTGTGTCTGGGGACCTTGTGTTGTATAGTAATTTGATTGAGCTTTCGAGGAAGTTATGTGATTATTCCAAGGCTATTTCAATCTTTTCGAGATTGAAAAGTTCGGGTATTGTACCGGACCTTGTGGCTTATAACTCAATGATTAATGTTTTTGGCAAAGCTAAGCTATTTCGAGAGGCGCGTCTTCTTATAAAAGAGATGAGAGAAGTGAGTGTTTTGCCGGATACAGTGAGCTATTCGACGCTTTTGACAATGTATGTTGAGAACCAGAAGTTTGTTGAGGCGTTATCTGTGTTCTCTGAGATGAATGAGGTGAAGTGCTCGCTTGACCTTACTACTTGCAATATAATGATTGATGTTTATGGGCAGCTAGATATGGCGAAGGAGGCTGACCGGCTGTTTTGGAGCATGAGGAAGATGGGAATTGAACCCAATGTTGTTAGTTACAATACTCTTTTGAGGGTTTATGGTCAGGCTGAGCTTTTTGGGGAAGCCATCCATCTTTTCCGGTTGATGCAGAGGAAGGATATTGAGCAGAATGTTGTTACCTACAACACCATGATCAAGATTTATGGGATGACTCTTGAGCATGAAAAAGCTACGAATCTTGTGCAAGAGATGCAGAATAGAGGGATTGAACCAAATGCCATTACGTACTCAACAATAATATCTATATGGGATAAGGCAGGGAAATTGGATCGAGCAGCAATGTTGTTTCAGAAGCTGAGGAGTTCGGGGGTTGAAATTGATCAGATTCTTTATCAAACGATGATTGTGGCTTATGAAAGGGCAGGTTTGGTTGCTCATGCTAAGCGTTTGCTTCATGAACTCAAGCGCCCAGACAATATCCCCAGGGAGACTGCAATTACAATTCTTGCTGGAGCAGGTCGGATTGAAGAGGCTATGTGGGTCTTTCGCCAGGCCTTTGATGCTGGGGAGGTGAAGGATATATCTGTGTTTGGGTGCATGATTGGTCTTTTCTCAAGGAACAGGAAGCATACAAATGTCATTGAGGTGTTTGAGAAGATGAGAACGGCAGGATATTTTCCTGATTCAAATGTGATTGCTCTGGTTCTGAATGCTTATGGGAAGTTGCGGGAATTTGAGAAGGCAGATGCGATATATAGGGAAATGCAGGAAGAGGGGTGTGTTTTCCCAGATGAGGTTCACTTCCAGATGCTGAGTCTCTATGGTGCTAGAAAGGATTTTAAGATGGTAGAGTCACTGTTTGAGAAGTTGGACTCTGATCCCAATATCAACAAGAAGGAGTTGCATCTTGTGGTTGCGAGCATCTATGAAAGAGCAAATAGGCTTAATGATGCATCCAGAATCATGAACAAAATAAACGAAAGAGGAACTTGGACATGACCATCGTTAGAGCCTTAGAGGTCTGCATCTGCCCTTCTGTCTTGTAAATTTTGCAAAACCATTGTAAAATGCATTCTTTTCTGCTGCTAATTTTGTAGATATTGTATTTGAACCTCACATATCTCCAACAAATCCATGTTAATCACATTGAGTTGTTCAGCTCACTAATGATTATTGTAGTAGCACAAAGCAGGGAAATTGACATATAGCTGCATAGACAAGCAACAGCTTAAGCATCTTACTTCTGCAAATCCTTATTTCAGGCCTTTTAGATGGCTCTGGTATATTATGGACCCTCATGAGATGTGCAACTGGTTTGCTTGTTAGGTTCACATAGATGATAGATCTTGACATTTGTATGAAATAAAAGAAAAGATCTCCGCAAATGGATCACGAAGCGCAAAGTTGTGACATTTAAAAGATGTTAAGGTGACATACTTCATATTTAAACTCAGGATGTTGTCTTAAGAAACTCTTATTGTGACAACGTTGCAATAATTGTTACTAAACAAGTTATTAAGGCGAAGGCTTGAGTTGTAAAGGACTGTTTGCGTTTTTATAAATTTATTCAGTAACGAAACTGCATAGAGGTGTTACAAAGAGACAAAATAAGGGTGATTCCTTTTGTTCATCTCTTAAAAGTAATACTATAGGTCATAGCTTAGAAATGCCATAACTTTCTACTGGACTCTGCCCCTCCATACTCGAAGCATTTATTCATATATTCATGTAACTATTTTAGATTACATATTGAAAAATTACTAATAGAGGTTTGCAAATCTATAAGCTAAAATATATGTTCGGTTCCTGAAATTTATAAAATGTCTCTAAAAGAACTTTTTAAATTTCAGTGATTAAAATAGAACTAGATTCTAATTTCAGGTACTAAAATAGAATTTTCAAATTTTAGAGACTAAAATAAAAGCTAATGCCAATTTCAGGAACCAAACTATATTTAGCGGACTCTTAATCTCATTTTGACTTCCTAGTTTTCATGTTCAAACATGCACCTTAAGTCTTTCCTAGGGCCTAGGCTTAGAGAATTACAAGTCCATATCTTCTTCAATTTTGGTGCTGACATCTTAAATGACGCTAGACTAGAGTCTGAACCTAGTCCATATCTTCTTCCTTTTGAATTCCCACTATTCATGGTCAAACATGCACCTCAATTCTTCGTTAGGCCTAGAGAGTTTCCATATCCTCTTGCTTAGTATCATTTTTGGTGCCTAACATCTTAAATGATTACGTTTAGCCTAGAGTTTGAAGCTTCAATATGACACTAATGCCGTCACGTTATCCATCTAGTAGTTACTCTTAGAGGGTGCCATAATGCCATTCCCATAACCTACCCTATCACCTTTCATCTAATCCTACTATGTTACGCAGTCTTAGTTGGAGTAAATTTATCACTTGTCAAAGTAATGAATAGCTCGTGTCCGTTCTATTTTTGTTTATATAATTTGCTTGCTTGTATATCAATTTATGTTTTAGTAGGTGCTTTACTGGACAGAAACGCTCTAATTGGGTGACCACCTTGGAATGCTTCATTGGCATCCAGTTAATTAATTATTGTCTTTTGGAACCCTCAATTTTATTCGATATTTTAGCTAGGTAGTTCACCCCAGGGTGATAAAAATAATGGAAGCTTTGAGTTAATGACAGTGAATAAAGCTCCAAAAGAAAAAGGAACGTATATGAATTAGGCGAGCAACTAAGCCAATTCAAACTGTTGGCTGATTGTTATGGGATTGCATAATCAAATTCTAGTAATCAAATAAGAACTCGACAACTTCTTTTTTTTATATATAGTTTTCTTCCTCTTTTTCTGGATATGAATTTAAAATTAGTTTAAAAACTAAGTTAGGCCACCAGGTCACAGCGTCCCTCTAGAAAACATTGATATACAATCTTAAAAAACAAAACAAAATAAGATTTTTTTTGGGTGTGTTCGATGGTAAACGGTTAGCTTACGCTTTTCCATGAGGATCAGCTTAGGTAAAAACTCTTTTTAGTGCAAATAATTAGTGACATAATTATTATTATTATTATTTATTCTTTTATTTTTTTGTTTACATTGACATTATCAAATAATGAATAATAAAAGTGATGTTGATAATGGATTATATAAAAGTAATATTAATATATTACTCCAATCACAACTTGCTACTTGTGTCTCTAGCATTGAAATTGAACATTTTGAAGATCAATAATACTAGAGACACAATAACTTTTACATGGTTAATTAGATTACCATAACTTTAACGGATAAGGATCCTCTCCATTTGAAATAAAATGGAGAGTCTCCATTTCATGGTCTAGATTAAATATCACAGATCTAACAATGTACAGATTGCCATGTCATTTAAAATTTTAAATGACAAGGCAGTCTATATATCGTTAGATTTGTGAAATAAAATCTGAACCATGAAATGGACAAATGGAGAGATTTCCAAATGGAGAGGATCCTTATCCAACTTTAACATGGGTCCATCATTAGGAGAAGAGGGAGCGGGAGTTTTGGGGGAGTCCTAGCTCCCCTATATTTTACAATTTTACCCCTCCCTCTTATATTCTTTTATTAAAAAAATATCAATTTATCTATCAAATTTAATTAATTAATGTCTCCCTAGATTTTTTTTTTTTAAAGGGTAATTTACATTTTAAACCCTACAATTTCCAAAGTAATAAATTAAACCCTAAATTTTCAAAAAGTAACAAATTAAACATTAAGATTTCAAAGTAACAAATTAAACCTTGAAATTTAAAAAAAAAATAACAAATTAAACCTCAACTCATACAAGTAAAACAATAGTTTAAATTTGTTACTTTTAAAACTTTAAGGTTTAATTTGTAACTTTTTGAAATTTCGAAGTTGATTTTATTACTTTTGAAATTTTGTGGTTTAATTTATTACACTCCCTAAACTATAAGGTTTAAAATGTAATTTTCCCAAAAAAAAAAAATGTATTACATTTATGTAAATAATTGATACATCATTTTTTTTATTGTATTACTTGTATACCATATGTAGCTCATTAGATGAAAGTAGGGGTGGGCACAGGTCGGGCGGGTCGGGTTTGGGGTTAATTCTTCATCCTACCCGACTGAGTCGGGTTTGAAGAAACAAAATTCGTTGACCATCCACACAAATGGTCGGATCAGGCGGATCGGGTATCAGGCTGAACGGGTTGGTTACGATCGAGTAATCGGGTATTCCCAGATCTGAAGATTCTGAACGGCAAAAAAAATCAACCTAAAAATAAAAACCAAATCTCATTCTCGGCAAATATAATTACCAAATTTGAACAAATTCCCATATATGAACAAATTCCCAAAACAGCAAAAAAACAATTCCAAATCAAACCCATATATTCCCAAATCAAAACCCTATCAAAAAGCAAAAAAACTGAACAAAAATCACAGCAACAAATTTCCAAATCAATTAGAGTATCTCAAACTCTCGATCTTGAAGAGGCGGCGGCTTGGGTGTTGTTGTGAGTCAAAGAGTGGCGGCGGCAGCTGAGAGTGAGAGATCTGAGAGAGTAAGGGAGGCGGTGAGCGTGAGATAAGACCCAAGCTTCAAAACTCCTCCCAAGACCCCTCATGAACTCTAATCTCCACCTTTGGCAAGTGGCTCAAGTCACCGTCCTCAGCCGTGGCAGTCCGATCTCCTCCTTCGTCTTCTTGTTCCTAATGGTCACCACGGGTGGGGTGTTTTGGTCTTTTGCTCCCAAATCCAACGACTCCCACGGATTTAGATTATGACATTGTGAAGATCAGAGTGAGAGATTGTGAATTTGTGAGTTGAGTAAAGGGTTGAGAGGAAATGGAGAGTGAGAAAATGAAATGAGAGAAAGAAGAAAGAGGGGAAAGTCACGGGTGGGGTAGGGTAGTTTATTACTTATTAGGATTTTATTTTTTATTTTTTTTTTATTTTTATTTTTTTTTTATGTTTATAATTATTTGGTCGAGTGGGTCGGGTAACCACTTGACCAAATATACAATATCATTGTCCGTTCGAAAATTTCGATATATAATATATATATATATATATATATATATATATATATATATATATATATATATATATATATATGTATCCGTATCCGTTTATATATGTTCTCGTAGATGGACGGACGGATAATCGGTTCAGGCGGATTGGGCAGGCGGGTCGGGTTTGGCGGATAGTTGCCCACCCCTAAATGAAAGTATATCCAAATATAAATTCTTAAAAATAAATAAGTTTATACAAATGATTAATGAATTATTTATTCCCTTATTACTTTTATGTCATACACAACTCATTAAATCAAAAAATATTTAAAATATATATTCCTACAAATAGATAAGTAAATCTCTCTAATAGATACCCTATTTATTTATTTATTTTGCATTTGAGAAATTAGCAAAATAGACCCTTTTTCTTCTTTCTTTTTAGAATAAAGGATAATTATGAATTTCGTGGAGAATTAACAATTAACTGATTTCAAAAATATTAGAACTAAGACTTAGTTGTTGTTATTGTTGTAAAAAATTAGCAATATATATGATATGTTATTTTTTGGATTAAAATGTGTTTTTTTCATATTTATCTCTCCCTCACCCCAATTTTTTTTGGCTTCGTCACATTATATTATTGACATCATTTTTATTAGTACGGTCACCTTATGATATTTTTAATGAAGAAACACTAATACAGACTTCAAATCCCTCTTCCTCAACTATCTAATTATCAAAAAAAAAAAAATTTAATCACAACATGTCATCTCCATTAAAAAAAAAAAAAAAAAAAAATGTGAAAATTGTGGTCCTACTTTTCGTTCAAAAAAATTTAATAACCGCTTGCAAAAACTCTGCTCCAGCCTCCAGGTAGGCATGTAGGTTGGAGAGTTATTAATTAGGGGTCCACAGTTGGCGCTGCTGCTTTATGAAAGTCTCTTAATTTGGAATTGAAGGTGAAGAAAAATTTATTACACTTCTGCATATGGTTAGTAGTGAGCCACGTTAATAGAATAAGAAATTAAAATTTTGTTTATTAAGGTTGGTTTTTTTTTTTTTTTTTTCCAAAAAATGAAAATACGGGTAACTGTTTTCGTACTTTTATTGTTTTTTATTTTTATTTGGAGGGGTTTTGTACTTTTATTGTTGTATATTAAAAAAGGTGTTTCTTGTTACATTATGCTTTTATAATAAAATAAAAAATTAATTTTCATAGTTATTTTTTTCCCCTTTCTACCTCTTTTTAGTAAGGGTGATTTTCTTTTTTCCTGGTCATCCGTGTTGAATTTAATGGCAGCTCACACAGACTTACAGGAAAAAAAGGGGCAACTTTAGAAAGTTAACCCTGAGATCCTATGAATTATTTGTTTTTTTAAAGGCAAATCCCATTAGAAAGTGAAAAGAGTAATGAATCACAATCTTGATCTTGTTTCTATATCAATACCATAGGTCTCAAGTCAATCACCAATCAATGATGGAAAGACTAAACATGAAATAAATAACATAACAAAGTGATACATCAAAGTCTCCTGACCAAATTTTTGTTAGCTCTAGAACCCCCCTAACCCAACCCAAACTTTAGAAATTGAATTCAATCTCATGATGCCTAAAAATTGAATTTAATATCTTTTTTTTTACCCTTATCTTAACGACATAAGTAAGGAGTAAGGAATTTAATCTCATGTTTTTGACCATTACCTTAAACTTAGAAAAACAAATTCCAAATTTGGATTCATATCAACACAAAAAGGGAATGGTTATATTATTATTTTTCTTGTTCCACTTACATGTTGTTACATACCCAAAAAAAATAAATAAATAAATCCCCAAAGACAATAAACCGAATTCTTCAATTTTATTCTACATCTGGCACTTTTCTACTTTCTCACGCAAAAAAAAAAAAAAAATGTCATCCCCAACAAATCTAATCTAATTTTTAATTTAACACTAACAAAGAAGCACAAAAAGACTAAAAAAATCGTCAATTCCAGAACTAGAGTCAAAAGATAACTACAAATCATCGGTTATAAACTTACAAACATTCTAAATTTCTGACAACAATCCTGGTCCCACCAAACTCTTAAACCCTCTAATCTCAGCCGTTAGATCCCATACTTAGAGTCTTAGAATTTTACCAAAAATCCATTTAGCCCTTCAGTCACGGCGAGACTATATTCATACTTACGCAATTCCAAGCACCTACAAAAAGCCCCCATCTTTTCGTTTCCACCACAAACTCTCTCACTCAACCTCCACATTCAGGTTCAGCTCAAAACCAAAGAAAAGAATACTTTCTCTCTCTTTCTCACACCCACTTTCTCTCTAAGCAAACACAGACTTAAATTAAAGAAACAGAAAGAGAGATAGAAGCGTTAAATTTTATTTTTCATTCAAAAATAAAAATATGAAGAGGCTGAAGAGCTATTACATGAACCTGAGGCATCCACAACCGCAAACGATGGAAAGGAAATGGCTTTTCCCTCTGGCGATAGGCTCAATAGTTTCTCTTTTCCTTCTCTTCCTCTCTACACTAACCTCACCCGACGGTTCACCATTCCTCCCATTCTATCGGTCAATCACGGCGTCAAACTCCGTCTTCGTCGAGTCAAAGCTCCACGTCATCCCTACCCCTTCCACTCTACCTCCACCTCCTGAGCCACCTCGACTCGCGTACCTGATCTCCGGCTCTAACGGCGACGGCAAGATGCTCAGACGGACTCTCTTAGCTCTCTACCACCCTCGTAATCGCTACGTGGTTCACCTCGACCTCGAGTCCTCCCCTCAGGAACGCTCCGATCTGTACCGGTTCGTCTCGGCCCACCCGGTTTTCGCGAGATTCGGAAACGTGAAGATGATCACCAAGGCCAATCTCGTTACCTATAGGGGACCCACCATGGTTGCGAACACGCTCCACGCCGCCGCGATTTTGTTGAGAGAAGGACCAGACTGGGACTGGTTCATCAATCTCAGCGCCTCCGATTATCCACTCGTAACTCAGGACGGTACGAAACGCTGCCGTTTTGTTATCCCCCTTTTTTTTGAAATTCCGTATAGTTTTGATTGGTACTTATTGTTTTTGATTGGATTATTAGATCTATTGCACACGTTTTCGTACTTGCCGAGGGATCTGAATTTCATTGATCATACGAGTAACATTGGGTGGAAAGAGTAAGCTGAATTATTTTGTTTATAAATATTTGATGAATATTTAGTGAGCGAATTGATCTCAATCTCGTAACCTATATATGTGGTATAATTAGGTATCAGAGGGCGAAGCCGATAATAGTAGACCCGGGGTTGTATATGACGAAGAAAGCGGATGTGTTCTGGGTTACACAGCGTAGAAGTGTGCCAACTGCATTCAAGCTATTTACAGGTATCTAATCTATTTTTGGATTTATCACTTTTGGGTTTGTTAAATTAACTCTGCTTATGTATTGTGTGTGAGAGAAGTAAGGCATTAAAAATGAGTAAATGTTTAGAAATCGAGTTCAAATGCTGTTTGATTGACAAATTAATCATACAATATCGATCTCGTTAGAAAGTCAAATGCACAATTTTTTTTTTCCATTTAGTTACTGAGAAACCATAGGGATAACCATAGTGTATCCTACATTGTATTCTCTGTTTGGTGATATTAAGCGAAATGGGATGTCTAGGAAAAAACATGATATGTATCTTTGTGGCAAACCGAGAGTACTTGTAAGACATATGCATGAAGTACTTTCCATATCTGACCTTGACTAGAATATATATAGTGCGTTTGGACTCCAGTCATGCTATGAATAACTAACTTATTGTCACATTAAAATAAGTTGATGTGGGAATTTTTTTTTTTTAATTTTCTTGTGAGAACCCTTGTCTCACCCTTGTTGTCAAGGTCCAGAGTACATACTACATAGTTATAGGGTTGCACACACTCATTGAAGCACCATGTGCTTCTTCTTGAAAGCATCTCTCTGTGGTTTAACATTAGTTGATGCTTATATTGTCAAAATCATAATATGGGAATATTACAGAGAAAAGTTGGATTACTTGGAAGATAAATTTTTTTTTTAGGAACTTGTTATATATTAATAGCGTGTCGATTCCAAGATGACCTTGGCATGCATGTTCAAGTATCTTTAGGAGCCAAGCCACTTAGCCCATTCTTCTGGATTTAATATACATCATTTGGTGGTAGAGCTCTTGTGTTGGTTTATTAAATGGTAATTGTTGTTTTATGTCTACTTGTTTCTATTGGTTGTGCTTATCTCTTATTCAATTTTCTTTTATCATGTATATGTTAAGTATGATAATGATTTTTGTTTCACTTGATTAATTTTATGCAATATTTTCTGTTTTGGTTCTTATTCTTATCCCTTTGAGCTGGTTCTTGTTTCATTATCTATAATTCCTTTTTCCCCCCTTGGCTTGGCCTGAGTATTCTCATTCATTAGTCTTCTTCTTTTCTATATTTCTCATACAATCTGTTTGTCTTCTCTCATCTGCTCCCATGCTCATTTCATTTAGTAAGGGTTCCCTTGAGAATTTTTACCTTCCTATTGCATTGAGTATGGTAGGATATCTTGACATCTATGTGTCTGCTTTGCATACAATGGTTTAGCATGTGAAGGGGTGTACAATGGTTGTTTTGTAGCATACTATAACTTATTTATCAATTCAAGGTTTTACATCTGAGATTTGCTGGATAAGGCAAAGTCTTGTAGGACTGACTACTCAAAATTCAAAAAGAAGCACCCCATATCCGGAGGGACTGTGGCATGCATAATCATATCTTTTGCAAATATATTAGTTTACTGTTTGCTGGCACTCATGTTTGTATGTGAGCATGTTGTGTGTGTGACAGAGTAGGCATGACTAAATATATGTAAGGATTTTGAGGCTGATCTGGCTAAAAGGTACACAAACGCACTTATAAAAAAAAGGGTATACAAAGGCTAATGTTCAATGGTGTAACAATATATGCCCTCCTTATGTCATCATTAATGCTTAGATTTGATTATTATCAGTGAGTTTAGATGCTTCCTGTTAAACAATTTAAATTTGTTAAATTATGGATCTAGGATGAGCTTTGTCTTGCACATTGTGTAAAAGGTTTATCTTGTTTCCTTGTCCCATTTCGTGTTTCAACCTTGTTCCCTGTTAAAATGAATTTCCACCTTCAAAGATGCCTTTTCAAAGTACACAAACCAAAATAACAGGTTACTTGTTCAGAATTCAGACTTCCATCATTGCTAGTTTCATTGCTTGGCAGCCACTGCATCCTTTGCTAATTTGCTAGGTGCTAGTTGAACTCTTCACTCATATGTGCCCTTAGAAATACCTCTGAAAGTATTCAATTATCAAATTATCAAAGTGAATTAATAATATCACCTTCAAGGCTGCAATAGAGATGGGAAGTAATAAGGGAGTTTGACTTAATAATGTATGCTTATAGCTAAACTGTGAACCTTGCACTGCACCAAGGGCACCTAACCTAGCTGGACTTAATCCAAGCTTGTGGACAAGCGTTCAATTCCACCAGATGTGGCCAATGTAGGTCAGGCAATTGGTGTGCTTTTGGAGGAGAAGTGAGGTACCTCCTATCTTCAAGCAGAAAGGTCTATGTTATTCTCTCTAAGGCTTCTGATGTAAGGGAACACCAAGCTCGTGTCAGGTCAAAATACAGAAGATTATTCACTATGCATGTTATACCTGACTCTATATAAAAATTGGTTCTGAAACTGTTCATTCCTGAGCAGCTCATATTTTTGTTCTTTTAATATGCAATGGAGTCATAATTACAAAGAACATGGAAGATATTCACTCTGCATATAAAATAGGTTTGTGAAACTAAATATTTCTGAGCAGCTTAGATTTTGAAAATTCATCCTCAAGCTTGATACAGCGTCATTGATATTTTAGCTTTCTCTGTTTAATGTTTATACTGTGATGTAATATTTTCTTTAGGTTTGTATGAGGGGCATCAGTAGCATAGAGGTATCTGATGCTGCATGCATTGTTTTGAATCAACAAGCAGGTTTCAGCTGAAGCTCTGAAAGTTTGGTTTTCTTTCTGGTTCCTCGTACTTGATTTAATTTGGAAAATTTGATAAAATTCCCTTGTGGAGAGAATGAATTGTGATAAAGTCATGTTGTTAATATCCCCAAGGGATAGAACAACCAGCAGTGGACCATACCTCATGAAGCAGAGGCAACTTGGTGTTAAACCTTTGAATTTTGTAGTGAACTTAGTGTTAATTGTTTGACAATCTATTTCAATTGTCATAAGGTGCTGGAGTACTCCTTTTTTGTTTGCCCTTGGGTTAAAATAATTGCAAGCTTACTCTATGATGATAATGCACATCAGGTTGAAGTAAGTTTAAGATAGAATTCATGTCGAGAGAATGAGTGTCCACCCTCTCCCTCTCCCCAAACACCCCCCACTACCGCCACCACCTCCTTATCACCCTCATCTTCCCTTTCCCCCATTTGCCTCCCCATACACCTCCCCATTTTTCTACCCTGGATTTTATCCTATCCATGGTACTAATGGACACTGGGCACCAGAACCTTCCACCATGCAACCCAACCTCTATCAGCATCAACCACAGCCCCAGAAACAGCCAACCCACCCACAGTCAATCCTCCTACCACCACCAATACACACTCATGACCCAACCCATATTCCGGTCAACCAGAAACAGCCAACACCTCCACCACCCTCTACACAACATCCTACCCAAGAAGCCACCAAACAACCAAACACAATCCACATAGATAATAAGTTTTTTCAGTTTTCACTAGGGGGGGGCAGAATTCACCCTTTCTGCATTACGGAAAGGAAGTTCAAAACAACTTTGGGTAAGATTTGGTTGGGTTTGAAAGACATGGGATGGTTGGGCAACACTATGGAGATGGCAGCAAGCAATGACACGGTGGGTAAAGATTTTTTCCGCCACCACCGTGATGGGTATAAAGCTATACACGTTATTCGTCGTTCAAACCAACATGGTCAATACCTTGAAGTGTCAGAATTTCACAGCGGTGCTCGCAAAGGGGTTATCAGGATCTCCTCTACTTCTGCGATCCCACCTTCTCCCGAGAAGACTTCCGATCCTATCGCTGCTCCATCCAGCGCCGATGATGAAGCAGGTACTTGGGTCATGCAGTTACGGCAAGGGAAACGACTGTTTATGCCACAACCGCCGCCACTCCCTCTCTCTCCAAACCCATTTTATGCTCTGTCCACGGAGCTATTTACGGACTCGTCGGAGAAAATAGAGATCCCGGAGATATGGTCAGATGACAATCCAGCTCATACATCCTCTATGATAGTCCCGGAGTCCACTCAAATTATCGGAGAGGATGATGGTGGCTGGGATGAGCACGTAGAGTGGATTGAGCCGTTGGCGGTTGCGTACCCAGCGGTGGAGTTGAATGGGGAGTCTGAAGTTCAGGAGAGTTCTGTGCAGAGAGAAGTTCCGGAAGTTATTCCGGGACCCCAATCGGACTGGGTCATGGAAAAAATGGAGGAATTTGGGGTGGTTCTTGGAGCTTCGTATGTGGGTTTTGAGGACAGGGTTTTGGCTCTGTTGCGTGAAATAGAAGCTGAAACGGGTGGTTCAAAAACTGGGGGGTTTCCAGGTAAGGTAAAATCTCGAGTTTCAAGGGAATTACGGAATTTAATTTCTAACGTGAATTATGACGGGGGTAGCTCAAGAAGAACAACTTCAGCTAGTGAGAGGGCTTTGATGTTGTCCAAATGAATTTAAATCTCATTTCTTGGAATGTTAGGGGCTTGAATGATAGGGTGAAAAGGTCTCGTATTTGTAATCTGCTTCATCTCTGGAAGGCTGATGTAGTGTGTTTTCAGGAGACAAAGCTCATGGCTGTATCCCAGGGTCTGATTAGAAGCCTGTGGAGATGCAGGTATGTGGATTGGCTTAGTCTAGACTCTGTTGGGGCCTCTGGAGGTATCATTTTGATGTGGGACAAAAGAGTAGTAGATAGGGTTGATGTTGCTATAGGAAATTTTTCTGTCTCTTGTAGGTTTAGAGAAGTAGCTACGGGTTTTGAATGGGCTTTTTCTGGGGTGTATGGTCCTAATAGGGCTGTGGAGAGGAGCTTGATGTGGGAGGAATTAGCTGGCATTGCTTCTTGGTGGGAGGTTCCGTGGTGTGTGGGGGGGGATTTTAACATAGTCCGGTATCCTTCTGAACGAGTGGGAGCAACAGATTTTTCGCCATCAATGAGGGAATTCACAGACTTTATTTTCTCTATGGGGTTGTTAGATTTACCCATGGACGGAGGTAATTTTACATGGTCAAATGCTCGTTCAAAATCTAGGTTAGACAGATTTCTTTGCTCTCCCCTTTTGGCTGATCATTTTTCCAGGATTGCTCAGAGGCGCCTGCCAAGGCTCCTGTCTGATCATTTCCCCATTTTGCTGAGTTGTGGCTTTATGCAAAAGAGAAGGAGCCCTTTTCGTTTTGAGAATATGTGGCTAAGAAGTGAAGGCTTCCACAATAGAGTCCAACAATGGTGGAACTCTTATCTTTACAATGGCTCCCCAAGCTATGTTCTCATTCAGAAATTAAAATCTCTGAAGGTTGACTTGAGGAGGTGGAACAAGGAGATTTTTGGTGATGTTAATTTGAGGAAGAATGACCTTCAAGCTCAGATTCAAGATTTGGATCTTGTAGAAGAGACCAGAACTTTATCTGTAGAGGAAGGTGTGATTAAGGAGAATCTAAAGGTAGATTTTGAGAAATTGCTTTTGCTGGAGGAAATAAAATGGAGGCAAACTTCCCGGGCTACTTGGCTTCGGGAAGGAGACAAAAACACCAAATTTTTCCACCGTGTGGCTAATTCGAACCGTAGATTCAATTCCATCGATCATCTAATGGTTAATGGGGCAGTTTCTACGGATCAATCTGAGATTGGTAAGGGCTTGGTCGACTTTTATAAGGGTCTTTTTTCTGATAATGAGGTGCGTAGACCTTTGTTGGATGGGGTGGCCTTTTCTTCTATTGATGAAGCTGATAGGGACATGCTTGACCGGTCTTTTACTGAGGATGAGGTTTGGGGAGTTGTGCGGAATATGGCTGGGGACAAAGCTCCAGGTCCGGATGGTTTCTCTTTAGCTTTCTTCCAAAGCTGTTGGGACATTATCAAGCAGGATGTGATGAATGTCTTTCACGATTTCCATGTCTCCAGGAATTTTGTGAAGAGTCTCAATGTGACTTTTTTGGCCTTGATCCCCAAAAAGCCTGGAGCTCAGGAGTGTAAGGACTTTCGTCCCATTAGTCTGGTCACAGGGATGTACAAAATCATAGCGAAAGTTCTGGCTAATAGATTATCTGGGGTGTTGCCAAAGCTCATATCGGCTTCCCAGAATGCCTTTGTAGGGGGGAGGCAAATTCTTGACTCGGTATTGGTTGCTAATGAAAGCCTGGATAGTCGCTTGAAATCTGGTTTCCCAGGGGTGTTATGCAAGTTAGATATAGAAAAGGCCTATGACCATGTCAACTGGAATTTCTTGTTATACATGTTAAGGCGGTGTGGTTTTAGTGAGAGATGGCGCCAATGGATATACTCGTGTATTTCGACAGTCCGTTTCTCAGTCCTTGTTAATGGTAGTGCTCATGGTTTTTTCTCCACCTCACGTGGTTTGCGCCAGGGTGACCCCTTATCTCCTATGTTGTTTATTATTGTGATGGAGGCCTTGAGTAGGATGTTGGAGAGGGCGGTGGCAGGAGGTTACATCTCTGGTTTTTCAGTGGGTAACTCAACCGGGGTTGAGCTGAGCATATCTCATTCCTTATTTGCAGATGACACGCTGATTTTTTGTGGGGCTAATTCAGAGCAAGCTTGGTATTTGAGAGGTGTTTTTATATGGTTTCAGGCAATATCAGGTTTAAAGATTAATTTGAGCAAATCCGAAATAGTTCCAGTGGGTCAAGTCACTAATGTCCCTGAGTTGGCAGGAATATTGGGATGTCGTGTGGCATCATTACCCCTCACATATTTGGGTCTTCCTCTTGGGGCTTCTTACAAATCGAAATCTATTTGGGTTGGGGTAGTGGAGAAGATGGAGAAACGGTTAGCGGGCTGGAAAAGATTATATCTATCAAAGGGGGGGCGTGTGACTCTTATTAAGAGCACGCTCTCTAGTATTCCAACATATTTCTTATCTCTGTTCCCCATTCCAATGAGCATTGCTCGTCGTATTGAGAAGCTACAGAGGGATTTTTTATGGGGTGGTTTGGAGGAGGAGCACAAGTTTCACTTGGTTAATTGGCATCAAACCTGCACTCCTCTCCATAGTGGAGGTTTGGGTATTCGGGATGTGGCTATTTTTAACAAGGCGCTGTTAGGGAAATGGTTGTGGAGATATTCCATGGAACCCACTTCCTTATGGCGGCAAGTTATTGATAGTAAGTATGGTAGTCAAGGAAATTTTTGGTGTTCAAACAGAGTCAATTCTCCGCATGGGGTCAGTTTATGGAAGCAAATAAGGGCAGGTTGGGATGTTTTTTCTCAGCATATCTCTTACACAGTTGGGGATGGTTCTCGGCTTCGTTTTTGGCATGATGTGTGGTGCGGGGATCTTCCTTTGAGGTCTCAGTTTCCATCTCTTTTTCAGCTAGCCCGAGCTCCTGAGGCTACAGTGGCTGATCTTTGTCACTTCCAAGGTATGAATTGCGTTTGGGACATTACCTTCATTCGATCTGTCCAGGATTGGGAATTGGAGATGATTGACTCCTTCATGACCCTTCTCTATTCTAGTAGAATCCGGCAGGGAGTGGCAGACTCCCTTTGCTGGACTCCTTCAAGTCGGGGGCTGTTTGAGGTTCGTTCTTTTTACTCAACTCTGATTCACCCATTTTCCCAAGACTCTTTTCCTTGGAAAGGTGTGTGGAAAGCTAAAGTTCCTCCAAGGGTGGCTTTTTTTGTTTGGACTTCAGCTTTGGGCAAGATTCTCACCACGGATAACCTCAGAAAAAGGAGGGTAATCATTCAGGATTGGTGCTGTATGTGTAAGTCGAGTGGTGAGACGGTTAATCATTTACTCTTGCATTGCCCGGTAGCTTGGGAGTTATGGTCTATGGTTTTGATTCTTTTTGGCATTACCTGGGTTATGCCTCGAGGGGTGGTTGATCTTTTCAATTGTTGGTATGGTCCTCGTAGTAAGTCGGAGGCTGGCAAGATCTGGAAAATGACCCCTCACTGTCTCATGTGGTGTATTTGGCAGGAGCGTAATGATAGAACTTTCAATGGGGTGGAGAAATCTATCCCAGCCCTCAAGTTTCACCTGCTGCACATCCTCCTTAGTTGGGCTAAGGCTGCTCACTTAGATTCTTCATGTTCATTGTCTGACATGATTGATTATTGTTCTGTTTGTCTTTAATTTTTGCTGGTTTCATTCAGGTTCACTGCCTGTGTACTTGTTTTGTCTCCTTTCTTTTCTCTTTAATGAAATTCTTATTTATCAAAAAAAAATAATTGCAAAATATCAATTAAAAGTCTTGTTCTGAGCAACTGTTGAATTGGTCATGAAAATAAATGAGTCTTATAGCATTGGAATCAGAAAATTTGCAAATTAGTATTGTGAAACTAAAATATTTTCTAGAATGGGTTACACTAACCAAACATTTGATTTTTTCTTATAGGTTCTGCTTGGATGGTACTTTCTAGGCAGTTCGTTGATTACTGCATATGGGGATGGGACAACCTACCTCGAATTGTCCTCATGTACTATGCAAACTTTATATCTTCCCCAGAAGGATACTTCCACACTGTAATCTGTAACGCCCAAGAATTCCGTAACACAACTGTGAACAGTGACCTCCACTTCATATCGTGGGATAACCCTCCCAAGCAACATCCCCACAACCTCAACATGAATGATATGCAAAGGATGATTGACAGCAATGCTCCATTTGCACGGAAGTTTCACCAAGACGAACCAGTGCTTGACAAAATTGATTCTGAGCTCTTGTCTCGGGGTCCAGGCATGATTGTTCCTGGTGGTTGGTGCATAGGAAGTAGGGAAAATGGGACTGATCCATGCTCTGATATTGGTAATACCACAATCCTTAGGCCCTCTGCTGGAGCAAAAAGGTTGGAAAGTATGATCAGCTCTCTATTATCAAGTGAGAATTTCCGGCCAAGGCAGTGCAAATAACAAGGACCCAAAACTACATTAGTAAGCACCTCTTGTGCCAATAGAGGTGGGGTCTCGATTGGACAATGAAAGACACAGTTTAGTCAGGGACTTAGTATGTGTTTTAGTAGAAAAAGAAAATGGCTGAAAATATACACAACTCTGGTTTATAGAGTAGCACGAAGGAGATGGATTTGGTAGAATGATATGAATTACAGAGCTGGGATTACTACCTGCTGTAATGACACAGTATACATGACTGAACTGATTGTGCAGCCCAACTCTTCCCCTTCCCCCTTTTTTTTTTTTTTCTTCTTCTAAATATCCATCAATTTCATATCAAGCACTGAAGCATGTTTTGGGTTGAGCACGGGGTTAACCATTGCAGAGATGAATTGTTTGAGTAACATTGAAGAAAATTTGTTATTTGATTCTGTGTATCTTAGTGCTTTTGTAAGCAATTCTTCCAGGAAGATGATACAAGAATATGATTCTCATTCGGGTAAAGACTAAAGAGTGCAATGTTCATATACATGCGTTTACTCAACAGTTCTTTTCAATTAGTTAACAGTAAAATATCTCAGCTTAACTTGGGTTGCTCAGCAGTGGAGCTTAGCAATTAGCTCAACTTATATAAAAAACTATGATAATATGATTAACTAAATTACTCTATTTTTGTTAAGGAAAATTTGGTTAAATTAACATATAATAAAAATGCCACATCAAAATTATTATATAATTTTAACTCCTTCCTTTATTATGAACAGAGTTTTGCTACAAACTAATTTGTAACAATCTTCTAATATCGGATTACATGGTAACTCAAATGACTATTAATATGTACTTTTAGTAACGTAATTGATTTAATGAATCATGTGACTTGTCTAACTAATATACGTGCATGGTCTTATTATAGGTCGTTACGTGGTTTGTAGCTTAATTCCACCCCTTTATTATTCATAGGATAGGTTCAAAGGGTTTTTGTGTTGATGAGGTTTCTCGTCATAAAAAAATAATAATAATAACGTTGGGAGAGGAAAGGGTTCAAAGCAACATCTCTTTCATATAGAAATATATATTACATGCAAGTTGCAACATATTATACAAAATAATAAATCGATTTTCACTAGAAAATGACACTATTTGCTTGTATGATGTTCGTACATAAATCTGATGCAAGCCTTGCCCCTAGTGGATGAACAAATTGAAACGGTTCTTTTAATGCTAGTAAAAAACATGTTTGACATTTTGTTTAGCCAAATCTGGGGGAATTTTCTAAGATGAGGCCGAACCGAATTAGCTAGATATGGACTTCGCCCCAGATGAGCTCAATTGGTATTGATATAAAGATTATCTTAAACATTATGCACCTGACATTAATATATATTAAAAAAAATTGTGACCACCGACCTGATTTAATTGGAAAGTATCAAGAAAAATAAAGGTTGGCTTAAACTATAAAATTAGATATGTTATTTTGTTTTTGTAAAATTTGAGCAAAATATAGAGAATCGGTGCCAATAATATTGAGAATGATGGGATTATGATCAAAAGCAGTGGCAGGAAAGTGATAGATAGAAGCCTTGGGAAAAGTGGTTCTCCACTCAGTGTTGGAGAATGCTCTGTCGAGCCTTTTCTTAATGTTGGCAAAATTGAGACGCTTGTTTGTCCATGTGTATGGATTTCCAGAGAAACCCAAATCAACAAGCCCTTGTTGGCTAACCAGAGTATTGAAACCATTTGATGATGAGGAGGAGAAAGGTCTTCCACCTTTTTTATCAACTTGAAGGAGAACTTAATTAAAATCACCAATGCACAACCAAGGACCAGAGAAAGAAGAGGCTGTTTGGTGCATGAATTCCCAGAAGATTCTTTTCTTTTTTTTTGTAAGGAGGACCATATATGGTAGAGAGCATCCAAGGCAAATTGGGCGGGTCTGAGAAAATTAAAAGGTTAATGAGATTGTGATTTTGTGAGGTTGGTTCAATGTCCACTCCAGGTTTCCAACCAAAACAAAGACTGCCAGCACTACCCACTGGTGGGACAAAAACGACAAGAGTAAAACCAAGTGAAATGGTTATATCTTGCATGGATTCCACAGAGGACTTTGTTTCCATAAGAAAAATGTAATCTGGATTATTTATTCTAATCAAAGCTCTAAGGGAACGAATTGTCGCAGGCTGAGCTAAGCCTCGATAGTTCCATGAGAGGATTAACATTGGGGGGTGGGGGCATGGGATGACCCGCCTCCTCGGTCATAGCATTTGGATTAATTGGGATGTCTGTGATCATGGGGGATGGGTGAGTATCAATCAATGGAGGTTGGTTTCTTGCCAAATCCTTGAGTTTTGGTTTCTTTTTTGTAACTGTGGGGCGGAATTGTTTGGGTGGTAGAGAGGTGGTTTTACATTGCAAATGAGACAATTTAATTTTTTTGGTTTTTTCAATTGGGGTGGGTTCAAGTTTTCTTTTTTGGGCCTCTGTAGTAAGATTGGGAAGGGATGATTGGGTTTGTATAATGGACTTGTCACTAATGGTTGGGTTTGGTGAATCAATTTCCAGCAGCTCAAAATGGCATGTGCTTGGCCCACTTGGGTTAAGATTAGCCCAAGGAGTACTTGGCCTACAAATTGGGTTGGGCCCACAAGAGGATCCAGATGGTTTATTAAAAAGGGAAGTGGTTACTTTGAAAAGAACAAAAGCCTCAGATAGGCAAGAATTGGGATCTATATTAGAGATGGGATGTGAGGTGAGAGCTTGGTGAGGGGGATGCTCAATTTGTGGGGGAGAGATCATTTTGTAGGTGGGATCGGACAAAAGTAGGGAGTAGGGTGTTGGTATGATGGGCAATATAGGTCGGCTGATTTGTGGGCTGATTTGATTTGAGGTGTGACTTGTTGAATGTTTTTCGCTAAATTATAAAATTTTTTTCTTAAAAAAGACTTTGACTTTGACTTTGACAAGCACGTGTGATCTAGATGATTGAATTTTCTTTTTGATGAAATTCCATACGTAACTATTAGTCCTAAAAAATTTAAATTGATAAAAAAAAAATGATAATTTTGATCTATTAACCAATGAGAGAGGGTTATGAAGGTTTGATTGAAATGAAATAAGTCAATAAGATATCTTGCCCCGTCCCCCAGTTGCCTAATGATTGAACAGTCGTTTGGACCAGCATTCTTCTCTTCAAATCCCACATATGGAATTGGTGGCCTGAACAAGTAGGACTGTAGGATTCTCTAGCAAAAAAAAAAAAAAAAAAAGGGTAAGAGTGTATTAGTAGGTCTTCCAATCATGTTGTTAGTTAAGCCAATTTCTTAGATCACAAACTTAACTAGCTAGTTGGACCGCCTGTGGGTCTTTTGTTGGAACTGGGAAGACTTCCCATCTTCATCATCTTGGTTCCTTCCTCTGTCTTTTAGTGTCCTATGGGTGAGAGATGGAATCTTTTCCTTGTGTGTTTGTATTATCTTTTGTTAGTCTACTAGTGTTACTAAAAAAGAAAAAGAAAAAGACCGTAATAATTGGATGTTCTAAACCGCATGAGCTAAGCAAAATGTTTAGGCATGTCAGAGAATATTTGAACCTAAGATGTGAGATGTTTTCATTGGAAACACCAAAATTTCAATTGAGCTACGGTTCTTGGCAGGCAGGCATGCTTTGATTGAATGATTGGGGTTTGGGAAGATTTTGGGAAGGGGGGCCTACTAATTGGCTTTTGCAACGCTTCAATATCGAGGATGGTGAACAGCTCTTACATGGTGTGTCTGTAAAGGGTAAAACGTAAAAGGTTGTCCAGATTTTTGGCAACACAAGGAAAAGCATCTTATTATAACTTGCCTTTCTCTCCAACTTAACTACTTTGTACTGTAGTGTTATATAATACTTTAGGAATTATGTGTGCTGACACCTTAGTTATTTTAGGGGTGTAACCTAGGTGCCGAATTTGCCACGTTATTGGGACCCTTTTTATGTTACAATGCCTTGATGCTTTTGATGGTTATGATGAGGACTTTAGCTTTCGAGGTACGTATGTTACCAAACCAGCTGATATTTCTGAGTAAGTATTATTAACAACACTATCTACAATGTTATCAAAAAAAAAAAACTAACAAGAGGTTGGTGATGCAATCATGATCACTGAGGAGAAAGTCTGTTTAGTAGTGATGGGTAAGAAGGAAATTCTCTTTGTCTGGACTGAAATTATCCTAGATGATGACCCCTTAAAGGCAGACGTACTTTAGAGCACGTCTAGCAGCATTAAAAGCATCAGAATTGGGTATAAATAAGTCATTTGTATAGGATTTACTCTCAATGTTATTCTACCACTACCAAAACAAAAAATGGAGCTAATTCTCATTGGGCTATCAAACATTTTGTGGATGAAACTAAAATCATTTTGAACTCTAAGCTATGGGTTCATTTTTTAAAAGGAAGGAAACATTTCCATCTCCTTTATGCTTAATTTTTTGCCTGGCGTCACAGTTCTTCCCGCTAGCTGTTAAGTTTGTTATGCACTTAATTAGCAAAAAGAAAATAAAAAAGAAAAAGAAAAAGAAACAACACTGTTCATTGCTTATAATTTAGAGGAAGGATCATTGTTGTGGGTTATATCGATATTTTTCTATTTAAAATTAATTTATTTAATAATTTAAATTAAATATTATAAATTTTAATATTTATTCAGTATCATGTTATTTAAAATTTTAAATGATTTAATAAATTTTATATTTTTAGAAACATCTTATCCTGCAATTAGATGTAACTTGCTTAGATTAGGCTTGAGCTTGAGCAATCTTGTCCAACTTAATTATAGCCTTCAAGGAATATTAGAGAGAGTAAGGTGGTGTTTGGATCCTATACTTAAAAGTGATTTCAAGGATTTTTATGCATAGAATATATTCTGCAAAAAATCTGAGATGTTTGGTTGAAATTTTGGAAAATGCAAAATGCATTTTAGGCAGAATATATTTTGTAAATTCTCATTTCTAGAGTAGAAGTCAGAATCCAAAATATTTTGGATTATGATTATAGCTTCTACTTTTAATTTTTGCTAAAATAAATGAGACCCACTTAAAACAGCATTTATCTCTTTTTTCCTTCGCTTAATTTTGCTACTTCTTTCTTTTATTTTTCTTCACCATTTTTTGTTCTTTACTTTTTCTCTTTCTTTCTTTTATTTTCGAAAGAGTATTTTCATTTGTCTATATTTTTTTATTATATTATTCAAATTTTATAAAAATATGTACAAGGAGATATGCACAAATCATGATCCATTTTTTTTATTAGTAGACATTAATTTAAATCACAACGTAATATTTTATTTCTTTATTACATTATTAATTAGAATGAAATTTTAGATACCATGTTTAAAAAAAAATTGTAATAGAGATTATGATAGCTGTCAAGAAGACATTGGACTGACTACACCAACTTCAAAAATGCAGAGTGTGGGTGCCATCTTCGACAGGACATCAGCCCACTGCATAGCCCTTTCTTCTTCATTTAATTATGGTCATCCTGCTACCATTCAGATCATCACCTTTCTAACACGCTTATTAAGATGTTCCTGGGCATACATGTGGCTGGAGAGAGAGGAACATTCTTGATGAGAAATAATTAATCACTGCTTCCAATGAAATCTGAAAAAATAGAACCTATTAATCACTCTGTCTCTATGCATCCAAGGAAATCTGAAAAGACGTATCAATAAATAGAACATAATCACTGCACTGTGCATCCGTGCGACCCTACACATGATAGTTTTTTGAACTAAAAGAACATGATTCATGACAAATTCCTTCGATACATGTGAATATTGTCTTCTCATGTTTGTCAAGCTCCTTTGCATGCTCATGCTTTTAGGGGGAAAAAAGAGAGAGGTTATTTTTTTTTTTGATAAGTAAAAAAGGGACTCGCAGGTGCGTTCATTGTCCCGACCCACTTAAACCCGATTTTGACATGGCGTGGGACACATCTGGGCAATAATGGGGCGTACCACTACCCGAACCCACAACTCCCGGACTCGCAGGTGTGATGGGTCACGAGGGTTTCCTTCCATTAAGTCACCTCCCCAGAAGGCGGTTGGTGGGATTCGAACCCCTGCCCACGTGGTTAGCACCAAAGGTACTAACCATTGAGCCAAGAGCTGAACCCCAAAAAAAAAATAAAAACGAAATCTCTCAAAAAAGAGAGGTTATAGTACACTAGTAGAGTGAATCAAACATATTCTATGATAGATTTCGCTGAAAAAGAATGATGCGTGTTACCTTTGACTCTTCTTGGCCAAAAAAAATATCAAATAAAATTGAAAACTTGATAAAATAGAACATATTTTCTTGTTATTAAAAAAAAAAAAAAAAACATGTTTTTTAAAAGGGTTTTCAACTATCAACATATACCATTAGGTGATTGTAGAATGTTGCGTGTCCATTTGAGATTAGTTGAGGTACATGTATTTACGGAATGCTGTCTTGGATATACAAAATTATCAAAAAAATATATATATATATATACCATTAGGTCGAATGACGTTAATTCTAATAGGTGATTGGAGGTAAGGGGACCATGGCCCCTCTACTTTTTCTTTTTTTTTTTCAAATTTCCCCTCTCAAGTCTCACCTTTAATTATTAGAGAAAACAAAATTTTAAATATATAAAATTTAACTATTGTATCCCTCATTGTCTGATTTGGTGTCTTTGGCGTGAGCGGAATGCTAGGCATTTCGAGGATTTGGAGCGATCTCTTCCGGAGCTGAAATTGTTTTTCTTTCAAACTCTTCTTGAATGGGTTGTGGGATCTAGAGTCTATTCTGTTCACTCCATTACGGAGTTGATTGACCTTTGTACTTTTTGATTCTATTGTCCCTAGTATACAATTTGTATGCTTGGGCTTTTTCTAATAAAATTATCATTACTTATCAAAAAAAAAAAATATGTTAAATTTTTTTTTTTTTTTTTTTTAAGTAAAAATTTGTACTACATACATTATATAAATGACTAGTAAATTATTATTTTTCTTTTATTGTTCTTATGCAACATGTAATTTGTTAAATCAAAGTATATCCAAGATATATTTTTCTTAAAAATTAATAAATTTATATAAATATATAACTAATGCAATTTTTTTTTTCTTTTATTATTTTTATACCATAAATATGTCATTGAACCAAATAATGTTCAAGATATATACTCCTAAAATTAAATAAGTAAATTTATTTAACAAAAGCCTTCCTAAAATTCAAGATATATATATAAGTGATGTTTGTTTATTTTTATTTTACATTTGGAGAATTAGAGATGTGATCAGAACTATGCATTTGAAGACATTATATATTTTATATTTTGCATTTGTCATATTTGAAAATTAATTAATTTTTTTCTTCTTCTTCTTTCTTTATTTCATTATTATTATCATATTTTTCTTATATTGACATCTGTATATTTAAGCAAGTAAAATGACTTTTATTATTTAAAATTGATTAAATTTGTATATGTTTCAACAATTAGTATATTTTAATTTAATAATCTTTAAATTATTTAACAAAAAATCCTAATCTAAAACATTTAAAGAATATAAAATATTGATTAGATGAAATAAAATAAAATTATATAACCCATAGGATCTAGTATTTCCACCAATAATAAAATTATTTGAGTTATTTAAAGACTAACTTAGTGTAAATATTTTTGTTATATCTGAGAAAATAACATATTTTAAATCACATTATACACATAATTTAAATATGAGTAATATATAATAGGGTATCCTTTAAATTTATTTATTTTTGATATATTTAGCTTGATCCTTCCAAAAATAGAAAACATCTTACCATGCCATTGGTGGTGCAGATATATTTCACTCTGAAATATATATGTTTGGCCTAGTGTTTCTTAAGATCTCATAAGATTCATGAGGTTTTGAATTTGAGATTTCTAGCCAGAATCTTAGTGTTACTCTCAAGGGATTTTTCCTTGTAATATTTGATGTATGTGAGACGTGAAGACTACAATCCTACATACATGCGAGAGAATAGTTAATCAGAGATTTGTGAAGATTAGTGAATGTGCAAGTTTTTTAATTTCTCAAGTCATGCGTCATGTACATGCTAATTGATTAGTGAATCACGTGATGATTTTAATTTACATACTTTGTTAGCAATTTGCTAATGGAATATGGACAAGAGTGTGATTAAATCAATCCTAGAGCATACGGGGTTTGATAAAAGAAATTTAAAATCTAAGGATGTAATTAGAAAATGATCATAGTTGGAGGGATATGCTTGCCATTTACTCTAGTTATAATGATTGCTATTTTATAGTATATATACATCATATAAGTAATAAGAAATACCAGATCAGATGGGTTATATAAGCACTACCAAAATGGTAGAGGTGCTGCATATCCTAAGAGGAGTTTTAAATTTTTAATTATACTTTGCTTAGTTAGTTAGAGGCAATTGCGTTATCTAGCCATCAAGTAATGAGTGAGGAAAGTCATTATAAAATTCCTAAGACTGTTAAAATTCATATCGTAGGAGTTTTATAACCTCCCAACTGGTAATATATATGGATCTAAAGCTTGCTGTGAGAATAATAGTCACCTACAGAATATTACAATAAGATTCCCTTTAAGATGTCAAAGTGCTTTTTCTAATTTTTGTCATTCTAAAGAAGTGGTCCAAGTCAAAAAAATTTTTTTTTAGTGCAAAGTTACTTATTATAAGGTATCTTACGAGAGTAGTTTCCTTGGTAAAAACAAACTGGTTTTTTCATCTAATAACTAGTACTTCAGTGTTTTTAATTTTTATGTAAAATTCCTTCTATGAGTACTTTCAAAGTCATTGATCTCTTTGAAAATCATATTTGTTTTCTACATATGGCTCACAATGTTTTTTTCTTTAAATATTAGTAGGTCAGATTAATAATTCAAGGAGAGAGAGAGTGTGATCATGGTGACTAATCCCAAGTGAAAGCTATGCAAAAAGAGCCTTAGCTTGTAAATTCAAGGAGAATCAGATTGAAGAGTTATCCTAGCAAGATAGGATCATTTTGTTCATATATTTTATTTTAAAAATTTTTTTCCTAGAGGAAAAGCTAGGGTTTTCTGTGTAAGTGTATGATTGTACGTACATAACTCATAATGAAAGAAAAATTCAGGGATTTGATATCATGGACAATATCTTGTTAAAAACCGTATAATCTTGAATTGGGTCTACGTAGATTAATTAGTAATTATAAGTAAGTTGGTCTCGTGAATCATAAAATTCATATGGAAGAATTGATTAAATCATCATCATGAGTAACTAAATGGGATTGAAGCCTTTTGCTTTCTAATTTCCGTACAAGTGATGTGTGCCTTACAGCTAATTATGCTTGTTTTTTATCCTCAAATCCCAATCACATGAGCTCAAGGGACCTACAAAAGTTGAAGGGTCCATCGGACACAACAAATTAGTGAGCCCCTATTCAACAGATAGTTATTGTTGAAGTTATTAAGCAGAATTGTCATTATTGAGTTTAGCAAGGACAACTTTCAAAGAATATTTAAGGAATTGAATAAGAACAAAAAGAACAAATAAGGATTCAACACTTAGATTAAAGAAGATAAGTGCCACTGCAAGCTCAATTTAGTATATAATTTCTCCCCACCAAGGGGGTAACAATAAAGTCCCTGGTCGCTTTTGCTCTTAATTATTGATGGTATTATAAATTCTATTGTGCTGAATCATTTTGAATATCTTATCCTTTCGTATGGATAAGTACTTTCTCCCTGGAAATCATAATTTGCTTCCATTAGTTTAAAGGAAAAAAAAAAAAAAAAAAAAAAAAGTCCTCCAATAGTTTGCTGATTTGCCAATTAGTTTATATGGTCTCAACATTCACAGTATCAAGCCTATTGTAGTACTTCTTTATGTTATTATGGTGTACGGACACAGGTGGCATGGTCTCAATGTTTTTTTCTTTAAATATTAGTAGGTCAGATTAATAATTCAAGGAGAGAGAGAGTGTGATCATGGTGACTAATCCGAAGTGAAAGCTATGCAAAAAGAGCCTTAGCTTGTAAATTCAAGGAGAATCAGATTGAAGAGTTATCCTAGCAAGATAGGATCATTTTGTTCATATATTTTATTTTAAAATTTTTTTTCCTAGAGGAAAAGCTAGGGTTTTCTGTGTAAGTGTATGATTGTACGTACATAACTCATAATGAAAGAAAAATTCAGGGATTTGATATCATGGACAATATCTTGTTAAAAACCGTATAATCTTGAATTGGGTCTACGTAGATTAATTAGTAATTATAAGTAAGTTGGCCTCGTGAATCATAAAATTCATATGGAAGAATTGATTAAATCATCATCATGAGTAACTAAATGGGATTGAAGCCTTTTGCTTTCTAATTTCCGTACAAGTGATGTGTGCCTTACAGCTAATTATGCTTGTTTTTTATCCTCAAATCCCAATCACATGAGCTCAAGGGACCTACAAAAGTTAAAGGGTCCATCGGACACAACAAATCAGTGAGCCCCTATTCAACAGATAGTTATTGTTGAAGTTATTAAGCAGAATTGTCATTATTGAGTTTAGCAAGGACAACTTTCAAAGAATATTTAAGGAATTGAATAAGAACAAAAAGAACAAATAAGGATTCAACACTTAGATTAAAGAAGATAAGTGCCACTGCAAGCTCAATTTAGTATATAATTTCTCCCCACCAAGGGGGGAACAATAAAGTCCCTGGTCGCTTTTGCTCTTAATTATTGATGGTATTATAAATTCTATTGTGCTGAATCATTTTGAATATCTTATCCTTTCGTATGGATAAGTACTTTCTCCCTGGAAATCATAATTTGCTTCCATTAGTTTAAAGGAAAAAAAAAAAAAAAAAAAAAGTTCTCCAATAGTTTGCTGATTTGCCAATTAGTTTATATGGTCTCAACATTCACAGTATCAAGCCTATTGTAGTACTTCTTTATGTTATTATGGTGTACGGACACAGGTGGCATGGTCTACAACAAAAACGAAAGGACCAGTAACATATCAGCTAGTTAGTTCCCATTTGGGTGCCAACTCTCTTTCTGGGCTTCTTAACATTCCTTAATTTCCTAAAGAACTTTGTTAACAATGGTTCTGTTAACGAGTGTCCTTAGGACAGTGGTTAAAAAAATAATTAATGTTTTTACTTTATAGGAAGTAGTAAAATTTTAATATTAAGATAATACAAAAACAACTTTTAAGGATATTAGTGATGAATGAGCTCACTAAATTTTTTCAAGATGCAGTCTTTTGGTGCATTTTTTTTTAGAAGATATAGTTTTAGTGAATAAAAAGATATAGATTTAATGTCAAATTAGAAATTTGGAGAGATGTTTTAGAATTTAAATGGCTTTCAACTAAGTAGGATTAAAACAAAAAACATGGAATGTAGGTTTAGAAAAAGAAGAAATAAAGATGAAGGAATTGTAAAACTTGATGATCAAAATATACCAAAGAGAAAGAATATTTGATATCTTGGATCAATAGTTCATAAATTAAGATTGAGAGATTAAAGATGATGGAAATTTTTTATAAGACTGTTTTAAGACCTTCCATGCTATATGGTATTGAATGTTGGACTATTAAGAAACAACATATTCATAAAATGAATGTAGTTAAAATGAGAATATTAAGATAGATAAATGAAAATACAAGAAAAAATAGAATTTAAAATGAGGAAATTTACTAAAAGATATGAGTGAACCTTATTCGTGAAAGATTAGGGAGAGCAATTAATACACCAGTGAGAGAGTGAGTTGGTTCAAGTCGAGGGAACAAATAAAGGTAGAGCAAGACCTAAAATAACATTAGTAATTAAAATTAGTAAATATGACATGTCAATTAAAAAAAATAATAAAAAGTATGATTTTAGATAAAATAGAAATAAAACATATGATTAACCTTGATTAGTCTGTTGAATATCCATGGCAGATTCCAAATTTTTTGGACTAAAACTGATTTGTTGTTGTTTGAAATGAATGGCTAACATTGATAAAGTCGGCAAAACCATAGGATCCGATGAAGAGAACATTGAACAGCATGACAAATTGCTTTTGCACTTACAAATCAAAGAAAATAAGCATTAAAGATAATTTGTGGAATTTAATAAACATAAAATTTGTGATTCTAGTTAAAAGCAGCTATTACTGAAATCCCTTATAATTGCAATTGGGTTTGAGAACTTAAAAATCCATCGATTTAAAGAGTTATTATTATTATTATTATTATTATTATGAATCACATGATATAAACTTAACAAACGCTTAATGATTTGGGTTTTGAAAATTCTGTTCAAATATAAAAACTTTTGATATTATAGATTGGAATTTACAATCTTATACATATGATCATTTCAAATCCACACATTAATTAATAAATTCAAATCTAAAAAAAAAAAAAAAATCATTTCATAATTCAAGTAATTTAAACTAAAAATTGTAATCCATCCACCTCATTAAATACATCTGACATTCTGTAGCTTCAATCCCTCACCACTTAATGGAAACTGCAAAACAAACAAAATAAAAAGTTCAAAATAAAAAAGAAAAGAAAAGAAAAGACATGAATAAACTTCAGACATAATCATTGAAAGATACTGTATCTGGAAATGAAAGCCACTATTTTCCAGGAAAAATCATGATTTGACCATTTTCACTGAAGAAATAAGAAATTTCCAAGAATTGGTTCTTTACCTGAACAAGTACTCGGCTTTGTCATTCTCAATTTTAGTGTTGAGAAGTCAAACCAAGGTGCAGTTCAGTGATAAGCTCATGAGTTCTTACCATCAAGCATCTTAAACTCCAGCAAACTAGAACAATAAAATAAAAGATCACCTTTTCTTAAGCTTGGTTGGAGGGCTTTGAATCAAGTGTATGCTTCCAACGAGGAGAGATGAAGCTTACTATTGATCCTCTTCTCAAAGCATAAAGCTCATCTTTCAAATAAGAGATTAGTTTTATGTCACAATATCAACTGGACCACCTGATTCTTTTCTAGCTAGCTTCTATATGCATAAGGATTTTACATAATCCTGGTTTTATTGTATAATTAAAATGTTGCAACAGCCAAGCCTATACTTTTAAAATTCTCTTTTACAGGTAGGTAATATCAGGGGAAGGGAACTAGATATATAAATTGCTCAATAGGCACAGCTCTACCACTATACAACTTGAAAATTAAATTCCCTTTTAAACAGTTAGATGATTGGATTATTAATTAAAGTTTCATTTCCTTGTTAGTATTAGAATATTAGATTATAAACTTGATAGTGCCTTTTCATTTAATAAGCTGCATTTCCTGTGCTTAATATGAACATCTCTTAGAAAAGGTCAAAACATAAAATAATCCTAAGGAGAATAGTTTTAAAACAAAAACTGATCAAACGTTGTTAAGAAACAACTAAGAGGTGGTGATATTTATCAATAACATCATCATCATCATCATCAACAACAACAACAATAATAAAGGAATAAAATCTGCTGTAGTAAAAGAATTACACCACCATGGATATCCTCAAAGCTTTCTATATGTGATGAAAATGGAAAACGGCCTGGCTGGAGAAGAAGAAGAATAACGAGCTAAGACAGATATTTAAGGCTGAAGAAGTAATGGAGATTCGTACCTCGTGCACGTTAATGAAATTAAGAAAAATGAAGAGCGCAGGCAGAAGAAGTTGAAGGGTGTCTTGTCTCAGAATGATGGCACTTGCTGCATAGCAATAACCAATAACATAGCCAGTGCCATCACTCCTGCGACAAGAATTCCCCAACCCCTATAACTTTGTTTCTTTTAGTCCTGTCTCCTTGGCTTCTATGCCTCGTACCGATCCTATATATTTATACACACAAAAAGTTGTCTCTCTCTCTCACAAAATATTAGCTCTTCAATATGAAACTAATTAACTTTAAATCTCTGGAGGTCTTGCTGCCTAGAATACAACCGGAGAAATGTATTTAAAATCCTAGAGAAGAGTCAACGCCCACATGTTCAACATGTTTCACAAACGAAGCTTTTATGTTTTTATAACATAAAATTGTTGGTAGATTTTGTTTGAAGGACTGAGGCAGTCAGCCGATACACAGTATCTATGACATAACTTTATCGGGACACTGAGATCCAGAAAATAAAACGAAGAAAATTGTATTCCCTTTGGGATGTGACAGAAAAGATTAATTGAACATGCTTCAGCTTACTTATTACCCTTCTTCTGGCTTTCAACTTATGTTTGGTGAAAAAAAAAAGAAAGTAAGAAAGAACCAAGTTAATTTAGCTAATTAGGTGCTTGCCTACCGAACATTATTTTCTAATTAAATACTAGATCTTAGGGGCCACTAACCATCGCAAGTTGGTAAAACATTAAAAGAAGGGGATGATACAATCTAAAAGAAGACATCTTTATAAAAAGGAGGTTTTTTTCAAGCACTGTCAATTCTCCACACTAATGCTTGATTCAGAATTGCAAGAGAGTAACCAATCCAAACTGACCTGATCCCTGATATCAAATGGTACAAAATCACCAAGCCTCAACTCTTTCTGAAAACTCTATTAGCCTGCAAATTTATATTTGGTTTCTCCTCTCTTATATTATGGGAGCTGAAGGGGGATCATCGATCTGTAAAATATAGCTGCAACAACGGTAACAAGGTTATCATAGCTGGTGTTGAAATGTTAAAATAGCACAAGAAATTAACCTCAACTCTCTTAGCTCCTCTTTTAAACTTCAAATGAATACTTCTGATCTGAATCTTGGAACTGGGAGATTGTCTGTTCTCTTCACAGTTTGATTGTATATCTTGGTATTCTTAGTATATCATATGAACAATGGAGCAAAGAAAATTCAATACACACACACCCAACAATTAGAACCAAAACTAGAAACTATTGAAAAAACCAAGTATATCATATGAACAATGAAGCAAAGAAAATTCAACACAAACACAACCAACAATTAAAACCAAAACTAGAAACTATTTGAAAATCCAATGAAGAAAGGAAGTGCATACCTCTCAAAAGTAGAAGATGAGTTTAAAATCAAGTACGTTTTGAAGAAAATTATGGAGCTTCTACCGAGGAGAGATGAAGCCTACTTACCACCGCACAAGGCATCATCTCTCCCACGACAGAAGTCCCTATAGATCTCTTCTATTACTCCTTTATTGCCCTAGGTCACATCCCTCCTGCAACAAGAATCCATATATATACAAGTCCTCTATTGTAACTCTCTTGCATAACTTTTTATATATATATATATATATATATATAATATATATATATATAATATAACTCACCCTTGACTTATATAAGAGTAATTGTATTGGTAGGTATATGTTATATGATGCCCTTCTACTTTAATAATAATAAAAAAATAAAATAAAATAAAATAAAAAAACTTTGTTAATGGTCTTCCCAAGATCCAGGCATGAACTTCAAAAGTCTCTCTCTTAAAATATGATTAATTACTGCAGGTAGGTGGCACTGGGGAATGGAGAATGGAAGCTGTATGTAAAGCTCATTTATAGGGCAAGAATAGAATTTAGTACTGGATATCAAGTAATTATATATGATCACTACCGGATCTCAATGTCTTAAACCTATATGCCTTCTCTAAAATTATGATTTGTTTATACATATATAACTATATATGTAAGTTGTCTACGCTAAATTACAGCTGGGGATGATGAAGAGAACCTTTTTATTATATTCACCATGTCAGTTTCCTAATGCTCTTATCTCATAGATTGACGACATCTAGATGATGAATAATGACACTAAAATTCAAGTAGATAACACCATCAATTTGGTTATCATCTTCAAAACAAACTATTAGATCCAATTTAGGGTTTAATTTTGATGTTCATGATGATGATCATCTTGAAAGGGATTTTTCAACTGAAAATAAGAGATATATTTGGCCCAAATTAATAAGCAAGTGCTTGACTAAGTCAAGAAAATTTTCCATTTCAGAAAAATCAAGAAGTAAAATACAGATCATTGTGAAAAAAATAAAATAAAAACATTAATAGCATGTTTCTTTTCTTAAGGGTATATTTAGAATGGAATGATAAGTGATGAAAGTAGAGAGAAACTAACTAGAATATATTAAAATTTCGTATATTTCAATCACCTCCGATCTCCTCTCCTGTTTTTTTATCTCCCTCCATCCAAACATAGGATAAGAAATAACATGATAGTATATAATATATTCATTAAAAAACATATCAAATATAATACATATATATAGACACACACAAACACACAAAATTGATATATTCAAACTATCATAGACATCATCAAGCTCATTTTAAATATCAGAAATTTTATCAATTAGGGCATGGAAACAGAATAAGAGGATGGCTAAAGAAGAATAGTAGAGAACAAGTACATGATGGTCCAAATATAGTGGTCTTGTCACCTTTAAGAAATTGAACAAATAAAGGTAGACAACATAATGAGCAGAAGAAGTTGCAGGTATATTGTCACAGAGAGGGAGCGCTTGCCTTATGCACCTAATGCCAAAGGCAGTGCTACCTCTTCCGTGACAATAGTCCTACAACCCCTTTTATCTTCTTTTTTTTCATTGTATTTGCCCCTTTCTCCCATGACTTTCATAACTTGTAGACCTCATACATTTATAGATACCAAGGTGGCTCCACAAAGATTACTCTTTCAAATACGAAATTCATTGGAGGTTTCTTGCTAATCAGAAAATAACGCAAGTGAGAACATTTTCTAGTGTGTCCATGGCACATGGCACCTGTTTGACAAGGAAGTGGCTAATCAGTATATAGTCCAATGTGGAACTTTTTAGTAGTCTACCAAGAAAATTTCTGGAAGGCGGTTGTTGGAAATTAATGAGAAAGAATCTATCGTCATGCACGA
Source organism: Fagus sylvatica (assembly GCA_907173295.1). NCBI lineage: Eukaryota > Viridiplantae > Streptophyta > Magnoliopsida > Fagales > Fagaceae > Fagus > Fagus sylvatica. The sequence goes on along the minus strand of OU015768.1, from coordinate 36,036,331 downwards.
CCCTCTCTCTCCAAATTTTTATTTTTATTTTTTTACGACCTTTCTCAATTTCTTTGACTCATGGAAAATGGAGAAAAATTACTGTGCAAAAACGGCCTTGGAATTCAGTACGTGGGGTTCATAGGACCCCTCTCCATTTCAAAACAATGAAGAGGATCCTTTTCCCCCAATCATAGAGTATATGTGGGTGCTTGCTTGCCAAACCTTACTATCTTAATGATTGAATGTTTTGGTATCAAAATATCTTGAGATTAATGAAGAAGTCTCCAGTCAACTATTTGACTGAAATCCTAAGGAGATGAAATAAATAAGGAGAGTATATCTGGGTGCTTGGCTGCTTGCTTATTACAAAATCTTAATCTTAACTAAAATATTTTATCTTATCAAAATATTATGTGCTAGATTAAATCAGGAATCTTTGGTCAATTATTCGGATGAAATTCACCAAAAGAAGAAGAAGAAGTTAGAATCCCCTAAACTCTAGAGTTCTTTGAGTATCTCCATTATCGAATTCTTAAAATTTTAAACATCTATTTTAAAATAAGTTGAATAGATTTTGTCACATTATCAATAATTTTAATAGACATTAAAATATTAATAATCAATATTCTTTTTAAAGTTAATGAAGTGGAAAATTTTAATTTCTTCTATTATGGAGTTATACTAAAAACTTTAGAGGGTCCTTATTTTAAAATGGAAAGGTTAAAAATAAATTGGGTAGCCAAATCTTTTTAATATCTTTGACATAAATTATATGCAATTTGTATAAAAGTTATATCCTTACAAATGGGTGGCACTCTCAGTAGATGTCTTTTTAAACCTTTCAGTAGATGTCATTGTTGGAGATTGAATCAGATGTTAGTGTTATCAGAGTCAGATCTACTCTAGCCTAAATAAATAATACTTGGTTAAACAAAAACAAAAGGTAGCTATAAGAGATTTCAGCTGGACCCTAGCTTTCAGAGTGGGCTTTAGATCAACGGAGTTCCAATGAAAGCCCAAATATGACATATTCAGTCAGGTTGACTGGGCTGGGCCTAATAACTGCCGCCTGTAATTATACCAACTTGGTAAATAATAATAAAACCTGAACTGAGAATGATTCCGTGCAAGCTTAAGTCTTATTCCTTTTCTTTTTTTTTTTCTTCTTTTTTTTTTTTTTTTGTTGGATAAATTTAAATCTTATTCTTATTCATAAATACAATAGTAAATGCCAAGACTCTGGGACTCTCAAGCTCCTGTTTGCAAAGAAATTATATATAGTGATTTTAAGTTTTAACCATTGTAATTTCTTAGCCCTAAATAGTGACCGTAAGGATCAATGTACGAAGTCTTTGAGTTATTCAAAATTATATTTAATGTAATTCGGCCTACGTCACATATTGTTCTTCGCTATCAATAATATGGATTTTAACCATTCTCAAATCTCAATCAAACCTTACAAACTCACATACTCACATAAATACAAACATAAACAAAACATCTCACAAACACTAATTCACTTACAAGTTAACTTCACACACAAACTCACAATCTCAAAGCTAATACAACCAATAACTCTCTTACACTAACACAACTAAAACACAAATTGTTCTTTGAAGAAAGTCACTCATGTTTTTCTAAAAGTATTCTCCTTTCTCCATGTGAGAGGATCCTTAGGTCAAAGCCATCAAATTCTTTGTAACAAAACTTATTTATAAGGTTCTAATTTTATTTCTTGATGGAGAGAGAACACCCAATTACTTCTTTAATAAAAAAAAAAAAAAAAAAAAAATTATTTCATCATACCAAAAAAAAAAAAATTTCTTCCACACCAAGAAAAAAACCTTTGGAATCCTTATATTAAGAATCAAATTCTTTACATTTTTACACCAAAAAGAAAAAGAAAAAATAACTCCTTCTATTATGAATTCTTGCATTTGCAATTATGTATGTATATATATATATATATAGTACAAATTAGATGGTTTGCAAGTTTTTGACTGGAACAACACGATATGCTGATGAGAATTAATACATATCTTTTGGGCGAGAGTAGAGATGAACCTGTCACATATGATAAGGACAAGCAATGCCATCTTCATGCCTGTCCTACTGCGATAATCATTGTGATTAGAGACTTGAACAATTAATTCGTCCACTTCTTGGGCATATATATAATTCTTAATATAATGACCTGCAACAAGAAATCAAGAACCAAGTCAAATTTATACATTGATTCCAAGAAAGAATTTTAGGGTTTCCGATTTTTTTAACTCTTACCGTAGTACATTTGGATCAGTACTGTCCAATTAATGGTCTCCTCCTAGTACGTACTTGTGCTGTTTTGGAAGGTTCTTTATGATTATAAATTTCATGCACACTCTCTCACAAACTCAAAAACACATACAAACAAAGAAAGTGAAGTACTGATCAACAAATTCATGTAGAGATTGTAGATGTTTTAAATAGGTTTCTTCCGACTCGTGCGTAATTAACATTCTGAGCGTGTGTGCGTGAGAGAGAGATCAAACATAAACAAAACAATTATGCCAAGTGTAGTAGAGGTTGAAGGGGACTTCTGTCTAGGAGAGATGGAGCCAATTGCAATAGGCACCATCTCTCTTGCGACAGGAGCTCCTAGCTTTAACCTCATTTCTTCTTTCCTTTGCTTACTGTAATAACATCTTTACAGACACATATACCTATAAGAAATGATTATAAGTATGATTATGACAGTGTAATCTTAAAAAAAATCGGTGGGACATGATGGCGGCTCGTACATGTGTCGGATAATTTTCCATTAGAATTGGGAATTTGGTGTGGAACCTGTCCAACGTATGTATTGTGTGAACCAATGAGAAACCAATAGATTTTTCACAATCTTTTTTGATAGCTGCTGAAGTGATATATTTTAATTAATAGTAATAAAAGTAATGTTAATGGTGAACCCAACTAAAAATATATAATATTTTAATTACTCTAATCATAATTTAACCTTTAATTTATCACTTTAGAAAAAAATTGTAAAAATCATTAACATTTTTCTTTTTTTCTCCTTTCATGAATCATGTGTTAGAATATTGCTTGAGCATAGGATCGATGTGGACATATGTATAGAAAGGAAAGATCACTGCTTATGGCATTTTAGTCAAGGTAGGGTCATTATTAAGGCCCAAGAGGGTAACCGACCACCTTAAATAAATTCACTAGTCCTGCTTTTCAAGTTATTAGGGCTATCTTTCAACATCATCTAGCCTGATCAAGCAGAAAAGTCAATCAATTGATGCAGGACACCTCGTAGTTCCGCGGCCAAAAACCAATTATATCTCCTTAATTTTCATACGTCTCTTTTCATCTGTAATGAAAAATGCAATGAAAGACGTTCCCTTTCGAGTATGAAACTTTAAAAGTGCTTAGGGGGAAATGAAATAGAATTGAAACACAAGAGTGGCGATGATTTATTCCACATGTCACAAAGAAAGTTTAATTTACGAAATTCACCATCCCCCAATTCATTTGAATAAACTTGATGGTGGAAGAGGAGGAAGGGTTGAAATTAAGCTTTTAAAGATTATTGAATCTTACATTAAAAAAAGTTGAAGTGTGTAATACGTATATGGATTTGTTGGATCTTTCTGTCTATTAGTTTAAACTTTTGAATTGTATATTTAATATAGTATAGCTAAAAGCATAGGTGACTCATCCAGATATACAAAACAATAATTCAAAATTTATTAAATATACTATGGTAAAGGTTAATTCGTGTTGTTCCAGTTCCACTCATTTTTAACATATGCTTCTTTTTTTCCCTCATTTGAGAACAGGAACACAATATTGAATTGTTCGCAACTTAATTTGTTCAAATAACATAAAAATCACTATGTAATAACAAGCACAATCCCATCAGTTTGTCAAGTTTGAAGGAAGTCTGTGTTGAAATGAAACTAATCATGTATAAGATTCGTATATTGAATTTGGAAACGTCATTCAATCTAATCTCTCTCCGTACGGTCACATGTGAGCCTGTGGCAATGTCCAAAGCATGCATATATTAAAATGGCAATTTGCATTTGTTGTGTTTGTCACTCAAATGGGGTATTAAAGAATAGTCACTTAAATTAATGGAGTAGGCTAAAATTCAGATTCTAAAGTTGGATATAATTCAGAAACCCAGTATAGGAAATGTCACTTAACCTAGTGAAAACAAACCGAACATGCTTATAGATGAATTTAGCTAAAATCTAGAAATTAAGTCACTCTAATGGGGTTGGCTAAAATTCAGATTCTTGAATTTACAATACATATTTTCATTCGAGATGCCCCAACATGAATAATTAGTTTCCCTTCTCTGAACAAACAAAGCGCTCTCTCATCATATAGTTTGTGAATGATTTGTAACCATCATTAGATCATTAGTTCTTTTAGTGTCTCCTAGATTCCGTGTATATATATATCCAGAACTTGTCAAAGATTTGAATATCTTTGAAACGCATCTTAATTTCTTTCTTTTTGTCTTTTAGGGCTAATTGGATGCATGATTCCCCTCTTGAAAAAAGGGAGTGTAGGCATTTTTTTTTTTTTTTTTTTGACACGCACACAAGCAAGTTTTATTGCTATTTATTTTTTGTGTATGGTTAATTTGATCATCAAGTCTTTTTCCCTTCCCAAGCTGTAAAAAAATGTGGCAGTCATGTCTATGATGACTGGCAGACAAAAGCATATAAGGCATGTGGAAAAGTTTCACCCCATTTCCTATAAAGTTTGGAAATGTATCTTACCTCTTGTTTTAAGAAATGATTACAGATCTCTGATTCAATCATTTGACGAGGCTCACTTTTAGCATGTGCAACAGGAAGGAAACTGTTGTGTGGATCGTTTGTCAAAGGTGTAAAACAGATCATTATAACCCTTTGTTTTGTATTTTAATTCTCTTTTTGTTTTAAGCCAATTATTGGCAAACATTTCGGGTGTTACGCACCCAAGCTTTGTAATGCTTAACTTTTTTTAATACAATTTTCCTTTCACCACCAAAAAAAAAAATTAATAATAATAAAAAAGGGCTTGGAAATGTATCAGTTATGTGGCCTTAAAAAAAACACACACACATTCACTGGTACAAGAAGAAAATTCTCTAAATTTTATGAAGGCTTTAATGAAAAATGTTTAAACAAATAATAATTTACAACAAAATGTTTATAAAAGTACGTGACAACAACATAATAAATATATAATCTTTTAATTAAATTTTTTATTTTATGTTTAAAATTTGATACATTAATTTATAAATCTATGTATGCAGTAGAATTTATATTATCCTTAACATCACTCAAATTTTATTAAAATATTAATAGAAACAAGAAAGTAGATCATCTTACTCTAGTTAAACTAGTCAAAAATCTTAATTATTTCCTTGCTTCCATACTTTAATACAATTATATAATTAGTTCATATGTTTTGTCAATGTAAAAACAGCTAGAGAGAATCTCTAAATCTATAAAATATAATTGAGTTTCCTATTCTTCCTACGTCCGTATTTAAAGAATCAACCATGATTCCTTCTTGCTATATATATTTCAGCTGAGAAGGGACTCTCCAAATCCCAGTTTGGATATAGACTCACAAGATGAATTGAAGACCATATCCTTAAATGGAATTGCAGTGCCTGCAGGATTTGGCACACTTAAGGAACAAGGAGCAATGACATTTCTACTCATAAATTTTAGACAAAGAGGCAAAATGAAGGGGGACAAATATTGGAGAAAACAATGAGGCATCCATATATGAATGCATTATGCAAGTAATAGATTTCATACCTTTGATAAATATATACATGTGAACAACTACAAGCCAAGAAGTTGTAGGGTTTCCTGTCACAGGAGGATGGCAGTAGCTAGACCTTTCAATATGTATAAACCAGCCAATGCCATGCCTCCTGCGACAGGAATCCCCCAACTTCTTTTCTTTTCTTCCTTTGCTTCCTCTTGTCCATGTTTCATTACCACGTATATAACCCGTATTTATAGACCAAAAGCTGGGGTCTCTCCCTCTCTCTGAATGTTATATAGATTTTTTTCAAAAAAAATAATAAAACGAAGTTACTCACACAGTTCAATGAGGTTACACATTATTGACGGGGCTTTTGTTCTCAATGAATTGAGTCAGCATGGCCGACTTTCAAAGTTTGAACATTAGAATTGGGAATTTGGTGTGGAACCTGTCCAACGTATATATTGTGTGAACCAATGAGAAACCAATAGATTTTTCACAATCTTTTTTGATAGCTGCTGAAGTGATATATTTTAATTAATACTAATAAAAGTAATGTTAATGGTGAACCCAACTAAAAATATATAATATTTTAATTACTCTAATCATAATTTAACCTTTAATTTATAACTTCAGAAAAAAATTGTAAAAATCATTAACATTTTTCTTAAATTAATGGAGTAGGCTAAAATTCAGATTCTAAAGTTGGATATAATTCAGAAACCCAGTATAGGAAATGTCACTTAACCTAGTGAAAACAAACCGAACATGCTTATAGTTGAATTTAGCTAAAATCTAGAAATTAAGTCACTCTAATGGGGTTGGCTAAAATTCAGATTCTTGAATTTACAATACATATTTTCATTCGAGATGCCCCAACATGAATAATTAGTTTCCCTTCTCTGAACAAACAAAGCGCTCTCTCATCATATAGTTTGTGAATGATTTGTAACAATCATGAGATCATTAGTTCTTTTAGTGTCTCCTAGATTCCGTGTATATATATATCCAGAACTTGTCAAAGATTTGAATATCTTTGAAACGCATCTTAATTTCTTTCTTTTTGTCTTTTTAGGACTAATTGCATGCATGATTCCCCTCTAGAAAAAGGGAGTGTAGGCATTTTTTTTTTTTTTTGACACGCACACAAGCAAGTTTTATTGCTATTTATTTTTTGCCTATGGTTAATTTGATCATCATTTCTTTTTCCCTTCCCAAGCTGTAAAAAAATGTGGCAGTCATGTCTATGATGACTGGCAGACAAAAGCATATAAGGCATGTGGAAAAGTTTCACCCCCATTTCCTATAATGTTTGGAAATGTATCTTACCTCTTGTTTTAAGGAATGATTATAGATCTCTGATTCAATCATTTGACGAGACTCACTTTTAGCATGTGCAACAAGAAGGAAATTGTTGTGTGGATCGTTTGTCAAAGGTGTAAAACAGATCATTATAACCCTTTGTTTTGTATTTTAATTCTCTTTTTGTTTTAAGCCAATTATTGGCAAACATTTTGGGTGTTACACAACCAAGCTTTGTAATGCTTAACTATTTTTAATACAATTTTCCTTTCGTCACCCAAAAAAAAATAATAATAATAAAAAAGGGCTTGGAAATGTATTAGTTATGTGGCCTTAAAAAAAACACACACATTCACTGGTACAAGAAGAAAATTCTCTAAATTTTATGAAGGCTTTAATGAAAAATGTTTAAACAAACAATAATTTACAACAAAATGTTTATAAAAGTACGTGACAACAACATAATAAATATATAATCTTTTAATTAAATTTTTTATTTTATGTTTAAAATTTGATACATTAATTTATAAATCTATGTACGCAGTAGAATTTATATTATCCTTAACATCACTCAAATTTTATTAAAATATTAATAGAAACTAGAAAGTAGATCATCTTACTCTAGTTAAACTAGTCAAAAATCTTAATTATTTCCTTGCTTCCATACTTTAATACAATTATATAATTAGTTCATATGTTTTGTCAATGTAAACACAGCTAGAGAGAATCTCTAAATCTATAAAATATAATTGAGTTTCCTATTCTTCCTACGTCCGTATTTAAAGAATCAACCATGTTTCCTTCTTGCTATATATATTTCAGCTGAGAAGGGACTCTCCAAATCCCAGTTTGGATATAGACTCACAAGATGAATTGAAGACCATATCCTTAAATGGAATTGCAGTGCCTGCAGGATTTGGCACACTAAAGGAACAAGGAGCAATGACATTTCTACTCATAAATTTTAGACAAAGAGGCAAAATGAAGGGGCACAAATATTGGAGAAAACAATGAGGCATCCATATATGAATGCAATTATGCAAGTAATAGATTTCATACCTTTGATAAATATATACATGTGAACAACTACAAGCCAAGAAGTTGTAGGGTTTCCTGTCACAGGAGGATGGCAGTAGCTAGACCTTTCAATATGTATAAACCAGCCAATGCCATGCCTCCTGCGACAGGAATCCCCCAACTTCTTTTCTTTTCTTCCTTTGCTTCCTCTTGTCCATGTTTCATTACCACGTATATAACCCCGTATTTATAGACCAAAAGCTGGGGTCTCTCTCTCTCTCTGAATGTTATATAGATTTAAAAAAAAATAATAATAAAACGAAGTTACTCACACAGTTCAATGAGGTTACACATTATTGACGGGGCTTTTGTTCTCAATGAATTGAGTCAGCATGGCCGACTTTCAAAGTTTGAACATTCCCATTTCACATTGGGAAGTGTTTGATTAAGAAGAGACAGATATATTTGCTTTCCACTAAAACAGAAAAAATAGCAACACATGAGAAAAATGTGTGTGCGTATGTGTGTGTCTCCCTTTTTGGGTTAAAACTTTGAGACCTGTGTGAAAGCTTTTTTACTACTTACAGTACCATGTCATGCTGTGTTTGATTGATTTTTTGTGTTGTTAAGAATATTGTAAATTTTACTATATAAGTCTTACAAATTGGTGTGTTACCATCACAATCTGTTAAGACATTTATTTATGGAAAATGTTAAAGTTAATACAAATGTTATTATAAAATACTTACAAACTAAAGTAACATTGAGTGTAATTGGTGCTATTTCAACACCTAATAAATAAATATATAAATTACACATCAGTTTGTAAAGTTTATGAAGTAAAATTTGTGGTATCATTAACATAATTATTTATTTATAATGTATTAAAACGACACCAATCACATTTAATGTCATATCTTGTAAATTTTTTATAATAAAAATGATAGTAAATTTAGTATTTCTTTGCCTAGTAGTGTTTTTTTTATTAAGATTTAATAATATTTTATACTTGAAGACAAGAAATTTATTTATATTATTTTTCAAGTTCTACATGATAATGAAAAGATAAAATTTTCTTTTGGTCAGGAAGTATTTTCCTATATAAGTATTAACCACTAACCAGGGTCCACAATGATTAGTCCTCTACGAGAAATTGAATTGTGGGGGTTAGTGGTTAGGTTTAAGGTTTGGAATTTCGGAACTGGTCCGAGAAAAACTTCCTGGGAAAAGACGTTGTTTTCCTGGTCCTGTACTTCTTCTTTTGATGAAAAGAATATATATATATATATATATATATATATATATATATATATATATATATTCTATTAAACTAAGCTAATAATAGTAGTCAATATGATTTTTTTTTTTAATTATTATTATAGATAACATGCATCTTTATCTTTATAACTAAAATGAATGTTATAAAGATCATAAAAAAATATTATATATTGTCCAACTATATCAATATAATTTTGTCTAACAATTTATAACTTTAATATATAAGATCTAAAAGGTTTGAGGCAGCTTTAGAAATAACTTTAATAATAATGTTATAAGATCTAACCTTAGAAATAACTAATAACTGATTATTTTTCTTTGTGCATGTAATTAAAGCTGTCACTAAGGCGATTGCTTGAGTTATGATGATGTCATGATGACATTTTTTGAGTTAATTAATAAGCTAATATTTTAAAGCAACAACTTTAAGTTTTATTAGATTATAACTTTACACTCAACTTCGATTTTAGCTTCAACAGATTATAACTTTATATGATCCATAAGGAAGATGAAGAGAAAAATATATATAGGAACGTGCATCAAAATTTTTTAACTATAGTTTGTACTGAATTGTCCGCTGTTTTTTCTTTTTCTTTGTTGCTTTCTATGTAATATAGCACATTCACCTGTAAATCATTTATTTTATTTTAATTTTTATAGATCAACTAATAATTTTGTTAGCTTATACTGGGAATATTTTGTTTTATGAAATTGTTTTATGGACTATGGAGAATATTATATATATCGTAACTTGACCATATTCAAATGTGTTTGTTGATAAGCTCTTTTTTATTTTATTTTTATTTTTTTCGAATATTTTCATAAGCGTAGTTTAGAGTGGAATAAGTTGATTTCAAAAAAAAAAAAAAAAAAAAAAAAAAAGGAAAACAAAGAAATATAGTGAGCTAAGTTAGTTTCATCTTGTGGTGCCAATTATAAATTCATATTTTTACTTTTGAGGTGATATGGTGATCTCTATCCTCTTTTTAAGTTAATAATATTTTTTATTTATAAATATGATTCGCTTGAAATTATGGTTTTTGGACTAACGCTTTATTCTTGTTGTTATATTCTTTTGAAACTATTAAGACAATATGATTTAATTGTTAAAAAATTAGTGCTTTTTTTGTACAGTGTAGATTTAAAGTCAGTATATTGGGTGAGATACCTTTTTTATTCCCGAAAATAAATATCTCTATCATATTTGACTGGTAATTACTAATTTTATAAGACTGCGCACGACTTCAATTAAAAGTATACTTGTGGTGTGAAATAAAGCTTGTCCCCATCAAGGTCTATAAAACAACTGGGTCAAGGTCATCCAGAACAGAAATTCGAAGCAATTATAGAAATAATTGAGCCTGGACTTGAGGAGGAATAGTCTAAATGTTTTGAATGGTAAAGCAAACCCAGGAACCATTTTGGACTGGACCAGTCCATGGCTGGCTTAACAGTACCCTTTATTCTTTTTAATCACTTTTAAGAAAGATTATTATTGTAGGTATTAGTTAGTTAATTCAATTGATAAAGTTCTTTGTTATTAAATGAGACGCTAAAGAATGAGGTTTTTATTTTTTATTTTTTATTTTTTTTACGTAAAAGGTGGATAGAGAATGAGGTTTAAGAGAAAGGAAATGACACTTATGTTATTCAATTGTCTCAATTTGTAAAATATCTTGTCATCAAGCTCTTAATTAAGATGGGATCTTATTTATATATTTAACAAAAATAACAATAATAATATTTTTATTTTTATTTTTATTTTTATAATTCGATAGTTACAACAATTAATCAGAAAATATGAGATTTAAATCTTAGTTCTCCGTATAAAAGAAACGAATTGTTAATATTTCTGAGCCACAAGGCACTTTACAACAATAATACTAATAATAATGACTGGGTTTTGTGTCTTTAATGTTGACATATTGACTTGAAATACGTCCAAGTTGAACCCTTAACTTATGATTTATCAAGTATATACCAGAACCTACAAGAAATTTCAAGGATTAAGCCAGGAAAGAACTATGAAGCACACTAATTACAATGATATATACTCATGATTGACTAGGCAGTAGGCAGAACATAGACCAATTGTTACAAATTCGCAAAGAAAAATAAAAGTCATCATTGCATTCTTTCCAGTTAATTAGGTGGGAAATGACTTCAGACTTACGTATTCAGAGTTACGTATTCACAGTGTTACTCTATTACGGACAAAAGTTCATTTTCTATCTTCCCCCATTGCCAAGCAGTCAAAAGAATTTCATATATAGAAAAAGCCAAATCGTAAGATCGAGGAAACAACACTTGTCAATAGGTATATGTGTTAGATTGTTGTCATCAATTAAAATCACATGATCATATGATTAAAATCATAGATTTCTGCTAATTTTTAGGGTCAATCTCTAACGTTTGCACAAATTACACGTTTGATCTTTATGTTTAAAATGCAAATAATTGATCTTTAATATTTCAAAATCGTGCACTATTGATCCCAAAAATTTTAAAAAATGAGCACTAGTGACACTCTTAAATAGTGCAATTTAGGAACTAATAAGTAATAACGCTCATTTTTAGTGCATAAAGTTTAAAAAATGAGTATTATTGGTTCTTATGAATCAACGGTACACATTTTTTAAACATTAAGAACTAATTATGTGCGTGTCAATAACATTAGGGACAAAATTAACATACAACTTGTGTAAATATTGAAAACCAATAGCGTAATTACTATTAATTTTTAATAATTTTATATTACTGAAGAGAGAGAGAGAGAGAGAGAGAGGGGGTTGAGGCTATTCTGGTTGAAATCAAGCAGCTGATTATAAAATAAAATAAAAATGTGAATTTGGTCTACATTACGTACGATCAAAAGCCTGATTTGATAAGATTACAGAAAATTCCATGTTGACATAACCCATCTAGGAGACTAGAAGCACGACTATGATCAATTATTGTCATGTGGGACTAAACCCACGTTATTCCATAGTGGCCGAATCTGAGCCTACAAGACAACTGCATAAAGATAAACAGTAATACGAAGAGGATTGCAGGCAATGCTTTGTGTGAGACATTTACTAAGGGGTTAATAGGTCCATTGAGACTTGGAGCTTGAATCACGTTTAATTAGATGCCAAGTAATGTTATAGGCACAAACATATTTCACAACAATTGAGTTGATAAGTTTTCATTAGTTTTCATCTGAACCTACCACTGATATTATTTTATTATTTACTATTCACAGTAGATGTGAAATGGTTTGTATCTCTAGACTTATTGTTAGATGCCACTAATATAATCTTGATATATGTGGGTTATAAAGCATATACTAAACTTCAAATTCTATCGTATTTATTAAAAAATATATTATAACCTTTTTCAAGTTGGTATGGCTCTATTCGATTAGTTTTCGTTGTGCTACACTAATAGATATATACAATTAATGTTTCAAAATCAATACCAACTTATATGTTATTCTGATCCCACCATTATCAATAGGGAATTCATTTTGGGACTTAAGGAGAAAAATTTAAGTGGATAATTTTTTAATATTTAAATATCAATTAAATATTATTTTTAGTGAAACATCTTAGGGTTTCAATTGGATTATATTTTTATTGACTAAATATTTTGAGTGTCTTCTTGGAGCCTTGGAGGTAGAGGACAGAATATAAAACTCCTCTATATTTTTTTTATTAATATAAAAAATCAATTACCATCTTATTATTTTTCGGACATTTTTTGTATAATTTTGGAGGTCTTTAATTTAGATAATGGAGGGCCTCGAATCTTTTTAAATTTTTGGAGCTGGTGAAGGCCTTGAGCCCGCCCTGATTATCAAGATTATTACTCTCGACATGATCTTTAACAATATGCCACTAAGATTCAATATAAATCATGTGCCACAATTGACACGTAACAAGAAAAAAATACCCTAAAATTCTTTTGAGTTTATTCTTAAAAGATATAAACCCACCAATGTCACTCCGATAGCATTGGTTAATGTTTACTAGGGGTGTAAGTTTCACTGACACAATCGAGAAGACCACAAGAATTGCACTGCACCATGCCACAACCGATCTTGATAGGTGCAGGTGCATGAAATAGGAAAATCGTACTATAAGGTGTAGGTGCATAAATTCGAAGAAAACCGCACCGTACCTCATCAATTACACCCCTTGTATGTTATATTTGTATGCTAATGGTATATGCAGGTGATATTATGTTATATTTGTATGCTAATGATATGTGAAGGTTGAGATTGAGTTATATCTGTATAAGGATGGTATAAATGTGCAGTTTGCAAATGAAAATTATGATTCATTCTATGAGATATGTATATTATAATTTTTTTTCTTCTTAAATATTCAGGTTGAAATTAGAAACAATGATTTAAATTTGTATACGATAGTTAGCCATATTATTGAGTTGTTGTAAAGGTGGATTTTTTATATTAAAATTGACATTTTGGCTGGTCCAATCCGATCCAAAATGAGTCCAGCCCAAATTGCAAGACCGCACCTACACTAAACCACACAGCACCGCTCCAAAACCGATCTTAATATGTGTAAGTGCAAGTGCGTGTAATAGAAAAATCGCATTATAAGGTGTAAGTGTATAAATCTGGAGAAAACTGCACCGCTAATGCTTCCGATAATTGAATCTGACCTTTAACAAATTTGGCACTTCAAGCAATATCGGAAAGATATGGATGGATGAGATCAAAGTTTGAAGTCTTACATTAAGGAAGAACATATATACAAGTGTAGACTTTATGGTCATGTAGGTAACGACAAACGCCCACCAAGGACTATATATTGTGAAAAGAAAACACTATGATCAAGCATGCTAATTAATTAACAAATACCACGTTAATTGGCTTATTGACCATAACAATTTCCATTTTCACAACAATCATTCCATGTACATTGACACCTTTCCATGTAGTCCTCCTTTCCGGGCAAGTGGCCTTCATCTTCTCACAATTTTAAGCAGACAAATGAATTCCAAACTAACCTTTTGGGACTTGTTTCTTTTCTATCTTTAATTTAGTCAAGAAAAAGACTTAAACAATAATGCAAGTTTGAATTATTTTGTAAATGTAAAGATCGAGGAACGAAGCAACATTTGTTTTCACTATAAATAATCCACTGCAAATGAAATTAATCTAGCAACAAATTATCTAGAGCATATTGGTCATTTCTTTAAGTCTTTGTCAGTGGAAGCATCCCCCCAATTACCATCAACATCAATGCACTGCTACTTTGCATTTAGGCAACTAATGGTGACTTGAAGTCCTCCTTAATATTTTGCTGTCTCCGGTCATGCATGTTGAAGATGATTTAAAATATTGAAGAACTTCTACCTGATTTAAAATATGGATCAAGTACCATTCAAACTTTTCAAGAGAACTTCTACAAGAATGTAACGTGTTGATGTTGATATATATATATGGTCACACAGTCTTTTTTTTTTTTTTTTTAGCTAAATAAATAAAAACTAATTATTTAGATTAGGGGACTGAAGGAGTGTGCTTCAAGTACTTATACAATCAGTTTCTTTGCACTTATAATATCCATAAATTTAGAGAAACAAAAAAAATTATAGTCATTTTTATAACTGTGCATGTTGTGGTATGTTGTGATTTTTTTTAATAACATTAATATATGGGAAAAAAAATACCCTCTTAACTTTGGGTCAAAATGAAAAGGACCCCCTAATTTTCAAATTATCTTTTTTAATTTTCAATCTGTAAACGTTGTAAATTATTTAAATTGATCCTTATATCTAAACCTCTATGGATAATGGAATTAAAAATAAAATTAAAGATAATTTATAATTAAATTTTCATTCAAAAAATACCCTCTTAACTTTGGGTCAAAGTGAAAATGACCCCTTAATTTTCAATTTTTAAATTTGCAATCCGTAAAATTTGTAAATTATTTAAATTAATCCTTATATCTAAACCTCTGTGGATAATGGAATTAAAAATAAAATTAAAGATAATTTATAATTAAATTTTCATTCAAAAATATATTTTTACTTAGAAATAATATTCTAAAATGAATTTTTAATATAATGAAATAAAAATGTGAAGCAAGTTTAGACAAAGAAATCAATTTGGATATTTCTCAAAGCCTAATGGATTCTAATTTCAAATTCAAAGATTATAGAACTTGTTTGATTTTGACCCAAAATTTAAAGGGGTATTTTTTTTTTTTTTCTTAATATATTAATATTAAATAAGACAAGTACAACCACATAGGAAAGAGATCTCATCTCCCTCACCTGCAAAACTTTAGAAAATGGGCATGGGTACCGAGGAGATTATCCTTCCCTCAAAAAGAGCATTAATTTGGAGGACCAACTAGCCAAATTAAGGACCAAAACATTATTATGTTGTGATTAGGATTAATAAAAGTGGTGTTAAAAATTGACCTATCTAACAGTTATGAAGAAAAAAAAAATTGTATATTCAATTTAAAGGAAGATGGATGGAAAGGAAAGAAAGAAAGAGAGAGAAAACAGATTGATGGTGAGAGAAATAAATTATTTGGTTGGAGAGATGCACTGAGGAGGATAAGAAAAATGGAGAAATTCATTATTTTCTTCGGGACCACATTTTGGTTTCAAGTGTATACATAATATTCCATTGTGTTAATGGATTCTACTCCGCCTGCCACTTTCACAATCAAAAAGTATTTCATGTCTAATAAAGTAAGGGGAAACTTCTTCTTATTTCAAAATATCAACAAAAAAAAATTCTTCTTATTTCACATACGAAACCTACTATTAAGTATAAAATACTAAAAGAACATTTTGATGTGTGAATGAGAGAATGGACCAATTTGATATATTTACCTCATGACCTTCTTTTGAATTTGTTTGAGATTAATAAAAATCATTAATTAGAAAGGAATAAATTTCGAGTACCTTTTTCATGTTCCATTGTGTGCTAATTAAACATTGGACTCTCCTCTATATATATAGGCCAAAAATGAAACCTAAGCCATTGACTTTTCCACAAAGGATGTAGTTGTTATGCAAGATCAAGAAAAGACATCCGAAATCTCCTACCTTTCTTTAGGAGAATATGCTTTAATCCAAATGCATTCTTCATAACTAAACAGCATCTTCTCCATGTAAGATTCCATGGATAAACTAAGAAAGACATATGCCTTTTTATATATATATATATATATATATATATAACTAAGAAAGACATATGCTTTATATATATATATATATATGCCTTTGAGTGAAATTAAAAATATTACAAATTTTATTACATATTGTTACCAATCACAAGAAAATGTAATTCAATATTTTTTTTTATTATGTTATAAAAGTAACACCATCACGTTCATTGTCACCTCATTGTTATTTTACATGTCATTGTTCAACCATCCAAAGACTTCATTTACTCTAGGCTCAAGATTAAGCAACAACAACCAAAATTTGGTGCTCTACTAATTAAACCTGTTGGATATTATTATCCCACATTAGAAATAGTTAGAGTGGATAATGGGTTTATAAGACAATAGGCAATCCTTATCTCATAAGACGTCTTTTGAGATTGAGTTAGGCCCATTGAACTTTAACAATATAAATTCTCGGCGTCATTTAATCTCATATTTGTGATTGACAAAAATATATACAATTTGACGTAGAAATCATAATTGGTAAAATTATTGGGTGCATTTGATGTATTACATTCTCTTCTTACATAAGAGTAAATTCTATGTGCGGAATGAACCACTTAGGTCCACAGTCTACTATTATATGAAAGATGTGTGTAATAAATCGGGTCGTGTGTATGGAATCATTTTTTTGCATAATTGATTATGGCATTGATTAGTCAAATATTAGTTAGATTTATTAAAACATTTAGTTTGTTTACTTCCAAGAATTTGACATGTTAAGGTCGGTAGAGTGGCTGTTAACACAAACTTATTTATGTCCTTTAAATAGGGGACTTTTATTCCTTATTATACTTTAACGGGTTCTTATGGAATGTTCTGTGGACATTTGTTTAAAATATTTACTACTTTTGACCTGAAATGTGTTTCACGTTTTTAAAGGGCAAAAAAAAAAAAAAAATTGTATATGTATTCGCGCAAAATTTCACAAATAATTCTTGTACTTCTTTGATAATGCGAGAAAAAAAAATCATTATCTAGAAAACAAAACTTAATACTGACAAAATTACATTTAATACTCTTTAAAGAATGTCCTAAATTCATTTTTAACAAAAACTATATATGTCCTAAATTGCATCCAAATTAAAATTTGCAAATCTAAAGGTTTACAATAATTGATCAGGTGATGGTATGTACATGATTAGATCTAAGCAAAAAAAAAAAACCGTGAAATAGACTAAATGAAAAATCCTATGATGTAGATGGATTGGATGTAAATTGCTGGGTTGTAAATTGCTGGGTTGTTTCGTTGCTTTTTTTTCTTCGAGAAAAGTGGTGAGAAGGACCACTAGTCATGGTGTGACATGCACTATTAGGTGAGTATAGTAATTATTTCTACAATTCTTTTTTTTTTTTTGGATAAAAATTATTTCTACAATTCTACTTCTTGAAGAATCAATATATATAGTCTATATGTTAAGACCAAACTGTCGTTTCAAAGTGAATTTGAGTAAATCTAAAGAATACGTCCTTCACGCCAAGGTTTACCCTTCAATCAAACGAACTGTTGAAAAAATATCATAACGAAAAAATATCATAATTATTATTATTATTTTTTTTTGATGAAATTGTTTTCTTTCTTCTTAGTTTAAGGACCAAGACTAATTGTCTTTTTTCTTTTCTTTTTTTAAATCTTAAGCACCAGATAAGAACTTTTATCTTTGGAGAGAGAGAGGAGGGGGGGGTTATGGTAATCTCACCCAAAATTTTTTAGTCTTTTAGAAAAAATTGAAAATCTAAGTTTTAGTAAAAATCTCTAACCATTTGTGCTTTATAAATATGCCTCATCTCAGGCAGTTATAACCTTATAGGAGAAATCCCTTGGGGGTGGTGACAAGGATGAAGGCACTCACAGACCTTGGGGTGTCCATGGGTCAAGTCGAGTCAGGTTGAGAGATCATTCGACCCAGGTCGAGGAGCAGTGGTGGCGCCACGTTGAGGGCAGGGGGTTCAAATGAACTCACTGAGTTCCTAAATGTTTTTTTTTTTTAATATAAGGTAAAAAAAAATTATATAGGTAATTTTTTATTTTGTTAAATATTTATATAGTTTTACAATGCCCAATCAGATTTCATTCATTTAAATTAAAAAAAAAAAAAAAAAAAAGAAATCTAAATTTACTTAGCTTAGAACATTCACAAGCACCTAAACCCCAATTTCAGTTAAAATATACCTAATATTGTATTGGATTCTATAGTTGAATACTTTGCACTTTTATCTTTTTTCATTTACACTTAATTTGTTTAGAAAAAATGTCTCAATGAAAGAATTAGCTAATTATAGGTGTATTTTTTGTTTATGCATTTAATGTTCTAATAATTTAGTGTTGTTGATGATTGTTTATGTGTTGTGAGATAAGAGTTTATTCCTTTGGATATTCCTTGTGAGTGGTTAATTAATAGTTTGAGTGGTTAGTGTATCTAATTTAATTAATTATAAATTCATAGTTTAATTAAATTTAATTTATTTATTTTTTTGTATTATTTTTTACTCACATCATATGCCAAATACTTTATAGTTTATCCTTTATTCTTTTGGTATTACTATGGGACAAATTTTTAATAAGGAAATCATTTATACTGCTCGATTTTTTTGTATTTTTTTTTTTTATATTAATATATTCAAGTTTTTTAATGAACTCCTAAAAAAGATTTTTGGAGACCCTACTGTGGAGGAGGAAGGGAGAGAAAATATTAGGTAGTCCTGCACTACCAACTCAGCATGCTGATTTTGTAGTCCAAGCCAATTAGGTGATGACACCTAATTAAAATTGATGATGTAAACATTCACATGTCAGTCTAACAGAGAAATAAAGTTAACGCCGTTACTTTGTCCATTAGCGCCTCTCAAAAGACATAGGGAGCTCTCACTTTCTCTCTATCTCCCATGGCAGATCACTCTCACTCTCTAATCAAGGAGCTTTGAGATCTGGAAAAATTAAGTGGTTCTTTGAAGACGGAGACGAACGCAACCCACACTTTTTGCCGGATCTTCACCAAAGAGAGGTAGAAAGAAGCAAACGACGCCGTCGACCTCCACTTTGACCGATCTCCACCTCGCTCTGTCGCTGGTCTCATCGTCCATGGAAGCCCCCGTCGCTGGTTGTCGCCATTCACCTTTAGTAGCCAAATCACGTTCAACAGATGGATTTGATTGGGGGTTTTGGTGGGGATTTTTCGTGGGTTTGATGGTGAAATCCTAAGGATTTTTTGTGGGTTTGAAGGTGAAAGTGGGGATTTGCTGGAGTTGGTGAATTTTTGTTTTGAAAATTTGCAATTTTTTGATTGGTTGGTTGGAGATGATTTTTGCTGGTTTAATTAAAAAAAAAGGTGATTTTTGTTGGGATTTGTTGGTAGAAGAAAGTACAGAGAGGGAGTTTTGCTGTGATTTTTGGTTGTTGGCTATGGGTGGCTGATCTACACAGTTGGGGTGACTGTGGGTTGTTGGCAGTGGATTCGAGAGGAAGGGAAAAGAGAAGAGAACGGGGAAGAAAGAGGAAGTTGGCAGGAGCGAGAGAAAAAAATTCTGGTAGAGAAGATTGAGAGAAAATAATAATAATAATAATAATAATAATAATAGGCAGGATTGTCCTTCATGTTTAAGAAAGTATTTAATATTTTTTAATTTTTTAATGGGATTTTAAATGTGTTTTTTAACTTCTTAATGGGATTCTAAACAGACACTTAGTTGAAATGAAGCAGCTGATTATGAAAACAGTGAATTTGGACTAAATTACGATCAAAAGCCTGATTTGATAATATTACAGAAAAATCCATGTTGATATATCCCGTCTAGAAGCACGACTTAATCAATTATCGTCATGTGGGAACTAAACCCATGTAATTCCTACCATAGTCGCATGTGGCCGAATCTGAGCCTACAAGACAACTACATAAGTATGAACAGTAATACGAAGAGGACTTACAATGCTTTGTGTGAGACATTTCTAAGGGGCTAATAAGTCCATTGAGACATTAAGAGTTTAGATCACCTTTATGTTCTTTTGATAGATATGATAGACTTGAATTTATAGGGTCTGAATTATCAAAAAAATAAAAAGAATTTATAGGGTCTGTTTCATGATGATTATTCTTTATCATCAGGTTAAGAAACCAATTAGAATTTGACATAGATGAGATTGAAATCAAAATCTTTTATTTGCCGAAAATTGATATTACCAATTGAGCTAACTGAAACTCAAATATGTATTACGTTTAATTAGATGTCATTAATATAATATTGGTAAATGTGAGTTACATTTAACTCAATTGAAAGAAAGGAAAAAAATATTAATAATTATCAAAGAAAAACCTTAAAATCTCGCCTACATAAAAAAGAAACTTATTAGTATCTTAGATTAATAGTAGATTGTATGGAGTAGATGCCAAACATTCAAATCCTTTCATACTTCAAAAAAGACAAAAAAACAAATCAAGTTGTCATGGCTTGATCTGGTTAGTCAAAGGTTCTTTTGCGCTACACTGATATGATATATACATTTAATGTTTCAAAATCAATATCGACATATGTTATTTTGGTCCCACCATTATCAAGATTACTAAAAATAATGCAACAATCTTTAACAATATTCCACTACGATTCATTATAAGGACTCTAAAGAGTATTCAGGTGGTGAATTCATTGATTTGAGACGTGACGTAAAGTTTGAGATCTCTAGTTCAATCCACCATACTATCAGCTCATCAGATTTTTGGGGGATCTCATGGGAAGGGAGTGGATTTAGTTTGACCAAATTGGGATACCACTTCTTTTAAAAATAATAATAATTAAATTAATATAAGGTTTCATACCTTGATTGAGGTAACAAGTAAAAATACCCTGAAATTCTTTGAGTTTGTTCTTAAAATATGTAGATATTCTCTAACTTTAGCCTTGGAGGAATTTTTTCTAGAATCGCACCAAGTCACTTCGATAAAATTGCTTATTGGTTTGAAGCAAAATTGTAAGGATATGGATGGATTAGATCAAAGTTTGAAGTCTCACTAGGAAGAACATACAAGTGTAGACTTTATATGGTCATGTGGGTAACGACAAATGGCCCACTTGAGTGGAAAAGAAACATGAAGCATGCTAATTAACAAACACCACATTAGTTGGCTTATTGACAATAACAAGTATCCAAATTCACAAAAATCAATCCATGTGTTGTTTCCATTACACCTTCCATGTAGTCCTCCTTAATTTCCAGGCAACTCATCTTCATCTTCTTAATTATAAGCAGCCAAAGGAATTTCAAACTGAACTTTTGGGCATCACAATTAAGCAAGCAATATGTTTCTTTTCTATCTTTAATTTAGCCAAGAAAAAGACTTTCTACACTGATTCATAATGGTAAACAATAATGCAATAATGCAAGTTTGAATTATTTTGTACATGTAAGATCCAGGACCCAACATTGTTTTTCACTATAAATAATCCACTGCAATTGAAATCAAGCAACATATAACATCAACAATTCTGGTATACTACTACTTTAATTTGTAGCTAGGCAACAGAACTGTAAATTAAAGTCCTCCTGATTTTGCTGTCTCCAGTCAGTCATGCATGCTAAAGCCCTGATTTATGAATTCCAACTGTCCATGCAAGAGAAACTTCTTGCTAAGAAATAAAAAATAAAGTTTCCAAGAGTGCTGGCTCTAGCCACAAGAAATTAAAAAGCATTCCACAAGAATGTGACCGTTGATGTTGATAGAGTAAACTGCTAACTAACACACACACACACAAAAAATAATAATAATAAAATAAAAATAATTAATTTGGGGACAAGAAGTCAAGGACTGAAGCCGAGCACGCCACTAATTGTATTACATTTTTTTAATGGCTAAATGATTGATACATTTTTTTTTTTTTTTTCACTCTTATGTCATATGTAACTCATTAAGCCAAAGTCAATTCAAAGTATATGTTCTTAAAATAAGATAAGTAAATCATTTAAATAGAAGCTTTCTTTTTTATTCCAAAATTAAAATAAATAAAATAAAATAAAATTGTATTTGGATAATAGAGATAAGGATAATGTTTTTTATTTTTTATTTTCGGAAGAAATGACAATTGTGTTTTTTTAAGTTATCACTTATTAGGAGTTAAAAAATTTCATTTCTTTAGTTTTTATTATCGTTATATACTCCTCGCTTAGTCATTGTAGACACTCGTGAGACTGATATTTTTTATAATCATAATTTTTCACATTAATAGTTGTAAAAAATATGGTAGATTCATTTTGCAGGAAGACGTAGGGAAAGAGGGGAGGGAAAAGAAAGGGAAAGTGATAGATATTCATTATTTGGTTGGATAGAAATCTAGTAAGGGAAAGAAAAATGAGGGATTGATTTTTCTCCGGACCCATATTTTTGTTTCAAACGTTTACATAATATTCTATTGTGTCCTGCACATGCCTCTTCCACAATGGGCCAGTACGTATATTTGTATTAAGTAAGAGGTCATTTTCTTCTTATTTCACATACGAAACCTACTATTAAGTGCAAAATACTAAAGAAAATATTGATGTGTGAAAGAGAGAATTGACCAATAACTTGCTATGGTTAATTACCTTAACCTCATGACCTTCTTTGAATTTGTTTGATATTAATAAAAATCATTAAATAGTAGTGAATAAATTTCGAGTAGCTAGCTTTTTATGTTCCAGTATGTCTTAAACATTGGACTCTCCTCAATATAGGCCAAAAATGAAACCTAAGCCATTGACTTTTCCACAAAGGATGTAATTGCTATGCAAGACAGCAAGAGATCTAGAAAAGACATCCAAAAACTCCTATATACGTACCTTTCTTTAGGACTTAGGAGGATATGTTTTGATCCAAATGCGTATTCCTCATCAATCTATAGGATAAACAAAGAAAAACATATTGCTTTTATATGTCCATGGGTTCATGCATGGTAATTCACAAAGCACATGTATGCAGCAATCAATTATTCCTAGCCAAAAAAGGCCAGGGGAGAAAAAGAAAGGAGAAAACACCAAAAACACTCACACAAACACATACACACTTGGTCTTGGAGACTTGGGACGTTGGACGATTCTGTGTCGAAGGGTTCAGCGTATCTAGTCACAGAAGAGATGGCACATACTGGCTTTTAATGTTGCCATATGTGCCATCTCTCCTGCGACAAGAGGCCCCAACCCTTTTACGTTTCTTGCTTAATATCTTGTTGCTCTCCATGTCTTCCATATCTTTACATTTCCCTTGGTATTTATAGACCCCAAAAAAGGGTCTCTCTCCAAATGTTAGGTTCCTGGAAAAATGCAACGAAGTTACCTATCCAATTCAATGAAACTTACTCGTACTTTGTCGGGACTTTAATAATTTGCCTGCTTACTTGGCTCTCTAAACAAATTTATTGAAAGTAGGTCTACATGTTCAACAAGGTTGAACAACTCATTTCAGTCATGAAACTAATTAATTGTGCTTTCATGGACTAATGAAAGTAGTTTGAATAAGAGAAGCATACTGGAAAGAACTAAAGCGGAAATATGAATTTTTGAAAGGGCACAGGGTATCTTGTTAGTAGTTATTGGCAATTGATGTAAATAATCTAATACATACGTACAAGTTCATCCAAACAAATATCTTTGGTCAATGTTTCACATTCGGTCGCTGGTTAGAGAGAGAGAGAGAGAGAGAAATTTAATAAAAATTTGACCAAAACTAGAAGTAATACAAATATTTTCTATAACATATTCAGCAATTTTTTATTTTTGGGTTTGGTAAATATACTCATATACTCATAACCATTTGAACACCTCATACCATCTCATATTGGTTACCGATAAAAGTACTATTTAATTAAAAAATTATAATTGATAAAATTATTTGGTGTATATATTTGATGTATTACACTTTTCCCTCACATGATAAGAATAGATTTGTTAAAGTCCAATAGACCTAACTCAATCTCAAAAGACGCCTTAAAAGATAAGAAATGCCCATGGCTTTTAAATTGCATAACCCAAGAATACTTGACTAATATGGGACAAGACTCTCACTTTAATATGCCCCCTCACGTGTGGTAGACCAACTAAACACGTAGACCATAATAGGAGGGGAGGTCTGCCCAACACCTAAGGGGTAGCTCTGATACTATGTTAAGCCTGACAAATACTAAAATGAATTTTATACTGCCTTACCTTAATCAAGTTAAGGTGAATAGTATTTATAGACTTTGATTACAAGGAGAATTACAAGATAAGTATAATCTCTAACAGACATTTGAATATTTGAATTTGTGATCAATGAGACTAAGTATTATTTGAATCCTTATCACAACTCTTCAACGTGATTGGGTTTATCCTTATCACATTTATGTTTCAACTGTCTTTGATCATTATCTGTACATCTTTCCTACCTCTTTCAATAAAAGGCTTGTTCGTCCTCAAGCTTTGGTTGGTGAAAGGACTTCCGTTTCAAAATGGCATTCTCATTTGGGTCATCCTGCGTTTCAAGTTGTTTCTCAAATTATTTCTAGATTTAAACTTCCTGTTGTGTCCAATAAAGTTGATAACTCTTGTTCTGCTTGTTTCAGTTCAAAGAGTAAACAATTGTCTTTTTCTTTATCATCTACTCAAATAAATGCTCCCTTAGAATTGATTTATTCTGATGTTTGGGGTCCATCCCCTATTTGTTCTCGTAATGGTTTCAAATATTATGTTTCTTTTGTGGATGCTTTTAGTCAATATACTTGGCTCTATCCTATGACACGTAAAAATGATGCCTTTTCTATTTTTCTCAAGTTTCAAAAGCATGTACAACGTTTCTTCACTTTAAAAATTAAACTTGTTCAAACGGATTGGGGAGGTGAGTATCGCACTTTATCTAAATTCTTTTAAAATTGTGGAATTACATCGCGTGTCTTGTCCTCACACTCACCAACAGAATGGTGCAGTGGAACACAAACACCGCCATATTGTCGAAACTGGTCTTGCTTTTTTATCTCATGCCTATCTTCTTTTTCGATTTTGGGATGATACTTTTCAAATGGCTTGTTACTTAATTAATCGACTTCCTACAAAATTACTCCACAATATTTCACCATTTGAAAAATTATTTACCACCTCTCCTAATCATTCTTTTTTAAAAAAATTTGGTTGTGCTTGTTGGCCTAATCTTCGTTCTTATAATACTCACAAATTACAACCTCGTTCTCTTTAATGTGTTTTTCTTGGATATAGTTTAATGCATAAAGGTTATAAATGTTTCCATATTCCCACTGGTCGTTTATACATTTCTCATGATGTCCTTTTTGAAGAGTCTGTTTTTCCTTTTCTTGATTCTTCCATCCCAGTTTTTGTCCCTTCTCCAACTAATTCTTCTACAGGTCTTCCGAATCCATTAGTACAGCCCATTATTACTGGGCCATGCGTTACAACCTCTTCTCAGGCTTGTGCTCTCTCTCCTAGCCCAACTGAGCCCGTCCTCTCCTCACATTAGCCCCCATAAATCTTTTCTTCTCCTAATACCTCCTTTGCCTCACTGCCTTCTCCTTCAGAAAACCCAATCCCGTCTCACCCCATGGTTACTCGCTCTAAGAACAACATCACTAAACCCAAAACCACCACCGACAGCACCATCCCTTACCCTGTACCCCAAGCTTTTCTTGCTGCCATTGACTCCACCATTACCGAACCCACCTGTTACACTACAACTGTGAAAGTTCCAGAATGGCGTATTGCCATGAATCTTGAGTTTGATGCGCTCTTGAAGAATAGCACCTGGACTCTTGTTCCACACTCTCAAGCTCGAAATCTGGTAGGCTACAAATGGGTTTTTCGCATCAAGCGCAAAGCTGATGGTTCCATCGAGCGTTACAAAGCGAGGTTGGTCGCCTAGGGTTTTCATCAACAGCCTAGCATCGACTATGGTGAGACTTTTAGCCCAGTCATCAAACCCACTACGGTACGTACCGTTCTTTCAATCGCCATTTCTGCTGGTTGGTCTATTAGGCAAATTGACATCCATAATGCCTTTCTCCATGGCACCCTCTCTGAGGAAGTCTTTATGACTCAACCACCTGGGTTTACTCACCCCCAATTTCCAAACCATGTTTGTAAATTGCAAAAGGCCATCTATGGCCTCAAACAGGCTCCAAGAGCTTGGTTCTCAAAGCTCAGTAGCCGATTGCTTCAACTTGGTTTTTGTGGGTCTCGCTCTGACTCCTCCTTGTTTATTCTCAAGCATGCTTCCTTCACTATATATGTTTTGATTTATGTCAATGACATTATCATCACCTGTTCCAAAGTCATAGCTATTGATGATCTTCTTCAGCAGCTCAGTTCTGATTTTGCCATGAAGGATCTTGGTAAACTTAATTTTTTCTTGGGCATTGAGGTTCTTGAGAACGCTACTGGTGTCATTCTCTCTCAGCAGTGCTACATCCTTGACATTCTCAAGCGCACAAATACGCAGGATGCTAAGCCAGTTAGTTCTCCCATGGCCTCCTCCACTAGTCTTACTGCCTATGAGGGTAACTCCTTTCTTGATCACAACTTATATCGCAGTACTATCAGAGCTCTTCAATATTTATCTCTTACTCGGCCCGACATTGCCTTTACTGTCAATAAGCTCTCTCAATTCATGCATGCCCCCACTTTGCTTCACTGGCAAGTTGTGAAATGTCTGCTTCGTTATTTTAAACATACCATTAAGTTTGGTCTCCAACTGTTCCGTTCATCCTGTTATGATATTCAAGCTTATTGTGATTTTGATTGGGCTGGTTCTCGTGATGACCGTCGTTCCATAGGCAACTACTGCGTGTTTTTGGGCAAAAATTTAATTTCTTGGGGTTACAAGAAACAGGCTACTGTTGCTCGCTCAAGCACCGAAGCTGAATATAAAGCTCTCGCCAACACTGCTGCTGAGCTCAAATGGTTGCATTCCCTTTTTTGTGAACTTGGTGTGTCTCTTTCTTCTCCACCAACTCTTTGGTGTGACAATATAGGTGCTACCTATCTTTCATCCAATCCAGTGTTTCACGCTAGAACCAAACATGTGGAGATTGACTTCCACTTTGTCTGAGACATGGTAGCAAATAAATCCATTTTTGTTCGCTTCTTGTGTAGTAAAGATCAGCTTGCTAACTTGTTAACTAAACCCATCTCCTCATTCCGGTTTCCTCTTCTTAGGACTAAGCTCAACGTCCTTCCTATCCCGTTGGGCTTGAAGGGGCATGTTGAAGATAATGATCAGAGACAGTTGAAACAGAAATGTGATAAGGATAAACCCATTCACATTGAAGAGTTGTGATAAGGATTCAAATAATACTTAGCCTCATTGATTACAAATTCAAATATTCAAATGTCTGTTAGAGATTATACTTATCTTGTAATTCTCCTTGTAATCAAAGTTTATAAATACTATTCACCTTAACCTGATTAAGGTAAGGCAGTATAGCATTCATTTCAGTATTTGTCAGGCTTTACAAGATCTTATATGTGAGACTCACATATGAGATCCAACCTTACGTGGAAGATAGGTGTAAGTGTAATATACTAGAGTACCAAATAATTTCTTGCATATATAAATTGTTATGGCATTAATAAGTCAAATCTTAGTTAGATTTATTAGATAATTTACTAGTTTGTTTACTTCCAAGAATTTGACATGTTAAGGTTGGTGGTAGATTGGTTGTTATCACGTACTTAATTTTTTTTTTCTTTAAGAATGGGAGGATTGTTCCAAACACGTTGTTTAATGAATATTTATAATTTTTGACCAGAAATGTTTCACGTTTATAAAGAAAAAAATTTATTGTCTACCTTCTCTCGCAAAAATTCACAATAATTATATATATTGAAAAAACTCTTATTTGAAAATAATACATTAAATACTGTAAAAATAGCATTTAATAATTAATACTCTTTAAAAAATATCTTAGTCATTTGTAACAAAAACTATATATGTAGTACTAGTGAATACATATCTTCTGTTCTAGTTTTTTGTTTGCTTGTGTCTGTCGACTTTACCTTCTGTATATATGCCATATATATTCTTTTGCCTCAATTCCGCTTATCATTAAAAAAACAAATTCTATAATGCCTTCAAAAAAAAGAAAAAGAAAAAAAAAGCTATAATGGATTGGTATGTAATGCTATAATCAGGGTCAGTTCAAAAGGACCAAGACAACAATTTAAACGGGACCTATTTTATATTTAAAATTCATTATAATGGATTGGGATGTAAATTACTGGGTTGTTTCGTTGCTTATGATGTCTATAATATTGGACGAGTGTGAAAAGTATCAACCACCTTTGAGTTAGACTTTAGACCCAAAAAATTTGACTCATACCTGATTCAATTAAGGGTGTACTTTCACCTAATAATATGTGTTACTGATAGTTATGACAAGATACGTGAACCTGGGACAACCTATTTTATTGGGAAACTCCCAGCAGCCAAATGCCCCCGTTTTCTTTTAGGAAGCATGTCTGTCTTTTCTTTAGAGAAAAATGGTGACAAGGAGGACTATTCATAAAGAATATTTTACTTGCTGAGGAACCAATTAAAATTACAAACATAACAAATATTCATAACATTTTTATTATTATTGATATAACAAGTTGTTAGTAGTAAGTAATAAAGTAATGTCAATAATTAATTCATATGAGTATTAATAAAAATTTATCAACTCAATTATTGTAAAAATATTGTGATCATTTATTGTGTTTGTAGTATCACTCGAAACCAAAATACCATAATCATTCCCTCATATAATGTCATTTTCAAAGTGAATTTGAGTCAATCTAAAGAATAGAAGCATTTTATCCAAAAAAAAAAAAAAAACTCTAAAGAATAGGAGCTTAACACCAAAGGTGTAACGCTTCAATTTTGTCGCCTATCCCTCTCCCCCACTAAAATCAAAGCTCAACGAAAAAAGAAAAGAAAAAAGAATAGTGAAATATTTCATAGCGGAAAAAATACCAAGACTTGAAATTCCATATATTTTTCTTTTTCATAGCAGAAAAAATGCCAAGACTTGAAATTCCATATATTTTTCTTTTTATCTTTCCTACCTACTACGTAACTTTTGTATTGGAGCGAAACTAGTCCTATTGTCTTTTTCTCTATAGAAGTGATATTTGTTGTTTTCGTAAGAATTATATAGATGTGGAAAAGAAAAGGCAACAAGAAGTTGCTTTCGTTTGGTAACTTTCTTTCTTCTCAGTTTAAGGACCAAGACTTTATTTCTAGTAGCTTTTGGTGGCCTCATTGAAGAGAGCTTTTAAATCCTATAAGGCTCTTTTGTATAATCTTAATCTTTTCGAGAAAAAAAAAAAAAAAAAAAAAAAACTGAATTTTAGAGCTCTTAAAAAAGCTCTATAATTTTCTTTTAATGCTTTATAAATCCGAAATTTTAAAATATTATTTATTGTAGTTTTCCAAATGTTCAAAACGTTAAAAACAAAAAATTAGCTAAAGTTGTATACTATTACAAAATCCCTGCAACTCTATTTTCTACACCAAATTTCAAACGAAAGAGCACCATTATTCTTTCATTAAAGCTATTGTGCTTAGATATTCATGACCGTTTAATCAAGAGAGCAAGACCAAGTGACCAACAATATTGTACAATGTGCAAAATTTGTAAAGTTACCGTTGTCATCAATTAACAATCTCTCTTTTTTAAATATGAAAAGTTAATGAAAACAATCTTTTAGGTGGAATCCAACCATATGACTAGATCATATGATGCAGAAACCTCCATGAAATTTCAAGGATTAAGACAGGAAAAAATTCTAAAGTGCAAGTACAATTATTAAAGTAACACCGGTGTAATTACGAGGAAATTATATATATATATATATATATATTTGGAGAAAAACTTATGTAGAAGAATATAATACCTACCTCAGAAATTTCCAATATTCAGAACAAAAAGCTTAAATTTACTCAACAAAAAATATATATAATAGTGACTCTCAACTCCAGCTCAACACCAGCGAAATGCAGGCCTAATTCAAAGATAATTTACTCTATCCTGTAAGAACTCAGAAGCAGCAATTCCTTGTTTTGATTGTCATAATAAAAAAAATAAAAAATTGTCATAAGCTTGAGCCCATATTATCCAGCTCAACACCAGCTAAACTGTGGCCCATAGAAGGCCCAATTCAAAGATAATTTGGTCAATCCTGTAAGAACTCAGAAACAGCGAATCCTTTTTTTAAATTGTCATAAGCTTGAGCCCATCTTCTCTCCTTTGTCACAAAATACAATCGTGATCATAATTGAATCCACAAACAATTTGAATGGCCGAAATTGGTTAAGAGTTGGGCCTTTTTTCCCCTGAAAGATTCAAGATCACAAGACGGCAAAAAAAAAAAAAAAAAAAAAAAAACGAGAAAAACAGCGACTATAAGAAACAAGTTAGGAATGATTATAGAAAGTTTCAGCTCTGCTTCATTTTCACTGATGGTCATGGTTCAACCATTTTTGCTTCTTTCTGTTTCTTGGCTTTAAGCCCTGCTTCCTCTTCTGCCATGTGGCCCATGTCAAGAGATCGGGTAAGATACTCCTAGCAAAATTCTGCATCCCCATGTCTTTAGGAATGATTACATAAAGTTTTAGTACCAAAAATGCTATATAAATATGGTTTTGTCTGGAATCTTGGCTACCGAGCATCTTCAACAAGTTCTTTACTCTCATTTTTTTTTTCCACATATAAAGAGTCAAAGCAATACAGCTTCTCTTCAGGCTCTCTACCATAACTCTCTACCCATATTAAAAAATAGTTTACTTTTCTCTCTACTCAACAAAAGCATAAAGAAATGATAAAAAATAAATAAAAAAATATAATATTTAAATGAGATAGAAGAATAAAATAAGCATATTTAAATAAAGTAGAGAAAAAATAAAGAGTCCACTCTAGAGAGTGTATCTAAAAATGTAAGTATAATGACTTTTTTTCTTCACATGTGGATGAAAGTGTAAAGAGATTGCTGGAGTTGCTCAGGCATATGTATTTAATCATTTAAACAAATCACATAACTATTAATTAAATCAAAAGAGTAAAAGTACATATAAATAATCTTTCACATGACCCAATATTGACATCACTTTTATTATATACTAATCACAAAATGTTATATTAACAAGTGTGAAAAAAAAAAAAAAAATGTCACTAGAATCACGTGATTAATTAAATCAATATCACTCTTGAATTTTGTTGTAAGTGTTAATTTAATTTTTAGGATTTTATTTTGAATAATTAACACCTAAGAATTTTGGTTCATGACAAATCAAACATCCAATTAATATTTTTTGTTAAGGATTAAATCACGTGACGCAAACATGATAATAAGGACATTTCAAAATTATTGATTAATCTTCACAACCACCCCCCCCCCCCCCCCCCCCCCCAACCACCAAAAAAAAAAAAAAATGATTAAATGGTGAAACCATGTTTGCATCATGTGATTAAATCCTTTAATGTTTAACAAAAAAAAAAAACTAACAAAATATTTGATTTTGACATTTTGTCACGAACCAAAAGTTTAGGGGTTCACAGGTCCAAAATCACCACAATAGCATTATGGTCCTTCCATTATTAAAAAATAAAAAATAAAATTTGGGGGAAAGGGAAGGGGGTAATTAACGTTATTTACAAGGTGCCGAGAAAAATGGCTTCGTACTGGGCTGGGATCCCCTTATTGGGTTGTACATGATATTTGAATAGTGGTCAGAACGAAGAGAATAAACACAAGTACCATTTAATTACTTATGTAGTGGTTAGATATTTCTTATGCTGACTTGATTTTCTGTCTAGAACTGAGACTGAGAGGTAATTCATAATTGAACCCACAAACCCTTTTCAGTTTTCACTCAACTCATGGTCAAGATTTACTAGAGTTAATTGCGATGCCTTGACTCAACTGATGGTCTCATAGGACCAGGGTTGGACCACTAAATCTGAACCAGTTATCCAGCCCATCCAAACCCAGGGCAACGAGGTCTAATATTTGGGCCATCTGCGTCCTTAGAGTTGGACATCTTGAGACTTTCACCGCATGGTTTTTACTGTGAAATCTCTCTCAATTGGAAAATCAAGGGCTCCGTATCATGTAAGTTTAATGGCTCCAGCCTCCATTGTAGCACACTTGGCTTCAACTCTAAATTTCTTATTGCGTTTAAGGCTTTAATTTGATATGCCTATGTGTTACATTTGTTATTCATTGTTAGAATTGTTTCCTGAAACTCATAATATCCTTTTGGAAGCACTAATTTTAATATTTTAGTAGTAAACCTTTTGCAGCGTTTTCATGCTTGTTTTCATTAATCTGTTCCACTTAAATGCTCTACTTTATTTTGCACTAAAAATATTACTAGTTTATAAACTCAATAAATTGTGGGAAAAAAAATCTAGGAAATATAATGTGTCTATACCATTGATCAATTATATTTCACATCTGTGCTTGTCTGGACCACATTTAGAATGCAAACAAATGTAGCACTTTCCTGCTGACCTCACACAAACTTGGATCACTCTACTCCAACTCTCAAAACGGGGTGCGGCATTTAATTGGGTCCACAATTGCGAGTGAGAAGCTCTTAGATGGTCCACTTCCAATTATTATATTGTTAGAATTGAAAGCTTAGTTAGGTATTACCAAGAAACTGAGAATTTATTGGATAATTTTGCAACACGTATCGAGTTAAATTGAATGAAGTTAAGTTAGAGGCAGCAAGATATACTTTGTTGGATACACTTTGTTTAATCTCATGGGTGGGATTACTTTGCAATCACAACAAAGGGAAATTTGCATCTCAAAACTGCAAAAGGAAAAAAATTTGAAGTTACAAATTATGGTGGGCCATGTGTGGGGTGATAAACAAATTTGCCTTTGTTGTGGTTTTTTGGTTATGTGTTATGACGGTAGCTTTACTTTATTGGATTTATGTGGCATATATATCTATGTATACTCACTGGGATAAGTCATACCAAAGGAAAATTAGCCATTGAAAGGAAGCTTGCCAACCAAGTTTTTATGCTCAACTAGCTAAATGTCCAGAATTTGAATGCTATGTTTGATCATTTTCATGATTTAAGAAATAATTCATGATTGAGACATAACTACAAAAGTTAGACTAGATTTGTGATACAATATAGTTGTTGACTGGAACAATTATTCTATTCATAAAAAGAGAGAAATTTCTTTTCTCCAATCTTAAAACTTGGAATCTTTACAGCCCATGCCATGCCACTATGCCACTCAATTCAACTTACTTTATTAGCTTTTAGCTCCTCCAATTTGTCTTTTTTCTGATGGCCAGTTTTCACTCTTCTGTTGCATATTTTGGCTAGGTTCTTGCCTTCTTCGCTCTCTCCAATCATTCTTCACCACCAATCACTTATCTTGCTCTTGTGCTTCAGCTTTGGCTGATTGTTCAATCCTTTTTGCTTCCACCTCAGCTTTCAACTTTGCTTCTTCTTTTGCCTTTTCGAGTCCTTGGATTAGACTCTCCAAGCAAAATGTTGCATCCCCAGAAATTGTCTTGGGCATCAAATGCTCAGCCACATCAGCTGGTGTCATATCTGTCTCTTCCAACAACTCACTGATTTTGGGAAACAAACAGTGAGAATCAAGCTTATGATAGTTCTTAGCCAGAACCTTAAAAGCTTCAAACTTGCAGTATGCCATTTCTATGTGCTTATCCATCCTTCCTTTTCGAATTAGTGCAGGGTCAAGTTTCTCTACATAATTGGTAGTGAAAACAATTAGCCTTTCACCACCACAAGCTGACCAAAGCCCATCAATAAAATTCAATAGCCCAGAAAGAGTAACTTGGCTGGTTTTGTTTTCCTTTTCTTCTTTTTCTTCTTTTTTCTTTGATTCCTTCTCTTCTTCCCCTTCTTCTTTTTTCTCCTTTTTCTTCTTCCTCCTTTGACCAGTAAGATCAAGTGAACAATCAATGTCTTCAATCACAATAATAGACTTACTTGATGTTTCAATCAATAGCCTCCTCAGCTCAGTGTTATCCTTCACTGCAGTGAGTTCAAGGTCATAAATATCATACCCCAAATGATTAGCCATGGCAGCAATCATAGTAGACTTGCCAGTCCCTGGAGGACCAAAAAGTAAATACCCTCTCTTCCAAGCTCTCCCAATTCTTGCATAAAACTCCTCTGCCTTGCTGAATGCATCCAAGTCATTAATAATATCTTGCTTCTTCTCTGGCTCCATTGCAAGTGTCTGAAATGTTGCTGGATGCTCGAACACAACATGGCTCCAATAAGAACCATAGTTAGTGTAAAGCTTCCTTTGCCTGTTCCTTACCTTAATTGCTTTACCTTCTTTCAACACATGGTTTAAGTAAGGCCCAAAAATGAGATCCCTATGTGATTTATGGAAAGTGAGCTTGTAGTGTCTCTTCTCATCAGAAACTGGATGAAAAGACAATGATTGTGTTTTCACACCATGTTTCCCAGATGCCCACCAGAGCTTGACACCTTTAAAAACATCACCAACCTCTTCATTATCATCCATGCTAAGAACAAGTGACTGGTTGTTCTTACCTATTTCAGCTTTTAGCCTCTTTGCTTGCATAGAGGTAGTGGAGCTGAGGTAATTCTCTATGGCAGAATAAGCTTCACTCCTTGTGAGCCGCTCCCCTGTGAACTCATTGAACCTAACTTGGATGTAAGGGTAAAAGTAAACCATCAACCTTTGAGAGTATTTCTCAAGAAAGTTTTGAAGTTGATAAGGAAAGTATTGCTGAAACATAGCCCGGATAAACATCAAACTGGCCAATATAGATCCTAGATTTGCAAACATGTATTGTGGTGTCATGTTTGATGTCTTTTGCTTGTGCTTCTTTTTTCTCTACTCTAATTTAGAATAGCTTGGAAACCCTTTAGTTTCACTCTTATATATAATAGTTTAAATAATTTAAATTGCATATTTGATCCTCAACTTTTAATTTTTATTTCAAAATCTTTCTTATACTTTAATTTTTTTTTATTATAGTCCACCGACCTTCAAAATTGTTTCAAAATTTTCTTTATAAGTTATAACCATGTGATCAATGAAAGATGTTGAAATAATAAATGCAATTCATGTCACGTCATTAAAGTGATCTCAGTTTCATTAATTTTGTTTGTTACATTGATGTATTCTTTGGATGGCAATATAGATATATTTTTTAATATTTTATAGTGTAAATTTTTGAAATAAAGATCAAGAGGACCAAATATGTAATTCAATTTATTTAATAATACCAAAGAAGGTGGGTGAATTTTTGCACTTTTGAGAATTTGATTGGTTGGTGGTTGAATTTTGCACTTTTGAGAATTTCATTGGTTATTCATCCTTACATTTCATCCGATTTGATTTAAAATTGACTGGTAGGTTTGTCTTCTTACCCCCAAAGTCGGTAAAGGCTGCTTTAGTACGACTTCCTAGAATGTGGAGCAAGGAGAACCATGATATCATAACACTGATCTCATGAGTCATGACCCTTCAATTCCTTAGCAGGCAAGAAATTGTCTCTGGGCTCCATGAGTCCGAAATGGCCACGAAATTCCATTTCTTCTCTGAAAGGTGGTCTGAAACAATGGCTTCCTAGTCGGCTGGCCCCCCCACTAGGAAGGTCTCCAAAATAGATTAGCCTTGCCCTTTGTCTGTGTGGTCGATGATGTGTAGAATTCCTCTTCCTTTATTTGGTAATTTAATTCAATGATGTTGATGTGTGAATCTGCTTTTCTGATGCTGAATCTACTTTGACGAGTTTGGACATACATGGTGACAGTATGAGTACGACAGACTTTG
Source organism: Fagus sylvatica (assembly GCA_907173295.1). NCBI lineage: Eukaryota > Viridiplantae > Streptophyta > Magnoliopsida > Fagales > Fagaceae > Fagus > Fagus sylvatica. Next base: position 35,999,992 of record OU015768.1, on the reverse strand, counting down.
GCTAAAATATAAATTAATGTCAGTGAGGTTGTGGGGATATTGGACTAGCTAGTAGCCTAAAAGAAATCTGGAACATGTGTACGTATTTATTACATAGACTAGTCGCAAATCGCAAATTTGCATGATGCCCAAAAATGTCTTAATTTTGTGTATAAAATATAAGAAATTTATTTATGATGTAGACCTGTGAACATCTGTAACATCAACTTTTTAAATAGTTTCAATTATCATCAAATTTATACAATAAAATATCTATATATATATATATACACAAAACAAAACAAATCCAATTTGACTATAACACAAAACACAACTTCAATCACAAAACCAACCACCACAAAACTATAAACAAAGGTTCAGAACCCATAAATCCAATAAAAAAATAAAAATAAAAACTACAATCCTAGTAATAACACATACCACAAAATCCACAAATCAAATCAAAGAGCAAAAGAGTAAAAAAATTGCATTTTTCATACATAAACCACCATAGAAGCATAGGGGGTAAAAAAAAAAATTCAAGCGCAACATCACTAATTGTTGGGGCAATGGGTAGTGGCGAGTTTAATTAGGAGATTGAGAGTGTAATCAATTGGGGAGGTGAAGAGGTGAGGAAAAATCCCATAGGAGATGAAGAGGCAAAGAGTGGAAAAACCAATGAGAGATGAAGAGTTGAGGGAGATGGAGAGGCGAGGGGGGGAGAGAGTGGGAGATGAAGAGGTGAGGGGGAGATGAAAAGGTGAGAGAGAGAGAGAGAGAGAGTGAAAAAGAGGGTAAGATGACATGGACGTCTGTGGGTAAAGAGATTATGACGTAGCAGTGTTTGGAGGAGAAAATTTTTTTTCTCTCAACTTTGAGTTTTAATTTATATATACTAGAATCGACCAGGCCTTAATTGCAGATCAATTGAAATTGGAAAGTTATAATGGATGAATAAAAATACAAGGAAATATTAAATAAAGAATAAAGTCATATGTTAAAAGATGAGGTAGTATTTTTTGTAATGATTGTATACAATATCTCTTTCCCAGTGGAGTAGGCCCTACGCTTGTGTGGTTCATCCTTTTGAAGGGATGATGTATACAACCGTTTCTTAAAATACTTTTTCCTAAAAGATAGTGATGGCTTCTATGGATATAAAGATGAATGATCTCATTTAATATGGTTAGGTCATGTATAACGGAGACCAGTTAATGCACCCATACGAAGAAAAAAAATGATTTAATTTGAATTTATGGACGAAATGGGATAAGTGCATGCCTAAAAACCCATGAGTAGATGTAGTATCGAAAAATTTGCTAATTGATGACGCTACAAAGGGTATAATTTTTTAGGGTTTTGATATTTTCACATCATTATTTCATACTACTTAAAATGTGGACAATATTGACAATATTGTCTACACTTTGTGAGCATGTTCAAATTTATGAAAACTAATGTTCACAATTTGTAGACTATATTATCTACATTTGAGTGATGTAAGGTGTAGATGTGTTGAAAGAATATTTTCCAATTTTTTATAGGATAAAATGACATTAAAAAAAATGTGACTCATTCTTATTAGTTAACAAAAATTTATAACAATTCCCAACTTAGTTGGAATTAAGGGGAGAAGTTAATGGAATAGGATCATCTTCATTTGTCCATTTCATGATTTAGATTTCATTTCCTGGATCTAAACCAGGGGACCATATCAGCCGCAATCTCTTTACATACAATCCCTGCAATATGAACTAGGTGGCCTAATCACAGTGCGCCATCTCAATTAAAAATCCAACAAAGCTTCACCTCACCCACTTAGTAATAGAATCCTAAAAACTCCCTAACTCTCCGTTAACCCGCTTTTTTCTCTCTCTAAGTGTCGGATTCTTCAGTCCTCCAGCGAAGCCCACCTCGTGGTCCTCCAGATTTGCAGCGCCGTTACCGAAGAGACTAAGAGTGGCGTGGGTGCAACGTGATAAAAAGCAGTTCTAGATTGTGGGTATTTTTGTGCTGATTTAGGGTCTTTGGTTCATTCAAAAAATTCGATACGGAAATATTTGGGTTTGCTTGGAATCTTAGTTCTTTTGTAGATTTCATATTATTCTTCCGGAAAATATACCATTTCCTCTTAAATGCGTGGACCCAATTGAGCAATTATGTTATTAAAGCAAAGCTCAAACAGCTTATGGGTAAATTGGGGTTTGTCTTTCATTGAAAAAGTTGGGTGCATAAAGCTATAGGTTTTGCTTCAAATCTATATACCCAATTGAGTGATTATGGTGAGGGAGCAAAGGGTCGATATGTTTTACACAAAACTTCGTGAATTAGTGACGGCTTCCTTGTACTCTCCTCTGCAGATCTGGAGATACCGCGAGGTGGGTTTCGCCGGAGATTGAAGAAGAAGTCTGACAGGAAGAGAGAAATAGAAAGAAAAAAGACGGTTAACAGAAAATAATAAGGATCGATGGCGCTGCAGATCTGGAGGACCGCGAGGTGGGCTTCGCCGGAGGACTGAAGAATCTGACCCTTAAAAAGAGAAAAAGAGAGAGAGAAAAAAAAAGGGGGGGGTTAACGGAGAGTTAGGGAGTTTTTAGGATTCCGTTACTAAGTGGGTGAGTGGAGCTTAGTTGGCTTTTTAATTGAGATGGCGCACTGTGATTAGGCCACCTAGTTCACATTGCAGGATTGTATGTAAAGAAATTGCAGCTGATATGGCCCCATCTACCAGTGTACAAACTGCCACCTCATTTAAAATTTTAAATGACGTGAGAGTCTGTACACTGTTAGATCTGTAATATTTAATCTAGACTATAAAATGGATTATCCACATTTTATTTCAAACGGAGAAGATCATATTCCTTGATGATACAAAGTTAAATGTCTTTTACAACTTAACAATAAATCTTATTTTATTCTCATTTTTTAAATATCAACCGACTGTAATCGACCTTATCTTTTGCTCCACAGGTTTGGCAACTTCTGGTGCATTGGAGATTTTAGATTTGCGTCAGAATTTGTTCAATGGAATTGTTCCTTCTCAAATAGGGGTACTGTCTTCTCTCAAGGCTTTATCTTTGGGTGACAATAGACTTAATGGCTCTTTACCAAGTCAAGGTAAGTACTCTTAATATAAATCTAATGTGACAGTTTGTGACTGTTAATTGCAATGATATAAATAAGGAAAAAATAAAAAATTGCATACCTACAAATTATGGATATCATTGTTCATAAATTATAGAATATAGATATTCATAAATTTTATAGATGTAATTATCCACATCACATTTTAGGTGGTGTGTTAAAAAACTATGCATTGATGGTGTATAATTATTTATTTACTAGTCGCAAACCCGTGCGATACATGGGAAAACTATTAAATATAATATTAATGTTATATCCTAAATAACACCCAAAGGAAAATAGTACATGTTAAACTTTTTTACTCACTTACCAAGACCATTACAAAGTGTCTATGAAGCCACTTTTCAGCAAACCTTCTCTAGATCTTCAAAGTCTTTTACATCTTGTTTACCACCTTCAAACTCCTTGATAAATGATTTTTCTGAAATAAATTGGAACTTGAATAAATCTCATTTTTCTTTTATTTCAAGGGCTTACACTTTGCAGTAGAACTTCTCTAGTTCTCCAAAACCTTTTTTTTTTCTTGATGATTTTATTCAAGTTTCAATTTATTAAAAGAAAAAAATATAAATACAAAATAAAAGAAGGAAAGAAAAAAGAAGAAGGATTCAACTAATAAAAAGTTAGGAGAAAAGCTTGTATCTTCCTTTTCAATCTAAAGAAAAACCACATTAGTTAACTTATAGAATTTAGCAATGGTGGAGAGGAAGCCTCCATATAGTTAATTTTCCTTGAACAAAAATAAAGGGAAAATCTTTAATACAAAATCTTATTACATAATGGTGTAAACATTTTTTTTTTGATAAAGCATAACAGTGTAAACATATTTAAGGACTGATGTTCATCAAAATGGCCACTGCAAACTCTTGGGCTCATGTCAGTCAGAGCTAATAGAACTGGTGAGGCCTAGTAATTGTCTTGCTTTGAGTATGCACATTGTACTGCATTATGGGTGGAGAATCTATCATCACTCAACGGATTGCAACAGATTGTAGTTGTGAATAGCTGTACAGATTGTAATCTTACTCCTGCTATTTTTAAGTCATTCAAACTAGTTGCTCCTTAGAGTTAGGAAGCAGTTTAGAACTGCTCTATACTTTAGGATTTCAAATCAAATGTTTGTTATCCTGTATGTGTATTTAAACTGATGTAAATGGTATATGCAAAGTGAATTAAAATTCCACCATTCTGATATGGTATCAGAGCACTAAACTGATCCATCTGTAATTTTTCTTTTCAGCACTCATGGCTACTGCAGCTGACCCTGCAACCATTCGCAACACCAATGACGCACACCAAACTCTTATCAGCATCAATGTTGCTGCTCAAGCCCCTCTCAAACTCAACTCTACCAATTACCTTTCTTGGAAACTACAGTTCCAAACCTTATTCATTGGCTATGACCTTCTTGGCTATATTGATGGCTCCAAACCATGTCCACCAGCTACCTTGACCCAAGACAATGCCACCAGACCAAATCCCGAATACATTCTATGGATCCGACAGGACCAACTGATTCTTAATGCTGTTATTGGCTCCATTTTACCCACCATTATTCCTTTCATAGCTCAAGCCACCACCTCTAGACAAGCCTGGACAATTCTAGCCAATACCTATGCAAAACCCTCTCGTGGCCGCATTAAACAAATCAAAAACCAACTCAAAAACACCACCAAAGGCTCCCTTAGCGTCACTGAGTTTATGCAGACTATCAAAACTCGAGCAGATGATCTTGCTCTTCTTGGCGCCTCCCTTGATGAAGAAGAAATCACGGACAAAATCCTCGATGGTCTCGGCGATGAGTACAAAGAACTAGTTCGTGCTGTACAGGCAAGAGATACCTCCATCACCTTTGAAGAACTACATGAAAAACTCCTCAACTTTGAGGTCTCCCTTCAAAGTACTCCACTTGAGCCACATCATTTTCCAGCCACTGCAAATCCCACATATCGAACCAACAACAAAAGCTGGCGTCCTTCTCAACCACAAGGCACCACCACAACCAACTGGCGCCCATCATACAACTCCACCAACCGCTCCCCTGCTGGAACAACTACAGGATCCCGTAATCCTCCCAGGCCATACCTTGGTCACTGCCAAATCTGCAGAATTCAAGGTCACACAGCCAAAAGGTGTCCTTCATTTCGCCTTGTACCAGTACAAAATTCCCCTACATCCAACTCTCCATAGCAGGGCACACCATGGCAACCACAAGCTCACCTTGAACCAACCACAGTCACTAAAGCCCTTCTAGATCCTAAGTGGCGTAAAGCCATGTCTGATGAGTGTGATGCCTTGGTCAAAAATGGAACATGGGAACTTGTTCCACCTAATTCTACACAGAATATAGTTGGATGTAAATGGATTTTTAGAATCAAACGTAACTCTGATGGCTCTATTGACAGGTTCAAAGCACATTTGGTTGCTAAGGGATTTCATCAAAGACCGGGTGTCGACTATCTTGACACATTCAGCCCTGTAGTAAAACCAACAACAGTTCGTGTTGTTCTCAGCCTTGCTGTATCTCAGGGTTGGTCCTTACGCCAGCTTGATGTCAACAATGCCTTCCTCCAAGGCCATCTCTCCGAGACTGTCCACATGCAACAACCACCAGGTTTTGTTGATCAAGATCATCCATCCTATGTCTGCAAACTTCGAAAGGCAATCTATGGCCTCAAACAAGCACCTAGAGCATGGTATCATGAACTTCGCACTTTTCTTCTTAGCTCTGGTTTCAAGAATTCTCATGCAGACACATCATTATTTGTTCTCACTACTGCTGCCCAGAAAATGTATATCCTTGTGTACGTGGATGACTTAATAATTACGGGTGACAACACTAAGATGATCGACTCTTTTGTTGATGGTCTTGCCCATCGGTTTTCAATCAAGGATCTTGGACAACTATCTTATTTTTTGGGTGTGGAGGTAGTCCCAAATCAGCAAGGTATTTTATTATCTCAAAGGCGTTACATTTTGGATATTCTCGCTCGGACTCATATGACAGATGCCAAACCTGTGCTCACTCCAATTCCAACCAGCCCACCTTTGTTAAAATCAGGCACTGCCTTACCTGATCCCACTGAGTACAGAACAATTGTTGGCAGCCTTCAATATCTCTTGATTATAAGACCAGACCTGGCATTTGCGGTTAACAAGCTCTCCCAGTACATGCACACTCCCACAACTGACCATTGGAGCTTTGTTAAACGCCTATTACGATATCTATGTGGCACCATTAATGAAGGTCTCCAAATACATCGCAAGTCTCCATTAAATCTACACGCCTACTCAGACGCAGATTAGGCAGGTGACAAAGATGATTACTCATCTACTAGTGCCTATGTCATCTATCTTGGTCGCAATCCAGTCTCATGGAGTTCTAAGAAGCAGAAAACCATTGCAAGATCTTCAACTGAAGCGGAATATAGATCAGTAGCAAATGCAGCAGCTGAGCTCAACTGGCTTTGCTATCTTCTAACTGATCTTGGAGTTCAACTCCCACACTGTCCAGTCCTATACTGTGACAATGTTGGTGCTACCCAACTCTGCTCCAATCCTGTGTTTCACTCCAGGATGAAACATGTTGCCATCGATTATCACTTCATCAGAGATCAAGTACAAAATGGTATCCTTCGTGTTGTGCATGTATCCTCAGCAGATCAACTTGCAGATGCACTCACCAAGCCTCTTCACCGTATCCGTTTTCAAGATCTCAAATCCAAGATTGGACTCCTATCCCGAGCTCCATCTTGAGAGGGCATATCATCACTCAACGGATTGCAACAGATTGTAGTTGTGAATAGCTGTACAGATTGTAATCTTACTCCTGCTATTTTTAAGTCATTCAAACTAGTTGCTCCTTAGAGTTAGGAAGCAGTTTAGAACTGCTCTATACTTTAGGATTTCAAATCAAATGTTTGTTATCCTGTATGTGTATTTAAACTGATGTAAATGGTATATGCAAAGTGAATTAAAATTCCACCATTCTGATAGAATCGATGCTCCTCTCTTTCATGTTGTGGATGGTTAGAAGAATAGTTATTTTAGCTCTTTAAACTTCCTTTTGATTCACCAAGATCCATCTCCACAATCTTAATGTTCTCCTCCATTCCTTTATCCATCTCCTGGATGCACAAAAACCATAATGCAGATTAATTTTCACCAAGAGTGTTACTTCTTTACCAAACCATACAACTTTAAGATTTCTACATTTACCCATCTTTTTTATTATGTTGGTAAATAATTAAAATTAGCAAGGGCATATCTTCCTTAATACTAAGAGAAAACAATAGAGAATGTTTTCATTTCTAATTTACGGGGTTGATTCCGAACAACAAAAATTTATGTCAAATATATAAAATTTTAAATTAATTTGACAATTTTTAACCATCATTGTTGTTGAACATATCCGAAGGGCTACAACAAAAGAAGAAATATATTCCAATTTTCAGAAATAAATAGAATGTTCCATTTCTAAAATATTCATAGAAGGAATGAAACTAACATGATAAGTGTGCCTGAATTGATTCTCCTGTATTGATTTTTGTGGGTAGATTGCCTCGAGTTAACAGATTGTTTCTTCAGCCATCCGAATCCTTTGTGCCCGAGCTCTAGCCTGTACTTCGACACTTTTCCTTGTATACTCACATAGTCGCATATAGCCTTCAAAACACTCTTATGCTGAATACATTGATGCTCTATGACCTTTCTAGGTGGTGGTACTGGTACCTGAGGTCTTCACACCATCAAGAAACTCCCATTTACTATTTCTACACCACAATGAGGTCAAAATATCATATTCCATAGCTTAACTATACACCACCATTTACCAAAGCATACAACATACAACAATTGTAACATCCTAACCTTGTGTCAATTAAACGCACTATTCGAACAAATGCATGGGTGTCATGGTATGGCAAAGCACATAAAATCAATTCCTAAAAATTGTATATGATGAAATGGACTTCATACTTGTGCTTGATCCAAAGAAATGATAAAATGGAGCCAAGATTAAACTGCAAACAGCCAAGAAGTTTTGACATATATTTAGCACTAACTTTGATAAAAAATTTGCAAACTTATGAAATATAGGACAACCTCAAGAAACAGACAGCCAAAGAAGGGGAATCATCATATGTTCCAATGGTATCCATAGAAACAAAATATCAAACACGTAGTGAGCAAATAATCACTTGTTGTTCAAAACACCCAAACGGTTATGTTCGATTGTAACTAAAACGATAGATTAAAATAAGAATACGATAAGAAATGAACTATAGAATTTTGTTTTTTTAAAAAAAAAAAAAGCCCAAAAAGACTAAACATGTTAATTATTTGGACTTACAATTGCACATTTGTTGTCTGAGAGTTCTATTGCTGTTGTGGAGCAATTTCTCTGCTTCTTTATATTTTGATCTATTTCATGATTCCATGTACCTACAATCATGGAAATAGCTTTCATACATGGAATAACATATCAGAAAACGAAATCAATTATTGTCATCTATCCTTATTTTTTTTTCTTTTAGCACAAACATAGGTTTTTTGTTACCATTGAGGAAAAGAGAAATTAGAAAGAAAAAAGATTAAAGACACAACCTGCGAATATAGTGTACAAAACCCAACTCCCATCCCCACTGTCTACAAAAGAGCTAGTGCTTGAGTCAATGACATTTGAATTCATGAACATTAACCCTCCAGAACTTCTTAGGGGAGGATTTATGACTGTCACTATGGAAAAATTATCCTTACAATATGATAGCTTCAAAATGTAATTTTTCCTTATGTGCCTCTTTGTTGTCTATTCTACATGCAATGATATCTTTTAGCGTATCATTTGCATATCTGACTGATTGGTTCTATCGTCAACTGGCGTGCCTTGGTTCTAATAGGTAGCTTCTTCTATCTTCTGTTATATTATATTCCAACAGTACAATTCCATAATCCTTACAATAGGATAGCATTTTTTTCTTTTTTTCTTCAGGAGCTATTCCATGTCTATTACTACTTTTTGGTTTATTGTTCATTCCAGAGTCCCCTTGATGGCTGGTGAGTGCAATTCAAAAATCTGTTGGCATTTATATGTTGCTCACATGGTGCATTAAGAAACAGAAAAAGAAAAACAACGAATTCTAATTCTTATTTAGTTTTATCTAAGGGCATATTGAGTTATAATAAAGTAAAAGTAATAGATTCTATACTCTGTTCTTGCAAAACATGGGTATTAATCTCTGGTTACAACACCAAAACTTCAAGAAAATATCAAGTTTTTCTTAAGAAAATCATCTAAAAAAACCCCAAATCTACCAATTATGATCTCCAAATTAAAAACCATACCTCCTCAAATGTAGATCTACATATCATACATTGGAATTTCCTTGAAACTCACAGCCATCTCCGACAAATCGTCTGCAAGCTTCAAGAGATCCCAATTCGTCATCCTAGCTACCACCAAAGTGGGCGGCATCCATGCCAACAACACCTACCCAACTGACTTCATCATCATCAACCTCGGTGGGTTTTTGGTAGCTCTGCCGTATATAGAATGTTGATTGGAGAATATAACATTGAAAAGCTTAAATAAGAAAATACTGTAACGTTAGCTTAGAAAAGCTTTAATAAATAATCAATGTGGGAAAGAGAGATAAGGCAGTAAAAATTGGAAGAGGAAAAGTTGTAACGGTAGATGAGCGGAAGAGTCACAAAATGAATCTTTGGCTGGAGATTTGAGGGCTTCAGTTTAGTGGAAGAAAAGAAAAAGAATTGTAAACGGTGGTGTACTGGAAGGGAGTGAAAGAGTCGAAGAAAGAGGTGGGCGTCATTAAAGGGAGGTGTGGGGATGAGGTGGAATTTTAATGGAGGAGGAAGATGAAAGGCGTGTGAGAAAGAGTGAGTTATGAGAGAGAGAGAGAGAGAGAGAGAGAGAGAGAGAGAGAGAGTGTGTGTGTGTGGATGTAGGGATTTTGATGTGTCACTGTTTGGAAGAGGTTAAAAGTTTTCTCTTAGCTTGAGGTTTTAATTTAGACTAGTCACAAACCCGTGCGTTGTACGGGAAAATTTTATATAAAGGCATAATATCTATCTATATATATATAAACTTTGCATAAATGTATGAAATGTTCATTTATATTAACTTTGATATGAACAGTGTTGATGCAAAAACCATACTCATTCTGTAGTAATATTATTGAGTTTGCTAATATCCATTTGGCTTACAAAAGAACTTATTCCATCAAATTTTGATAGGTCTATTGGTTATCATTAAGTAAGGCTTTTCATTCACATATACGCAAACCATCAAAAGAAGTCAAAAGTCAAAAGACGTCTCAATAAAACAAATGATTCTGCACATTTTCTTTAATAAATAATCGAGCAATAGTAGTTGAAGTCATAGCCAATTCTTCCAAAAGCAGGACTCCTCCTCCTAGAAGAGACCTGTAAATAGTCTTTGTACACTTTCCAGTTTTAGCAATAAAGCCAACACCTCCCCACTCATACCCTTCCTCTGCACACTCCCTCAGCAAGGATCACAATTTGACAATCTTTTACATTTCTGTGTATTCTTTTCATTCTCAGATTTTCTTTTGAAGATGCTGCCACCTGATATTTAGTGAAAGCTCCATTAAACCTACCAATCAAGAGAAAAATTCATCAAATAATTGTATCAAACTTGGTAAAGCAAAAACAAATTTGTTACCCAAATATCAACCTAAGAGGGGGGGTGATTTAGGTTGAGGCAAACTTTTTCGATTTAAATGCGGAATTAAAAACTATTTTCAATTAGCAAAAACAAATTTAAGAACACAATTCAATTGCAATAAGATATGATAGAAAATCAAACACAAGCATATATAAGCAATTGAATAAGTAAGAGATAGAGATAGAGAAAATCAAACACGGTGATTGTTATCGAGGTTCGGCTTCCCCGCCTACGTCCCCGCCTCAAGATCACTTCTCGAGGATTCCCAAATTCACTAATTTGACAATCTTCTTTCGGGTGAAGATCAAAACCGTTACAAATCTTCTTTACACGGTGAAGAGTAACCACCGAGTGAAAAATCCTTTTCACTCTTAGGATTTATACCAAGACCCACAAATCTTCCTTACAAGGTGAAGAGTAACCACCCAGTGAAAAATCCTTTTCACTACTTAGGATTTATACCAAAACCCTAACAAAAACACTCAATGGTTTCAACAAAGTATTTGTTGTACAAGATAAGGCTCTCTCAAAGAGTAATTGTACACAATATGCTCACTCTAATAGTATATCAAGGATTTGATCAATATGGCTCAAAAAGTGTTTAGAGAAATTTTCAATCAAGGATTTTGAATGATATGAAAATATAAGCTTGAGAAGGATGGATTGATGTATAAGATGTTATCTTTTCTATCTTTGATTTCTCTTGTATGCTTGATGTTTAGAAATGAAGAAAGGGTAGTATTTATAGCCATCATGTTGTCTTGCATTCTTCTTGATTTTCAATCAATCAATTTGCTTTCTTTGAAAACTTTTCTTCTTAAGATTTTTCAACCATAATTGATATGGTTGTCTTGCATGTGAATTTCAATCAATTAAGTTTGTCTTTGAAGACTTTAAGAGATTTTTCAATTGATATTGTTGTCTTATATTTGAATTTCAACCAATCAAGTTGTCTTTGAAGACTTTAAGAGATTTTTCAATTGATATGGTTGTCTTATATTTGAATTTCAACTAATCAAATTTGTCTTTGAAAACTTTAAGAGATTTTTCAATTGATATGGTTGTCTTATATTTGAATTTCAACCAATCAAGTTTGTCTTTGAAAACTTTAAGAGATTTTTCAATTGATATGGTTGTCTTATATTTGAATTTCAACCAATCAAGTTTGTCTTTGAAAACTTTAAGAGATTTTTCAATTGATATGGTTGTCTTATATTTGAATTTCAACCAATCAAGTTTGTCTTTGAAAACTTTAAGAGATTTTTCAATTGATATGGTTGTCTTATATTTGAATTTCAACCAATCAAGTTGTCTTTGAAAACTTTAAGAGATTTTTCAATTGATATGGTTGTCTTATATTTGAATTTCAACCAATCAAGTTTGTCTTTGAAAACTTTAAGAGATTTTTCAATTGAAGTTGGTTTTAAAGTTGAGCCTTAAAGATCAAATCTTAATAAACTTTACAAAACCTAACTCTTACTTCTCATATGTCTCGGATCATTGTCTTTGAGCTTGATTTCTTTGTCTTGAGTCTTGATGACTTTGATCTTCAATGAATTTGCAACTTGTCAACTTTGTATTTGCTTGATATTTGAATTGGCCATCTTGGTCCAATTAAATCAATAGTCAAAATTAAGCTTTAAAACATAAATCATTAGTTCATATGAAAATATCATTAATGAACAACTTAAAATCATGGTTATCATCAAAACTACATGAATGTCCTTGGATTAATTAGCCAATTAATAATTATTGAAACCTTGAGGCTAACAATCTCCCCCTTTTTGATGATGACACATATGATATGATATTTTTATACGATTTATGATTTTGAAGCTTTTCTTGAAAAGCTCCCCCTAAAATAATGCATATCTTTATATTAGAGATTTTTAAATCTCCCCCTATCTTTATGCATAGATCAATTTTTCATTTAAGCATTATCAAGCAATCAATATATATGCGCATTTTTGTTAATTATTGCAAGATGCTAATTATTGCAAGATATGATAATTCACTAATAGATACAAAAAATGTCATATCTTTCTCCCCCTTGGCATCATCAAAAATAAATATTATATTCAATATCTCCAAGCATCATTCAACATTTTAAACAACCAAAAAAAATTTATTTCTCCTTTGATTTAGTTCAAACATAGAACAACTAACTAATATAACATATTTCTCCTATTTGGTACAAAGAAATAAAACAAATACATTCATATTTGTAAGATTCTTCATCCTAGTGGTTTGGTTGGATTGGGGGTTCGGTTGAATATTGCCGCCATATGCCTAAGATGCTGATGATTTAAGCAATCTGGAAAGGACATGGGATGATGCCCATATATTACGTACTCTCTCTCTTCTGTCATACAAAGCTTCAGGTGTATCAACAGTTGTATGAACGGGATGATTCGGATGAGGAAGATATATTTGGAGTGTATGCTAAAGATCTTCCCATCAACCTGGTGTATGAGAGAGGTACTTCAACCGAGAAGCATGATCAATAATAATCTTGCTTCGTGGAAACTTGATCAATAATAATTTTGCTTCTATCTGAGAAGATCAAGTATTTGATTTTATGAATCTCTAAATGATGCTGCATCCTCTTAGAGTTTTATCTAAAGAATGAGAGAAAATATTATCTGAGAGGTGTGAGTATGTAGTGGAGAGGTGAAGCGAATTTATAGGACAGACGCGCTGTTTGAAAGGAATGGTTCAGATTTTGCTACGTGTCATAAGTGTGAATGAATGGTTCAGATTTTGCTATGTGTCATAAGTGTGAATGAATGGTTCAGATTTTGCTACGTGTCGTAAGTGTGAATGAAGGGTTCAGATTTTGCTATGTGTCAGACTTATCCAATTACGCACGCCATAGACACCGATAAATCAGGAAGTTTGAAAAAAAATTATCTGCTTTTTCAGAAAAAAGATTTTTGTCGACGCATCGAGTTCTGAGTCAGTGATATTTCCGTATACGTTAAATCTCGAGATTTGAACGTTGAATTTTGAAGAAAAATCTCGGGAGTCGGGTGATAGGTACAGGCTGGTGTTCAAAAATCTGAGGTTTATTTAACACACACTAATTTTCGATGAACTTCATCATTTTCAAACTCTTAGCTTAATCTCTTATTAGATTTTCTAGAATGGCTTCCTCTTCTTCTCAAAACAAACCAGAAACAATTAATCTAAATGATACGCCTAGTGTGATGCCAGAAGTCTGGCGTCCTTACTTCCTTTCAATTAATGGCCCTGTATCAGTAACTGATTCAGTGATATTGAATGGTGAGACTGCCACCGCAGTAGCTGCCGGTCTTTGTACTCCGGAGGATGCAAAGATTTTAGCTGGGAGGACTGACCCACAAATAATAAATGAATCATTGGCACTCACGATTCAGTGTACTGCCACTGTTTCTAACATGGGACGTCGTCTTCATGTTAGGAATATGGAAGTGAAAGCGCTGCGTTCTCAAGTCACCATTTTACAAAGGTTGCTGAAGGAGAGTAAGAAGAAAGTAGGGGAGGTCAAGGAGGAGAACAAAAGGCTGAAGGCGCTCGTGGATTCTTATGCCGATGATTTGGTAATCCGGTCCACAGAGCAGAGCAAGACCACTAATAAGCTGCAGAAGCAGTACGAGAAGCTACTAGCTGAGGTGAAGGAATTGACTTCTCGCTCTATCCCCAAATAAATGTAGTGGGAAGTGTAGTGGTTTTTCCTTTTGTGGTGACTTCTCCTTTATGGCTTTCTTTTTAATAAACTCAAGTTTGTTTAAATGATGAGTTTTATTTCTTATTTTATGCATGAACATATACGCAAATATACATAGAACTGGACATATAATTTAATGTTCAAACAATATAACTAGGAAGATATAAAATGAACAATTTTATGAACATGATATGCATAACATCATTTTATATTCAAAGAGAAAGATAATAAGTTTAAACTCATTTGATATCAACGTATCTAGCCATACCTATTTCACGTCGAATTGTGCAAAATCGTTCTTCAATGAGAGGTTTCGTGAGAATATCCGCCCATTGACTATCGGTGCTTACAAATTCAAGTTCAATGTCCCCTTTTTGCACATGATCTCTTATAAAATGGTATCTAATTTCAATGTGCTTTGTGCGAGAGTGTTGGATAGGATTTTTACTTAAACTTATGGCACTTGTGTTATCACACCTTATGGGAATATGATCAAAAAGAATTTTAAAATCCTCTAGTTGTTGTTTTATGTAGAGAGATTGAGCACAACAACTACCGGCCGCTACATATTCGGCTTCCGCCGTTGATAAGGCCACAGAATTTTGCTTTTTACTAAACCATGATACTAGTGAGTGTCCTAGAAAGTGACAAGTACCACTAGTGCTTTTGCGATCAATTTTGCAACCAGCAAAATCCGCATCCGTGTAGCTTATTAAGTCAAATGAATTTGACTTAGGGTACCATAATCCTAAATCAATGGTTCCAAGCAAATATCGAAATATTCGTTTGACTGCAATTAAGTGTGATTCTTTAGGACAGGATTGAAATCGGGCGCAAAGACATACACTAAACATTATATCGGGTCTACTTGCGGTTAAATAAAGTAAACTACCAATCATACCTCGATATAGCTTAACGTCCACCGGTTTACCTTTCTCATCTTTGTCAAGCTTTAGTTGAAGGACTCATGGGAGTTCCATATGCTTTAGCATTTGTCAATCCAAATCTTTTTAGTAAGTCTATGACATATTTGGATTGATTTAAGAATATCCCATCTTCGGTTTGCTTTATTTGAAGTCCGAGAAAGAATTTTAGCTCACCCATCATACTCATTTCGAATTCATCCTGCATAGTCTTAGAGAATTCTTTGCACAAGTTTTCATTAGTAGAACCAAATATAATATCATCAACATAGATTTGCACAATAAGCATGTCTTTTCCATCAAACATTAGAAATAATGTTGTGTCAAGTTTTCCACGTGTAAAACCCTTTTCAATAAGGAAACCACTTAGTCGTTCATACCAAGCTCTTGGAGCTTGTTTTAAACCATATAAAGCTTTTGATAATTTAAAAACGTGGTTTGGAAATTCATGATTTTCAAATCCAGGAGGTTGTTCTACATAAACTTCTTCGGCAATAAAACCATTTAAAAAGGCACTTTTGACATCCATTTGAAATAATTTAAAATTTTTAAAACATGCAAAAGCAAGTAACATGCGTATAGCTTCTAATCTAGCAACTGGAGCATAAGTCTCTCCATAATCAATACCTTCCTCTTGATTATAACCTTGAGCGACTAACCTTGCTTTGTTCCTTACTATTATACCTTCTTCATCCTTTTTGTTTCGGAATACCCATTTTGTACCAATGACGGAGTGGTCCTTGGGTCTAGGTGCAAGAGTCCATACCTTGTTTCTTTCAAATTGGTTTAGCTCTTCTTGCATTGCCAAGATCCATGATTCATCTTCAATAGCTTCATTTATGTTCTTTGGTTCAATTTGTGAGAGAAACGCCATGTTGTTGCAGATGTTCTTGAGCTTTGATCTTGTGCTTACTCCACGTTCAACTTCACCAATGATCAATTCTTTAGGATGACTATGGACTACGTTCCAGCTTTTTGGTAATTCTTCATTGTTGGTTGGAGGAAGCGCTTTTTCTTCATCTTTTGGTTCATCTACTTGATCTTTGACTTTTTCACTTGAATCAACTTGGTTAGATGAACTAGCTTTATTTTCAAGAGAAATTGGCTCATCATCACAATTATTTTTGATATGGAATGGATTAGTTTCATCAAAAACAACATGCATAGATTCATCAACAACCATAGTTCGTTTATTGAACACTCTATATGCTTTACTATTTGTAGAATAACCAAGGAATATACCTTCATCGGATTTAGCATCGAATTTACCAAGATTATCTCTATCATTCAATACAAAGCACTTACATCCAAAAACTTTGAAATATCCAATGTTAGGTTTTCGATTATTCCATAGTTCATAAGGAGTTTTATTTAAAGTGTTTCTAATGATGGTTCTATTTATAACATAGCAAGCGGTGTTAACAGCTTCAGCCCAAAAGTATTGAGGTAAATTATGTTCATTAAGCATAGTTCTAGACATTTCTTGAAGTGATCTATTTTTACGTTCTACTACTCCATTTTGTTGAGGAGTACGAGGTGCCGAGAAATTGTGTCCAAAACCATTTTGATCACAATATAGTTCAATATCTTGATTATCAAATTCTCTACCTCTATCACTTCTAACATTGTTAATTGTATAACCTTTTTCATTTTGAATTCTTCTACAATGTTTAACAAATGCTTTATGAGCTTCATTTTTGTGAGCAAGAAATAATACCCATGTATAGCGAGAGTAATCATCAACAATTACAAATGCATACAATTTGCCACTTAAGCTAGCGGTTCTAATAGGACCAAATAAATCCATATGCAATAATTCTAGAGGTCTTGAAGTAGAAATAACTTTCTTTTTCTTAAAAGATGACTTAGTTTGTTTACCTAGTTGACATGCATCACATATTTTATCTTTAACAAATTTAGTAACCGGCAAGCCTTTTACTAAATCAAGTTTAGACAATTTTGAGAGTAATTCCATATTGGACATGTCCTAATCTTCTATGCCACAACCAACTATTTTCATTTATGGCAGCAAGGCAAATTGATTCTTTTGAAGTCATATTATCAAGATCAATAGTGTAGACATTTTCATTTCTAAATGCCATTTAAACAAACTTGATTTATCAATTTATTTACTATAATGCACATGATTGATTTGAAATATTACATTAAATATCCTTTATGCTTTCAAGCTATTACCAAGAGAACATCTTCAATAACAAGAGAATGTGTTTTACCAATTTTACCAATATTACCTTACCGATGATCTTTCCTTTCTGAGTTATCACCGAATTTGACATTTCCTCCATCTTTTAGAGTAAGAGAAGTGAACTTGTTTTTGTCACCTGTCATATGCCTTGAACATCCACTGTCATTAAGAAACCACTTATCCTTGGTAGATTTGGATATCAAGCATACCTACAAAACAACTTCAAATAACCTTCTTTGGTACCCAAATTTTCTTGGGTCCACTAGGGTTAGCTTTTGGAGGAGTAGTTCCTTTGACTACCCAAATCATATTTTTCATGGGACATGTATGAATATTATGCCCTAATTTTCCACAATGTTTACATATGGGAGATTTCAAGAAGTTTTCATTAATGAAAAATTTTTGATAGTGTTTTTCTTTTATTTTCGGGTTATATCCAATACCCGCTTTGTCAAAAACACATCTTTGACTACCTAACAAATTATCCAAATTTTTCTTTCCATTTGTAAAGTTAGTCAAAATTTTGTTTAAGTTTTCAACTTTGAGTTTTAATTCTTTATTTTCATTTACTAAGAGATTTGAATCATAAGCTATTTGTGATGATGTTTCCACATCTTTTGCTTTCATTTTCTCAATGAAGCTTTGTGATTCAATTTTCAACTTAATTATTTCTTTTTCTAAAGATAGATTTTTATCATTTAAAGAAATAATTTGTTTTTCTAAAATTTCATTTTTGCTTTTGAAATCATCTAATTCGTTTGAAAGAGATGTGACTTTCTTTTTAAAAACTTTATTTTTCAAAACATTCTTCTCAAATTCTTCAACCAATTCTTCAAAAGCATTTTGTAATTCATCATAGCTATAAGATTCATCTTCTAAAGAATTAAGTTTAGAAGTTACCTCATCTTCATATGCCATTAAGCAAAAAGCTTCGGTAGAATCTTCTTCATCGTTGGATGTTTGAGGGCTAATGCTTGTACATTCATCTTTCTCTATTTGAGGCAATTTGTGATCATGAACAAGCATGCTCATCTTTGATTCTTGACTTGCTTCTTCATATGTAGCTTCAAGTCTTTCCCAAATTTCTTTAGCTGAATTACAACTTGAAATTTCATCAAATTCCTTTGAGTCAAACGCACAATATAAACAATTCATAGCTTTATAATTTAATTCAATGAGTTTGACATCATTTTCATCCCATTCAGTTTCTTGTTTGGGTATTTCTTGTTCTTCTACTATTTTAGTAGGAACATGAGGACCATTTACAATGATTTTCCATATGAGATAATCTTGACCTTTAATGTACGTAGTCATTCTAGTTTTCCAATAACTATAATCACTACTATTGAACAAGGGTGGTCTATTTGTAGATTGACCTTCAACCATTTGAGGTCTAAATGTGTTTGCCATGATCTTAACTCTAAGATTGTTAAATCTATATGTAGAGCCTTGGCTCTGATACCAATTGTTACCCAAATATCAACCTAAGAGGGGGGGTGATTTAGGTTGAGGCAAACTTTTTCGATTTAAATGCGGAATTAAAAACTATTTTCAATTAGCAAAAACAAATTTAAGAACACAATTCAATTGCAATAAGATATGATAGAAAATCAAACACAAGCATATATAAGCAATTGAATAAGTAAGAGATAGAGATAGAGAAAATCAAACACAGTGATTGTTATCGAGGTTCGGCTTCCCCGCCTACGTCCCCGCCTCAAGATCACTTCTCGAGGATTCCCAAATTCACTAATTTGACAATCTTCTTTCGGGTGAAGATCAAAACCGTTACAAATCTTCTTTACACGGTGAAGAGTAACCACCGAGTGAAAAATCCTTTTCACTCTTAGGATTTATACCAAGACCCACAAATCTTCCTTACAAGGTGAAGAGTAACCACCCAGTGAAAAATCCTTTTCACTACTTAGGATTTATACCAAAACCCTAACAAAAACACTCAATGGTTTCAACAAAGTATTTGTTGTACAAGATAAGGCTCTCTCAAAGAGTAATTGTACACAATATGCTCACTCTAATAGTATATCAAGGATTTGATCAATATGGCTCAAAAAGTGTTTAGAGAAATTTTCAATCAAGGATTTTGAATGATATGAAAATATAAGCTTGAGAAGGATGGATTGATGTATAAGATGTTATCTTTTCTATCTTTGATTTCTCTTGTATGCTTGATGTTTAGAAATGAAGAAAGGGTAGTATTTATAGCCATCATGTTGTCTTGCATTCTTCTTGATTTTCAATCAATCAATTTGCTTTCTTTGAAAACTTTTCTTCTTAAGATTTTTCAACCATAATTGATATGGTTGTCTTGCATGTGAATTTCAATCAATTAAGTTTGTCTTTGAAGACTTTAAGAGATTTTTCAATTGATATTGTTGTCTTATATTTGAATTTCAACCAATCAAGTTGTCTTTGAAGACTTTAAGAGATTTTTCAATTGATATGGTTGTCTTATATTTGAATTTCAACCAATCAAATTTGTCTTTGAAAACTTTAAGAGATTTTTCAATTGATATGGTTGTCTTATATTTGAATTTCAACCAATCAAATTTGTCTTTGAAAGACTTTAAGAGATTTTTCAATTGATATGGTTGTCTTATATTTGAATTTCAACCAATCAAGTTTGTCTTTGAAAACTTTAAGAGATTTTTCAATTGATATGGTTGTCTTATATTTGAATTTCAACCAATCAAGTTGTCTTTGAAAACTTTAAGAGATTTTTCAATTGATATGGTTGTCTTATATTTGAATTTCAACCAATCAAGTTTGTCTTTGAAAACTTTAAGAGATTTTTCAATTGATATGGTTGTCTTATATTTGAATTTCAACCAATCAAGTTTGTCTTTGAAAACTTTAAGAGATTTTTCAATTGAAGTTGGTTTTAAAGTTGAGCCTTAAAGATCAAATCTTAATAAACTTTACAAAACCTAACTCTTACTTCTCATATGTCTCGGATCATTGTCTTTGAGCTTGATTTCTTTGTCTTGAGTCTTGATGACTTTGATCTTCAATGAATTTGCAACTTGTCAACTTTGTATTTGCTTGATATTTGAATTGGCCATCTTGGTCCAATTAAATCAATAGTCAAAATTAAGCTTTAAAACATAAATCATTAGTTCATATGAAAATATCATTAATGAACAACTTAAAATCATGGTTATCATCAAAACTACATGAATGTCCTTGGATTAATTAGCCAATTAATAATTATTGAAACATTGAGGCTAACAAAATTTAATTAACCTAAGACCAAAATTAGAATTAAAAAGCAATCGGTGAGAGAAAACTCAGTTCAAGAATATCTCAGTTTGAGGGAAATTCATAAACCAAGGGAAAAATACACCATGTTCCATTCCATTCCATTCTCTTAAAAACTTCTTAACATGTAATGTAACTTGTTTGTTAAAAATAAAATGTAAAAGATTGATGGATATAATTAAGTCCAAGCTTGGAATAAATTCCTTCAGTAATCAACCCATGCTCCATGATTCTAATTTTTTTTTTTAAATGATAGTACCTCCAACAACATTGCACCGGGGACTATGACAACCTTATTTCCTAAAAATGATAGCTCCAATAGTTCAAAAAAACATCAATGCAATATCATTGGAATCTGAAAATTAACCAAACATATGGCATGCAACGGCAAGAAAACATGATGTTCAAGATGGGAAAATCCTAAAAGAAGCCACGGCAAAAAATAGAGGGATTTTAGAAAAAACAGAGTAACGTCGTAAACCCCATGTCTATAAGACATTTAATCAAATAGCTAGGATGTACAAACTCATCAAACATAAACGCTAACTTACGGATATTGAATGAAAACTGATATTTTTCACTGTAAACAATAAACAAATAGAAAACAAAAGAAACAGAAGCAGAAAAAAGAAAAACAAAAACATGCACCATCAACAATCATCACTGTCTCGGTGATCACAGGATGTAGAAGTATTCGAAAGAAACATCACAACCGAAAATAATCAATATGCAACCCAATAAATGGCAGAAAAGAGAGAAAGGAAATTGTGAACTATTTCAGTTTCTGTATAGAATTTGCAAAGGAAAAAAAAGGAACTCATCATCATGCATCAAAACCCACAAATCCAATAAAAAAAAAAAAAAAACAAAATTTTTCTAAATCTCTGCAATTACATAACCTTTCATGGTATCAGAGACATTAAAAGACTAATGTCATTACTTTTTTTTTTTCTTTCACAAACCTTTCATCAAATGCCTCAGCTACAATGTCTCCTACAACCACTGATTATGCATCTTCAACTGCACCTCTACCCATGTCTCTTCCTACAATCACTAACACTACCGCAA
Source organism: Fagus sylvatica (assembly GCA_907173295.1). Taxonomy (NCBI): domain Eukaryota; kingdom Viridiplantae; phylum Streptophyta; class Magnoliopsida; order Fagales; family Fagaceae; genus Fagus; species Fagus sylvatica. The sequence continues at coordinate 35,977,985 of OU015768.1, read as the reverse complement.
TCGCAAGGCACCCAAAACAGAGGAAAAAAAATAAAGCACATTAATGATACATTGTAATCTAAATTGGGTAAATTGCAAGACCCAATCCTGTCTCCTTTTCTTTTGCCATAATTTCCAGAAAAAAGAGTAGAGCAATATATAATGTAAGATGCTCCAATATGATCCAGAATGACATCAACTCCTGCCATTGAAAATTTAGTGAGTTTTTGTTTCTTTTACCTCCTAATAATCATTGCGAAAGAATAATAAAAAAGATCAATCTCTATAAAGTAGAGGAAAAGTGAGGTTTTAATATTCTTTGTAGTGTTGAAACCCAAGTGAGACTACAGCTTCGGAACCGGATTCAAGTAATGAAAAAGAGAAGTGGGGTTGGGTAAAATTGTGATGCTGAAGGCTGTGGAGAAGCTAAGAAGATGAGGCTTGAATTGATAAGAAGGGCTTAAATAGGATTAGAGAGAGGTTGTGAAATTGGGGAAGAGGAAAGGTTGGGCATACTTGAGCTTTCGTTGGGACAGAAAACCTAAGCTAGAGATTGTGGGGGAAAAAAGAAACGGCAAATTTTAGGGACTTAATGTTGGGAAATTTATGGGGTGGGGAAGCCTAAAAATTGGGTGTGTAATCAATTGGGGAGAGAGGGGGAGGAAGTTGAAGAGCTGAGAGGGAGATAGAGAGGTAAAGAAGTTGAAGAGTTCAGAAAAAGGAAAAGGTAGTGAGAGAGAGAGTTAGAAACAAAACGTGTGAGAGAGAAAGTGAAAAAGAGGGATGGATGATGTGGAATTATGCAAAAGCAGGGATTCTGACGTGGAAGGATTTGGAGAGGTTAAAAAAAATTCTCTCAGCTCCAGCTTTTAATTTATACTAGTCGCAAACCCGCGCGATGCGCGGAATTTTTTATGCTTGTATGATTAATTTTAACAATTTATATTTTAAGTTTACAAAAATAATGAAGATTTTGATTTGAAATTATATCCTAGTAGTGCATCTTTATTTTATTATCTTTTTTGTAGGGTAAGTAATTTTCTTGTGTTTATTATAAATAAATAGACAAATAATACAATTGGAGTTGGTATAGAAATATGTAGAACTTTTACATTCCTTAAGAGAAAGCCTGATATGTCCCAACCTTGTATATCACAAACTTGAGAAATGATACAAATAGTTTATATAACTTTGGAATTTTATAGTACAAAACATAATTAAATAAATAAAAACTCAAATATTCAATTACAATTTCATATCCAAGTGCTGTGTATAGGCAATATTTGACATATATCTTAAAGAAATTAATTAACTAAGATTAAAGTGATTGCATTTCGCCACAAGCAGCAACTCCACCAAAGGCATTCATATTTGCAACTGCCACTTCTAGCATCTCACCCCCCATGTTGTCAAAGGTATATTTCAGTTCCATCTATAAAGTTCCTGTAGAATCAAAGACATTCATATTTGCATCCGTCACTTTTAGCATCTCACCCCCCATGTTGTCAAAAGTATATTTCAGTACCATTTGAGAACTACCCGTAGAATCAAATACAAGCACATAGAATCATATAATTAATTCATTCAAGATATGTAATCAACTTCCAGCTAAAATATTGATTATCATATAGTTTTTCAGGGCTAAGTTCAAACTTGTTTCATCCTCTTAGTTGAATACAACATAAATCCAAGCTTTCCTTTAAGCATTTCTACCTATATGAAGTTCATAATGATTAAGTTCTTAAAATATAATGAAATTAATTGATGACATAACAACAATGATGATGGTGATTATTTGATGATGAGAGGCACAGAGGGCATGAGTCTGAGGCTGACCTTCAATAGAATCATGGAAATACAAAGTAACATGAAGGTCTCTCTTTTGACTTATAAAAATATACAAAGGTCCCTTCACTTTTCCACTCCCACTTCAGAGTCTCTCCTTGACTTACCTCATCTTTTATCACCACTTCAAATCTTTTACAACGAACACATAAGACCATCTCAACAGACTTGTTGTTTACCAACTATATAGGCCACCTTAGGTCTCTAAAGTTTATGATTAAAGGGTAACTAAATTAACAATTTTTTATGGTACAACCTCAAAATTTACCTCTTGCTAGTCAATAATAACAATTTAATCAATAAATTCTCTAGTTTCCACAAAAAAAATTCCTCAAGATGCACTAAGCATTAATCGACTGTCACTGCAAACGAAAAATCAAAACGATGTCATTTTCATTTACAAAGTCTTAATCAGCCATTTGTTTAAATTTCACAATATTTATATTTAGATTCCTAAATATTATGAATCTGTGTTAATGTTCACTAAAGTAAAATGTTTTTTAGTCTATGGATTTATAATTTCATTCTATAAATTCAACTGATAAACAACTAATTAGTAACATGCTCAAAAGAATGACAACATGTGTTGCACAAAATTCGCAAACTATAGTAAAAGATGAGTGAGATAAAGGGGACTTAGATTTGAAGTGAGGTCGTGGAGGCCTAATGATGCTCTTGAGAAAGCTGGACAGCAATTTGCGAATACAATCACAGATATTGTCCAGTAGTTCAAAGAGCTCGAACCATTGGTCTATGTTGATCAATTTGCACTTCCATTTACACATGCATAGGCTTTCCACTTTTGCCAGGCTCTCCTTTAAGACAATATATCAAACACATCAAAGGCATGCCAAGGGTGCACTATGAACAAAATAGAAGGAAAGAAACCATCAATTTCCTATTGCATGTTTGCAACTGAACCAATGAGAGAGGAAGGAACAGTTACCAACATATAAATTGCAGAGTAAAAAATCGAAGCATGAAAGAAGGTCTGAATTTCAATCTCTTCACCAGAAAAGTTTCTATAAAAGTTTATCATGTCAAATATTGGTATCACATATATCTATGGTTTTCAAAGAATTAATAAACAATAAAGGACAAAACAATTTATGTTATATCATTTAGTTTTCACAGAAAGTAGGCAATAAGCACCTGGTAGCTTCCATTTTCCAATGACATGGACAACAACGAACATTTTAGCTGGTACAATAAGCCAAGCGGGTTGGACCGATAATTATAAGAAATTTACAATGGATGAATTCTTTCTTAAGTGCCTCAATGCATAAGGATATCAAAGATGGAACCTCTCTCATTCTTGAGGTTTGAATTTATCGTGCCTTGCAAATAAAAAATAAGATTGTGTAATACACTGCTTGGTGGTTTGGTCCCTTTCCAACCTGATGAAGAACAACCCAAGGTCTTATGCATCTTTGGTTCAAGCATTTCTTTAAACAGTTTGCATTCAATTTCCGGGCTTCCCTAGAGAAAATGCTATTCAAGTTCATAGAAGAAGCTTCAATAACTTTGCATTCTAAGTTTCTGACACATTACCAATGTCCAATACGATAGATGTTCAGAAAAAAATAATAGGACAGAACTGCAACTTTGAAACAATCTAGAGTAGGAAAGAACAAAAATAAATTAGAAGAGATTCCAAACCCAAACCAACAAAAATAAAGAACAAAAATGAATTGCCATGACACATAAATAAACCAACTGATTCCAAACCCAAACCAACAAACTACAATTTTTAGAAGAGATTAAGAGGTTGTGGAGTCCGGTTAAAACCCAATCAAACATGAACACCCATGTCCAGCTCAAATAAGAGAATTATATGAAGACCCATTTTGTAAATAAGACTACAATCAATTTCCATGCTCCTGAACTTGAACAACCTTGATTTAAGAGAAACCCATATGATAAAACCTCATACTGAATTTGAACAATCTGGCACTAAAACCCGTTGGAAATTTGATGGTAGTTTAATTTAATAATACAGCTTGAACAATCTGCCACAAAAAACAAACAAAAAACAGGGAAGAAGATAGAGAAAGAACTCACCTTGGGTTCCTGCAAGCAAATCAGTGGAGAGTGAGGCGGTTTATATAAACAATTGCAACTGAATCAAAGGAAGGGCCAAAAAAGGGGAAGAGAGAGAGCTGGAGGCAGAGCAACGCCTCAACAGTTAGTGATATATACATTAATACATGGGTAAATAACGGTAGAAGTTGGTGATCCAAAGGGGCAGAAAGCAGTCAGTTTCAGTTGAGACAGGATTTAATATAAAAATAAAAATAAAAACATGAACATACAGCAGGGAGATGAGCAGTCAAGAGGGAGAGAAGAAGGCGAGGAGACAAAAGAATTCTGAAACAGGCAGTGGAGATAGAGAGTCTGAACGTGTGAGAGAGAGGGTGGAAATTAAGACGTACGTGTGAGAGAGAAAGTAAAAAAAGAAAGTGGGCCGGATCTGGAATGAGAATTGAGAGGCATGAGATTTGGATTGATGTGAGAAGAGTAAATCTGACGTGGCAAGTGTGGGAGAAGACAAAAAAAAATCTCTGAGCTTCACCTATTAGTTTATATAATAGATTATAGATTATAGATAGATTATAGATTATAGATTATAGATAATCACTCCTTAGAATTAATATTAGACACCACAAGTTAAGAGACCCTAAAATAAAAATAAAAACAACACAATTAAACCAAGAGTTTAGCCTGTTTTACTATAAATTTATTTGTTGAAAGTTAAAAAAAGAGTACAGTTACATTTAAAAATAATAAATATAAAGTTGTTCTTAAACAAATAAATTTGACATAAAAAGGTTTATGCTTACGCACAATCAAGCACAAAGAACAATAAAAAATCATTTTCCCTTCTTTTTCACGTACTTTCCCAGCAAATAGGCCATCGAAAACTGCATTCAAACACGTCTTATTTTTTTTTTGTTAATTAGTCATATTTAACTCTTCCAACAGTTGGCTGATCTTTCCAACGGGTGAGACTCAAATGTCCAAATAGTTCTTAGCCAACTTGGAAGTGTTATCGTTCTGATATTTTCCTCAAATATGTTTAAATAATAATCTTGCTGAAGCAATGATAATGAAGGTCTTCAACTTGTAATTCTAGTCCTAGTATATATATATTGTAATATTGATCTAACAGTCAAACACACATTCTTCGGGGAAAAAACAGTTGGCACGCATCATATTATAGTTTTTGTGTTTTTTCCCTCACAAAAACAAAATAAAAATTTAAAAACAAAGAAAAGCATTAGATTCTCTTTTACCTAAATTTTTTTTTCTCTTTTTCTTTCTTCCTCGACAAGATTATATAATTGTAATGATTTTATTAGCTCAAATATATGTTTTGCAAGGTTTTAATTTATAATGTATGCCATAGAACAGAGAATTTGCCAAATTTCATGTTTTAGTTATTCTAATATGGTTAAACAGGCGAATGACAGTCCAAAATTACACACAATACATGGAGAAACTATAGCAAATATGGTTCACGTTCCTAGTATGTGGTCTCTTTATTCCTCAATGGTTGATGCTTTCTTCTTGTTAGAGATATATATTGGGCCATGAGGCCCAAACCAAGTGTAGGCCCATTAATTGTAATAGAAGCAAACTGCTCTAGTTAGACTAGGTTTCTCTAGTATATATACCCTACTTGGGTCTCATTGTAACTATCAAGAAATATAGTAAAGATGTAGCCGTCAAGGGCTTTTGTGTGTGGACGTAGGTCTTCATGACCGAACCACGGTATCCCTGTGTATCTATTCTCTGTTTGTTCTCTCTCTTTCTCTAAACTCTTTTCTCTCTAGCACTTTCATATTTGACATTGTATCAGAGAATCCATTCTAGATTTGTATCTGAGCATCCGTTCTAACACTTCTCATTTGTTTTTCTTTCATTCATGTCTTTCTCTGCTCTCAACCTGGCTTCTAGCTCGGCCTTTATCCTTGTTTCTTCTTTTGCTGTCTTGAGGACTTGAATTAGGCTTTTCAAGCAAGTTGTCTCACCATCTTCTGTGACAGTCTTAGGCATCAATTTCTCTGCAACTTCAGCATGAGTCATATTAATTTCCTCCAACAAGCAGCGAATCGTATCAAACAAATGGTGTGAATCAAGATTCAGATAATTCTTGGCCAACACCTTGAATCCTTCAAAGTCACAGTAAGTGAGTTCAATGTGCTTGTCCATCCGTCTGCGAATGAGAGCCGGATCAAGTTTCTCTACATAATTTGTAGTGAATATGATAAGTCTTTCACCCCCACTAGCAGACCAAATCCCATCTATAAAATTCAATAGGCCAGAGAGAGTGACCTTGCTGCTTTTACTTTCATCTTCTATCTCTGCTAATTTATTTGAAGATTCCTCCTTTTGTTTGCATTCATCTTTCTTGTTTTTCTTCTTCCGTTTGCCAGTGAGCTCAAGTGAGCAATCTATGTCTTCAATGACATTGATAGACTTGCTTGATGTCTCAATTAAAAGCTTCCTCAACTCGTGTTATTCTTCACAGCCGTTAGTTCAAGATCATAGATATCGTACTTCATAAAAATCGCAATGGCAGCAATCATTGTTGATTTGCCAGTGCCAGGGGGACCATAGAGTAAGTACCCGCGCTTCCAAGGCTTTCCAATTCTTGCATAATACTCTTTGGCATTCCTGAATGAGTCAAGGTCATCCATAATATCCTTCTTTTTGTTTGGCTCCATTGCCAACGTTTCAAATGAGGCTGGGTGCTGGAAAACCACATGGCTCCACATGTTTCTTTTGTTGGCATGAGAACTCTCACATGTACCATTAGTATATAGCTTCCTCTGCCTGTTTCTAACCCCAATTGCCTTCCCTTCTTCCATCACATATTTTAGGTAAGACCCGGTAACAAATTTGCGATATCTTCTATGAAAGGTGAGCTTGTAATACCTTTTCTCAGTAGCAATTGGATAGAAGGAAATTGATTGTGATTTGGCCGGAGACGGATTTGATAAAAACCCAGTAAAGTTTGACACCCTCATATTCATCCAAGACCTCCTCATGCTCATCCATTGTAAGAACTAGAGACTTGCAATTTTTGTCCACATTAGCCTTGAGCCTTTTGGCTTGCTCAGTGGATTTAGAACTGAGGTAGTACTCAATGGCAATGTAGGCCTCATTGCGCTTAAGATACTTGCCGGAGAACTCATGGAATATGATCTCAATGTAAGGGTTAAACGAATTTGCAAATTTGTGGAAGCATCTTTCAATACGGACTTGGAGATGGTGAGGAAAATACCTTTGAAGCATTGCAGAAACAAACAACAGGCTTGCAAATGTTGATCCAATCTAAGCCCAACTATCTTTCTTCATTTTTGTTCTTGAAGTTCTATGATTACTACTACAAATTTTTCTTTTGGGTTTTCTCATTTTCAAACTCGTGCTCATAAGTTTTACATGCATATGCTGCTCACAAGTTTTTCATGTCATAGTACTCATCATATACTCGCTGCTCAAGAACTTTGACTAAGCCTATTAGGCAATTTGGGGTCCCCCATTCCTAATAAAATTAATAGTAAAGTCTAAAGTCACTACAAATTCCACAATTGTCAAGCTGTAGAATGTGATTGGTGAAAGTGTAAGCAGAATGTAAACAAGAACAAGAATAGAAAGAGTTGAGAAGGAAAGAAATTAGGATAGGAATGAATTATACTCTGCTTAATTAATTAATGAGGAAGACTCTTCCTGTATTTATACAATATGATAGATACTATAATGTTGTTAACTAACTGTAACAGAATGAACCTATCAACAGAATCTATAACCAGCTGTAACAGACAAGGCTTAACTGAATCAACTATATTACTCTATCTTCCCCCCTCAAACTGATGGTTAGAGGAACAAACCATGAGTTTGGAACATAATTGGAGAAACCGAGTAGATGGGAGAGCCTTGGTAAAAATATCAGCAAGCTGATCATGAGTGGAGATAAACTGAAGTAAGAGGTCGCCACGGACTACTTTTTCACGAACAAAATGGAAGTCAACCTCAATATGCTTCGTACGTCCATGAAACACGGGATTAGAAGCCAAGGCAAGAGCACTGGTGTTATCACACCAAATGAGAGGAGCAGAAGGCAAATACAGCTTGAGATCACAAAAAACCTGACGAAGCCAAGCAAGCTCAGTAGAACCAGTGGCAAGGGAGCGATACTCAGCCTCAGTAGAAGAGCGAGAAACAGTGTGTTGTTTCTTAGCAAGCCATGTAATCGGATTATGACCAAGAAAGACAACAACTCCAAAAGTAGAACGCTTATCTGATGGGTCACCAGCCCAATCAGCATCCGTAAAGGTAGTAAGAGCAAGAGGGCCTGGTTGAAACAAGACACCTTTATGCAATGTACCCTTGAGGTAACGAAGGATCCGTTTTGCTGCAACAAAATGAACATTGGATGGATTGTGCATAAATTGACAGACACGGTTGACAGCGAAGGTAATATCAGGGCGAGTGAAGGTAGCATACTGAAGGGCACCAACCAGACTGCGAAAAGGAGTTGGATCACTGAGAGCATCATTGCTATCAGTAGAAAGAGGTGTAGTAGTAGCAATAGGTGTAGGAGCAGCCTTACAGTCAGTCATTTGAAACTTATGAAGAAGATCAGTAAGGTATTTCTGTTGATGAACAAACAAACCAACTTTCTTGTACTCAATTTGAAGACCTAAAAAATACTGCAATGGGCCTAAATCTTTGAGCTCAAAAGTAGTAGACAACTGAGAGATAATATCTGAGATCGCAGTAGAATTATTGCCCGTGATGATTATATCATCGACATAAAGCAAGAGGTACATAGTAGTGGATCCAGTATGTAACACAAACAAAGATGCATCAGCAAGAGAAGCAGTAAATCCCAAAGTTAACAAGTGAGATGTAAAACGTTCAAACTAGGCACGGGGTGCCTGTTTCAACCCATATAGAGACTTGTGCAACTTACACACATGTGAGGGTTGTGCCGAGTCAACAAACCCAAGGGGTTGAGCCATGAATACATTCTCTTTGAGGAAACCATGAAGAAAAGCATTACTTACATCAAGTTGCCGAAGAGGCCAATGATTCTGAGCAGCCAAGGACAAGATGATACAAACCGTGGGTGGTTTAACTACAGGGCTGAAAGTTTCGTCGAAATCAACCCCAGCTTTCTGATGAAACCCCTTGGCGATGAGGCGAGCTTTATACCGAGAGACGGAGCCATCAGTGTTGCGCTTGATTTTGTAAACCCAACGACACCCAACAAGGTTTTGACCATGGGATGGAGGAATAAGAGACCATGTGTGTTGCCGTTGAAGAGCGTCGAACTCCGAAGCCATGGCCGCAAGCCATTCAGGGATTTGGGAAGCAATCTTATAGGTAGGTGGTTCGGTTTGAAGATAGTTGACAGTGGTTGAAGTAGCAAGCACTTTCTTTTTGACAATTCAGGATTTAGAGCGTGTTTGCATAGGGTGAGAGGGTAAAGCTGGAGATGGGTGTACAGGGGCAGCAGAAATTGGTAAAGAAGAAGAGGTAAGGGAAAAAGGACGTAGGTTTGGGGGATTATTTGGTGGATCGGGTTGGATAGTGGAAGTAGGGGCAGATATGGGCTCAGCTAAATGGTTGGGCTCGGGTAGTAGTGGTATAGGGCCCAAATGTAATGGAGGTGGATGGAGTAAAGGTGAGGGAGGCAACGGGCTTTGTGAAGAGGTAGTAGAAGGGACCGGGCCCAAGAGTGAAGGTGTTGTGCTGGGGGAAAAATGATGAGTAGGTGCTGGGCCCAAGATTGAAGGTGTTTGACATGGATGAAAAAATAAAAGGGAGCTTAGCCAAGTATTTGTGTTAGAAGAGGAGGAAGGTGGAGTTGAGACAATTGGAGAAGAAAATGGATAATGAGACTCATTGAAAACAACGTTGCGAGAAATGTAAGTACGAGAAGTAATAGGATCCAAACAAAGATAGCCTTTTGAATTGGAAGCATAACCAAGAAAAATGCATTCTTTGGATCGAAGACTAAATTTGTGTTTTGAGTAAGGACGTAAGAGTGGAAAGCATGCACAACCAAAGCTTTAAAAAAATGAGAAATTGGGAGATTTACCAAAAAGAGATTCCCAAGGTGAGACTGAACCACGACTTAAGGATGGAAGACGATTAATAAGAAAAATTGCCGTGGAAAAAGCATAGGTCCAATATTGAAAAGGGAGAGAAGAGTGAGAAATCAAAGTGAGAGCCATGTCAACAATATGACGATGTTTACGCTCGGCAATATTGTTTTGTTGAGACGTGTGAGGACAAGTAAATTGATGAATAATACCGGATTGGGAACAAAATTGACCAAATTCATTGTTGGTGTACTCACCACCATAATCGGTCCTCAAGGTTTTAATAGAAGTACCAAGATGATTTTCCATGGTATTTTTGAAGTGTTGAAACGATGTAAGAACTTGAGACTTGTGTTTCAACGGAAAAAACCATGTGAACCTAGTAAAATCATCAACGAAAATGATGTAATAACGATGACCATTTATTGAATTAATTGGAGCGGGACCCCACACATCACTATGTACAAGTTGTAATGGAAATTGAGTGCAAGAAGTAGAAGGGGAAAAAGGTAATTGAGTCATTTTACCCATTACACAATGTTTACAGAATGTGTGAGAAGGGGAAAATTGGTGATTAAAATGATGACTTAAGACATGAGACAACATGCGGGTTTGAGGATGACCAAGGCGCATGTGCCAGAGACTAGCTTCAGAGACTTTAGACCAAGCATCTGGACGGCATGCTGTGTATGAGACACGAGGAGCAGAGAAAGAAGACTGATCAGCAGTGCTGGAGTGATTGGAAGCAGAAGAAAGCCGTGATTTCAAGGAAGGGAGAGAGAGACCATGTATGGGGTAAAGCCCATCTTTACTCAAACCGTAGTAAAGGGGCTTCCCCATATGACAATCTCGGATCTGAAAGCGATAGGCATTAAAAGAAAATGAGCAGTGATTATCTCGGCAGAATCGTTGCACAGAAAGAAGGTTTGATTTCATAGAAGGGACATGCAAGACTTTACGAAGATTAAAGAGATAAGCTGAAGTTTTGAGTTGAGAATTACCAATGTGGGAGATTGGAAGCTGATTACCATTTCCAACGGAGACGAGTTGTGAATCCGTGTAGGCTTGATTATCTGGTATGTTGTGGAGGTCAGGGGTGAAGTGGTCGGTAGCACCAGTGTCAGATATCTAGGTGGTTTGGTTGGAATCAGGTGGTGCGGTGGTGGCCATGGCAGCGAGCTTTGCTGGAGGATGACGACCCTGATATGAGAAGTTCATGCGTTGATAACAATCGATTGCTGTGTGTCCAGGTTTGTAGTAGATCTGGCAAATTGGACGAGAGCTAGGGCTTTGATTCCAAGATTGAGAGTTTTGTGAATTCAGACTGAAATTGGGGAAAGAATTCCCAGAACTGAAATTCCCCTGAGTACCTCCACGGGTATTGAAATTCCCCTGAGTATGATAATGTTGGAACCGCCCATTACCTCTCCCACGATTGTTGAAATTCTGATGTAAGCCTCGACCTCGGTTTCCATGGAATTGGGCATTCGAAGGAGTATTGAAGCTCGGCTGAGAATTCTTGTTGGCAACCATAGCCATATGAGCTATCTCTTTTGAATTATCCATGGCACTTTTGAGCAAATCTTCTTCAGTTTTCATCAAGGTATGCAATTCTTCAAATTGCACTGCTTCATTCTTAGTTAACATGGCAGATGTGAAAGAATGGAAATCGGAGGGCAGTCCTTGAAGAACTATATGTAGAATTTCTTCGTCATCAATTAAAACACCTACACTCACCAGCTTGTCTCTTGCTTCTTTGATCTTTTGTAGGTACTGAGTGACAGAATCAGAATTCTTCTTGATGCTATTGAGTTCACGCTTAAGATTCACAATACTTGAGAGAGAGATCGATGTGTACCTGTTAAGAATTACTTTCCAGATTCCAGAAGCAGTGGTCTGACCCATGACCAAAGATATGGCTGAAGGGGAAAGTGTGGAGCTGAGCAATGAGAAAAGCGTTTTATCTGTTGCTTTCCATTGCAGGTGGAGAGGATTAACTTCCTGTGTCTCGAGGACAAACTTGGGAGGACAAGAAGTTGGATCTTCAAGATGATCAAGAAGAGAGTAAGCATCAAGAATTCCTGTAATTTGGAATTTCCACATCAGGTAATTCGTGTGATCAAGCTTCACTGTGACATAGTTGGAAATGTTGGATAAAAGAAAAACAGGTTTTTGTGTTTGAGTATTAGAAGTAGCAGTAGACATGGTGGTTAAGAATCTTACTGCTTTGATACCATGAAAGTGTAAGCAGAATGTAAACAAGAACAAGAATAGAAAGAGTTGAGAAGGAAAGAAATTAGGATAGGAATGAATTATACTCTGCTTAATTAATTAATGAGGAAGACTCTTCCTGTATTTATACAATATGATAGATACTATAATGCTGTTAACTAACTGTAACAGAATGAACCTATCAACAGAATCTATAACCAGCTGTAACAGACAAGGCTTAACTGAATCAACTATATTACTCTATCAATTGGTACACCATAAAAGTGATATCAGTATTAATTTCATGTAAAAGTGATGTTGAGTTAATCACAATCTTTCATCTTAATAACTGTGAAATTTATTGTGTATGTAGTAATTATAATCTTTCACCTCAATAATCCGAACTGTTCATAAATAGGTCGATTCATTTACAACCCTCATGGGTGAAAGAAGCATGGAATCAAGAAGGTTATTAAGTTCCTATGTATAGGCTCTACTCTAAAAATGAAAGATGCAAAGCGAAGAGGGAGTTAAAAGGGTATCAATAAAGAGGTTAACATGGCTAATATATTTGCATATATCTTTTGAGTCCTTAGGGGCGTCGTGTACTCACTTTATCAAACTTCTTTGCCAGTTGTCCCAAATATTACTGATAAGGCTTCAAGTGTACTTTGATCTTCCATTATTTTTGTGCTTGTGAGATAACTAATGTGGAATCTCCATACACTTTTACTCTCTGTGTCTAATACATGTATAGAGAATCTCAATAAATATACGTACAAAAAGAAGTTGACTCGAGAGGGATTATGCTTTAATCAAGGATAATTACTATTATTTGATTAAGGACGTGATAAGGGGAACCCCAAGGTGGTAACCTAGTGGTAAGACACGCCGTAATAAGCACAACGTAAGTTGTGAGTTCGACTCCTTCCATGATAGCGTATCCTTTTGGGACCAACCCAATGGCCTTTAAGTTTGGTAATTATCTAGTGCGTATGGGACGAGAGGACTACACTACATGTGTCCATGGGATTAGTCTACATAAAACTTGGGATACCATGTTATAGAAAATATAGAAAATATAAATAAAAGAAAGGAAAAATAAGGGGTTGTGAAGAGAGGATAATGTGTACAGAACTACAGATGCGTTTGAGAATGTGTCAATTGCATCTATGGCAAGGAGCCCTGATTTGCAATTTCAGTATGGCAGGTGTAAGAACTTTATGATAACAGTTGTGACAAAAAACAAAAGTAAGGCAACTTAAAAAGTTAAAAAGAAAAAGTTAGGGCCAAATGGATCTAAGCCACCAACCATGAAGCTTCCTGCTTCTTTGAAAAGCTGTCGATGATTTGCCGCTGCGTAGTCTTTCTAGAACAAGGGACATTTAAATTTCTAGAGAGAGAGAGAGCGTGTGAGACGGTCCTTGATTTTTAACAAGCCAGTTAATTAAGATGCAAAAAAAGAACAAGAAGAAAAACACAATATTTTTGAGGCCATAAGAAGAAAGAAAGAAAATAATAGAGTGGTTCTTATTATACAAACTGAAAAACATACAACGTCTACGCACTGCAGCCTATTATCCCAGTTGCTTCTAACCACCAAATTACTATTACACAACTACTTACATCATGATCAAATTCCTTATTCACACCTACTTCAAGCATTTATATACAGCATACTTATTCACACCTTCTTCAAGCATTTATATACAGCATAGGACGGATTTTATTATACATAATGCATAGCAAATATACAAATATACCCAACTACTTCAACCCTTGTATCCTAGTTTCTTCAGGCGGTGACACCATTTTCTTGCACCTCTTCAGTTAATGCCTTATCATCTTTCACAGCTTCAACACCATTCTCTTTCACTTCTTTAGCCAATGACTCATCAACTTTCACATCTTTTTCAGCAGCATCTTTCTTCTCTTTCTCTTCATTCTCCTCCTTTAACAGCGCCTCTTCCTCAGCCTTCTTTATTGCTTCCTCCTTGGCCGTCTTAATAGCTTCAATCAATTTCTCCAAACATGGCTCAGCATCTTCATACAGGGACTTAGGCATCAAATTCTCAGCAACATCAGCAGGAGTCATTTTGGTTTCTTCCAACATGTGGCCAATAGTCGCAAACAAGTGGTGCGAGTCAACATCCAAATAATTCTTAGCAAGCACCTTGAATGCTTCAAAGCCACAATAAGACAATTCTATGTGCTTGTCCATTCGTCCCCTCCTAATAAGAGCCGGATCAAGCTTCTCCACATAATTAGTAGTGAAAATAATTATTCTCTCTCCCCCAATAGCCGACCAAAGCCCATCTATAAAATTCAACAGCCCAGAGAGAGTGACCTTGCTATCGCTTTCTTCTTCTCCTTTCTTCATTTTCTTAACAGTATCCTTTGGTTCTTCATCCTTCTCTTTCTCCTTTTTCTTCATTCGTTGACCTGTAAGATCAAGCGAGCAATCAATATCTTCAATCACAATGATTGACTTACTTGTCGTTTCAATCAAAAGCCTCTTCAGCTCCGTGTTGTCCTTAACCGTGGTCAATTCAAGATCATAGATATCATACATCAAGAAATTAGCCATGGCAGCAATCATTGTAGACTTCCCAGTTCCTGGAGGACCATAAAGGAGATAGCCACGTTTCCAAGCCTTGCCAATCTTGGCATAGTAGTCTTTACCCTGGCTGAACTTAGTAAGGTCATTGATGATTTCTTCCTTTATCTTTGACTCCAAGGCCAAAGTATCAAAAGTTGCTGGGTGCTCAAAAGTCACGTGGCTCCATTTTTGTGATCTGTAACCATTCCAATTCTGGCTAGGATTGTTCGTGCACAGCTTCCTTTGTCGATTTTTCAAAGTGATTGCTTTTCCTTGTTGCAGTACATGACTGATGTAAGTCTTACAGACAAAGTCTCGGTGAGACTTGTGGAAAGTGAGCTTGTAAAACCTCTTCTCCTCCTCTGGATAGATAGAAAATGACTGTTTTCTTTGGGCGTTTTTCTTTACAGTCCACCAAAGCTTGACCCCTTCAAAGATATCTGCAACCTCTTCGTTCTCACCCATGCTAAGTTGTACAGGTTGAGTACTGTCTTTGATAACAACTGCTTTAAGATTTTTAGCTTCACTGGTGGATTTGGTACTGAGGTATGTTTCAATGGCAGCATAGGCTTCACTACGCTTGAGATACTCGCCAGTGAATTCATTGAACTCAATTTGGACATAGGGGGACACATAACTCACCAATTTTTTATTATAACTCATGATTAAGATACGAAGATGAGAAGGGAAATATTTGTCAAACATGGCCCAAAGAAACATTATGCTCGCAATCAGCGAGTATAGTTGAGTCCATGTTTCCCCCATCATCATCATTCTTTTCTCTTCTCAAATTGTTATAGAAGAATGGTTGCTCATGAAAGAATAATGTCGAGCCACATTATATAGAAAAATGTAGAGCTAGCTGAGTGTTATTAACTTATTTTTTTATAGACCAAAAAAGACTCGGGTCTTTCTTTTCTTTTATTTTTTAAAGAAGTCGACGTAGAGTTACCTCTTGTGCAACCACACTTTAGATACTAGGGAGTAGGGACCATTCAGACCGGCCAAATTTGCCGAAAAAAATGTATTTTTTAAAGTTTTTGGGCCAAACATGTTTTTGTTGATATTAATTTAAAATATTTTTCCGGTAAATGTCATCTTTAAAAAAGACCTTTTTTTACTTAGTTTTACACTTATAATTTGAGTAAGATATGTAGAACACATGAAAATTGTCTTTTGTAAAGACAACTTTCATGTAAAAAAATTTACAAATCGTTCTTTTATAACGTGAAAGTTGTCTTTTATAAAGATGACTTTTGTGTAAAAAAATTTAAAAATCATTTTTTACAACGTGAAAGGTGTCTTCTGTATAGACGATTACCACGGGGAAAATAGTTTTTCTTAAAGACAATTTGCAAATAGTCTATTTTTCAAATTAATATCAACAAAGACATGTTTGGTCCAAAAACTTTAAAAAATACTTTTTTTTTTTTTTTTTGCAAATTCGGCCCATTCACACCAGCAGCCAGCCAGTCTTCGTCCTTCTTTAAAACAAAAGTAATTGGTTTTTTTGTGTGTGTTTATGAGTCACTACCAGAGTTGCTTGCTAGTCGCTATTAGCCCTCCATCTTTGACCTTAATCTTAACTTGTTACAAAAGTCTTTGAACTCCCATTACAGAACACTCCTATAAGGAAAAAAAGAAAAAAAAGAAAAAAAAAAGTATTCACCTTAGTGGCTAAGCTTAGCATTAATATTAGTTTTCAAGTATCTCACGTCCTCACTATTAACTCGTGTGTGTGGTGGTCCTCCGTCCCATGCAAGGGAAAATTCCTTAAGGATGCCTTGAGATGATAGTTAATGTTGTTTAGAAGTTTTGAATCCTAGAACTCATAAGACCTTAGAAATCATTTGATAAATTTCTTGGGGTTTCAATCACTTATGTGTGTTTGATGAATTTATTTTTATCTGTTCATTTTATTTAATGTACGAAAATACAACAATACCTTGAAAATTATGACACTTTTCAAAGTTTGTACATTCTATTCAGGAGGATTATAAATTTATCCTAACGAATGTTTATGCTTTAATATTTTTACCTTATAGAACCACCACACATACACGCAAAAAAATAAAATAAAAGTTAGACTCCCTGTAATTTTTTTAGTCAATTTAAGATTGAAATTTCAGCACTATGCCAAATAGCTTCTTCTAGCTCATTTTGTCATTGTGCCGTCCAAAAGGGAATGTTAGTGAGCATGTGACACGAATATGTCATTGGAAAATGAGAGCCAATAGCGTTGGGATAAAATTAATTTTTGAAACGTAAAGTAAAGAAACAAATCGCTTAGTTTCATCGTCGAAAGAGAGAGACCTAAGGATCCTCTTGACCAATTCCACTTGATTCAAGAACCCGAGAAGAGGATCTCGGACGCATGCCATCGCAGATTCGCAATTTTGTCTCTTTCTCGCTGGTTGTTCTTCCTTATATTTTTAATCAACAATTTTGCTAGAGTTGAATAACGTTATTTTATTCCATAGGTTTAACGGTGGATATTTTTTCTCGCTGATGGCCCCAAATTAGTAAAAAATTTATTGTTTGTTATATGAATCTTCTTTGATGTTATTTTCATAGCTGTGAAAATTGTCTGTGACTAAAATTTTTGATTACTTTTTACTATCATGCTTCCTTTTTCTAATATTATATATATATTTTTTGTTGACAGACTAGTAGTTGAGTAAAGTTTGGTATAGTTTTGGATGTACACAGGATGGGTATTAATCATTTAATTTTCCTCATGTAGTTCTTAATTGATTACAGATTTGGTACTTTGAGTCTTTGATGGTCCATATAAAAATTATGCAACTATAAGCTGCTCCACTTTGTTGTGCCGCTTACCATCTGCTTGAGAAATTATTCATTTTCCATGTTGTGCTGTACACGTGGTCTTTCTTACCAATACAAATAATTATTGTCGATTTCAATGATTATGTGGCTTTTTAGAATTAGGAATTGATAAGAAATAATTTTTTTTTTATTGGTACTTTGGAGGATCACATGGCTATCCTCCCGTTATAATAAATAATTTCTCAACTTTTTGATCCCACGACAAAACGGGATAAGGATCCTCTCCATTTGGAAATCTCTCCATTTGTCCATTTCATGGTTCAGATTTTATTTCACAAATCTAACGATATATAGACTGCTTTGTCATTTAAAATTTTAAATGATGTGGCAGTCTGTACACTATTAGATCTGTGATATTTAATCTGGACCATGAAATAGAGACTCTCCATTTTATTTCAAATGGAGAGGATCCTATTCCGACAAGATGCTAAAAAGTGGTACTCTTTGAAGCCTCTACAATTATGAATAGATGTTTATTTTATTTATTTATTTTTTTTTTTTGATTGGAAGATAGGAAATTTTATTGATTGAAAAGGAATACAAGTAAGAGAACCATCCCACAAATGAGGGGAGGCTCGATTCCAAACAGGCACGGGTTATATCCGTATTCACTGAAGGAAACATGTGATAAACACATAACAAAACTGATAATAAGACAATAGAGATTACAATAACAGAATGCCAGACCATAATAGTAGAAACATTAATCATTGAGAACTGGTAGCAGTGTCTGCTGTGTTTGCTTGGCGGAAATCGCGAAGTAAAATGAGAGCTTCTGATCTGATCTGCTGTGGACTTTGGTGATGGCCTTCAAAGATGAAACGGTTTCTAGCTGACCAGATTGCCCAGGATATCAGGGCCCATTCCTCCACCTCTGCTTTTGAGAAATTCTGAAGGATCCAGAGCATAAAGCTGGGGAAAGCTTCAGCATGGTTGGGCAGCTTCTGCACCCGACCCGGCACTAAAGCCCAAGTGTTCCGAGCCATGGGGCACTGCCAAAGAACATGAGATGTAACTTCTTCTGTCTGATCACAGATCTTACAAAACGGGTCAGATTTGATTTTCCGGCGAAATAAATTAGCATTTGTAGGGAGGGAGTCATGGAAGGCCCTCCATAAGAAATGCTTAATCTTCCCCGGAATACCAAGCTTCCAAGTGAAACGCCAAAGCCATCGGTAATTCTCAAAGTTTGAACATTCACCTCTGGATTCTTCCCTTCGCATCTGCTCCAACCTTTGGTAGGCCGTTCTAACCGTAAACAGACCAGACTTCGACTCCGACCACAACACTTTGGGCATTGCACCAGGTGAGTACTCCCACCGAATGCCTTTCAGCAAGAGCTCTCTTCCAGACAGAAAGCTACGCCAGATGAAAGATGGAGCAGAACCCAGCTGTGCATCCAGAAAAGAGCAGGATGGAAAATACTTGGCTTTGAAAACTCGGAAGAACAGGGACTGCTGATTTGTAAGGAGCCTCCAGCATTGTTTCGCCAACAAAGCAGTATTAAACATGTGCAAATTCCGAAAGCCCATACCCCCATCTTCCTTGGAAGTACACAATTTATCCCATTTTAACCAATGGATCTTCCTCTCATCCTTGCTTTGACCCCACCAATACTTAGCAATCAAGCTATTAACTTCATCACACCAAGCTTTAGGAAGACGGAAACAATTCATAGTGTATGTAGGAATGGATTGGGCAACGGCTTTGATGAGAATTTCCCTTCCTGCTTTAGAAAGAAATTTTTCTTTCCACCCTTGGAGACGACGCACAATTCGTTCTTTCAAGCCATTGCATTCTTAAATCACTCATAAATAAATAGAGGTTTATTTGTATACAATTGATTTGTCTCTTTAAATTACTCAATACATTTTCCATTTTTAAGTTAGTTCTTTTGTAATCATATTTATAAGGGGAAAGTACACTTTACCCATATGTGGTTTGGTGTATTTACATGTTGTTTACCCGTGGTTTGAAAACTGACACTTTGCTTACTTGTGGTTCACTCAGTTAATAGCAGTAATCCACTCAGTTAATAGCAGTAATCCACATAAGTGTTTTTCCATTAAAAGTAGGAGTAAAAAGGTCTTTTTTCTTTTCTTTTCTTTCTCTCCTTCTCTCTCCTCTCTCATCAAAGCTCTTCCATTGCCAGAAATTGAAATCTAGCATCACTAATTCTCGTACCTCCTTTTCTCCACATTGGTACGATTTTTACACTTTTCAGGTAACCCCTTTCTTTTCTTCTTCTTCTTCTTTTTCATTTTTTTTTTTTTTTTTTTTTTTTTTTTTTTTTTTTTTAATGTTCACCTTCAAGTCAAAATGGCCAGAATATTGTAAGAACAAAAAGATAGTTACTGTAACCATCAAATCTATCACTGCTGCGGTATAATTGTCAAATTTTACGTAGGTTTTGGCATAATTTAAAGAATGTCAAGCATTTCAAGGAATTCTCACATCTGGTAGCAGCAACTAAGGTCTTGTAGAGGCCCACTTTTTTTTACCATACCAGACCAAGCCCAAAGCCTCAAACTCTGCTTTGGGGGCCCAAGGCGAATTAAGCTCAGTGGTCTACGACAACAGAAAGACAAGAGTTAATAGCATTGGGCCACCAATTAAGCCCAAGACCCAAACCGGCCCATTCAATCTCAAGCTCATGTTTGCTGTAATGACATCAGGCTATTCAAAATAATTCAAAGGAAAGAGAGGGAAAAGGCTCCCACGTGATGCCTATTTTCCCTCCCCTTTTGGTGCGGAGCTCGAGGCGTTAAGAGGGGCATATTTCCAAGATAGAAGAAACGGGTCTCCAAGCTTCATAATTACGGAGAGAGCTGGTTTTTCTCATTGCCCAACAGTCACGGTAGACACCTCCAGAAGAGCGTCTGCGGCAACATCAGCTGGGAAAGGTGGGGTGATGGGGAAGACAAAGCAAGAATTGAAGAGGCCGAGAAAGCTGTCATGGCCGTCTAAGCTGATACCACCCAAGGGCAACGACCACTGTAGCCCAACACTTTGGTAGTCCTTGCTTATCCTCAACATGGAGCTTAGGAAGAACGGTTTGGAGGTAGGGGAATCAATTTACTGAATTTCTTTGATCTGCCGCGACATAAAATGCATTAGATCTGCTGGGGAAATAATGTCAAAAACGGTAAAATCAAATTTAATTATGCAAACGTATATGAGTCAATTCGATTACCTCAACTCCCTTTGTCAAGCATTTAATGCTCACCACCCCCAACACCAGAAATGAGTGAAGGATTAGCTATTTGTCGTAGCCCAAATCTGGTCTGCAGCAGATGAAAATCATCTCCTTAATGTTGAATTGATTTTTGTCAAATCCCACCCCTTTTATCTCTCGGGTAAACAGTAATCCTCATGATTAAGAGGGCAATAAGTGAAACCACAAGATACTAACACCACTATAAAGAGGGGTGAGAAAAAGGGAAAGGGGGTTGGTGGATCTTGGTCTGAAAATTAATTCCTTCACAAAGAGCTGACTTTACAAAAGCTCAAAAGAAGGAGACAACCAAAGAAATTTTGTAGGACATTTCCTGCAGACCTACGATAGACTGAACACTTTCAGTCTGCCACAGCCAAAAGACTTACTCTCACTCACCAAACACTTAGCCAATTAATGACATTGACTCATGCACGTTTGCATAGTAAATGATTCTCTTCCTACTCACAAAATCTCCTAAGTTCCATGATTAACTATATATTTCCTATCCGTTACTATCTCTGCAAGTCATGATGAAGACTAAGTCTATTATGCTCGGTTTTTTAGTCTGCGGTACTGATTCCTGAGTTCTGATGCTTGTAACGTATTTCTTATGTGTTCTTGTTGTCACTGGATACACTGGTAAAAGCAAAGCTTATGGTTGTTAGTTTTGATCTACGGCATTAATTCCGCAAGTTTGTTGTAATTGGTTTTAATCTGCGGTGCTGATCTTGTTTGTCTACCGCAACCTTTCTTCATGAGTATTGCGGCCCAGTAGATCAGAAAACTAGAGGAAAGCACCATTAGCCATTGGGTAGATCAACAAGCCTGGTGTAGAGTTTTGGGCTCAACATCCTCTCTAAACAACTCAGCCCACGTTCAGCTCGTTCGCAAAGTGGCACGTGGCAGACAAGGAAATTTTGAGCATCCACATTTTGACGACTCCACTGGGGAGTTGAGTTGCAATTTTCCCTCGTTTTATCCTTTTGAAGCAGATCTATGGTCTTTGGGTTACAACCATGCCACCTAAGAGATCTACCAGACAGAACTTAATAGCCAACTCTCATGCTGAAGCAGAATCCCATGGTCATAGCCATACTATGGGAGAGACACACGCTCTGGGTGGTGGACACCTTCATGGGGGTGAGAATCCCTTGGGTGGCGAACATGTTCTTGGTGGTGGAGAATTCCCTGTTGGCGAACCACAGCAGATGGCACTAATGTTTGAAATGATCAAAGGAATGCAGCAGACCCAAATGGAGCTAGCTGAGTCTTTGAAGCAACTAAAGGAAGTCAATAGCAACAAGGAAGACCACCAAAACAAAAATGACAACTGCAACCATAAAGAGAGGGAGTCTCACAACAGAAATGATGCACCATTTGTCACCATATCTTATGTGGCAGATTTACTCAAGCAAGAAAGAGAATGACCCCCTAAGGAGCCTAGACATTTTGTAAGAAAACCCCCTATCCTATAGAACTCTTAAAAAAGCCATACCCAGAGAAGTATGATACACCCACTTTTGCTCTCTTTGATGGTAGAAAAGGAAGTTCTATAGAGCACATCAGCAAATTCTTGGATTCCATGGGCCCCTTTGCTGTTCATGGTGAACTTTGTCTATGAGAGTTCTCAAAATCCCTGGTAGACAGAGCCTACACTTGGTATACGGTGCTGCCTGCTGGGTCTATCAGGACTTGGGAGGATATGGTAGAAAGTTTCTGCAGCAAGTATTTCCATGCTGAAGAAAAGATCACTTTTGTTAATTTACACAACACCAAACAACAGATTGGGGAAGATTTGGTAAAGTACATCCACCGCTTCCGTGATGTGTCTTTAGACTGCCACGTCAAGTACCAAGAAGGGGAGCTGGTTGAAGTGTGCATTAACAACATGCTCCCTGAGTTTCGTGCTCATTTGGAGAATTTGGATATTTCGCGATTTGCCTCTCTACTCCAAAAGGCTAGAAAAATGGCGATCTCTGTTAAACCCCATGTTAAGAACGGCAGAGATAAGAAGAGTCTGCCGTAGACCCTTACTGTGTCTACCGCAGCTGCATCCAGCGGCAGCAAACGAAAGAATTCAACAGAGAAAGTCTATGAGGAGCCATCGCCATTGCCTTTCACAACTGAAGAAATGATGGCCATTTTTGACAAATGGGTCCAAGATGAGGTGATTAAGCTTCCAAAAATCGCCAAGCAACCTACAGCAGAAGAAAAGAAAGATCTCAAATATTGCCGTTACCACAGATATGTACATCACCCTACGGTAGACTGCCAAACCCTCCGATGGGAAGTCAATCGCAAGATTCAAGATGGCACTTTGCAACTCTCGGAAGAGTAACAAAGGGTTCACAAGACACCCTTCCCTAATTACAAGAAAGACAAGAACAAGGCTGTGGTGTCAATGGTGATCCACGGAAATGTGAGCGACATGGAAGTAGAGGAGTCTACCGCAGCAAGTTCCTCTTTGGTACCAGCAGCTGTTAGGACCCTACAGAAAAGTCCAAAATTCAAGTCATTGTTCAATCAACTGGGGTTTAGGCCTAAAGCTAGGAATGCCACAACAGAGGCACTTATCACAATAGCGGCTGAGTTCGAGGCCACTTGTTTTATGGCAGAAGCACATGCCAGCCGTGCCTTCTTGGAAACTACAAATGCCATAACATTCACAGACGAAGACATGGAAGTTCAGTACCCGGACCATAGACGCCCATTTTATTTGTCTGCGGTGGTGAAAGATGTTCAAGTTAGACGCGCTCTGGTAGACACGGGTTCATGTCTAAACCTCATTCCATTGAGCACTCTCCAAGCCGCCAATGTGTCACAACAGAAGATCCAAGGGTCCCCCATGGAAGTAACTGGATTTGGAGGGGTGACCGAATATACAATGGGACATGTACAACTTGTCTTGAGGGTGGGACCGATTGTAGCACTCACACGATTTTACGTTGTGAATGCCGAAGCTCCATATCATGTGCTCCTCAGTTGACCTTGGCTGCATAAACACAAGTTGGTGTCATCTACTTACCATCAGTGTGTCAAGGGAAGACTCAATGGGAAGCTAATCCGTATAGCTGCAAACTCCTCTCCTTTTGATCAAACTGAAACTCACTTTGTTGAAGTAGCCCTTTATCCCCCATCGCTGAGAAACCATCCCCAATCATCTCGTGGTCGCGTTGGGGACCCAAAATTTTAGAACCGATCATTAATAAAGGTCAGTTCTCTCTCTCGACTTCCATGGCCTACTGAACCGAGATTGAGTTTTGGTTACGGGCTCGTTGGATCGCCTACATTTTAGCGAAACCTTGGGTTTGGATCCTCGAGATTCCACATTCCCTTCACTAGCCACCTCTTTCGCTACTCAAATTTCCAGTCATGGGTTCATAGGTTGTTACCCAAATCGTGCCAAAAATTGGGTTGTGGGCTGGTTAGGATTCTTTGTAGGTTGTGAGCTGGTTTTCTTGGTGGGTTGGTTGAGACTCGGCCACTGTGTGTGGTGGCCGATATCTGGGTTCATGGAAGTGTTGGGTCTGATGAGATCTTTTTGGGGTGGGCTTGGATTGATGAGTTCTTCAAGATCTGGGTTTAGGTGATGAAATCTCCAAGATCTCTCTCTGATTTTATTGAGCTATGCCGATTTTATTTGTTTATTATGTAAATTTTGTCAACGTGTTTTTATTTGTAAAATCGTATTCAATTTGATCTAGTATGGGTATATTGCAATTGGGGCAATTGTTTTGTGTGATTTGGTTGTGGACTAATGTGTTGCATCCAAATATCCCAAGCTCCTCACTATTATGACCATGGTGGTTTGAGAGACAGAGAGAGTGAATGAGTAAAGACAATGGGGTGTGCATTGGTCGATCGAATTTGGGGAGGAGAGAGAGTAAAAAATTTAGTAAAGAAACTCTATCATATGAAATAATGAAAGAATGTTGCTGTTATCCAGAAATTTCTTCCTCATTCACTCTCTTTTAAAGAAACTTGTCTTTAGTATTTCAGATTGGGGGGCGATTTTGTTATTGTTCAAGTAGTGTGGATTTCAGATTTTGTTAAGTGGGGCTAAGGGCATTTCAGGGTTTAGGGAAAAATCAAATTGGTAAAGAGTGTTCTGGTGGGTCTGGGATCACGTGCGTGTCACATGATAGACGATTTTGTCTATTATAACTCGATTTTGGCCATAGGGGATAACGGCCGTACAATTGGATGCAATTGGAGGGTCAATCGTGACTTTTTGAAGTTTAGGGGGGGATTGAAAAAGTGGTGATAGTTGAGGGTGGTAAAGTGTAATTTTTCCTTTAAATAATAGTCTTGCTGAAGCAATGAAAATGAAGGTCTTCAACTTGTAATTCTAGTCCTAGTATATATATATTGTAATATTGATCTAACAGTCAAACACACATTCTTAGGGGAAAAAACAGTTGACACGCATCATATCATGGTTTTTGTGTTTTTTCCCACACAAAAACAAAATAAAAACTTTAAAACAAAGAAAAGCAATAGATTCTCTTTTACCTAAATTTTTTTTTCTCTTTTTCTTTCTTCCTCGACAAGATTATATAATAGTAATGATTTTATTAGCTCAAATATATGTTTCGCAAGGTTTTAATTTATAATGTATGCCTTAGAACAGAGGATTTGCCAAATTTCATGTTTTAGTTATTCTAATATGGTTAAACAGGCTAATGACAGTCCTAAATTACACACAATACATGGAGAAACTATAGCAAATATGGTTCACGTTCCTAGTATGTGGTCTCTTTATCCCTCAATGGTTGATGCTTTCTTCTCATTTGATTTTCTTTCATTCATGTCTTTCTCTGCTTTCAACCTGGTTTCTAGCTCGGCCTTTATCCTTGTTTCTTCTTTTGCTGTCTTGAGGACTTGAATTAGGCTTTTCAAGCAAGTTGTCTCACCATCTTCTGTGACAGTATTAGGCATCAATTTCTCTGCAACTTCAGCAGGCATCATATTAATTTCCTCCAACAAGCAGCGAATCGGGTCAAACAAATGGTGTGAATCAAGATTCAGATAATTCTTGGCCAACACTTTGAATCCTTCAAAGTCACAGTAAGTGAGTTCAATGTGCTTGTCCATCCGTTCTCTGTGAATGAGAGCCGAATCAAGTTTCTCTACATAATTTGTAGTGAATATGATAAGTCTTTCGCCCCCACTAGCAGACCAAATCCCATCTATAAAATTCAATAGGCCAGAGAGAGTGACCTTGCTGCTTTTACTTTCATCTTCTATCTCTGCTAATTTATTTGAAGATTCCTCCTTTTGTTTGCCATTCATCTTTCTTGTTTTTCTTCTTCCGTTTGCCAGTGAGCTCAAGTGAGCAATCTATGTCTTCAATGACAATGATAGACTTGCTTGATGTCTCAATTAAAAGCTTCCTCAACTCCGTGTTATTCTTCACAGCCGTTAGTTCAAGATCATAGATATCGTACTTCATAAAATTCGCAATGGCAGCAATCATTGTTGATTTGCCAGTGCCAGGGGGACCGTAGAGTAAGTACCCGTGCTTCCAAGGCTTTCCAATTCTTGCATAATACTCTTTGGCATTCCTGAATGTGTCAAGGTCATCCATAATATCCTTCTTTTTGTTTGGCTCCATTGCCAACGTTTCAAATGAGGCTGGGTGCTGGAAAACTACATGGCTCCACATGTTTCTTTTGTAGGCATGAGAACTCTCACATGTACCATTAGTATATAGCTTCCTCTGCCTGTTTCTAACCCCAATTGCCTTCCCTTCTTCCATCACATATGTTAGGTAAGACCTGGTAACAATTTTGCGATATCTTCTATGAAAGGTGAGCTTGTAATACCTTTTCTCATTAGCAATTGGATAGAAGGAAATCGATTTTGATTTGGAGACAGATTTGATAAAAACCCAGTAAAGTTTGACACCCTCATATTCATCCAAGACCTCCTCATGCTCATCCATTGTAAGAACTAGAGACTGGCTATTTTTGCCTGCATTAGCCTTGAGCCTTTTGGCTTGCTCAGTGGATTTAGAACTGAGGTATGTAGGCCTCACTGCGCTTAAGATACTCACCGGAGAACTCATGGAATATGATCTCAATGTAAGGGTTAAATGAATTTGCAAATTTGTGGAAGCATCTTTCAATACGGACTTGGAGATGGTGGAGCAAAATACCTTTGAAGCATTGCAGAAACAAACAACAGGCTTGCAAATGTTAATCCAATCTGAGCCCAATATCTTTCTTCATTTTTGTTCTTGAAGTTCTATGATTACTACTACAAATTTTTCTTTAGGGGTTTCTCATTTTCAAACTCGTGCTCATATTTTACATGCATATGCTGCTCACAAGTTTTTCATGTCATAGTACTCATCATATACTCGATGCTCAAGAACTTTGACTAAGCCTATTAGGCAATTTGGGGTCCCCCAATCCTAATAAAATTAAGAGTAAAGTCTAAAGTCACTACAAATTCCACAATTGTCAAGCTGTAGAATGTGATTGATACACCATAAAAGTGATATCAGTATTAATTTCATGTAAAAGTGATGTTGAGCTAATCACAATCTTTCATCTTAATAACTGTGAAATTTATTGTGTATGTACTAATTACAATCTTTCACCTCAATAATCCGAACTGTTCATAAATAGGTCGATTCATTTACAGCCCTCATGGGGTGAAAGATGCATGGAATCAAGAAGGTTATTAAGTTCCAATGTATAGGCTCTACTCTAAAAATGAAAGATGCAAAGCGAAGAGGGAGTTAAAAGGGTATCAATAAAGAGGTTAACATGGCTAATATATTTGCATATATCTTCTAAGTTCTTAGGGGCGTCGTGTACTCACTTTATCAAACTTCTCTGCCAATTGTCCCAAATATTACTGATAAGGCTTCAAGTGTACTTTGATCTTCCATTATTTTTGTGCTTGTGAGATAACTAATGTAGAATCTCCATATACTTTTACTCTCTATGTTTAATACATGTACAGAGAATCTCAATAAATATACAAAAAGAAGTTGACTCGAGAGGCCCTTGATTATGCTTTAATCAAGGATAATTAATATTATTTGATTAAGGATGTGATAAGGGGAACCCCAAGGTGGTAACCTAGTGGTAAGACACGCCATAATAAGCACAATGTAAGTTGTGAGTTCGACTCCTTCCATGATAGTGTATCCCTTTGGGACCAACCCAATGGCCTTTAGGTTTGATAATTATCTAGTGCGTATGGAACGAGAGAACTACACTACACGTGTCCATGGGATTAGTCTAAATGAAACTTGGGATACCATGTTATTGAAAATATAGAAAATAAAAATAAAAGAATGGAAAAATAAGGGTTTGTGAAGAGAGGATAATGTGTACAGATGCGTTTGAGAATGTGTCAATTGCATATATGGCAAGGAGCCCTGATTTGCAATTTCCGTATGGCAGGTGTAAGAACTTTATGCTAACAGTTGTAACAAAAAACAAAAGTGAGGCAACTTAAAAAGTTAAAAAGAAAAAGTTAGGGCCAAATGGATCAAAGCCATCAACCAGGAAGCTTCCTGCTTCTTTGAAAAGCTGTTGATGATTTGCGGCTGCGTAGTCTTTCAAGGGACATTTAAATTTCTAGAGAGAGAGAGAGCGTGTGAGACGGTCCTTGATTTTTAACAAGCCAGTTAATTAAGATGCAAAAAAAGAACAAGAAGAAAAACACAATATTTTTGTGGCCATAAGAAGAAAGAAAATAATAGAGTGGTTCTTATTATACAAACTGAAAAACATACAACGTCTACGCACTGCAGCCTATTATCCCAGTTGCTTCTAACCACCAAATTACTATTACACAACTACTTACATCATGATCAAATTCCTTATTCACACCTACTTCGAGCATTTATATACAGCATACTTATTCACACCTTCTTCAAGCATTTATATACAGCATAGGACGGATTTTATTATACATAATGCATGGCAAATATACAAATATACAAATATACACAACTACTTCAATCCTTGTATCCCAGTTTCTTCAGGCGGTGACACCATTTTCTTTCACCTCTTCAGTTAATGCCTTTATCATCTTTCACAGCTTCAACACCATTCTCTTTCACTTCTTTAGCCAATGACTCATCAACTTTCACATCTTTTTCAGCAGCATCTTTCTTCTCTTTCTCTTCTTTCTCCCCCTTTAACAGCTCCTCTTCCTCAGCCTTCTTTATTGCATCCTCCTTGGCCCTCTTAATAGCTTCAATCAATTTCTCCAAACATGTCTCAGCATCTTCATTCAGAGACTTAGGCATCAAATTCTCAGCAACATCAGCAGGAGTCATTTTGGTTTCTTCCAACATGTGGCCAATAGTCGCAAACAAGTGGTGCGAGTCAACATCCAAATAATTCTTAGCAAGCACCTTGAATGCTTCAAAGCCACAATAAGACAATTCTATGTGCTTGTCCATTCGTCCCCTCCTAATAAGAGCCGGATCAAGCTTCTGCACATAATTAGTAGTGAAAATAATTATTCTCTCTCCCCCACTAGCCGACCAAAGCCCATCTATAAAATTCAACAGCCCAGAGAGAGTGACCTTACTACCGCTTTCTTCTTCTCCTTCCGTTATTTTACTAACAGGATCCTTCGTGTCTTCATCCTTCTCTTTCTCCTTTTTCTTCATTCGTTGACCTGTAAGATCAAGCGAGCAATCAATATCTTCAATCACAATGATAGACTTACTTGTCGTTTCAATCAAAAGCCTCTTCAGCTCCGAGTTGTCCTTAACCGTGGTCAATTCAAGATCATAGATATCATACATCAAGAAATTAGCCATGGCAGCAATCATTGTAGACTTCCCAGTTCCTGGAGGACCATAAAGGAGATAGCCACGTTTCCAAGCCTTGCCAATCTTGGCATAGTAGTCTTTACCCTGGCTGAACTTAGTAAGGTCATTGATGATTTCTTCCTTTACCTTTGACTCCAAGGCCAAAGTATCAAAAGTTGCTGGGTGCTCAAAAGTCACGTGGCTCCATTTTTGTGATCTGTAACCATGCCACTTCTGTCTAGGATTGTTCGTGCACAGCTTCCTTTGTCGATTTTTCAAAGTGATTGCTTTCCCTTGTTGCAGTACATGACTGATGTAAGTCTTACAGACAAAGTCTCGGTGAGACTTGTGGAAAGTGAGCTTGTAAAACCTCTTCTCCTCCATCTCCGGATAGAAAGAAAATGACTGTGTTCTTTGGGCGTTTTTCTTTACAGTCCACCAAAGCTTGACCCCTTCAAAGATATCTTCAACCTCTTCGTTCTCGTCCATGCTAAGTTGTACAGGTTGAGTACTGTCTTTGATAACAACTGCTTTAAGATTTTTAGCTTCACTGGAGGATTTGGTACTGAGGTATGTTTCAATGGCAGCATAGGCTTCACTACGCTTGAGATACTCGCCAGTGAATTCATTGAACTTAATTTGGATATAGGGGTACACATAACTCACTAATTTTTTATTATAACTCATGATTAAGATACGAAGATGATAAGGGAAATATTTGTCAAACATGGTCCAAAGAAACATCGTGCTCGCAATAAGCGAGCCTACTTGAGTCCATGTTTCCCCCATCATCTTCATTTTTTTCTTTTCTGAAATTGTTAGAGAAGAATGGCTGCTCATGAAAGAATAATGTCGAGCCACATTATATAGAAAAATGTAGAGCTAGCTGAGTGTTATTAACTTATTTTTTTATAGACCAAAAAAGACCCGGGTCTTTCTTTTCTTTTATTTTTTATAGAAGTCGACGTAGAGTTACCTCTTGTGTAACCACTAACCACACTTTAGATACTAGGGAGTAGGGACCATTCAGACCGGCCAAATTTGCCCAAAAAAATGTATTTTTTAAAGGTTTTGGGCCAAACATCTCTTTATTGAGTCTTATTAACTTATTTTTTTATAGACCAAAAAAGACTCGGGTCTTTCTTTTCTTTTATTTTTTAAAGAAGTCGACGTAGAGTTACCTCTTGTGTAACCACACTTTAGATACAAGGGAGTAGGGAGTAGGGACCATTCAGACCGGCCAAATTTGTCCCAAAAAATGTATTTTTTAAAGGTTTTGGGCCAAATATGTTTTTATTGATATTAACTTAAAATATTTTTTCCGTGAAAGTCGTCTTTAAAAATTATCTTTTTTTACTAGTTTTACACTTATGATTTGACTAAGATATGTAGAACATGTGAAAATTGTCTTTTGTAAAGTCAACTTTCATATAAAAAAATTTACAAATCATTCTTTTATAACATAAAAGTTGTCTTTTATAAAGATAACTTTTATGTAAAAAATTTTAAAATCATTTTTTACAACATGAAAGGTGTCTTTTGTATAGACGATTACTACGGGAAAAATAGTTTTTCTTAAAGACAATTTGCAAATAGTCTATTTTTTCAAATTAATATCAACAAAGACATGTTTGGTCCAAAAACTTTAAAAAATATTTTCTTTTTTTGGCAAATTCGGCCCATTCACACCAGCAGCCCGCCAGTCTTCGTCCTTCTTTAAAACAAAAGTAATTGGTTTTTTTGTGTGTGTTTATGAGTCACTACCACAGTTGCTTACTTGCTTGCTAGTCGCTATTAGCCCTCCATCTTTGACCTTAATCTTAACTTGTTACAAAAGTCTTTGACCTCCCATTACAGAGCACTCCTATAAGGAAAAAAAGAAAAAGAAAAAAAGTATTCACCTTAGTGGCTAAGCTTAGCATCTATACTATAATATAAAACTGAAACTTATTTGACTTTTGGTTGACCTCATAACATTACGTCACATAAACTTTTGAGGTCTCACAATTTTACATCTCATTATTTTAATATATATTTTTTAATTGAATTTAAATTTTATTCTATAAGTAAACATCTCATTAGAATCTTGACACATTATATTTTCTTTAATAGAAACAATATATAGTTCCATATATAAACACAATCATAATAAATGTCTAATATTATAATATATTTTATATATAAATACAATAATAATAAATTTCTTTTAATAATTATTATATAGTTCCATATATAAACACAATCATAATAAATGCCTAATATTATAATATATTTTATATATAAATACAATAATAATAAATTTCTTTTAATAATTATCAATTTTCATATTTAGATAAAATCTAAAAGATAGAAAAAATCATATTTTAACCAATAATTCTTTAGATTTCATTTTAAGAATTTTTCCGTGCATCATACGGGTTTGCAACTAGTTAATATTAATTTTTGAGTATCTGACGTCCTCGCTATTAACTCATGTTTGTGGTGGTCCTCCGTCCCATGCAAGGGAAAATTCCTTAAGGATGCCTTGAGATGATAGTTAATGTTGGTTAGAAGTTTTGAATCCAAGAACTTATAAGGCCTTAGAAATCATTGGATAAATTTCTTGGGGTTTCAATCACTTATGTGTGTTTGATAAATTTATTTTTATCTGTTCATTTTATTTAATGTACGAAAATACAACAATACCTTGAAAATTATGACACTTTTCAAAGTTTGTACATTCTATTCAGGAGGATTATAAATTTATCCTAACGAATGTTTATGCTTTAATATTTTTACCTTATAGAACCACCACACATACACGCAAAAAAATAAAATAAAAGTTAGACTCCCTGTAATTTTTTTAGTCAATTTAAGATTGAAATTTCAGCACTATGCCAAATAGCTTCTTCTAGCTCATTTTGTCATTGTGCCGTCCAAAAGGGCATGTTAGTGAGCATGT
This sequence comes from Fagus sylvatica, assembly GCA_907173295.1. Taxonomy (NCBI): domain Eukaryota; kingdom Viridiplantae; phylum Streptophyta; class Magnoliopsida; order Fagales; family Fagaceae; genus Fagus; species Fagus sylvatica. The sequence goes on along the minus strand of OU015768.1, from coordinate 35,945,447 downwards.
GACACGAATATGTCATTGGAAAATGAGAGCCAATAGCGTTGGGATAAAATTAATTTTTGAAACGTAAAGTAAAGACACAAATCTCTTAGTTTCATCGTCGAAAGAGAGAGAGACCTAAGGATCCTCTCGACCAATTCCACTTGATTCAAGAACCCGAGAAGAGGATCTCGGGCGCATGCCATCGCAGATTCGCAATTTCGTCTCTTTCTCGCTGGTTGTTCTTCCTTATATTTTTAATCAACAATTTTGCTAGAGTTGAATAACGTTATTTTATTCCATAGGTTTAACGGAGGATATTTTTTCCCGCTGATGGCCCCAAATTAGTAAAAAATTTATTGTTTGTTATATGAATCTTCTTTGATGTTATTTTCATAGCTGTGAAAATTGTCGTGACTAGAATTATTGAGAACTTTTTACTTTAATGCTACCTATTCTGATATTATATATTTTTTGTTTGTTCACCGACTAGTAGTTGAGTAAAGTTTGGTCTAGTTTTGGATGTAGACAGGATGGGTATTAATCATTTAATTTTCCTCATGTAGTTCTTAATTGATTACAGATTTGGTACTTTAAGTCTTTGACAACTATCAGCACAGGATGGGTATTAATCATTTAATTTTCCTCACGTATTTCTTAATTGATTACAGATTTGGTACTTTGAGTCTTTGATGGTCCATATAAAAATTATGCAACTATAAGCTGCTCCACTTTGTTGCGCCGCTTACCATCTGCTTGAGAAATTATTCATTTTCCATGTTGTGCTGTACATGTGGTCTTTCTTACCAATACAAATAATTATTGTCGATTTCAATGATTATGTGGCTTTTTAGAATTAGGAATTGATAAGAAATAATTTTTTTTTTTTTTTATTGGTACTTTGGAGGATCACATGGCTATCCTCCCGTTATAATAAATAATTTCTCAACTTTTTGATCCCACGACAAAACGCTAAAAAGTGGTACTCTTTGAAGCCTCTACAATTATGAATAGATGTTTATTTGAATTCAATTTGTTTGTGTTTAATTGAGTACTTAATTGCATTCTTAAATCACTCATAAATAAATAGAGGTTTATTTGTATACAATTGATTTGTCTCTTTAAATTACTCAATACATTTTCCATTTTTAAGTTAGTTCTTTTGTACATCATATTTATAAGGGGAAAGTACACTTTACCCATATGTGGTTTGGTGTATTTACATGTTGTTTACCCGTGGTTTGAAAACTGACACTTTGCTTACTTGTGGTTCACTCAGTTAATAGCAGTAATCCACATAAGTGTTTTTCCATTAAAAGTAGGAGTAAAAATGTCTTTTTACTTGTCTTTTTTCTTTTCTTTTCTTTCTCTCCTTCTCTCTCCTCTCTCATCAAAGCTCGTCCATTGCCAGAAATTGAAATCTAGCATCACTAATTCTCGTACCTCCTTTTCTCCACATTGGTACGATTTTTACGCTTTTCAGGCAACCCCTTTCTTTTCTTCTTCTTCTTCTTTTTCATTTTTTTTTAATGTTAACATTGCTTTATTTCTTTTTTTTAATGTTCACCTTCAAGTCAAAACGGCCAAAATATTGTAAGAACAAAAAGATAGTTACTATAACCATCAAATCTATCACTGCTGCGGTATTATTGTCAAATTTTATGTAGGTTTTGGCACAATTTAAAGAATGTCAAGCATTTCAAGGAATTCTCACATCTGGTAGCAATAACTAAGGTCTTGTAGAGGCCCACTTTTTTTTACCATATCAGACCAAGCCCAAAGCCTCAAACTCTGCTTTGAGGGCCCAAGGCGAATTAAGCTCAGTGGTCTACGACAACAGAAAGACAAGAGTTAATAGCATTGGGCCACCAATTAAGCCCAAGACCCAAACCGGCCCATTCAATCTCAAGCTCATGTTTGCTGTAATGACATTAGGCTATTTAAAATAATTCAAAGGAAAGAGAGGGAAAAGGCTCCCACGTGATGCCTATTTTCCCTCCCTTTTTGGTGCAGAGCTCGAGGCGTTAAGAGGGGCATATTTCCAAGATAGAAGAAACGGGTCTCCAGGCTTCATAATTACGGAGAGAGCTGGTTTTTCTCATTGCCCAGCAGTCACAGTAGACACCTCCAGAAGAGCGTCTGCGGCAACATCAGCTGGGAAAGGTGGGGTGATGGGGAAGACAAAGCAAGAATTGAAGAGGCCGAGAAAGCTGTCATGGCCGTCTAAGCTGATACCACCCAAGGGCAACGACCACTGTAGCCCAACACTTTGGTAGTCCTTGCTCATCCTCAACATGGAGCTTAGGAAGAATGGTTTGGAGGTAGGGGAATCAATTTACTGAATTTTTTTGATCTGCCACGACATAAAATGCATTAGATCTGCTGGGGAAATAATGCCAAAAACGGTAAAATGAAATTTAATTATGCAAACGTATATGAGTCAATTCGATTACCTCAATTCCCTTTGTCAAGCATTTAATGCTCACCACCCCCAACACCAGAAATGAGTGAAGGATTAGCTATTTGTCGCAGCCCAAATTTGGTCTGCAGCAGATGAAAATCATCCCTTAATGTTGAACTGATTTTTGTCAAATCCCACCCCTTTTATCTCTCAGGTAAACAATAATCCTCATGATTAAGAGGGCAATAAGTGAAACCACAAGATACTAACACCACTATAAAGAGGGGTGAGAAAAAGGGAAAGGGGGTTGGTGGATCTTGGTCTGAAAATTAATTCCTTCACAAAGAGCTGACTTTACAAAAGCTCAAAGGAAGGAGACAACCAAAGAAATTATGTAGGACATTTCCTGCAGACCTACAATAGACTGAACACTTTCAGTCTGCTACAACCAAAAGACTTACTCTCACTCACCAAACACTTAGCCAATTAATGACACTGACTCATGCACGTTTGCACAATAAATGATTCTCTTCCTACTCACAAAATCTTCTAAGTTCCATGATTAACTATATATTTCCTATCTGTTACTATCTCTACAAGTCATGATGAAGACTAAGTCTATTATGCTCGGTTTTTTAGTCTGCGGTACTGATTCCTGAGTTCTGATGCTTGTAACATATTTCTTATGTGTTCTTGTTGTCACTGGATACATTGGTAAAAGCAAAGCTTATGGTTATTAGTTTTGATCTACGGCATTAATTCCGCAAGTTTGTTGTAATTGGTTTTAATCTATGGTGCTGATCTTGTTTGTCTACCGCAACCTTTCTTCATGAGTATTGCGGCCCAGTAGATCAGAAAACCAGAGGAAAGCACCATTAGCCATTGGGTAGATCAACAAGCCTGGTGTAGAGTTTTGGGCTCAACATCCCCTCTAAACAGCTCAACCCACGTTCAACCTGTTCGCAAAATGGCACGTGGCAGACAAGGAAATTTTGAGCATCCACATTTTGGCGACTCCACTGGGGAGTTGAGTTGCAATTTTCCCTCGTTTTATCCTTTTGAGGCAGATCTACAGTCTTTGGGTTGCAACCATGCCACCTAAGAGATCTACCAGACAGAACTCAATAGCCAACTCTCATGCTGAAGCAAAATCTCATGGTCATAGCCATACTATGGGAGAGACACACGCTCTGGGTGGTGGACACCTTCATAGGGGTGAGAATCCTTTGGGTGGCGAACATGTTCTTGGTGGTGGAGAATTCCCTGTTGGCGAACCACAGTAGATGGCACTAATGTTTGAAATGATCAAAGGAATGCAGCAGACCCAAATGGAGCTAGCTGAGTCTTTGAAGCAACTAAAGGAAGTCAATAGCAACAAGGAAGACCACCAAAACAAAAATGACAACTGCAACCATAAAGAGAGGGAGTCTCACAACAGAAATGATGCACCATTTGTCACCATATCTTATGTGGCAGATTTACTCAATTAAGAAAGAGAATGACCCCCCAAGGAGCCTAGACATTTTGTAAGAAAACCCCCTATCCTATAGAACTCTTAAAAGAGTCATACCTAGAGAAGTATGATACACCCACTTTTGCTCTCTTTGATGGTAGAAAAGGAAATGCTATAGAGCACATCAGCAAATTCTTGGATTCCATGGGCCCCTTTACTGCTCATGGTGAACTTTGTCTATGAAAGTTCTTAAATCCCTGGTAGACAGAGCCTACACTTGGTATACGGTGCTGCCTGCTGGGTCTATCAGGACTTAGGAGGATATGGTAGAAAGTTTCTGCAGCAAGTATTTCCATGCTGAAGAAAAGATCACTCTTGTTAATTTACACAGCACCAAACAACAGATTGGGGAAGATTTGGTAAAGTACATCCACCGCTTCCGTGATGTGTCTTTAGACTGCCACGTCAAGTACCAAGAAGGGGAGCTGGTTGAAGTGTGCATTAACAACATGCTCCCTGAGTTTCGTGCTTATTTGGAAAATTTGGATATTTCGCGATTTGCCTCTCTACTCCAAAAGGCTAGAAAAATGGCGATCTCTGTTAAACCCCATGTTAAGAACGACAGAGATAAGAAGAGTCTGCTGCAGACCCTTACTGTGTCTACCGCAGCTGCATCCAGCGGCAGCAAATGAAAGAATTCAACAAAGAAAGTCTATGAGGAGCCACCGCCATTGCCTTTCACAACTGAAGAAATGATGGCCATTTTTGACAAATGGGTCCAAGATGAGGTGATTAAGCTTCCAAAAATCGCCAAGCAACCTACAGCAGAAGAAAAGAAAGATCTCAAATATTGCCGTTACCACAGATATGTATATCACCCTACGGTAGACTGCCGAACCCTCTGATGGGAAGTCAACCGCAAGATTCAAGATGGCACTTTGCAACTCTAGGCAGAGTAACAAAGGGTTCACAAGACACCCTTCCCTAATTACAAGAAAGACAAGAACAAGGCTGTGGTGTCAATGGTGATCCACGAAAATGTGAGCGACATGGAAGTAGAGGAGTCTACCGCAGCAAGTTCCTCTTTGGTACCAGCAGCTATTAGGACCCTACAGAAAAGTTCAAAATTCAAGTCATTGTTCAATCAACTGGGGTTTGGGCCTAAAGCTAGGAATGCTGCAATAGAGGCACTTATCACAATAGCGGCTGAGTTCGAGGCCACTTGTTTTACGGCAGAAGCACATGCCAACCGTGCCTTCTTGGAAACTACAAATACCATAATATTCACAGATGAAGACATGGAAGTTCAGTACCCGGACCATAGACACCCACTTTATTTGTCTGCGGTGGTGAAAGATGTTCAAGTTAGACGCGCTCTGGTAGACATGGGTTCATGTCTAAACCTCATTCCATTGAGCACTCTCCAAGCCGCCAATGTGTCACAACAAAAGATCCAAAGGTCCCCCATGGAAGTAACTGATTTGAAGGGGTGACCGAATATACAATGGGACATGTACAACTTGTCTTGAGGGTGGGACCAATTGTAGCACTCACACGATTTTACGTTGTGAATGCCGAAGCTCCATATCATGTGCTCCTCAGTAGACCTTGGCTGCATAAACACAAGTTGGTGTTATCTACTTACCATCAGTGTGTCAAGGGAAGACTCAATAGGAAGCCAATCCGTATAGTTGCAAACTCCTCTCCTTTTGATCAAACTGAAGCTCACTTTGTTGAAGTAGCCATTTATCCCCCATCGCTGAGAAACCATCCCCAATCATCTTGTGGTCGCGTTGGGGAGCCAAAATTTTAGAACCGATCATTAATAAAGGTCAGTTCTCTCTCTCGACTTCCATGGCCGACTGAACCGAGATTGAGTTTTGGTTATGGGCTCGTTGGATCGCCTACATTTTGGCGAAACCTTGGGTTTGGATCCCCGAGATTCCACATTCCCTTCACTAGCCACCTCTTTCGCTACTCAAATTTCCAGTCATGGGTTCATAGGTTGTTACCTAAATCGTGCCAAAAATTGGGTTGTGGGCTAGTTAGGATTCTTTGTAGGTTGTGAGTTGGTTTTCTTGGTGGGTTGGTTGAAACTCGGCCACTGTGTGTGGTGGCCGATATCTGGGTTCATGGAAGTGTTGGGTCTGATGAGATCTTTTTGGGGTGGGCTTGGATTGATGAGTTCTTCAAGATCTGGGTTTAGGTGATGAAATCTCCAAGATCTCTCTCTGATTTTATCGAGCTATGCCGATTTTATTTGTTTATTATGTAAATTTTGTAAATGTGTTTTTATTTGTAAAATCGTATTCAATTTGATCTAGTATGGGTATATTGCAATTGGGGCAATTGTTTTGTGTGATTTGGTTGTGGACTAATGTGTTGCATCCAAATATCCTAAGCTCCTCACTATTATGACCATGGTGGTTTGAGAGACAGAGAGAGTGAATGAGTAGAGACAATGGGGTGTGCATTGGTCGGTTGAATCTGGGGAGGAGAGAGAGTAAAAAATTCAGTAAAGAAACTCTATCATATGAAATAATGAAAGAATGTTGCTGTTATCCAGAAATTTCTTCCTCATTCACTCTCTTGTAAAGAAACTTGTCTTTAGTATTTCAGATTGGGGGGCGATTTTGTTATTGTTGAAGTAGTGTGGATTTCAGATTTTGTTAAGTGGGGCTAAGGACATTTTAGGGTTTAGGGAAAAATCAAATTGGTAAAGAGTGTTCTGGTGGGTCCGGGATCACATGCGTGTCACATGATAGACGATTTTGTCTATTATAACTCGATTTTGGCCACAAGGGATAACGGCCGTACAATTGGATGCAATTGGAGGGTCAATCGTGACTTTTTGAAGTTTAGGGGAGATTGAAAAAGTGGTGATAGTTGAGGGTGGTAAAGTGTAATTTTCCCTTTAAATAATAGTTTTGCTGAAGCAGTGAAAATGAAGGTCTTCAACTTGTAATTCTAGTCCTAGTATATATATATTATATATATATATTTAAATAATATATATTATATATAATATATATACTTGTAATTATAGTATAGTATATATATATTGTAATATTGATCTAACAGTCAAACACACATTCTTAGGGGAAAAAACAGTTGACACGCATCATATCATGGTTTTTGTGTTTTTTCCCACACAAAAACAAAATAAAAACTTAAAAACAAAGAAAAGCAATAGATTCTCTTTTACCTAAATTTTTTTTTTCTCTTTTTCTTTCTTCCTCGACAAGATTATATAATAGTAATGATTTTATTAGCTCAAATATATGTTTTGCAAGGTTTTAATTTATAATGTATGCCATAGAACAGAGGATTTGCCAAATTTCATGTTTTAGTTATTCTAATATGGTTAAACAGGCTAATGACAGTCCTAAATCACACACAATACATGGAGAAACTATAGCAAATATGGTTCACGTTCCTAGTATGTGGTCTCTTTATCCCTCAATGGTTGATGCTTTCTTCTCATTTGATTTTCTTTCATTCATGTCTTTCTCTGCTTTCAACCTGTTTTCTAGCTCGGCCTTTATCCTTGTTTCTTCTTTTGCTGTCTTGAGGACTTGAATTAGGCTTTTCAAGCAAGTTGTCTCACCATCTTCTGTGACAGTATTAGGCATCAATTTCTCTGCAACTTCAGCAGGCATCATATTAATTTCCTCCAACAAGTAGCGAATCGGGTCAAACAAATGGTGTGAATCAAGATTCAGATAATTCTTGGCCAACACTTTGAATCCTTCAAAGTCACAGTAAGTGAGTTCAATGTGCTTGTCCATCCGTTCTCTGTGAATGAGAGCCGAATCAAGTTTCTCTACATAATTTGTAGTGAATATGATAAGTCTTTCGCCCCCACTAGCAGACCAAATCCCATCTATAAAATTCAATAGGCCAGAGAGAGTGACCTTGCTGCTTTTACTTTCATCTTCTATCTCTGCTAATTTATTTGAAGATTCCTCCTTTTGTTTGCCATTCATCTTTCTTGTTTTTCTTCTTCCGTTTGCCAGTGAGCTCAAGTGAGCAATCTATGTCTTCAATGACAATGATAGACTTGCTTGATGTCTCAATTAAAAGCTTCCTCAACTCCGTGTTATTCTTCACAGCCTTTAGTTCAAGATCATAGATATCGTACTTCATAAAATTCGCAATGCCAGCAATCATTGTTGATTTGCCAGTGCCAGGGGGACCATAGAGTAAGTACCCGCGCTTCCAAGGCTTTCCAATTCTTGCATAATACTCTTTGGTATTCCTGAATGTGTCAAGGTCATCCATAATATCCTTCTTTTTGTTTGGCTCCATTGCCAACGTTTCAAATGAGGCTGGGTGCTGGAAAACTACATGGCTCCACATGTTTCTTTTGTAGGCATGAGAACTCTCACATGTACCATTAGTATATAGCTTCCTCTGCCTGTTTCTAACCCCAATTGCCTTCCCTTCTTCCATCACATATGTTAGGTAAGACCCGGTAACAATTTTGCGATATCTTCTATGAAATTGAAAGGTGAGCTTGTAATACCTTTTCTCATTAGCAATTGGATAGAAGGAAATCGATTTTGATTTGGAGACAGATTTGATAAAAACCCAGTAAAGTTTGACACCCTCATATTCATCCAAGACCTCCTCATGCTCATCCATTGTAAGAACTAGAGACTGGCTATTTTTGCCTGCATTAGCCTTGAGCCTTTTGGCTTGCTCAGTGGATTTAAAACTGAGGTAGTAATATGGCAATGTAGGCCTCACTGCGCTTAAGATACTCACCGGAGAACTCATGGAATATGATCTCAATGTAAGGGTTAAATGAATTTGCAAATTTGTGGAAGCATCTTTCAATACGGACTTGGAGATGGTGGAGCAAAATACCTTTGAAGCATTGCAGAAACAAACAACAGGCTTGCAAATGTTAATCCAATCTGAGCCCAATATCTTTCTTCATTTTTGTTCTTGAAGTTCTATGATTACTACTACAAATTTTTCTTTAGGGGTTTCTCATTTTCAAACTCGTGCTCATAAGTTTTACATGCATATGCTGCTCACAAGTTTTTCATGTCATAGTACTCATCATATACTCGATGCTCAAGAACTTTGACTAAGCCTATTAGGCAATTTGGGGTCCCCCAATCCTAATAAAATTAAGAGTAAAGTCTAAAGTCACTACAAATTCCACAATTGTCAAGCTGTAGAATGTGATTGATACACCATAAAAGTGATATCAGTATTAATTTCATGTAAAAGTGATGTTGAGCTAATCACAATCTTTCATCTTAATAACTGTGAAATTTATTGTGTATGTACTAATTACAATCTTTCACCTCAATAATCCGAACTGTTCATAAATAGGTCGATTCATTTACAACCCTCATGGGGTGAAAGATGCATGGAATCAAGAAGGTTATTAAGTTCCAATGTATAGGCTCTACTCTAAAAATGAAAGATGCAAAGCGAAGAGGGAGTTAAAAGGGTATCAATAAAGAGGTTAACATGGCTAATATATTTGCATATATCTTCTAAGTTCTTACGGGCGTCTTGTACTCACTTTATCAAACTTCTCTGCCAATTGTCCCAAATATTACTGATAAGGCTTCAAGTGTACTTTGATCTTCCATTATTTTTGTGCTTGTGAGATAACTAATGTAGAATCTCCATACACTTTTACTCTCTATGTTTAATACATGTACAGAGAATCTCAATAAATATACAAAAAGAAGTTGACTCGAGAGGCCTTTGATTATGCTTTAATCAAGGATAATTAATATTATTTGATTAAGGACGTGATAAGGGGAACCCCAAGGTGGTAACCTAGTGGTAAGACACGCCATAATAAGCACAATGTAAGTTGTGAGTTCGACTCCTTCCATGATAGTGTATCCCTTTGGGACCAACCCAATGGCCTTTAGGTTTGATAATTATCTAATGCGTATGGAACGAGAGAACTACACTACACGTGTCCATGGGATTAGTCTAAATGAAACTTGGGATACCATGTTATTGAAAATATAGAAAATAAAAATAAAAGAATGGAAAAATAAGGGGTTGTGAAGAGAGGATAATGTGTACAGATGCGTTTGAGAATGTGTCAATTGCATATATGGCAAGGAGCCCTGATTTGCAATTTTCGTATGGCAGGTGTAAGAACTTTATGCTAACAGTTGTAACAAAAAACAAAAGTGAGGCAACTTAAAAAGTTAAAAAGAAAAAGTTAGGGCCAAATGGATCAAAGCCATCAACCATGAAGCTTCCTGCTTCTTTGAAAAGCTGTTGATGATTTGCGGCTGCGTAGTCTTTCAAGGGACATTTAAATTTCTAGAGAGAGAGAGAGCGTGTGAGACGGTCCTTGATTTTTAACAAGCCAGTTAATTAAGACGCAAAAAAAGAACAAGAAGAAAAACACAATATTTTTGTGGCCATAAGAAGAAAGAAAATAATAGTGGTTCTTATTATACAAACTGAAAAACATACAACGTCTACGCACTGCAGCCTATTATCCCATTTGCTTCTAACCACCAAATTACTATTACACAACTACTTACATCATGATCAAATTCCTTATTCACACCTACTTCAAGCATTTATATACAGCATACTTATTCACACCTTCTTCAAGCATTTATATACAGCATAGGACGGATTTTATTATACATAATGCATGGCAAATATACAAATATACACAACTACTTCAATCCTTGTATCCCAGTTTCTTCAGGCGGTGACACCATTTTCTTTCACCTCTTCAGTTAATGCCTTTATCATCTTTCACAGCTTCAACACCATTCTCTTTCACTTCTTTAGCCAATGACTCATCAACTTTCACATCTTTTTCAGCAGCATCTTTCTTCTCTTTCTCTTCTTTCTCCCCCTTTAACAGCTCCTCTTCCTCAGCCTTCTTTATTGCATCCTCCTTGGCCCTCTTAATAGCTTCAATCAATTTCTCCAAACATGTCTCAGCATCTTCATTCAGAGACTTAGGCATCAAATTCTCAGCAACATCAGCAGGAGTCATTTTGGTTTCTTCCAACATGTGGCCAATAGTCGCAAACAAGTGGTGCGAGTCAACATCCAAATAATTCTTAGCAAGCACCTTGAATGCTTCAAAGCCACAATAAGACAATTCTATGTGCTTGTCCATTCGTCCCCTCCTAATAAGAGCCGGATCAAGCTTCTGCACATAATTAGTAGTGAAAATAATTATTCTCTCTCCCCCACTAGCCGACCAAAGCCCATCTATAAAATTCAACAGCCCAGAGAGAGTGACCTTACTACCGCTTTCTTCTTCTCCTTTCGTTATTTTACTAACAGGATCCTTCGTGTCTTCATCCTTCTCTTTCTCCTTTTTCTTCATTCGTTGACCTGTAAGATCAAGCGAGCAATCAATATCTTCAATCACAATGATAGACTTACTTGTCGTTTCAATCAAAAGCCTCTTCAGCTCCGAGTTGTCCTTAACCGTGGTCAATTCAAGATCATAGATATCATACATCAAGAAATTAGCCATGGCAGCAATCATTGTAGACTTCCCAGTTCCTGGAGGACCATAAAGGAGATAGCCACGTTTCCAAGCCTTGCCAATCTTGGCATAGTAGTCTTTACCCTGGCTGAACTTAGTAAGGTCATTGATGATTTCTTCCTTTATCTTTGACTCCAAGGCCAAAGTATCAAAAGTTGCTGGGTGCTCAAAAGTCACGTGGCTCCATTTTTGTGATCTGTAACCATGCCACTTCTGTCTAGGATTGTTCGTGCACAGCTTCCTTTGTCGATTTTTCAAAGTGATTGCTTTCCCTTGTTGCAGTACATGACTGATGTAAGTCTTACAGACAAAGTCTCGGTGAGACTTGTGGAAAGTGAGCTTGTAAAACCTCTTCTCCTCCATCTCCGGATAGAAAGAAAATGACTGTGTTCTTTGGGCGTTTTTCTTTACAGTCCACCAAAGCTTGACCCCTTCAAAGATATCTTCAACCTCTTCGTTCTCGTCCATGCTAAGTTGTACAGGTTGACTACTGTCTTTGATAACAACTGCTTTAAGATTTTTAGCTTCACTGGAGGATTTGGTACTGAGGTATGTTTCAATGGCAGCATAGGCTTCACTACGCTTGAGATACTCGCCAGTGAATTCATTGAACTTAATTTGGATATAGGGGTACACATAACTCACTAATTTTTTATTATAACTCATGATTAAGATACGAAGATGATAAGGGAAATATTTGTCAAACATGGTCCAAAGAAACATCGTGCTCGCAATCAGCGAGCCTACTTGAGTCCATGTTTCCCCCATCATCTTCATTTTTTTCTTTTCTGAAATTGTTAGAGAAGAATGGCTGCTCATGAAAGAATAATGTCGAGCCACATTATATAGAAAAATGTAGAGCTAGCTGAGTGTTATTAACTTATTTTTTTATAGACCAAAAAAGACTCGGGTCTTTCTTTTCTTTTATTTTTTAAAGAAGTCGACGTAGAGTTACCTCGTGTAACCACTAACCACACTTTAGATACTAGGGAGTAGGGACCATTCAGACCGGCCAAATTTGCCCAAAAAAAATGTATTTTTTAAAGGTTTTGGGCCAAATATGTTTTTATTGATATTAACTTAAAATATTTTTCCGTGAAAGTCGTCTTTAAAAATTATCTTTTTTTACTAGTTTTACACTTATAATTTGACTAAGATATATAGAACATGTGAAAATTGTCTTTTGTAAAGACGACTTTCATATAAAAAAATTTACAAATCTTTCTTTTATAACGTGAAAGTTGTCTTTTATAAAGATGACTTTTATGTAAAAAAATTTAAAAATCATTTTTTACAACATGAAAGGTGTCTTTTGTATAGACGATTACTACGGGAAAAATAGTTTTTCTTAAAGACAATTTGCAAATAATCCATTTTTCAAATTAATATCAACAAAAACATGTTTGGTCCAAAAACTTTAAAAAATACTTTCTTTTTTTGGCAAATTCAGCCCATTCACATCAGCAGCCAGCCAGTCCTCGTCCTTCTTTAAAACAAAAGTAATTGGTTTTTTTGTGTGTGTTTATGAGTCACTACCAGAGTTGCTTGCTAGTCGCTATTAGCCCTCCATCTTTGACCTTAATCTTAACTTGTTACAAAAGTCTTTGAACTCCCATTACAGAACACTCCTATAAGGAAAAAAAAAAAAAAAGTATTCACCTTAGTGGCTAAGCTTAGCATAAATCTATACTATAATATAAAACCGAAACTTTTTGACTTTTGGTTGACCTCATCATATTGCGCCACATAAGCTTTTGAAATCTCACAATTTTACACCTCATTATTTTAATATATATTTTCTAATTGAATTTAAATTTTATTCTATTATTAAACCTTCCATTAGAATTTTGACACATCATATTTTCTTTAATATAAGAATATATTATTCCATATATAAAACACAATCATAATTAATATCTAATACTAAAATATATTCCATATATAAACACAATATAAATATCTTTTAATAATAATCATAATTATCAATTTTTATCAAGATTTTTAGAATTCTTTTTTTTTTTCTTATGTATTTCATTTAATTTTATTGTTGGCAATGGAGAAAGATGAATGGATTTATTATAATGAAATCATGTGAGTTTGAAATGAGTTATAAAAATTATTTAGGTTTGATCATCTAATCATGTGTTTATGTATTTATTTGTCCTTCTTCTTATTTTAAGTATCATTTATTTTATTTTTGGACAGAAACATAATCCTATATAATAAATATAAACATGAATCGTGTTTTATAAAAATTGGACTATATTCAACTTATGCTAAAAGAAAAATTACATTATATTAAATTTTAATTATCCTATGGTAAATAATTTCTTAGTTATTTTTTAAAACAAAAAAGTAGGATCTATCCTAAATTCGATTCGTAAAGTCTCTTTATCGATCTTGCCTACAACATTTTGAACTACAAAAAAGAAAAAATATATATATATATATATATTCATCAAAAGAAGTAAAATGAATCAAAATTAATTTAGATTTTATTTTCAATAATTTTCCTGTGCATCGCACAGGTTTGCGACTAGTACTATAATATAAAATTGAAACTTATTTGACTTTTGATTGACCTCATAACATTGCGCCACATAAGCTTTTGAGGTATCACAATTTTACATCTCATTATTTTAATATATATTTTTTAATTGAATTTAAATTTTATTCTATAAGTAAACATCTCATTAGAATCTTGACACATTATATTTTCTTTAATAGAAACAATATATAGTTCCATATATAAACACAATCATAATAAATGTCTAATATTATAATATATTTTATATATAAATACAATAATAATAAATTTCTTTTAATAATAATATATAGTTCCATATATAAACACAATCATAATAAATGTCTAATATTATAATATATTTTATATATAAATACAATAATAATAAATTTCTTTTAATAATTATCAATTTTCATATTTAGATAAAATCTAAAAGATAAAAAAAATCATATTTTAACCAATAATTCTTTAGATTTCATTTTAAGTAATTTTTCCGTGCATCACACGGGTTTGCAACTAGTTAATATTAATTTTTGAGTATCTGACGTCCTCGCTATTAACTCATGTGTGTGGTGGTCCTCCGTCCCATGCAATGGAAAATTCCTTAAGGATGCCTTGAGATGATAGTTAATGTTGGTTAGAAGTTTTGAATCCAAGAACTTATAAGGCCTTAGAAATCATTGGATAAATTTCTTGGGGTTTCAATCACTTATGTGTGATAAATTTATTTTTATCTGTTCATTTTATTTAATGTATGAAAATACAACAATACTTTGAAAATTATGACACTTTTCAAAGTTTGTACATTCTATTCAGGAGGATTATAAATTTATCCTAACGAATGTTTATGCTTTAATATTTTTACCTTATAGAACCACCACACATACACGCAAAAAAATAAAATAAAAGCTAGACTCCCTGTAATTTTTTTAGTCAATTTAAGATTGAAATTTCAGTACTATGCCAAATAGCTTCTTCTAGCTCATTTTGTCATTGTGCCGTCCAAAAGGGAATGTTAGTGAGCATGTGACACGAATATGTCATTGGAAAATGAGAGCCAATAGCGTTGGGATAAAATTAATTTTTGAAACGTAAAGTAAAGACACAAATCTCTTAGTTTCATCGTCGAAAGAGAGAGACCTAAGGATCCTCTTGACCAATCCAATTGATTCAAGAACCTAAGAAGAGGATCTCAGACGCATGCCATCGCTGATTCGCAATTTCGTCTCTTTCTCGCTGGTTGTTCTTCCTTATATTTTTAATCAACAATTTTGCTAGAGTTGAATAACGTTATTTTATTCCATAGGTTTAACGGTGGATATTTTTTCTCGCTGATGGCCCCAAATTAGTAAAAAATTTATTGTTTGTTATATGAATCTTCTTTGATGTTATTTTCATAGCTGTGAAAATTGTCTGTGACTAGAATTATTGATTACTTTTTACTTTCATGCTTCCTTTTCTGATATTATATATTTTTTGTTTGTTCGCAGACTAGTAGTTGAGTAAAGTTTGGTGTAGTTTTGGATGTACACAGGATGGGTATTAATCATTTAATTTTCCTCATGTAGTTCTTAATTGATTACAGATTTGGTACTTTGAGTCTTTGATGGTCCATATAAAAATTATGCAACTATAAGCTCCTCCATCTTGTTGCGCCGCTTACCATCTACTTGAAAAATTATTCATTCCCCATGTTGTGTTGTACATGTGATCTTTCTTACTAATACAAACAATTATTATAGATTTCAATGAATATGTGGCTCTTTAGAATTAGGAATTGATAAGAAATAAATTCTTTTTATTGGTTGGGAGGATCACGTGGCTATCCTCCCGTTGTAATAAATAATTTCTCAACTTTTTGATCCCATGACAAAGGATGAGGATCCTCTCCATTTGGAAATCTCTCCATTTGTCCATTTCATAGTTAAGATTTTATTTCACAAATCTAACGATATATAGACTGCCTTGTCATTTAAAATTTTAAATGACGTGACAGTCTGTATACTATTAGATCTGTGATATTTAATCTGGACCATGAAATGGAGACTCTCCATTTTATTTCAAATGGAGAGGATCCTTATCCCATGACAAAACGCTAAAAAGTGGTACTCTTTGAAGCGTGGAAACATGGATACATGTGGCTCAAACGGAAGCCTCTACAATTATGAATAGATGTTTATTTGAATACAATTTGTTGGTGTTTAATTGAGTACTTAATTGCATTCTTAAATCACTCATAAATAAATAGAGGTTTATTTGTATACAATTGATTTGTCTCTTTAAATCACTCAATTCATTTTCCATTTTTAAGTTAGTTCTTTTTTACATAATACTTATAAGGAGAAAGTACACTTTTCCCATCTGTAATTTGGTGTGTTTACATGTTACCTACCCGTAGTTTAAAAACTGCCACTTTATCTACCTGTTGTTGACTCAGTTAACAGAGTAACTCACCTAAATGTTTTTCCGTTAAAAGTAGGAGTAAAAGTGTCTTTTTACTTGTCATTTTTCTTTCCTTTTCTTTCTCTCCTTCTCTCTCCTCTCTCATCAAAGCTCCTCCATTGCCAGAAATTGAAATCTAGCATCACTAATTCTTATACCTCCTCTTCTCCACATTGGTACGATTTTTACGCTTTCAGGTAACCCCTTTTTTTTCTTCTTCTTCTTTTTCTTTTTTTAATGTTAACATTGCTTTATTTCATTTTTTTTTAAAGTTCGTCTTCAAGTCAAAATGACCATAATATTGTAAGAACAAAAAGATAGTTACTGTAACCATCAAATCTATCACTGCTACGATATTATTGTCAAATTTTATGTAGTTTTTGGCACAATTTAAAGGATGTCAAGCATTTCAAGGAATTCTCACATCTGGTAGCAACAACCAAGGTCTCAAAGGTGTGTGGGGTGTTTTTGTGTTGATGCCACGTGTCGTGCCAAGGACGATCGCAACGTGGACTTGGGTCTTGAGAAGAGGGAGTCGAACCCAAAATTCAACCAAGAGCCTAATATTCAGCCCAAGGGCTAATGGGGCATCTTCCAAAAAGAGTTGAGAGCCAAAACTATGGAAGCTCAAATAAAAACTACTCGAGCTCAAACAAATGAGAACAAGGACCAAAAAGGCTTAGAGAGTTGATGGTACTATCAAGGAACTCAAAGAGCAATTATTGAACCGGGCCTTTCACTATTCCACAATTGGATCAGACTTGAAACACAATAACTTCAATAAAAAATGGTTAAAACACGTTCTTTCCATACCTCTGCTGACATCTGCCATAAGGCAAATAATTAATAATGATGAACTTGTTGAGACTAAAAAAGAGTTGACTTGGTGGGAGAGAGTAAGTCCCAATAAGACATGCATGAGGGTGAGGGAAGGATGTGTTTGGCCCTTTTATGGAACTAGGTCAATGGCGGAAAGGTGTTATAATTCTAATGAGGCATTCTAGGATTTCAGTCCAGACATCTGCTACGGGAGTTTTCTGGGGAATAAGAGTGGTTAAGTGATGAATCCTAATCTTCTCAGGTGGGATTATATTTCTGAATTTGCATTGGGGTTTCTAGGTTGAAGATGACCTCAAAACTCCTATTCTCTATGGTTTTCCTCTAGAGAGTGCTCTAGAAGTGAGGTAGTTGGTTCTTAGAGAAAGTCTTTTTCTTGGGTTGAGCTAATTGTGATGGTTATTTTGCTGGTTGTGTTGTTTTTTGGTTCTGGTCTTATTGTGATGATGATGTGATTAAGAATGCAATCAGTCCTATTTATAGGAGTGATTAGGGTAGCTTAAGCTAATAGGAAAATCAAGTTTATGATTTCCCTCAAGCCAATGGACTTCCAAATTTAACTATAAGTGGTATATTTTGTAAGTAAGGTCTTCCCTTAATTTCGGGATAAAGCTTCCTCAGAAGCATTAAATGTTTAATTGGTTGGTTTTTGTGAAAGGTTAGGCCATGCATGTCTCTATTGATCTTGACTTCCATAAGCTAACCACCGTGCCTCCCAGCAGACCCAGTGACAGCAGCTAAATGGCTATCAAGATCTTGGGACTCACTCCCCTCCACCAAACCACACTCTTCAAGTTTGAACCACATAAAGGGAGCAGTACCCTCACGAGTCTGGGCCGTGGGGCTACTCCCTAAGTCTTTTTTTGGGACTAAAATGGACATGGGTTATAGGGTTTTCATCATATTTTCCCAATTCCCATGTGTCTTGGATGTGTCCAACAGTTCTTGAACTTTTTTCCAAAGGTCTGCCACTTGAACAGTATCAAAACCCATGATTTCCGGTGAAATGGAGAGCTACGGTGAGCTGGTTATGCTGGAGCAGCTTGGAATGGCTCGAGGAGGAAGATCAGCTGCCTCTGGTACGTATGAGAAGATGGGAAGTTACTATTCCCCTCTTTATTAGTGAAAAGATGACATAATGTGGGCTCCACTTGCAGCAGACATTGAGCCCATCCATTGACAACTGCGTTTTCTAACTCTATGGGGCCTACGGACAGGCTGTCCACAGCTGCTTGAGTGCTGGACTGCTCACTATTTGGGCTCTAGCTGCTTCTTTTAATTAGTCCAATAACATTTGAGTCCAATAACCATGGTATTAATGTATTTCAGGCTGTGGGCTTCATATGGGTCTCTTTTGGGCTTTTAAATAGTGCCGAGATACCTTATAATAGGCCCAAATGGCTTGTTGGGTATTGTATAAGACATTTTAATGGGTTAGGCTTATTGGGCTAATCTTTTAAATATTTAATTAAGTCCAAATATTTTATTGAGGGCTCGTCCAAGTTTTGGTTTAAAAAAAATGGACATGTACAAAAGGGAAATAGCTTCTGTTCATGTTGAGCAAACTTCTCCAAATCTTCTTCATTACTTTGCTTAGATCAATGATTCACAACAGAATAAGAACAGTGATAATAAATAGGGAAAATTACACTTTACCACCCTCAACTATCACCCATTTTTCAATCCAGCCCCTAAACTTTAAAAAGTATCAATTGACCCCCTAATTTAATCCAATTGCACGGCCGTTACCCCCTAAGCCCAAAATCGCGTTAGAATTGACAAAATAGTACAACACATGACACGCACATGACATACGGGCCCACCCGGACAACTATCACCCACAATTGTCTTTGAAAACCTGAAAATGCCCTCATCTACTTTCTTTCTCTTTCTTCTTTCCTTTTTCGTTGTGTACAAAAAACAGAGAAGCAAGAAAAGAGGAGAGCATTGACCTCAGGATCATGGACTTGATGGATGATGCAGGGAGAGGCCAAGTGGAAGACTCTGGCGCAGCCAGTGAGAGCGCGGAGAATGGAGGCGTAGTCAAGGAGCTCGATCTGGAAGAGGCGGAGACGTGTCTCTGCTCTTTCTAGACTTTCTAGATGCTTTGTTTCGCTCTCATTCTCTGCAAACAGAAATAGTGTGTTACTGTGCTAGTAATAAGTGGGAGATGATGGCATTTCTATAGATAAAATGAATGAGTAAATTGCATATGGAAAAGTAACTAAGATCTTGAACGGTGGCGTGGACAGTGTAACCACGATCGAGTAGTTCACAGACGAGCCAAGATCCAATGCAGCCGCTACCTCTAGTCACGCACACCACCTCACCCTCTTTCGCCGTTTGGTTCTCACTTCCCACTCTTTACACTCACTCACTGCCAAACTGTATGGGACTAGTATGGTATATGTTACGAGCACGTTGCAAGTAGTGCATGTTGCTAATTTAACTCACTAAGTCAACTCACTGAGTCAACTCGGTGGTTATCAAATTTGGTCCATTAACTTGGTTGCAAAGGGGAGTTGTGGATAGCTACATGTTTTAGAGGTTACGTATTTGATGTTACTGAATGGTTTAGGTTTGCTTAGGATTGTTGGCAATCAAATAAAACTCTGTTTTGGGTGCTGTCCAACAGAGCAATTGTTTAGGGATTATCTTTAGGAATTGTTGTTTGTTTAGGAGTTGTTATTTACTTAGGCTAGTTGCACTCAATCTCTTTTGGATGAAGTTGAGTTATTTTATACTTCTTCTTTCTGTAAATTG
The DNA here is from genome assembly GCA_907173295.1 of Fagus sylvatica. Classification (NCBI taxonomy): domain Eukaryota; kingdom Viridiplantae; phylum Streptophyta; class Magnoliopsida; order Fagales; family Fagaceae; genus Fagus; species Fagus sylvatica. The sequence continues at coordinate 35,925,541 of OU015768.1, read as the reverse complement.
CTTGGCTTGGCTATTTAAAGCCTACGATTAATGAAAGAATGCTATCAAATTATTTAGAAAAATATCCCAAATGACTCCATAGACGACCATTAGCAAAACCATTCAAATGTAGAAGAAGTTTAATTGTTTAACTGTATTAATGCCAAAGGTAGAAGAGCCAGCTTAATGCTGGGTTTGTCGAAACAATATCAGTCAGATGAAAAAAGAAAATTATCCAGCAAATTAAAGAATACAAGTATCTTTCCAGGTTGACAACGTATTTGGTAGTAAGGAAACAATGAATCTCAGCAAAATCCATGTATAAGAATGTTATTAAAAAAAATACAATAAAGAACACATGGTACTACAAAGTTTACACACCGACATTTTCTAACTTCTTGTGTGTGTGTATGTGTGTTTTTTGTTAATACTATAATGTTATTTGTAGTCTTTAATCGTGGATACTGTTTAATACTATCATGTGTTTGTATACTATTAGTGTTAATATAAATTTATTTAGTGTTAATACTATAATGTTTGAAAATAAAAATAAAATCTATATAATTAGTTTATAAATATCAATATTAAGATTTTCAAGTGTGAGTAATTAATGGAAAAATCATCCACAGTTGATGCATATACTAATTTAACTTGGCTCTCCCTAGAAAAAAAATTTCGCTTCACTACTGCCCATATGGCAAATCAAGGGCCCACTTCCAATCCATGGACTATGTTAATTACATTAAAGATTGAATGTATAATTTCAACCGGTCATTTCCTTTTAAAATAATAATAAATAAATAAAATTGTGCTGGTATATTAAAATGTTGATGCTCTAACGAAAAGTTTGAAAGACTTTTTTTTTTGAAGTGCCGTTTGGATACTTGGATTTGGATTTGGATTTGGATTTTAAATCAATAGATTTGAAATGCCTTGATTTCAAATCCATTGATTTTAAAATTTCTTGTTTGGTTCTATTTTGTACCAAGGAGGATTTGAAATTCAGAATTTTAAAATCTAGGTTGCATTTGGATACTTGAATTTGGATTTGGATTTAAAATTTTTGAATATTTTAATAACTTATAAATTTGGATTTAAAATCCTCACTTTGTCTTCATTATCTTCTCCATTAATCAATAAAGACTATTATTTTTAAGATATGAAAAATAATTAACATGAAAACAATCATTTTAAAAATTAGTAGAAACATGCACCTACTAACAAGTAAATTACAAAATTGTAGCTCAATTCATTTGTCATATCTTAACAACTAAAAAGTTTCATGCTTACAATTGTCATCAAAGATAAGAAACATAAAATATGAAGTTTCATGCTTAGAGTTTGTCATCTCTTAACAACTAAGAAGTTCTATATGAAAAGAACCCAAAATAGATGGGTTTTTCACAACATCAAAAATAAAAACAATCTAGCAATTAACACAATGACTAGTTTGGATCAAGTTTAAATTGAATCCACCCCATCTTTTCATCATCTGGAAGAGTTTTAAGAGACTTAAAGTCTTTTGCGCCTCCATGCATTAGCTTGTCAATTATTTTGAACATTTCATATTGAGTGAGCCCAAGCACCTTCGAAACCACTGCACGTATCTCCTCACCGGAAGGTTGTGATTGCTTCTGATTTTTCTTTGCTAACTACTCTTTTAGAGAGGAACAATAGTCTTTTAAAGAAGAACCAATTTCCCCAATAACTTCAACTAGTGGATCTTTCCTACTCTTTTTTCTTTGATGAGACTCACCAACAGAACTTGATACAGAACATTGAATGAGTTGTTGTGCATTAGGAGAATTCACCTCATTTTCTCCTTCCTCTGCCATAGCTTCAATTGCTTCGTCAATATGTTCCGCACCAACACCAATAGCTTTATCCCTCCCACATAATATTACAATGTCCTCCCAATTGTTAATAACTCTATTTCGATAACAACTTACTTTATTATTTTTCTAAGAAAAAACAAAAAAGACAACCATAACATGAATATCAGCTTTCCAAACACTTCAACATATTTCAAGAAAAAATAAAATATAGGGATCCACATGAGTATAAAGCATACCTTAACATAATCATTCCACACTAGGAGGTTATCTGCTGTGACAACAATCATTTTCCTGTCTTCATCCCACATAAGCCCACTTTGATTTTTTATATCAGTAATGATAGCAAAATGTAGTTTCCATGCCTTTAGCCTATTTTTAATATTTTCCTTGGTCAAATTAAGGTTCAACTGAGCATTTATATACTCCATAGCAACTTGGTATGTTGGATCTTTCCAATGTCCATCTTCCTTATTGCCTTGAGCTAATTGATCATATAAGACAGCAGCTAAGGCTTTGTCCATGTCAGTATTCCATTGAACATATTGTCTTGATCCAAATTGTGATCCAGATAAGGATTGTGGTTGCTTGTCTTTTCTTCCCATTTCTATTATATTTTCAAATAATACAAAATTCAATTTAGAAAATTACACATGTAAAAAAAAATATATATATAAACTAACATGTAACAAATAAATACAAAAGGCATAAATAAACTAACATAGATTTAAAATGAACCTAAACAAAATTTCATATCCTTATAATTCAACTTGTACATGTTCATAAATGACAAACATAAATAACAATTACAAAAAGTCTTGATCTTTAAAAATTAAAATCTCAAATGACACGACGACGTCGAGCTTGATACTGCTCAAACATTTCCTCAGCCAAAGCATCTTGAAAGGCAGTCCACTCTGGAGTGACTCTAACATATGTGATGTTTTCTTCTAATGCCTCATTTTCATTTATTGAAGCATTTTCTAACTCAAGATCCTCTTCTCTCAACAAATCATCCTCCTCCATTTCATCCTGAATAAAGTTATGAAGAATGCAACACGCATTAATAATCCTAATTTGAGTCTTCACACTATAAAAACTAGCAGTGCGTAATATTGCCCATCTTTTCTTCAATAGCCCAAAAGCCCATTCAATTGTATTTCTTACAGATAAATGTCAAAGATTAAATAGCTCCTTAGAATTTGTTGGTGTAGTTCCTCTCCACAAATTTAAATGATATCGAGTTCCTCTATAAGGAGCTAAAAATCCTAGACCATTTGTGTACCCAGAATCCACAAGATAATACCTACCTATTAATCTAATAAATTATTACAACAATGTATTAAATATACTAAATAGTAGTATTAAAAAATAAAAAATAAAAACTCGTAAAATATTAAACCTACTTGATGGTACTTCTAGGCAACTTGGCCGATTCAAAGCATCACGCAACACTTGAGAATCTCAACACTCGAGAATCTGCTGCAGATCCCTCCCAACTAGGTAATACGTAAATGAACTTCATATTAGAATCACAAACTCCTAAAACATTTGAAGTGAGCTGGCCTTTCCTATTCCGATATCTACCTTGATCTTCTATAGAAACTGTTAATGGGACATGTGTTCCATCAAGGGCTCCTAGTGCTCCCTAATAAGTATGATAAATACGTATAAATATAGGCAAGAAATACTTTAATAAAAAAAAAATTAAAATAGATTTTTAAATACCTTGAACCACTTCCATTGATCATCTTCTTCATAATGAACTGAATGATCTTGTTTAATGTACTTCTTGCCTATCTTAATTACAGCTTGTAAGACAGTATGAAATTGTCTACTTATAGTTTCCCCCAAACGAGCATACATAGCTTTAATTGTTCTATTCTTGAGGTTATGAGCAAGAATATGTAAAAATAATGCTACAATTTCCCTAATTGTAACATTTTTTGTCGCAACCAATCCACCCTCATCACTCAGAATGTGACATAACTTGTTAAACCCATGTATGTTTATACGTAACAGTTCTTTGCAAGTAGTTTCATGAGTGAGAGATCCCATCCAAAGTCTCCTATGAAAAATCTTCTCTTCAATTTCACTTCTTGAAAGTTCTTTCACGAGATACTTCCTATGAGAGCATATTCCAACAAGCATAACAAAAAACCCCACTAGCATAGGAAAAAATCTCATCGCCTCTTCCTCATATATATCCATATCATCTCTACTACGTTTTCTTTGGATACACATATCTCTCCCATTGTTGGCCATTTTTATATCTGTTTATTATTTTAAAAATATCAACTATAGAATTATCCCAAAAAAGAAAAAGAAAAAAATACAACTAAAGAATAAGAAGAAAAACAAGGGAAAAGGCTTATTGCATATAGTGGTAGCTAGAGTAGATTTTTGTAACTACTAATATCCAATATGCACCATTCAGCAAAAAAAAAAATATATATCCAATATGCACCAAATTGCACATTCCCTTTCTGCTTGTAATTGGGATATCTTCACCAATCAAATAACAAATGGGGTTTCTTCTATGATTCTAGATTAACCCCCTCTCTCAAAAATCATGACTTGTTGACTCTAGTCCTTTATGGACCTTGGTCATCATCATCACCCCAACTAAGCTAGGTTGACTCCAGGTTATATAAATTTTTTTTTGTCTCAGTCCTTGTACAGTGAAGGAGATTACAAAGAAATACATCAAATTCAAAAATAAATAAATAAATTGTTTTTTTTTTTCTTACACAATAAAGTTCCAAGTTTACTAATTTATCATTGCCAAATTCCAAGCAAACCTCTATATCTAATGAAAAAAGAAAAAAGGAAGCAAAATTTTCCACAACTAAACCCATCACCACCCACAAACCATGTTCCTCCTCAGTGTACCGTGCATGTTTATTCATCTAATTTTCCACCACCAAACGAGGACTACTCCAACAACAAGCACAAGCAATTAAATTCCAATATAGTACCTAAACCATATGAACCAACACCATACAGCATCGTCGTTATTAATTCACAACCAAACCCTTCAACATCACCAAGCCAATGCGGCTTCTCATACCACAATGTTTCAGAACCAATAAGAATAAGAATAATTAGTTTTGTTTTGGCTAAATGAGAATAATTATTTTTTTTCTTACACAATAAAGTTCCAAGTTTACTAATTTATCTAACTGAAAAAAAAAAGGAAGCAAAATTTGACAGCAAACACAAATCATGAAGATACAAAACAGAAAGCAATAAAATTACAGAAAAAGCATCATCACCTAAAGAAGAGAGCAGAGAAGAAAAATTTGACTGCAAACGCATATCATGAAGATACAAAACAGAAAGCAATAAAATTACAGAAAAAGCATCATCACCTATAGAAGAGAGTAGAGAAGCAGAATCCAAATATACAAAATCAAACACCCCAACGTTGAGACATTTTATCAAACACTTTGTATACAAAATGCAAATATACAAATCAAACTAAACCCACACAAATCAAACAAACCCTATATACAAACATAAGCATTTTAGGTGCACAAAAACACAACATAGAGATAGACCCACAAAAAAAAAAAAAAAAATGCAAGCTGAATCTGTACTATTACAGAAACCAAAGATTGAATTGGTCTCACAGAAAAAGTGCCACAACAGTGCCTACCTAGAAATTTGGTAAAACCCCAAAAACCCTTCAGAACTCATTTTTTGAACTCACCAATACATGTGCTTAATTCTGACCTTCAGGGATAGTTGGAAGAAAAACTAAAATGGCGAAGTGAGAGAAGAGAGAGGTGAAGTGAGTGAGAGAGAAAGAAAGAGGCGAAGTGAGAGAGACATACCTGAAAGCCGGTGTGAGCGTGACTGCGTGAGGGAGACTCGAGCAAGAGGCATGGAGCGGAGAGAGGATTTCCCAAATTCCTAACAATACAAGTCATTTGAAATCCATGGATTTGGGCATTTGAAATCCAGAATGGATTTGGCCCAAATCTAAATCCTAATGGTTTTAAGTCATCCAAACAAAGAATTTGGATTTGGACTCTCAAATCCAAATCTCTGGGCCCAAATCCACCCCATCCAAACAAAACATTGTTAAAATTTGAAAAATGGTTTACGAAATTTTTTTTCATAAACCATTTTCCAAAAACGCACGCGTCACCCTCCACTCCTTCTACTCTATCTTTCACACAACACTGTAAAATGTTTTCCGAAACATTTTCCGGAATGCAACCAAACACGGAATAAAAAAAATCATTTTTCCTGAAATCATTTTCATTTGAGAACATTTTACAATAGAAAATATTTTACAATGAAACAAAGGGAAGTAGGAGTAAAAATGTCTTTTTCCTTTTCTTTCCTTTCTCTCCTTCTCTCTCCTCTCTCATCAAAGCTCCTCCAATGCCAGAAATTGAAATCTAGCATCACTAATTCCCGTACCTCCTCTTCTCCACATTGGTACGATTTTTACGCTTTTTAGGTAACCCCTTTCTTTTTTTAATGTTAACATTGCTTTATTTCATTTTTTTTTTAATGTTCGTCTTCAAGTCAAAATGGCCAGAATATTATAAGAACAAAAAGATAGTTACTGTAACCATCAAATCTATCACTGCTGCGGTATTATTGTCAAATTTTATGTAGTTTTTGGCACAATTTAAAGAATGTCAAGCATTTCAAGGAATTCTCACATCTGGTTGCAGCAACTAAGGTCTCAAAGGGAAATAGCTTCTGTTCATGTTGAGCAAACTTCACCAAATCTTCTTCATTGCTTTGCTCAGATCAATGATTCACAACAGAACAAGAACAGTGATAATAGATATCATGGCAAAATCACAAATAAAAAAAAATAATAATAAAAAAAAAAAACAATATGCAAAAAATAGGAACTGTGTTTTGCTTGTTACCTTTGCTTGAACCGATGTGATGTTCTTGAAGAGATTCATGACAAAATTCTTCGACCTGTTCTAGTTCATGGCTTACTCTGATTCCCAAAACTAGGCCATGAAAGATAAAAAAGCAGATGACGTTTTCTTTCTTCTTTTCTCCGACTTATATATGGAATTTTGTTTACCGATGCAATTGATTTCTTGGATTTTGAGAATTCGTAATGGGGATAACAACCTAAGATTTTTTTTTTTTTTTTTTTTTTTTTTCGGTGGTTTTGTGATGATAGAGAATTAAAAAATTTTCACAGCTCTGTTTCTGTAACTTTTATAGGAAGTTACCTTATTCACTAGCACATATCCCTCGATTCTACAGCCTCCAGCCGATGGTGCCGTATTTTCGTACTTATCCTCCAAAGCTATCTTCTGAAAATCTACAAACATACTTGGTGATGTAATGATGTTGGATCTCAAATTCTAGCATTGGAGGAGGTGTGATAAGAGAGGAGAAAGAAAAGAGAAAAAGACAAATAAAAAGACATTTTTATCCTTATTTTTAACGGAAAAACATTGAGATAGGTTACTAATGTTAACAAAATGAACCACAGGTAGGTAAAGTATTAGTTTTCAAAACACGGATAAGCGACATGCAAACGGTCCTAACCACAAGTGGATACTTTCCCCTATTTATAAACACCTTCTTTTTTTTCTTTTTTTCTTTTTTTAAATCTATACTAATCAATATATATATATATATATATATATATATAAGCAGAAACCTTTAACTGAGATTCTGCCAAGTGTCTTACAAACTGATATGGCACTGATGTGGCATACTAACACATCAACAATTAAAACACCCAATTAATATGTCAGCCATAGCCAAAAAAAAAACCATCGACGTATCTCTTGGTCAGTGCCCTGTTCGATAATATGACTCTTCCCATTTAAAAACTTCCCACATTTATTCCACATTACTCCATATTTATTTTCCCTATCTACAAACAGGTTATTCTTTGGAGGTTTTAAAGCCATCAATAATGTCTCTCTCTATATATAAACAATCAGGTCTGTATTTCCTTCCATGTGGCTTTTTACCAATTCACAACGACATACGCGCACGAATGGAGTCACAACCCTCATTCTGTCGATGCCGTCGTCGTTGACAACAACATTGAATCTGAGGCCAATCCCAACGCCATGAATGAGACCAACTTCAAATGTTGTCCAACAATCACCACCAATCTCGCCAGATTTAAATGATCTATTCTCTCACAGGTGTCCTCTCTCACTTTCTCTCTCTCTTTTGAGCACCTGCAAGGATTTTGCATTATCTATTTTTGGTTTCTCAATTCCCCTTAATGTGTTCGATCAAATGCTTTAACCAAAATTTACGTCACTAATCGGCTTTTGGTTTTAGATGAATGAATGTCTTTTTTTAATAAGCTTTTGGGTGCTCAAATTTTGCAGGTATTTTTTTTTATTTTTTATTTTCTTTAAGTTTGTGGGTGTTTTTGCTTTGGTCATGTTTATATGTAAGAATAAGAATAGGGAAATTTGTGTTTTTTCTTTTACAAATTCATTTTGTTTGCTGGGTTACCCAATTTGACACTTCACTTATATCAAAAAGCACATACAGTGAAGAAAGAAAGTTAAATGCGTAGAAGAGGCTGTGTAGTCTATAACCTCTTCATAGATATAGGGTTAGATATTGGTTGGAAGGTGTTGATCCATTGTTGGCTGATTGGGGAATCTCATATGATTTTGTAGGAGCAACTGCCAACTTTTATTCTTATTGCTCCCCATAAATATTCATTTTTGTTGTAGTTTTTTATTTTATTTTATGTGTTAGTAGTATCATAAATATTTTGACATACATCCTATATCTTAGCCTTTTATGAAGGCCTGAAGGAAGCTATTGCTATGAATATATTTTTCTTGAGGATGATTCTTCTATCATTGACTAGGTGAGGACTGGTGGGATTAAAAGAGAAAGGAAAAAAATAGGGTGAAGTATGGTTGTTGGCAATTTGACTTTATATGTATCAAAACTAATATTTGCAAATACATTTATTTATAGCTATTGCAATTTTTTTTTTAATTTTTCTTTATTTCATTCCATTTATAATTTATTATATGTTATTCCATTTATACTTAAATGGCCATACAATATTTATTCCATTCAAATTTATGTTTTGTCAATTTTTGGAATGGTTAATGGACTTTCAATTTCCTTTTTGAATTAAAAAATTTCCTTTTTTGTTGTTCTTTTTTTATTTCTTTTCATTTTTGCAATTTCCTTTATTTTTCCGATGGCTTTCTTACTGTTTGTATCTGAAACTCTTTCAATGGGTGCACGTAAAGGTGTTGGCCAAATTAGAAATTCTGGAGTCTAATGCGGTATGTTACTATGTTACTACGGAGTCTAATCCTTTTGTTTCATTTACACTTGTGGGTTTATTTTGTCTTGATGTCTATACTTTTATTAGTGTTTTGTTTTCTCAGCTCATTAGCATGCGAAAGTGATGTGTGAAAAGTAATAATTGTTTCTCAACTTTGCTTCGCATACTAGGATTCTTTTAAATCAAAGGATGGCCCACATAAGGGATGTCATGGATGCTGTGTATTTGCTGCCATAAACTTCACATTTGGGTATTGGTCCTATTTGATTTTATTGTTGGTTTTAGTTGGGTTTTGATTTACCAGTTTGTTTGTTTAACTATGTAATGGCCAAGAAGTTTGGCAATGGGTGTATGAAAGAAACGTTGCTTGGCTTTGTTTTAAAACAAAAAAAATAAATAAATAAATAAATTCATTGTTGAATTGACTAAAACCCTACAGATAAGGATAATCATAGATGGGAAGGAGTTAAAATAGGAAAAAAAAAAATTGGGAGGCATATTCTGACGTGAATTTTTATGTAAATAGGAGTTTGAGGATAGAAATAATTGGAAGCAAGGGGAAAGAAACGTGGGAGAGAGAAAAAAGAGGGGAAGGCAAAAAATAATAAATAATCAATTAGAATAATTGTGGTGACAAATATTTGTAAGGGAGAGAAAAAACGTGGGAGAGAGAAAAAAGAGGGGAAGGCAAAAAATAATAATTAATCAATTGGAATAAATGTGGAAAGAAATAATTGGAAGACAAAGAGTGATAAGTGATAATAAATTGTCAAACCGTTTAAAGATAGAAATTAATACCACTCTTAGAGGAATTTTTAAATTTATTTTTTTATTTTTTAAATTTGTATAAAGACTAAAGTATAATTAATATGTTAAAGATAAAATGATAATTTTTTTACTTACAGATTTTAACTAAATATTTTCCTATCATTTAAAATATTCTAACAAATTTTTATACATGACAATTTTTTAGGAAGTAAAAATCTGCGCATCGCGCAGGTCCCAAGACTAGTATATAAAAAACGAAGTGCTCTCAATTAATTAGTCCTCCTCCCATTTAGTACATCATACAACTGATTCGTTAGGGTTTAATTGAGTAATTAATTTATTGCAATTTTAAATCACTCAATACTAATTGATCAACTTTACGGTCACAACACTTTTACAATAATGTTGAGTCAACCAGTCTCACAACAATACTGAGTTAACAGGTTTTTATAAGTTTTCATTTGAACTCACAACTAACATCGCTTTATTATCTATCATTTATACCTTAACACCTCAACATTATTGATACTAATATATAAAAACAAAAGCCTTTGTAATTTTCAGCCCTCCTCCCATTCGCCACCTCATCAATGCAAAAACGGAATCAAATAAAATTTTCTACTTTATTGCATTATAAATAGACGTTTATTTGTATTCAATTGATTTGTTGCCATTTAATTGATTACTTTATGCATTTTTAAATTACTCAATACTTCTGAGTGCCCTAAGGGATACCTTTGCAATTAATTTAGTCATCTTCCCTTGTAGTACCACATCATACAATTGATTTGTTGGCGTTTGATTGAGTATTTTATTGCATTTTTATGGTGATTAGAAAAAGAAAAAAAGGTCCACTAGGCATTTGGTCCAGTGGTGCAGTCCTCTTCTTTTGATCCCCACTCCTAAAAGGCGTAAGTTCGATCTCCCACATATACAAAACTAGTCGCAAACCCGTGCGATGCACAGGAAAATTATTGAAAATAAAATCTAAATTAATTTTGATTCCTTTTACTTCTTTTGTTGAATATGTATTTTTTTCTTTTGTGTAGTTCGAAATGTTGTAGGCAAGATCAATAAAGAGATTTTACGGATCAGATTTAGGATAGATCTTACTTTTTGGTTAAAAAAAATAACTATAAAAGTATATTTACCACAAGATAATTAAAAAATCTAATATAATGTAATTTTTATCATCAATTCACCCAAAAATAAAAAATAAAAAAAAATAAAAGAAAAAAAGAGTGATTCTTATTATACAAACTGAAAAACATATGATACGACGTCTACTCACTGCAAATATCCCAGTTGCTTCTAACCACCACATTATTATAACACAACTACCTATATCATTATCACATTCTCTTTTCTCACCTTCTTCAAGCATTTAAGGAGAAATAATGCAGAGCATACTACTATACCTATCCTAGTTTCTTCAGGCCGTGACACCATTTTCTTTCACCTCTTTAGCTAATGCCTTATCATCTTTCACAACTTCAACACCATTCTCTTTCACTTCTTTAGCCAATGACTCATCAACTTTCACGTCTTTTTCAGCAGCATCTTTCTTCTCTTTCTCTTCTTTCTCCGCCTTTAACCGCGCCTCTTCCTCAGCCTTCTTTATTGCTTCCTCCTTGGCCGTCTTAATAGCTTCAATCAATTTCTCCAAACATGTGTCAGCATCTTCATCCAGAGACTTAGGCATCAAATTCTCAGCAACATCAGCAGGAGTCATTTTGGTTTCTTCCAACATGTGGCCAATAGTCGCAAACAAGTGGTGCGAGTCCACATCCAAATAATTCTTAGCAAGCACCTTGAATGCTTCAAAGCCACAATAAGACAATTCTATGTGCTTGTCCATTCGTCCCCTCCTAATAAGAGCCGGATCAAGCTTCTCCACATAATTGGTACTGAAAATAATTAGTCTCTCGCCCCCACTAGCCGACCAAAGCCCATCTATAAAATTCAACAGCCCAGAGAGAGTGACCTTGCTACTGCTTTCTTCTTCTCCTTTCTTCATTTTACTAACAGGATCCTTTGGTTCCTCATCCTTCTCTTTCTCCTTTTTCTTCATTCGTTGACCTGTAAGATCAAGCGAGCAATCAATATCTTCAATCACAATGATAGACTTACTTGTCGTTTCGATCAAAAGCCTCCTCAGCTCCGTGTTGTCCTTAACCGTGGTTAATTCAAGATCATAGATATCATACATCAAGAAATTAGCCATGGCAGCAATCATGCTAGACTTCCCAGTTCCTGGAGGACCATAAAGGAGATAGCCACGTTTCCAAGCCTTGCCAATCTTGGCATAGTAGTCTTTACTCTGGCTGAACTTAGTAAGGTCATTGATGATTTCTTCCTTTTTCTTTGACTCCATGGCCAAAGTATCAAAAGATGCTGGGTGCTCAAAAGTCACGTGGCTCCATTTTTTTGATCTGTAACCATTCCAATTCTGGCTAGGATTGTTCGTGCACAGCTTCCTTTGTCGGTTTTTCAAAGTGATTGCTTTCCCTTGTTGCAGTACATGATTGATGTAAGTCTTACAGACAAAGTCTCGGTGAGACTTGTGGAAAGTGAGCTTGTAAAACCTCTTCTCCTCCATCTCCGGAAAGAAAGAAATTGACTGTGTTCTTGGGGCGTTTTTCGTTACAGTCCACCAAAGCTTGACCCCTTCAAAGATATCTGCAACCTCTTCGTTCTCGTCCATGCTAAGTTGTACAGGTTGAGTGCTGTCTTTGATAACAACTGCTTTAAGATTTTTAGCTTCACTGGAGGATTTGGTACTGAGGTATGTTTCAATGGCAGCATAGGCTTCACTACGCTTGAGAAACTCGCCAGTGAATTCATTGAACCTAATTTGGATATAGGGGTACACATAACTCACCAATTTTTTATTATAACTCATGATTAAGATACGAAGATGATAAGGGAAATATTTGTCAAACATGGCCCAAAGAAACATTATGCTCGCAATCAGCGAGCCTAGTTGAGTCCATGTTTCCCCCATCATCTTCATTTTTTTCTTTTCTGAAATTGTTAGAGAAGAATGGTTGCTCATGAAAGAATAATGCCGAGCCACATTATATAGAAAAATGTAGAGCTAGCTGAGTGTTATTAACTTATTTTTTGGTAGACCAAAAAAGTCTCGGGTCTTTCTTTTCTTTTATTTTTTAAAGAAGTCGACGTAGAGTTACCTCTTGTGCAACCACACTTTAGATACTAGGGAGTAGGGACCATTCAGACCGGCCAGTCTTCGTCCTTCTTTAAAACAAAAGTAATTGGTTTTTTTGTGTGTGTTTATGAGTCACTACCAGAGTTGCTTGCTAGTCGCTATTAGCCCTCCATCTTTGACCTTAATCTTAACCTGTTGCAAAAGACTTTGACCTCCCATTACAGAACACTCCTATAAGGAAGAAAAAAGAAAAAAAAGAAAAAAAAAAGTATTCACCTTAGTGGTTAAGCTTAGCATTAATATTGGTCCTGCATGTGTCATGTGTGTGATCACTGTGATGTCCAGAGCTTTTCGAGTTTCTGACTTCCTGACTATTAACTCGTGTGTGTGGTGGTCCTCCGTCCCATGCAGGGGAAAATTCCTTAAGGATGCCTTAAGATGCTAGTTAATGTTGCTCAGAAGTTTTGAATTCTAGAACTCATGAATGATGCCTTAGAAATCATTAGATAAATTTCTTGGGGTTTCAATCACTTATGTGTGCTTGGATGAATTTATTTTTATCTGTTCATTTTATTTAATGTACGAAAATACAACAGTACCTTGAAAATTATGATATTTTTCAAAGTTGTACATTCTAATCAAGATGATTATAAATTTATCCAATCCAACATTTTTGCTTTAATATTTCTACCTCATAGAACCAGCACACATACACGCAAATAAAAATAAAATAAAATAATTTGGTAAAATGCTCTTAAAACCCTTGAATTTTGGGAAATAGGATCCTCTTCATTTGAAATGAAATGGAGAGAGTCTATTCATGGTTCAGATTAAATATTACGAAGCTAACAGTGTACAGTCTGCTACATCATTTAAAATTTTAAATGACGTGGCTATATGTACACTGTTAGATTTATGAGATAAAATCTAAACCATGAAATAGACAAATGAAGAGGTTTCCAAATGGAGAGGATCTTATTCCGAATTTTGGAGTTGTTGCAATTAGACTCCCTGTAATTTTTTTAGTCAATTTAGAATTGGAATTTCATGCCAAATAGCTCCTTCTAGCTCATTTTGTCATTGTGCCATCCAAAAAGGAATGTCAGTAAGCATGTGACACAAATGTGTCATTGGAAAATGAGAGCCAAAATAACGTTGGGATAAAATTAATTTTTGAAACGGAAAGTAAAGACACAAATCTCTTAGGCCCTCTTTGGTACACCGTTTTCAAAACGTATTTTCGTGTTTGTAAATCAAAATTCACAGATCCTCCTAAAAAAATTTGTGTTTAGCACACCGATTTCAGTTTTGTTCTTAAAAACTTTTTTTTGTGGGTCCCACGTTGTTTTTCGAGACAACCATGAGCTGTTTTTCATTATTTGTTTTTGATTTCATTTTACTGTTCACACATTAAATAAATATAATAATATTTTTTTAATAATATATCAACGACTCTTCTCTCTCTCTCTCTCTCTCTCTCTCTCTCTCTCTCTGTTGTATTTCATCCTCGACAGTCAACTCTCTCTGTTGTATTTCATCCTCGACAGTCAACTCTCTCTGTTCTTCATTGCAAGTCACAGTGGTGGGTTGGGCTCACGGTGGACTCACGTAATAGGTCAAGGTGGACTTGCGCAGTGCAGTGACGAAGGTTTGGGTTTTTTATTTTCATTTTTTATCTTGGTTGCAGTGGGTTGAAATTGGGTTGTTGTGTGTTGTGACTTGGTTTTTGTGGGTTGTAGTTGATTTTGTGTGGTCGCAGTGCCTGGGTCTAGTGGGTTCGCAGTGGTTCGGGTGAAGATTTTGGTTGTGGGTTGTTGCGATTTGGTTGTTTGGGTGATATTTTGTTGGATTAACGACAGTTTGGGTGATGATTTGGGTTTGGGTGTTATGGGTTATTGTGATTAGGTCAACGGTGGCCGGTTGCTGCAATTGGGTCAATAATGGGTTCATCGGTATCTAGGTCTTAGTCGCAGCGCCTGTGTCTTGGTCACGGTGGGTTTACAGTGTTGATTATTATTGTTGCTTGTCGGTATATGTTGTTGTTTACTTCTCTGGTTGTGTTGAATTGGTTGAATTAAGATAATAATAGAAAATAAAATAAAACCATGACTGAAAACATATGAGAAAATAGGTGTCAAACACAAATTTTTTTTTCAAAATCAAATTCAAATCAGATTTGTAGTTCCATCTTGAAAACTTAAAAATTCACGAAACGAAAATATAAAACGAAAACATGTACCAAATAAGTCCTTAGAGCATTCCCAATGGACATGCTAAAAGCTAAAATAAACCCAAATTTAGCTCACAAGCCCAAAAATGGGCTCCCAACGGACGAGCTCCAGCCAAGGCAAAATGAGTTTTTGCTACAATTGCAGGGCATTTATGCCTTGCACTGTTCATTTGCTACTTTATTTTTTTATTAATTTCTCTTCTGTTCTACTCTTCTCTCTCTTCCTTTTTTCTTTCTTCCTTTTTTCTTTCTCTGTTCTGCTCCTCTCTCCCGTGGCTGTGATCGGATCGGTGGAGACGTGACCGGATCGCTGGAGATTTGATCGGATTGGTGGAGATTTGACCGGATCGCTGGAGGTTTGACCGGATCGCTGGAGAGCTAGAGACGTGACCGGATCGCTAGAGATAGAGAGGTGTCCTTCGCCTCGTGGCTGAGCCGTCCGTCGGCCTCCACCTTCATCCGTTGGCACCGAAATTACAGACCCACGCCCACAGCCACAACGGCAAGCTTTGGCATTTGGAGAAGAGAGAGAGAGGTGAAAGGAAGAGAGAGAAGAGAAATATAAGTTATTAAAAAAATAATTAAAAAAATAATATTTTAATAAAATAGAGTTAAAAATAGAGTATCAGATGAGAGTGTTTTGAAAAATGGTAAGCTAAAATAGAAAAAGTAGGGCCTTAAGCCAAATTTTAGCTTAAATTTTAAGCAGTCCGTTGGGAATGCTCTTAGTTTCATCATAGAGAAAGACCTAAGCATCCTCTTGACCAATTCCACTTGATTCAAAACCCGAGAAGTGGATCTCGGACCCATGCCATCGCAATTTCGTCTCTTTCTTGCTGGTTGTTCTTTCCTTATATTTTTAACCAACAATTTTGCTAGAGTTAAATAACGTTATTTTATTCCATAGGTTTAAAGGTGGATATTTTTTTCACGCTGATGGCCACAGATTTGTAAAAGTTTTATTGTTTGTTATATGAATCTTCACAGATATTATTTTCATAGCTGTGAAAATTGTCGTGACTAGAATTATTGATAACTTTTTACTTTAATGCTACCTATTCTGATATTATATATTTTTTGTTTGTTCACCGACTAGTAGTTGAGTAAAGTTTGGTCTAGTTTTGGATGTAGACAGGATGGGTATTAATCATTTAATTTTCCTCATGTAGTTCTTAATTGATTACAGATTTGGTACTTTGAGTCTTTGACAACTATCAGCTCCTCCACCTCATTGCGCAGCTTACCATCTACTTGCTTGAGAAATTATTCATTCCTTCTGTTGGCCTTCCTTACCAATACAAATAATTATTGTGGATTTCGATGATTACGTGACTCCTTAAAATTAGGAATTAATAAGAAGGAGGATCACGTGGCTATCCTCCCGTTGTAATAAATAATTTCTCAACCTTTTGGTCCCACGACAAAACGCTAAAAAGTGGTACTCTTTGAGGCGTGGAAACATAGATACATGTGGCTCAAACGGAAGACTCTACAATTATAAATAGATGTTTATTTGTATACAATTTGTTAACATAAATAGAGGTTTATTTGTATACAATTGATTTTTCTCTTTAAATCACTCAATACATTTTCCATTTTGAAGTTAGTTCTTTTGTACATAATACTTATAAACACTTTTTTTTCTTTCTTTTATCTGTACTAATATATAAAAAATGGAGTGCTCTCAATTAATTCAGTCCCTCTCCCATTTAGTACATCCTGTCATCATACAATTGATTCGCTGGGTTTAATTGAGTACTTTATTGCAATTTTAAATCACTCAATACTAATAGATCAACTTTACAAACAAAACATTTTCACAATAATACTAAGTCAGCAAATTTTCACAACAATACTGAATTAGTAGGTTCTTATAAATTTTTATCTAAACCCACAACTGACATCTTTTCATTATCTATCATTCATACCTTGGCACCTCAACATTATTCTAAAGGTGTTGTGTCCTTAATTTTATTGATACTAATATATAAAAACAAAAGTCTTTGTAATTTTCAGCCCTCCTCCCATTCGCTACCTCATCAATACAAAAACGGAATCAAACAAAATTTTCTACTTTATTACATTGTAAATAGACGTTTATTTGTATTCAATTGATTTGTTAACGTATAATTGAGTACTTTATTGCATTTTTAAATTACTCAATACTTCCAAGTGCCCTAAGGGAATCCTTTCCAATTAATTTAGTCATCTTCCCCTGTAGTACTACATCATACAATTGATTTGTTGGCGTTTAATTGAGTATTTTATTGCATTTTTATGGAGATTAGAAGGAAGAAGAAGAAAAAATAAAAAATAAAAAACAGAGTGGCTCTTATTATACAAACTGAAAAACATACAAAGTCTACTCACTGTCACTGCAAATATCCCAGTTGCTTCTAATCACCACATTATTATTACACAACTACCTATATCATTAGAAGAAATAATGCAGAGCATACTACTATACCTATCCTAGTTTCTTCAGGCGGTGACACCATTTTCTTTCACCTCTTTAGCTAATGCCTTATCATCTTTCACAACTTCAACACCATTCTCTTTCACTTCTTTAGCCAATGACTCATCAACTTTCACATCTTTTTCAGCAGCATCTTTCTTCTCTTTCTCTTCTTTCTCAGCCTTTAACCGCGCCTCTTCCTCGGCCTTCTTTATTGCTTCCTCCTTGGCCATCTTAATAGCTTCAATCAAATTCTCCAAACACGTCTCAGCATCTTCATCAAGAGACTTAGGCATCAAATTCTCAGCAACATCAGCAGGAGTCATTTTGGTTTCCTCCAACATCTGTCCAATAGTTGCAAACAATTGGTGTGAGTCAACATCCAAATAATTCTTAGCAAGGACCTTGAATGCTTCAAATCCACAATAGGACAATTCTATGTGCTTGTCCATTCTTCCCCTCCTGATTAGAGCTGGATCAAGCTTCTCCACATAATTAGTAGTGAAAACGATGAGTCTCTCTCCCGCAGTACTAGCCGACCAAAGACCATCTATAAAATTCAACAACCCAGAGAGAGTGACCTTACTTCCGCTTTCTTCTTCTTCTTTCGTTATTTTACTAACAGGATCCTTCGTGTCTTCATCCTTCTCTTTCTCCTTTTTCTTCTTTCGTTGACCCGTAAGATCAAGCGAGCAATCAATATCTTCAATCACAATGATAGACTTACTCGTTGTTTCGATCAAAAGCTTCCTCAGCTCCGTGTTGTCCTTAACTGTGGTCAATTCAAGATCATAGATATCATACTTCAAGAAATTAGCCATGGCAGCAATCATGCTAGACTTCCCAGTTCCTGGAGGACCATAAAGGAGATAGCCGCGTTTCCAAGCCTTGCCAATCTTGGCATAGTAGTCTTTACTCTGGGTGAACTTAATAAGATCATTGATGATTTCTTCCTTTTTCTTTGACTCCATGGCCAAAGTATCAAAAGTTGTTGGGTGCTCAAAAGTCACGTGGCTCCATTTTTTTGATCTGTAACCATTCCAATTCTGGCTAGGATTGTTCGTGCACAGCTTTCTTTGTCTATTTTTCAAAGTGATTGCTTTCCCTTCTTGCAGTACATGATTGATGTAAGTCTTACAGACGAAGTCTCGGTGAGACTTATGGAAAGTGAGCTTGTAATACCTCTTCTCCTCCATCTCCGGATAGAAAGAAAATGACTGTGTTCTTGGGGTGTTTTTCTTTACAGCCCACCAAAGCTTGACCCCTTCAAAGATATCTGCAACCTCTTCGTTCTCGTCCATGCTAAGTTGTACAGGTTGACTACTGTCTTTGACAACAACTGCTTTAAGATTTTTAGCTTCACTGGAGGATTTGGTACTGAGGTATGTTTCAATGGCAGCATAGGCTTCACTACGCTTGAGATATTCGCCAGTATATTCATGGAATGTAATTTGGACATAGGGGTACACGAAACTCACCAATTTGTTAGCATATCTCATGATAGAGCTACGAAGATGAGAAGGGAAATATTGGTCAAACATGGCCCAAAGAAACATCACGCTCGCAATCAGTGAGCCTAGTTGAGCCCATGTTTCCCCCATCATCATCATTTTTCTCTAGAAAGCAAACTTTTATGAATTGTTAGAGAAAAATGGTTGCGTATGAAACAATAATGCCGAGCTACATTATATAGAAAAGTGTAGAGCTTAGTCAATGATACGTTCACAATTTGTGGACACAAATATTGACAATTTATGGGAATAAATCTCCACATTTAAGTGGTGTAATGACGTAGGCGGTGTGAAGTGTGAACTTATATTTACATTTATCTACATCTATCTATAAATTAAAACGTATACCTTTGCCTTATACTCTACCTTGTGTCATGTACATGTGTCAAATCTATATATTATGTGGATTATTAATGCCCCATGAAAACCAATAATCTATGCATGTCAATTTTATTAACTACTTATGCATCAATAATAAATGAATCTTTTTATTAAATTATTTTCATATTCCTATATAAGCATGCCCTTACATGTCCATTATTTACTCCTTTAAATGCTCGGTTATTTAATTAAAAAATATGAGTTCTATTTTAGTTAGCTCCACTGATTAAATCTTTGTCGTTGAGCAAAAGACGTAGGCTTGAATCTCGTTTATACTAAAAATCAATTGGTGTCTTAGCTTGATGGTAAGAGCAATAATCATGTAGCAGACGTCATAGGTTCAAATACTATCGTAAATCATAACTAAAAAAAAAAAAAAAAAAACACCCTTATAGCTCAACTGGTTGGCACAACCTGATATTTTCCAATAGAGACATTTAGGGTTCAAATCCCCCTCGCCCAATTATCAAATTATAAATAAAATAAAAAATTAGTTGAAAAATATATTAAAAGACTAATTGAAAAAAAAAATTCCAAAAATGTTTCCTTGGGATTATACCGCTTAAAAGACTAATGAAAAAAAAAATCTTTCAAAAATATTTCGTTGACATTACGTTTATTGGAGAGGCAATTAGCTCATTTAAAATAAAGACCTTTTTTTTTTTAGGAAAAAATAAAGACCTAATGGGTCAGCCACTTCATATTAGATACATGGAATATCTAGGTGTGATATGCCATAAATAATGCTATAAAATGTGGATAGACTTTCTAACCTTTCATCAACAAAAAAAGAAAAAAGGCAATATGGAAGGAGGATCAATGGTACATTCTCTCTGTTGGATCAAGATCTTCTAGAGTTTTTAGGATACTTTACCGAATTGAATTCGTTTAATCTTGACCTTTCATTTTATAATAGATGGTCTAGATTATAACAACTCATCATTACACTACTAAAACTCTTAAAATAATGTTTTTTAAAATTAAAAGCAGTAACTCTTACTTAACACCGTCTCTTTCTTCTCAAAGACGGCACCGGTGATGAATGGCTCTCCTTCTCCGGCGATTTACATCTCTATCTTTCCCAGACCAGTAGTGTAACCTTTCCCTCTTTGCCGTTACACCCTCACTCTGTTTTTTTTTCCTCCACAACCAGATCTTAAGTTTGAAATAATCAAACCATCAACAACACACAACGGGCTTTGAAGATTTATATTTCACAGATTTGTTGATCCCAATCTAATCTATTGGTCCTTTCCATTCCTTCCAGGTTTCAAGACAATAATTTTTTCTCAATTCAAGGTGCATAGTGAAAATACCACTCGTCTATACATCAGCCATGACATACACCATTCTTTATAGATCCACTGCTTCTGGTGTTTTCAGCACTAGCTAGTAGATCTACCAATGCCACGACATTTTGGTTGTTTAATGTAGTTGCTTAGTTTTACTCTCTTCAATCAAACCATTCCTAAAAGAAAGAGTGATACTTGAAAACACATGCAAACAAGGAGAGATGCTCATCATTGGTGCCGCCGTCGTCCGTCGAGAAGGGTTGTCTTTTTGTCTCTACTGTTTTATGTTTTTTTTTTCGTGAGACAATTTTGTCCCTACTATTAACAGAAGTGGAGGGGGAGTTAACCCGTTAAGTCTCAATTAGTGCTTTTAATTTTAAAAATCATTATTTTAAGACATTTAGCAGTGGAATGATGAGATGTTATAATCTGAACCATCTATTATAAAATAAAATATCAAAATTAAAAGAACTCTATTTAGTAGAGTAGCCTAAAAACTCTAGAAGATCTTGATTCATCTTTACTAAAGCATACCCATATGCAGGGGCGGTTACCCTGCCTTTTTAACATTTCCCTTTATAGTTTTATATTATTATTCTTTGTCTCTTTTTTATATTAATATATGTATTTTGTTTTAGGCAAAAATGCACTTTTACTCCTTATATTTTGGAAATGTTCTCACTTTAATCCTTATGTTTTATAATATTTCACTTTAGTCCTTAGTTTTTTTAACATATGTTATATTTTATAGAAGGTTTCAAAAAATTAAAGAAAATAAGAAGGGTAAGGACACAAATGAACCTATATCCAAAAATCAAGGACTAAAATGAAACATTATAAAATATAGAGACAAAAATGAAAACACTCCCAAACTATAAGGACCAAAAGTGTATTTTTGCCTTTGTTTTATTTGTTACCGTTTGTAATCACTTTGTATATTAACTTTATTTGTAGTCTTTAACCGTGGATACTGTTTAATACTATCATGTGTTTGTATACTGTTAGTGTTAATATAAATTTATTTAGTGTTAATACTATAATGTTTGAAAATAAAAATAAAATCTATATAATTAGTTTATAAATATCAATATTAAGGTTTTTAAGTGTGAGTAATTAATGGAAAAATCATCCACAGTTGATGCATATACTAATTTAACATGGCTCTCCCTGGAAAAAAAAATTTCGCTTCACCACTGCCCATATAGCAAATCAAGGGCCACTTCCAATCCATGGACTATGTTAATTACATTAAAGATTGAATGTATAATTTCAACCGGTTATTTCCTTTTAAAATAATAATAAATAAATAAAATTGTTCTGGTATATTAAAATGTTGATGCTCTAACTAAAAGTCTCTAAGGAAAGACATTTTTTTTTGAATTAGTGTTACCACATATATAATTTTGTTGTGGTTTTGTGCTTCACATTTTTTTTTTTTTTTTTGAATAGAAGATAGAAAAATTTTATTGAAAGGAGAGAACGGATAATTACAATCAGTAAAGATTTCTCACAAAGGAGAAAAATCACAACAGACCAGTTACGGCTTAGGCCGTATACACTAGCTGAGGACGTGTGTCAAAAACACAAGCAGGACAAAAAGACAAAAAGCTCACCTAAGCAAAAAGCCAAGACAAAATAAGAGTCAAAGATAAAACTATGGGCACAGAGACATCTTCGCTTTCTTGAACTCATCCACAATAGCCAGACCATTCGACAAAATCACCGCAGGAGGGAGTTGTTGATCCTCGAAGATTACCTTATTACGGGCATTCCAGATCGACCAAGCCACCGCTGCCCACTCAGCTATAGCATTTGAATTGAAATTCTTAAAGATCCACTGCATAAATCCTGAGAACTCCCCCACCTGATTCGGAATTTTTTGGACATGGCCACGGACCAGAGCCCATGAATTACGAGCCAATGGGCACTGCCAAAGGGCATGAATTGTAGTTTCTTCTTCTTGCTGACATATCGCACAGAGGGGGCTTTTGTGGATCTTCCGCCTATGGAGGTTGAAACAGGTAGGCAGGGACTCATGATAAGCACGCCATAAGAAATGTTTGATTTTCCCCGGAATGGCCAGCTTCCATGTCTTTCTCCACAGCCATCGAAGACCCTGAACATTCGAGCACTCACCGTTGAGCGAGCCCCTGTTCTCCCTTTCCAACAGGGCGTATGCCGTCTGGACCGTAAACAAACCCGTTTTTGAGCTTGACCAAGTGGGCTGAGGAGCTCGGCCATTTCCAGAACTCACCCAAGATAGGCCTTTTCGAATAACCTCTCTGCCTGATAAAATGCTCCGCCACAAGAACGATGGGTTATTTCCCAAGCTTGCTTCCATAATAGAGCAGTTTGGGAAGTAACGAGCTTTGAAAACTCTATAGAACAGAGACTGCTGGTTCTGGAGAAGACTCCAGCACTGCTTTGCAAGCAAAGCCAAATTGAACATATGCAGATTTCGGAAGCCAATACCTCCATCGATTTTTGCAGTGCACAATTTATCCCATCTAATCCAGTGAAGCTTCCTTTCTTCATTTTTCTGACCCCACCAAAACCGTGCAATCAAGCTATTAATCTCTTCACACCATGTCTTTGGGAGTTTGAAGCAGTTCATAGTGTAGGTCGGGATGGCTTGGGCCACGGCTTTAATAAGAATTTCCCGACCTGCTCTTGAGAGAAATTTCTCCTTCCAGCCCTGTAAACGCTGCACAATTCTTGACTTAAGACTGTTAAAAATTGCTTTTTTGGATCGCCCAATCATAGCTGGGAGGCCTAAATATTTGTCAAAACTCGCAGCACCCTGGGAGCCCCAGAATTCTTGGATCAATGAGCGAGTGGTTGGAGGGGTATTTGTGCTAAAGAAAATTGCCGTCTTTTCTCGGTTGATTTTTTGGCCTGAACTTTCTTCATAAAGGTTGAGGATTGCCATAAACCTCTCACTATCAGCAATAGTAGCTTGGCCAAAGAGGAGGCTGTCATCTGCGAAAAATAAATGAGAAACCCAAGGTCCTCCCCGACTAGTTTGGGTTCCTTTCAGTCTACCAGCTGTGCTTGCCTGTCTGAGTAAAGCGGATAAGCCTTCCGCACACATGAGAAACAAATAAGGGGAGAGAGGATCTCCCTGCCTGATTCCACGAGAAGGAATGATATAGCCTGTAGGAACCCCATCCAGCAAAACAGAATATTGGACTGAACGGATACAAGACATAATCACAGCAACCCACTTGTCAGCAAAGCCCAACTTCCGCATAATGGCTTCAAGAAAATCCCATTCGACACGGTCATAGGCTTTACTCATATCCAACTTGAGAGCCATTTCCCCCCTCTTCCCCTTGCGCTTGCCCTTCAATTTGTGAATAATCTCAAAAGCCACTGACACATTGTCAGTGATAAGTCTCCCAGGCACAAAAGCGCTTTGAAAGTCAGAAATAATCAAAGGAAGCACCATCTTTAATCTATTGGCTAACACTTTCGAAATTATTTTATAAATCACATTACAAAGGCTTATTGGCCGGTAATCGCTCATAAGTTCAGGATTTTTCTTCTTTGGAATCAGAGAGATATGTGTGAGATTAATCTTTCGGAGCATCCTGGCAGAATTTAAAATAGACAGAACAGCAGTGGAGACACTAGGACCTATTACATGCCAAAATTTTTGAAAGAAAAAACTAGACATACCGTCACGGCCAGGTGCCTTAGATGGGTGCATCTGAAAGAGAGCCACTCTAACCTCATCAGCCGTGAAAGGACTAAGCAGCTTGTCATTTGCATCCTGTGTAACAGTTTTTTCAACTGCCATTAATGTCTCATTAATCCGAGTAGGATTTGATGAAGCAAATAATTTCTCAAAATAGCTCACAGCCACTGCTTCCTTTTGCTGATCCGAAGTGCACCACTCATTTTGGTCATTCAGAATGCCCATCATGTGGTTCGTCCGTCTTCTCTGTTGGGCATGGTTGTGGAAATATTTAGTATTGCTATCTCCTGCTGCTAACCACGTCATACGTGAGCGCTGTCTCCAGTGCAGTTCTTCACTCAACAATAATCTGTTTATTTCTGCCTTTGTAGCTGCAATTGCCGAATTATTAACTCCCAGAGTGTTTCCTTCAACCAAGATCACCAGGCTTTGGGTTTTTTCTCGAATTAAAGCGTGAAACTTCGCTGAAATTTCCTTATACCAATTGAAAAGACGATCCCGACACCTTTTAATTTTCTCACAAACAATGTACATTGGGCTTCCCTGGACAGTGACCTCAGCCCAAACCTCCTGGACTATCATCTCACACTCAGGATAAAGAGCCCACTTCTCCTCAAACTTGCGAGGGCGACGCTTGGGACGGTGATAACTAGAGCTAACATCCAGCTGGACCATAATAGGAACATGGTCTGAGTGAGAACAGAGAACATGACTGACCGAACTGAGGCTAAACCATTCAAGCCAAGAAGCAGTGGCTAAAGCACGGTCCAGTCTTTTTTGTACAAAGTCTTCCCCACCACGCCGATTGTCCCAGGTGAACGGCACTCCACGGAACCCCATATCAATCAGCCCACACCTATTCACAACCTCGTTAAAGTCTTGCATTTTACCATACATACCTGGGACCTCTCCCGTATGCTCCTCCTCAGTTAAGATTTCGTTGAAATCTCCCATACAAAGCCAAGGTAACTGATCCATACCATTAAGCCTCTTCAACAGAGCCCAGGATTCACGGTGGCGGTGACTTTCTGGATGACCATAGAAGCCAGTAAATCTCCAAAGCCGGCTGGGAAGAACCTGAATATGAGCATCAATATGGTTCTGAGTATAGCTCTGGATAATAATCTCCACTGGATCATTCCATAATAACGCCAGACCTCCGCTGCTTCCTCGGCTTGGAACTGAAAAACAGCATTTAAAACGTAATTCAACACGTAAAGCTTCCATTTTCTTACTATCTAGTTTTGTCTCTATTAAGAACAAAACTTTGGGCCCTTGTACTTTCACCAAGTGGTGAAGAGCAAGAACTGCCGTTGGGTTCCCAAGCCCCCGGCAGTTCCAGCTTAAAATGTTCATTGGGTGCGGCGGGGCTGAACTCCAGCCGCCGCCAAATCCCCATCCACACTTTGCTCCAGAGAGCATGCACTGCTTCTTCCTTTCTTAATGTTGATATCATCCTCTCCGACCTCTTCAGACCATGACCCACTTCTTTTAATGCCTGACAAAGAAGAAGAAAAGCCAGGCTTAAAAGAGTGGTCATTTGCGCGATTGGTCCGTTTCCATTTACCTCGGGACTCCCCCTGCACGTCAACCTCGAGTAGACTAGGCGAGTCAACCCCATTCTGATTTTGGGTGGGTATATTTTCTTTTTCATTAGAAACCAAGTGGGCCTTGTTGACGTGTTCAACTAGGTTCTTCTTAGTCTGCTTTTTTGTCTGATTGGGCCCCACTCCTTTCGGTCTATGAGTAATATCTTTCAAGACTACCCGTTTAGGAGACGTCACGATCTCAGCGTGTTGCTGCTTCACGTGAAGATTTTCAGGAGCGTGACTTACGGGATCCTGAAGATTGTAGGAGATTTTCTGATCTTGGGGCATGGGTTGGGCAATCTCCTTGACTTCAGGCAATCCCGAGGAGGTAGGAGGGGACTTCAACGCCAAGTCAATATCCCGAAGATGTTGCTCAATGTTATCTACTGCAGTACGTAACATTTCCGGGTTTTGCGTTGAGTTTTCCTTTGACGTGTCAGGACCCATATTGGGACATGCCGTGTCATCATGATCATCACCGATTGCCCCTGCCGGTGGAGGTTCTGCGACTTGAGTATTTGCTGTCTGGAATTGAGGTTGCCCCCACCGTGGTACATTTGAGCGCCCTTCAGCCCGAACCTCCACTCTCCGGATAGGCTTGTCCATTGGAGCCCGCAACCACGCTCCATACTGCTGAGTTTCACGTCTTAGAGACCCCTTGCTTCTAAGCCACAGTTCACATTCCTTCTCTGCATGAGTAAGCCGTCCACACCAGTAGCAGTAATTGGGTAGCCGTTCGTACTTAAAGGAAATCCAGAACTCTTTACCATCAGCACGGCACGCTTTTCGACCCCGACATAGAGGCTGGAGAATATCTATTTTCACTCGAGCCCTCATGCACCCTTCACGCCCTCTTTCGCCATCGCTTTCCGGAACCTGCTCCACCATACCCAAATTACCCGCAAGTGCCGTAACCGATTCCTTATTCATCCGGCGCACTGGAAGGTTGTACATTTGTACCCAAAAGGATACATACCTACACTCCATCTCTTCAATGGCCGTGTCCGCCTCAACTCGCTGAAAAGAAACCAAGTGTTTATCATAAGACCACGGCTCTGCTTGGAGCACGCGAGCCATGTCTGCTTCATCTTCGAACGCAAATACTACCATGTTGTTTCCCATATCCCTTGCAGTGAAGCCTTTGAAAGTCCTCCACAGGGGCCGAAAGGTACGAACAACGGATTCAATATTAAGAACCCTACCCGTCATAAACCTCGCAGCCAAATAGAACTGGTTATCAACTTCTGAAGGGCCAAAGTCAAACGGTGCATCTTCAGTATCATGGAGAGAAAAATTCTCCCATAGACCCGAGATATCATCCATAGTCAAAAGAGTAAATAAGACTAAAAGGAAGAAACAGAGAGAAAAACCCCACCCCACAGAAAAAAAGGACAAAGGAGAAAAAACAGAGAGGAAAACAGAGGATGTAAGACAAAAGACACCGTCCTATCCGTAGGAGAAGCTACAGAAGGGACCAAGACTTGTACAAAGACAAGGACTGGGATTTCTACTGACGGCAAGGGTTTGACATTGTCGCACCTAGCGTCAGAGAGACGAGAGAAAAAAAGGGGGATTCAATTGCTTCCAGTCCAATTCTTTGTGATTGTTCATTCAATACGATTTTTCAAACATCTTACTTATTATAATTTACTTTGATAATGAGTTAATTAATTAGATAATTTGTTTGTGTTCATTGATTAATGAATTTTGAGGTTTATATATACCACCTTGGTTTTAAAATGATGGATTATAAAATGATGGATTACTTATGATTTTTATACATTTGAATGTAATATAATCTTTTAGATTAAAAAAATATAATAAAAGCTTAATGACATGATTAGCAAAAATAAAAAAACATTAAATAATATTTTTTCGTGAGATGCACAGGTCATGGCCTAGTTTTTTAAATAGACCAAGATAGACTCGGGTCTCTCTTTTCTTCCTTTTTTTTCTTAATTTTTTTTTTAATGCTTTTTGATAAGTAAAGTTAGAGTGTCTTGTCACTTTTGTATTCCTTTGAGCCTTGGCCACCAAGTTTCCACTGTACTAAAATTCACACGTTTCAGCAATCACACTTTAGATACCATTCACACCAACCACACCAACCAGTCTCCGGCCTCTTTTAGAAGAAAAGTACGTTTTTTGTTCTTTAGTCATTACCAGAGTTTCTTGCTAGTTGTTATTAACCCTAGCCCCCAAGCCCCTAGCCAGTCTTCGTCCACTTTTAGAACAAAAGTATGTTTTGTGTTTCTTTTGACCATAGTTTCTTGGTAATTGGTATTAGCCCGAGCCCCTCTCCGTCCTCTTTTAGAACAAAAGTTTGTTTTGTGTTTTTTAGTCGTCACCAGAGTTTCTTGGTAATTGGTATTAGCCTTAGCCAGTCCCCATTCTCTTTTAGAACAAAAGTATGTTTTGTGTTATATAGTCATGACCAGAGTTTCTTGCTAGTTGATATTAATTATTAGCCCTCCATGAATCAGGGTCAGAGCTAGGAATTCAATCTAAGACAGACATTTTTAGATTTCAAATTTTAATAAACATAATACAACAAAAAAATGCCAGAAGCCCAATAAACTCATTATAGCCTTCTATAATTGATTTCGACGTATTTTCATATTTTGAAACCATTGCATGATTATTTCATTATCAATACTATGAAAATTATATTTCTCTATGTATTTAATCAAATTGTCATTCATCCGACTTTCTTTTGAAGTATTTCTCCTTTACTATTTCAAAAACATTAAAAGAAAAACAATGTACATAAAATAAACTAACACATCATAAAATATAAAATTAACATTTTTTAAGTTTTTCCTTTTGTTTTTCTACACTAATAAAACTAACAAATACTCAAATAGTAATAAAACAAAAACCTAGTTTAGCAACAAAAAAAATAAAACAAAAACCTACTGACTTACTAAATATAAAACACAATCAATCATATTTAAAAAAAAAAAAAAAAAAAAAAAAAAAAAAAAAAAAAAAAATCAGTCACAGTAACACAAATACATTGATGTTGTTGTTGTTGTGATTTTATTTTTGGGCTAAATTTTTGTTGATATTATTTGTTTTTTTTTGTGTAGTAATTTACTTAGAATTTTTTTTTGAGGATGGCATTTTATCAATTATTTTTTTATATATATAAATATACCTATTAAATACTTTTTAAAATAATTTGAGGGTGGGCACTAGTCATGAATTGAATCCGCCCATGCGGCTCCATCTTTGAACTTAATCTTAGCCTGTTGCAAAAGTCTTTGACATCCCATTATAGATCACTCCCAAGAAAGAAAAATATATATATATATATATACTTAATTGGTGGCTAAGCTTAGTTTTAATATTGGCCACCAATATGTGTGTTTTTTATAATGTTGGTGTCTAGAGCCCTTTGAACCTGACATCTTGACTATTCTCTCGAGTATGTGGTCCTTCTGAAACATTCCTTAGAGTGATCCTAAGATGCTAGTTAATGTTGGTTAGGAATTTTGAATACTAGAACTCAAGAGTCTTAGAAACCACTAGATAAACTCTTTGGGATTTTAATCACTTATGTGAGTTTTGATGAACTTATTTTTATGTGTTTATTTTATTTATAGTATGAAAATATAACAGTACCTTATGATACTTTTTTGTTTTCTAAGTGTTCAGGATACTTTTAAAAGTTGTACATTCTATTTCAAGATGAAAATAAATTTATCCAAACAAATGTTAATACTTTAATATTTCTCACCTTATAGAACTAGCACACATACGTGCAATTTTTATTTATTGTTGGTAAAATGCACTTGGACACCTTGAATTTTGGAGTTGTTGCAATTAGACCCCTCTACTTTGTTATTTAAACAATTTTGGATTGTAACTTTAACACTATGCCAAATAGCTCATTCTAGGTCAATTTGTGAGCACGTGACACGAATGTATACTGGAAAATGAGAGCCAAAATAATATTGGGATAAAATTAATTTTTGAAAGATAAAGTAAAATCACAAATTTCTTAGTTTCATCCGGGAGATTTTATTGAGCAATATTATCTGCAAGACTAGCATATCTCCACCAAGTGAATTGCTGGAATTGAAGAGTTGGTGGAGAGGCAAGAGTCTTGGAGATAATTTCACTTGGTGGAGATATGCTAGAGTCTTAGAGATAATATCACTAGAAAAAGATCTCTTTATGACCAACTTACTTTAGACTTTTTAACTTGAGAGCCCAATAAGACCAACTTACTTTAGACTTTAGTTTTGTACATCATTTGTGTATTTTTTTTTTTTTTTTTTTTTGTCCCTTCCAAGTCGAAATCTTGATCCTCAGTTCACCAACTCTAAAGACTATTTAAATTTTTTAATAAACACCCTGAAAAAAAAATTTTAGAGCCGCCACTGGAGATGTGAATAGTAGTCGAGGGTATTTTAAAGAGTGTAGTTGCTCAAGCTATTTTTTCGTTTTTTCTTTAGTTTTATGATAGTTCATTTTGCATTAAAAAAAAAAAAATTGGTGTTACAAAATTGATAACTTAGACTGGTGTACTATATTAAGCCTGTGTTTGGATTCTCTATTTTGGAAATACATTCTAGAGAATACATTCATGCTAGAATGCATTCTCGAGAATGTATTCTCTAGAATGCATTTTGCTGAAAATGGTGCGTTTGGTAAAATATTGAAATTATTTATAAGAAGTGATTATGCTAAAAGAAATTGTGTTTAGTTGGTATTTTAAAGAATGCATTCTTCCTATTAAATAATATATTATTAGTATACATTATGTAATTAACATTTTTTTTTAAATATCTCAATATAAGGTTAAAAATACATTTATTACCAATACAAAATTAACAATGTAATAAAGAAATAAAGTATTACGTTGTGATTTAAATTAATGTCTACTAATAAAAAAAAATAGGTCATGATTTATGCACATCTCCTTGCATACATTTTTATAAAATTTGAACAATTTAATAAAAAAAATATAGAAAAATGAGTTGGTCATGATTTGTACACATCTCCCTGGTTCTTTGATACAAAATGAGAAAATAAGAATACTTTTTCAAAGATAAAATAAAGAAAGAGAAAAAATAAGGAACACATTAAAAAAAGAGAAAAAGTAGGGAACAAAAGAGAGTGAAGGAAAATAAAAGAAAGAAAGAGAAAAATTAAGCAAGGGAAAAAAGAGTTGTTCGAGTAATAAACTGTTGTAAGTGAGTCCCATTTATTTTAACAAAAATTAAAAGTAGAAGCTAGAATCAGAATCCAAAATATTTTGGATTCTGACTTCTGCTCTAGAAATGAGAATTTGCAAAATGCATTTTGCATTTTCCAAAATCCCAACCAAACACTTCAGATTTTTTGTAGAATGCATTCTATGCATAAAAATCAGTGAAATCACTTTTAAGTAGAGGATCCAAACACAGGCTAACTCTTTTTGTGTGGATTTAAAATGTTACATGAATTGGGACTAAATTTTAGTACTAAACTTCATGCTTGATAGTGTTTAAAAAAAATTGTAATGCTCAGATGAGATGTTATTTAATGACGTAATATCTTTTTCTTTTTTCTTTTTTATGTTTAGGACTAAAAACATTTAATTATTGATCGAAAAACCTTACATGTATATACTTGTTTCAAATTTTCCATGTCTATATTCTAAAAATATCTATACTATAATATTAAAATAATGACTTTTTAGTTTTTGTTGACGACACATCAAATTTTCGTTCATTGCTTCTCCATCTAGTCCTATGCTTCTTCTTTCTTTGCCAGATTGTTAGTCCCGAATCTCTACTGAGTGGTGTAACAGTAAAAACCATAAGAGTGAGAAACAAAGGTGTCAGCTATACAAGGCGGCTATGAGAGTATTTGTCTTCTTTGGAGAGTGAGGAAGAAGTAGAAACATTTATAGATTTCAATGTCATTTTTTTTGGAATAAGCAAAAAGTTTTTGGGAGGAAATTAATTGCCATGCATAATAGGTAATAATTCAAATGACATTGAGATAAGTATTGCCGTTTTTACATCACTGTATTCTATCCAACTTTTATATTATTATAATCAGATATTTACATATTCAATCTAGTTAGTTTCGATGAATCTTAATAGCCAAGAGAATATATTTCAAATGGCATTGCCTATTCTACTCTCTTTTATGAATACTAGAGTATAACCCGCGCAAAACGCAGGATAATTTTATTTATTATCCATAATAAGAAATTTAATTTGTATGTAAAGTACTTAAAATTGAGTAGAAAATGGTAGAGGTAGGATATCATTATTTTCACTAAGTATTCAAATGTTCCACTATCATACTCTAATAACATACATAATATAATAAAAATTTGTTATAAAAAAAATAATAATATATATTGATATAATAAAAATTCTAAGATAGCTAAAAAATAAAGGATGATTATTGATATATATTCCATCAAAGATTACTGTTGATATATATATATATTCCATCAAGTATAATATCATTGATATATACAAATATACAAAAGCAAGAAGGGAAAAATTATGATAGAAAAACTAAAATATCATACCGTGGTGTGCTCTTCGAGAATGGAATATACTTACGGAGCCATGCTAGTTGCTACACAACAAATCCCCCTGTCAAGTAGATAATTTAAGCTTCAAAATTCAAGTTCTAAGAGATTATAAGAAGATTTTACCTCCTCAGACATGGATTTCCATCCCCGTGGACCTTTTTTTGTTATTTTCATTCATGTGATTATTTACGTAAATACATTACAAAATCATGAATTTTGATGGGACATGTCTCTGTACCTACGCCCATTTTTGGATCCTCAATCTTGTGTCCTATGTTTTGAATATTTGGAAAAGCCTAGTGGTAGTGGATGGAGATGGAAACGTAAAACAGGAAAACAAAAGGAAAAAGAAATCTGAAGAAAAACAAAGATTATCCTAACCTTTGAAATTGGTTCAGTAACTCTACTTGTAGAAAGTCATAAACGTTGGTTTCTAATTTTTTTTTTTGCCGTAGAAAAGCAAAAGTGCAAAACCTTGTCACTGTTATCCCAGAGAGAAAAGGGAAAGTTGAAATTTATAATAAAGTGATGACAATTAAAGAAAATATGATAACTACCCAAAAATGAAATGGAAAAGCCAAACGTTGTAAGTGGTGAAACATGGAAATGAGTTTGCCTTGAGAAAGTTTATAAAAAAATAAAAATAAAAAATGTTATTGGTTGGTTTCTTTTCGGCATTTAATTTATATTAGAAATGTATAGCTTTTCGGGATTAGTTTAATTGACTTTAATTTAATTTAATTTTTTATTTTTATTTGTTATTTTTATAGAGAATTAGTATATTTTGTTAAGATGTCTTTTATTAGTAGAAGACATCTATTTTAAGAAGTTGTTATTATCCTTTTAAAAAAAATGTTTGGCAACAAATTAAGGATATTAGGAGGATTATATTTTGTTAAATTCGAATATAAATTAAGGATATTATTAGAAATGTATAGCTTTTCGAGGATATTATTAGAAATGTATAGCTTTTCGGGAGTAGTTTGGCAACAATTAGGGATAATTACAACTTCTTAAATTAAGGATATGTTTGAGAACAAATTAAGGATATTTGGCAGCAATTGAACTATTGGGCTTTTGATTTCTCTAAGAGAAGTATATTTTGTTAAGATCTTTTTATTTTTTTTTTTATTATTATATTAGCAGAATAATTTTGGATATTTTATATATATATATATATATTTGTTAGCCGTTTTTTTAAAGGTGTTTGCTAGCAATGTAAATTTTTGTTATTGGGTGTTTAATTGCTTAGAATTTCGGTTATAATTTTAACTTAAACGTGAATAGTTATACCACTTAGGAAACGGTATATTTGGGAAATTTAAACAATTTTAGTTCGTTAAATTTACAACGTATCACTTGTAAAACAACGTATCACTTGAGAAGTATTATTATCCGTTGTTAGTATGATAATAATAATAATAAAAAAAAAATGTTTGGGAGGATAGGAGAATTATTTTACACGTTGTTAAGTCTAGTTTTTAAGAAACAAAGTCTTTTTAAAAAAAAAACACTAATCTTAGTGTATTTTAGTAAGATATCTTTTAGTAGTAGGAAATTTATTTTAAAGAATTTGTTAATATCTTTTTTTATTTAAAAGTCTTTGGCTGGAACTAAAATTAATCAAAACATAAAAACAAAAATTTCACACAACGTATCATTTAGGAAATTTAAACAAATTTAACATTTAGGAAATTTAAACAAATTTAAACAACATATCATTTAGGAAATTTGAATGACAGATAGACATGTCACTTGTCATAATGTAAGACATTTTAGATTTTAACGCTCATGTCTTCTACTTTTATATATTATATAGATAGTTAGCTTTAACTATACTTTGGTCTTGTCAACTGGCTCAGGCTTATGGGATAGAGAGGTTGATCATTGGGAGTGATTCAAAATCTTGCATTGATGCCTTATGTTTGTCCTTTGACTTCATTCACTGGAGACTCCAAAATTGGGCTAAATTGATGCAGGCTATCCTCACTGACTTTCCTCATTGGTATGGCACATGGATTGGGAGGGAGGCTAATCAAGCTCCCCATTCTCTTGCAAAATGGTCTCCGCAACACTGCTATTGGGGTTCTTTTGGTTTTTTGTTCTGGACCCCAATCTTTTGTAAACTCGTCTTTTGGATCAAGTATTATCCATCAAAAAATGAATACAGTTAGCTTTGACTCAAATTCCCCATTCACCAACTATCAAATTATAAAAAATAAAGTCACTTGGGCATTTGGCCAGTAATTCCTCTTCCCACAAAGTCCGACCTCTCTATGAAGGTGTATATTCGAACCCCAAGATCTCCAAAATATACGTGTATAAGTTTAAATTAAGATTTCTATCATATATATAAAACAAAAATAAAAAATAAAAAATTAATTTGAACAATATTATGTCTAAGGTTGTCAATCCTGCATCACAGAATGCCAAGATCCTACAATAGAAACGATCCAAATCAGTGTAGAATATATTCATGTACTGGAAATTCAAAGATTTCTTCCAACAGAAAAAGAGTCCTGCTTAGACCATTTCCCAGAGCTAATGACAGGCCTTACTCACTCCAATTTGGACCCAGTTGAATCAAGACTTGGAAGTAATTTAACGATCTCTGATTTTGTAACATTTACCATACACCTTCCTTATCATCCCGTATGACAGCATTAAGATTAATCACAATTTCTTTATAACACTTCCAAAAGAATTTACAAGCACTAAGATTGTTAAGCACTAAACCCCCAACCATGTTCAAATCCACCGTTATATAATGCAAACCATCAAACACCACAATAATTATATTTTTAAGTCTACTAAAAACACTTTTGACAAAATATATAACAAAAAGAAATGCAGAGAAAAACATAGAACATATGAATTTGGCTCAGAATCTATGAATTTCTTCTCATTGATTGTAATAATCTCTGAAGTCTGACATGTGAATTTATTCATAATTCATCACAGCGTAAGGGAAAAAAACTGACACAAACAAAATCCCCAAATGACAAAATAAATAAATAAAAGCTCTCATATTTCATATATAGAACTTTCTGCTCATTTTTTTGAGTCGGAATAGCGTATATTGCCCATTTCGGGCATGTAATCATAGAGCAAATAGCATTAACAAATTCATCTTTTATAAATAAAAATAATAATAACATTTAAAGGGACCTATAATACTTGTTTCTAAAAATTTAAAACATTAACTAAAAAGGCGGAATTTTTTAGAGAGAAAACACAAACAAACAAAATAAAATTAGGGAGAGATCAGAGAGTGCTAAATAGTTATCAGTCACGGTGAAATCAGAAACACGGACCAATTAGGATTACTCATCATATCTCAGAAACATATGATATACCAATCAGTTTTTAATGAAAAAATAAATAAAAATATAGATAGAGATAAATGTAATGCATAAAAAGGAAAACCCAAAAGCATATATAA
Organism: Fagus sylvatica; assembly: GCA_907173295.1. Taxonomy (NCBI): domain Eukaryota; kingdom Viridiplantae; phylum Streptophyta; class Magnoliopsida; order Fagales; family Fagaceae; genus Fagus; species Fagus sylvatica. The sequence continues at coordinate 35,889,376 of OU015768.1, read as the reverse complement.
ATTAAATCATCAGAGACTTAAATACCAATGAATCATGGAATGTATCCAATCATATTGTTGCAGTTATTTTTCTCTCATCACTTGATTGTTGATTGTAAACCACTTCAAAGACAATACAAATTGAACCTAGAAAGCAAAACAAAGACGTGTTCATGTGTGTGTATAGAAAGAGAGGGTGAACTGGATGGAGGAGGTGGAGACTGAAGAAGTAGGTTACATGGTACTGCGGGATTCTTGAGGCGCATATTTATAGCTCTGCTGGCATAAACTACAAACCCTAAATTGAAATGCTATAGGGCTGCAGTTTGGGCTACAAAGACGTTTCTAGAAAGATAAGCCCAATGTTGGCCTGGACAGTGAACACAGGACACTAAAAAAGTGTATTCAGGTCCGACTCTATGGGTCCAAATTGGCTAAAACTAAGGATTGCAAAAAAAAGCTCAAATCCATTAGTTCATCCAAACTCATTCATTAATTGTCTAACTAAACTCATTTATTTAATAAATGAGTAAATGGGTGCTAGCCTAATTAGACCCAATTAGGTTGAGTTTAATTGGGCTTTAATTGAGTTGTTTATTGGGTATCTAACAAATTTACTCAAGCCCACTTATTGATCATTTGGGGGTATTTTCGTCATTTTCAATGGCATTTTTATCCTTTTAGAAGTTGTAAAATATTTGACCATTTACATATAAAAATAATTGGATAAATGGATGGGTTGGGTTGGGTGTGGGCCATACATACTTTGTTAAATAGACCTAAATGAGCAATTGAGTTTTTAAGGACCCAATCCATTTATTACCCACCCAAACCCACCCATTTGACACCCCTAGCTAAAACTTCGGTACAATGGTCTACTATATTGGACAAGACATGGACCCAATATAGGCCTTTTTCGACACATGTTGTGCATGTATTGCGTCTAGTCCATCAGAACTCCAAACACTGAATAGAAGTTAAATCCTATTTTTTGCCTCGCCCAATTTTAAATTCTGTAGCACAAGAAAAAAAATTGATTATTTAGCTCAAAATAAAATATTGATTATATGGTTGCTTATATATATATATATATATAAATTTAGTCCAAGGTATTATCCTATATATATTTTTTAATATACCACATTTGTTGCCACGTATGTAATGACATACTAGTCTTTTTCACTTGTATTGTGCACGTGATTTTTTTTTATTTTTTTTTTAATATGAAATCTTCAAAGAGTTTTTTTTATGTAAAAATAAAAATATTTTCGGTCTTAAAACTCCAAGCATGAGCCCAAGGGTCATGTGTTTTGCACGTGACTTAAATTTTTGTTAAAGTTAATACCAATTTAGATGGTAAGGGAGACATTGTAACAATTCTCTTCAATTAAGCGGAAAATTGAGAACTTTTAAAATTTGGGGAACATTGTAATTAGGGTGGAAAAGTGTAATTTACCTAAGTTTTTGCCTCAACCACAAGTTACAAATGCGCCTCCATGTATTTTAAATTATTTAATATGTTCAAATCGATGTATATTAATTTATAAAATTTAAATAAAAGTGCAAACTTTTTTAGACATAATTTCGTACTACAATACCACTTTGAAATATGTCAGACAGAATGTTTATAATTCCTTTCTTGACTTATTTTTTCATAAAAACGAAAATGTTTCTGAACATGGAATATTTGAATGGATGTATTAAGCAAGCATGTATGTCATATAAACTGAAGTAGATAAATGACCTTGTTTCTTTTATTTTTATTTTTTTTATAAGAAAATGGCACTATTTTTGTTAAGCATAAAGATAAAGAGCTAAGTCCTAGATACGATAGTATCTCTGACTTTATTCAAATTGTATTTGTCAATACTTATCAAGTAGTCATACATTGGTCACTTGAGTATTCGGCCCAGTGATAATCCCCCTTCCCAAAAAGTCTTTCCCCTCAATGAAAGCGTGAGTTCAATCCCAAGGATCTTCAAAATATACGTGTATGTGAGTTTAGATTAGAATTTTTATCATATATCCAAAAAAAAAGTAGTCATATATTGTAATCCAAAAGTCTATATATAGTTATATACAAGAGACCGCAACGAAGATTCGGTGAGGCAATACAACATTTTATTCAAGTCTTTATTTGACTTTACAATTTCCAATTCTTATAAAGTGGGATGACCAATGACCAGAACATAGTTGAGTTTACATCAAGTACTTCTGAAGCCAATCCTCATTACAAATTTATTGTAGTATAGCAAAGCATTACATAACATAGACAATCATAGTGATATAACACCTATATGGAAGTGTAATTGTATGCATCACCCCATTCTGAAGGACAGAATGTTATCACATACTCCCTTGAGGCACAATTTACCAATGGTGGGGGCGAGTCAAAAGCATAGCTATAGTAACAAGGACAAGCATCCTTAAAGATTTTTGAGTAGACGCTAGGCTTGCACTTTTCTGGGGTCCCATAAGCATTCGTACAACAAAATTTGTCATTACGAAAAGCCAAGCAAGCACTTTGGCATGCCACCACTTGCCCATTTTTGTTTAAGACCTCAAGCTCTTGTGGGCACAAGTTATTCAAATTTTTCAAGCACCCTCGAATGGTACATTTTTGTGATATTTCCCTTGTTGTGACAGAAACAGGGATGTTGTAGCCATCAACCAAACTCACATCATAAAAACTTGGCTTGCTTTGATCTTCCTGTACTGCAATTTGCACTAGTGTGGCTGGAGGTGTGCCTATAAGTCCATTGCATGCTAGTCTTCCATCACAGTCACCGGTTTCACATGCGGGATTCCAATTGGAATTAAATTTGCAGCCTGTTCTAGCCCAAATCCGGCCATTCCACGCCCATGGGGCATAAATAAGTTTTGTCTGGCCTGAGGGAAGATAGAAGCCACCATCAGCTATGATCACTTGACAGCCAGCATTTGGTGCTGTTGCAGGCCATATAGGAAATGGACATTTGTTGCGCACATAAAATGTAACTTGATGTGCTGCTGTACCTCCTGCAATATGGTTTTCAATTAGATCAGCACGGTCAATTCTGGTACACAACAAAGTTTAGGAACCATAAGTCATTGAAATTACAAGGCAAATGGAAATTAACAAAAGCACTTCCTTAATTTTAAACTTCATAGAAATTCAACCACACAAAATTGGCATTTGGATATTTGGATTGAGTCATTAACAATGGCATATTACTTCAATGTGGTGAATTCAATGAACAAGCAAATGATCGTGTTATGAAATTACCACTTAGCATAAGGTGCCACTCTAGGAAGAGAAAGAGTGCAGCAACTAGCTTTGGCAGCTTCATGTTGAATGCGATGAGTGAAAGACATGATTTGGATATCACATTTATAGTTGAAGATTAGGTGATGCTTCTTTGATTTTACTTCAAGATTTGATGTGGGATCTTTGGAGCTAGACAAGAAAGAGACATGATTATGTTGGCCTCTAAGCATTCTCATCTCTTAAATGGAACCAACAACAAAGCATTATCATCTCTTAAAATATAACCAACAACATAAGAAGTCATCCGTGGAAACATCATTATTAGTACTAAATTTAGATGACGGGTAAATCTGGCAACATCATTAGCTCTAACATTCATGTCAACGTTTTTTCTTCTTCATTATTTGTTTTGTTAAAGGGTTAGGTAAAAATCGTACAAAATTAGTGTCATCATCCAGAAAAATTCAACCCATTTTTGGTGTGTCAGATCTTTTTTTTTGTTTTTGTTTTGTTAAGTGAGGACCGTGAGGTGTGTCAGAATTTGCATCATAATATTTATTCCTTGGATTATATTATAACACATGGAATTATTTAAAAATAAATAACAAAAAAAAAAGGTAATAATGGATTGCAGCCTTGCAGGTCATAAATAAGTTGGTTTCTTGGTCTAAGATGAAAATTTTCTCCATTTAGTAAAGGCTAGTGTTATTTCCGCATCAATAAATACTATTTCCACACTATTGGGTACGAAAATATCAAATTTTAGTTTGATTTTGTGAATCAAGATTTGATATTTCCCCACCAATAATATAAAAATAACATTTATTGACGTGGAAATATCATTTGCCTTCGGCAAATGTGCATCAAATATCATAATTGACCAAAGGTAATCGAAACGTTATAGGGCTGCAGTTAGGCCCACAAAGACATTACGAGAAACTAGAAAGGTAAGCCCAATGTGGGCCTGGACAGAGAAAACTAAACAAATGTGAAGTCTGATTCGCCTTATGGGTCCAATTTTTATGGGAACAAAGCTTCGATCCAATAATTTAATGCATTCGATAAGACACGAGTCCAACATATGGTCTTTCTTACATCTAGTCCATCAAAACACTAGAGTGAAGCCAAGTCCTATTTTATGGCTGGCCCAAAATGTAATTGAGATTTATGGTATTTTTAATGAATTATGTGACTTTTTAAAATAATATATACGAAAAATCTATTTAATTGACACGTAATAAATTGAAGGAGAATTCATCCAAACAAGGTTGGAGGTCAACTATTTTTATTACTTTGCGTGTTTTTTTTTTTTTTTTTTGGGGGGGGTGGGGGGGGGGGTCATATTTAGGAGTAAAATCATTTTCGAAATTTAGTCCAAGTACTATTTCTATCTTTCAAAACTTTCAAAACTTGCAATTTTGTGCTAAATTTATTCTATGCCATGTTAACTTTTTAATATACTACATCTGTTTGCCACGAATGTAATTTCTTTAATGACAAACTAGCGTTTTCATATTTAGTATCCCGCGTGTTTAAAGTCTTTTTTAAAAAAAGATTTAAAATTAAAAAGTCAAACATTTTCATGATTATGAGTTTATTTATATAAGAAAAATATTCAATTTTTGGGTCTAAAAACTCCAAGCCATTAACTTAGAAGACGCATAAAAATAAATAATTTCGCTTATATAAGTGATTAAATTTCATTCATTATATTAATGAATCAATAAACTTAGGAATTTCACTCCTATAATTGGATAGCACAAATGAAACTTAAAAAACTTGATAATAATAACAACAACAATTCTAATAACTGATTTGAAAATTTTCCTTTTGTGAAGAATTCAAAACTAAAGAACAATTCTTTAAACTACACCATGATTACTTAGAAGAAAGAAAAAATAGAAAACAATCGCAGAAGCTAGACAAGTAGAAAAAGGTGTCGTTGAATCTTTACACATGCTTTGCAAAAAAGATAGTTTAAACACACGTGAAGAAAGGTTTTTTGTTTTTTATTTTTGGTAAATAAAAAATGGTAGGTGAGGGGTGACTTAGAGGTGACTCCCCTCCCTGGACGCTACCATGGGAGCCTCCTATTCATAATATATGATATTGCATAATTTTTTAAGGCATGATGGAATTATAGAAAAAACGTCCAGAGGCGAAGAAAGATATTCATATAATTTTCTATCATTCCAGTCTTATTCCTGTCTTCGAATTAAGAAGACATTGAATACCAAAACTTGAAAATCCTTGTTTTGGTATTCAATGTTTTCGTATTCATATAGTTCTTGTCAATTTTTTGTTTTATTTTTTCGTTGTAATTTTACGAGGAATCCTTGTTATCAGCAATTTACAAATCGTGGGAAGTTTTGTAATGTTTACCATGAACATGTACGTGATGACTAATAAGCAGTTAGAGCATTCCCAACGGCTTCCTCAAAATTTTGCACAAAATTTAGCTTAAGGAGCTACTTTTTCTATTTTGCCTCACTACTTTATAAAACACCCCCATCTAATTCTTTATAATCAACTCTATTTCATTATAATATTATTTTTTCATTTATTTTTTATTATATTTTCTAAAACACCCAAATGGCAACCGGAACCAATCTAACCCATTTTCATCTGCCACCGCCACCCTCCACCCTCCTTCCACCACACTGAAACAACAAAACCAATTCAATCCGGCCGTGGCAGCCAGTGAGAGAGAAACCAAACAGTGACACCCAAAAAAAACCACAGGTCTGGGTTTCGGGTTCTCCGGAATCTAGTGCTTTGGGGGTTTCTGTCGATCGCGGTGGATCGGAGGCGGAGAAGTTTCTTAATTTCTCGGCGTCGGAGTCCGATAGCTAGGTCGCGGCGGCGATGTGGCTAGGGTTTCGTCTCCTGAATTCTCCGAATGTGGCGTGTCGGTGTTGTCGCAGGGTTCAGGGAACCGGCCGCTTTCTCCTACTGTGATCATGGTGTATCAGAGAGTGAAGGTGGAGGACGAAATGGCGGCGGCGGTGATGAAGAATTCGAATTCCATTTCGAAGAGGAAGAAAGAGCAGCACCAGGAAACACGGCCAAGAGAGAGAGACCGTGCGCGAGATAGAAATAAAACAGAATAAAATAAGGAAATGGCTTAGCTACAGTATCAGGCATAAATAGCTCGGTACTGTAGCAAATTTCTATTTTGGCCAATCTGTAGCTCATCCGTTGGGAGCACTTTTAAGCCTATACAAGCAATATTTTGTCTAGAACAGTGATTTGGCTCATCCATTGGGAATGCTCTTAGAGTTGAGAAATTAAAACATGGCATTACCATTTAAAATGTATAAATAAATTAAAAATTTTTTAAAAATATTTATTATATATATATATATATATATATATATATATATATATATATATATATATATATATATATATATATAAGAATAAGACCATAAAATATATATATATATGCTCTTGAAATCTTTTAGTAATTCTCTTTCACTAAAAACTCTTTTCTTTTTCTTTTTTCCTTCCTTCCTAACTTTCACTAAAAACTGGAGATTAGACTAGTTATGCATATTTGTCTCTTGTCACTTGTCAGTTTGACAAAATAAAAATAAAAATTAAATGACCCTATTTCCTTTTTTGCTAGAAAAAATTTAAACTTTTTCCAGTTCTTATAAAGTAGGATGACCAGAACATAGTTGAGTTGTTGGTCTTCAGCTAAGGATAAATCAAATTCTGCAGCCAATCCTCAGTACAAATTTATTGTAGTATAGTAAAGCTGTACATAACAAGCATCATGATAATTGATAAGCTTCTAATCAAATCCGAAAATAGACAATCAAAGTGATATAACACTTTATATGGATGTGTATGCATCACCCCACGCTGAGGGACAGAATGTTATCACATACTCTCTCGAGGCACAGTTTACCAATGGTGGGGGTGTGTCAAAAGCATAGCTATAGTAAGAAGGACAAGCATCCTTAAACATTTTTGAGTAGACGCTAGGCTTGCACTTTTCTGGGGTCCCATACTCATTCGTACAACAAAATCTGTCAACATTAAAAGCCAAGCAAGCACTTTTGCACGCCACCACTTCCCCAGTTCTGTTTAAGACCTGAAGCTCTAGCGGGCACAAGTTGTTCACATTTTTCAAGCACCCTCCAATTCTACATTTTGATGATATTTGCTTCGTAGTGACCGAAATTGGGATGTTGTAGCCATCAACCAAACTCACATCATAAAAACTTGGCTTGCTTTGATCTTCCACAAGTGCAATTTGCACTAGTGTGACTGGTGGTGTGCCTATAAGTCCATTGCATGCTAGTCTTCCATTACAGTCACCGGTTTCACAGGCAGGACTCCCATTGGAATTGAATCTGCAGCCTGTTCTAGCCCAAATCCGGCCATTCCATGTCAATGGGGCATAAATACGTTGTGTCTGGCCTGAGGGAAGATAGAAGCCACCATCAGCTATCACTGGAAAGCCAGCATTTGATGCTGTTGCTGGCCATACAGGAAAGGGGCATTTGTTGTGCACATAAATTGTGACTTGATGTGCTGTTGCACTCCCTACAAAAAAAAAAAAAAAAAAAAAAAGTTTAGGAACCATAAGTCATTGAAATTACAAGGCAAATTACTTCTATGTGGTAAATTCAATGAACAAGCAAATTAGTGATCGTGTTATGGAATTACCAGTTAGCATTAAATGCCATACTAGGAAGAGAAAGAATGTGGCAAACAGCTCTGGCAGCTTCATGTTGAATGCGATAAGATGAAAGACATGATTTGGATATCACATTTTATAGTTGAAGATTAGGTGACGCTTCTTCTTTGATTTTACTTCAAGGTTTGACGTGAGATCTTCGGAGACAAGAAAGAGCAATGATTACGTTGGCCTCTAAGCATTATCATCTCTTAAAATCGAACCAACAACATGAGGTACCGTATGGAATTTGAGTACACCTGCGAACAACTGTTATTATGACATGACATCTAGTTGCTTTACGAGAGGAAAAGCACTAACAAAAAGTTATTTGGAAATCATAAGATCACCAGTGATTATCATCAATGAAATGGAATGAAAATAAATAAATTTGCCATATTTACCAAAATGACAAAATTTAAGTACAAATCCTTGAGCCTTATCCATTAAGTTCTCCAAGTTAAATTAAAACATGTAATTGCATTGATCAATATACAACGTAATTTAATGATAGTGAGGAGAGTTGGAATTGGAAGATTGATCACCAATGCTTTGTGGCCAAACTTCTTTGTGTTTCTTTTGTTTTTGTTTGTTTTTGTTGGGTTGGTAAAGAAGCAAACAACCTTGCTCACTCCCTTGCCAAGGTTGCTGTTTTTCTGAACTCTGCTTTTGTTTGTAATCAACATTTCATCCTCCTTTGCTGTTGAGGCTTGGTTGAGAGATGTTGCGTTTATTTCCCCTCTTTATTAATATAAAGTTCTTGTTTGTTTATCAAAATAGTAATTTAATTTAATTTTACTTAAAAAAATAACACATTTCATGATTAAGTACGATTATATAATTGAATTTAATTAGAAAACCTAAAGTATAGCACTTAAAAAACTGTATCTAAATTTTGTTGTTTTCAAAATATGCATAAACTTATTTTCTGTCAAATTTTAGTTAATGGGTAAGGTTAACAATATTATGTCAAGGGTCTTATAGTTACATTGATTTATAGTTCCATTGATTGACACAAGTTATGAAGCCCGTTGGTTTATGATGCATAGTCCCAACTAATAAAATTCATTGTCATTTTTTTTTTTTTTTTTTGTGATAAAATAAAATGAAATTGACAAAATTGAAACTTTAAAGACCAAAATGATAATTATCTCACATTTAAAGGGCGGAATGGATTTTAGCATGTATTCAATTATATAAGTTATATTGCACATTTTTTTTTTTTTAAATACATGAAACAATTATTCATAGTACAAATTTAATGCGATTGTACGAGTTTTTCTTGATATTTATATATAGTTTTACCTTATCTTTATAAGAAGTAAAGAAAAAAAATTATATTATCACAAATTCAAGGTGGTTGTTGTGGAAAACCTAAATCTAAAACAAATAACAATAGAGAAATATTTAGAGAGATAGAGAAGAGAATACGAATGCTAGGGTTTCACGTTGTTCGGCATAGTGTCTATGTCCACATGATATAGCCCAATGGGCTAATATTCTTTCAGTGTCTTTACAATATTTGTGTGAGGTCCTATTTATAGGAAAACTGTAAATAATAATAAATACATCTAAGCAATGTGGGATACAATGAAATTAATTCCTTAATATTCCCCCTCAAACTCAAAATATAATTTTAGTGAAACCTTGAGTTTGGTAACAAAGTAAAATTCAAAATGTGGCTCAACTCGGCTTGGCTCGATGGAAGTCTAGCAACATTATTTATTAGCTCTAACATACGTTCTTTCTTCATTATTTGTTTTGTTAAAGGGTTAGGTAAAAATCGTACAAATTTAATGTCATCATCCAGTAAAATCTAACCCATCTGGAGTGTGTCAGTTTTTATTTTATTGGGAATTATATTACTATAATACATGGGATTTTTTTAAAACTTTTTTTTGGTAATAATGGATTTCAGGTCATAAATAAGTTGGCTTCTTGGTCTAACGAGTGAGTGCACATATTCAAACTTTCTCCATTTAGCAAAAGTGCATCAATTATCATAATTGACCAAAGGTGGGCCTCTTTACTCTTCCCTGCTCTAAAATTTTGGTTCTTGGGAATATCCAATGGAATTATAACCAATGACTTCCACGATTATCATCAATGGAATTAAAATAAGGATTCTGTTAACGAGTATCATTAACCCTTTAATATTTACATTTTACAGGAAATAACGAATTTTTAATATTAAAATAATAAATAGAAAGACTAAAATACCTTTAAAAGTTGTATTTGTATTATTTTAATATTAAAATTTCACTACTTCTTATAAAGTGGAAGCATTAAATGCTTCCTTAACCATTGCCCTAAAAACACTGTTAACAAGACCCTTTTAGATAATACACAAGTCTGGCAACATTATTAGCTCTAACATTCATGTCACATATTTTCTTCTTCCTCCATTGGTTCAAAGAGGTAGGTAAAAAGCGTACAAAGTAATGTGATCATCCAGCAATGTTCAATTCATTTTTGGTGTCAGACTTTTGCATCATATTATTTATTCCTTGCATTATAATAACACGTGACAGATTTTTTTTTTTTTTTTTGGGTATTGATGGATTGTAGGCCATAAATAAGTCCTAATAACTAGTGTCTGCAGATATTCAGAATTTCTCCATTTAACAATTTACACCAAAAATGATAATTGGCCAGGCCTCTTTACTCTCACATGCTCCAAAATTTTGGTTCTTGGGAACATCCAACGGAATCCACAATCCATGACTTACGGCCTGTGGACCCCACCTGTTGTGAGAGGGATGTTGTATACATCCGACATAGGTGATAATTTTTCATACAATACACCCTCTCATAAGAAACAATCAACCTCTCACTATTTTTTTTTTAAGCACCAATTACAATATATCATTTAGGCAAGTGTAAAATATATATATGTAAGGTAAATTATACTAACATCCTTGAGGTATGACAATATAATATTTGTTATACTCAATTTTCAAGAAATGATACTCTGCTCTTAAATTATCAAAATAATTAACATCATGTTTCCTTTTTTGAATTATTTTGAGGGTTGAGTATTAATTAATTTGATCAATTTTTTTTTAAATTGTGTGTTAATTATTTTGATAATTTAGGATAGAGTCTCATTTCTTGAAGATCAGGTATAGCGGATATAATAATACCATACCTTGAAAGTATTAGTATAATTTATCCAAATTTGTATCTCTAAACTTATTCTGGATCCAACAGCTGAGCCTTCATCTTATCCGCATAGATCAACAGCCAATATTCACAGTTTATCCCCAACAACTCATACCATGACGTACCTCATTCCAGCTACAAATCCTAAACCCCAATGTAACGGTATTGGCTGAGGAGGGGTTTTAACTTTTGAACATGTTCGTTTAGAAAAACTGAAAGGCTTTTGTCGTCCTCGTAAACAGGAACACACACACTCTCTCTCTCTCTCTCTCTCTCTCTGATCCTCTTTCTGTGTTTTGTCTCTAAGCTGTAACATTTTCTAGGATAGTGCAAGATAGAAAGAAATGGACTCAAAACCCAACTCATTACTCATTGGGTCTCTCACTCTCACGCACACTCTCACCCTCTCCTAATCTCATTTCAAATTTGAATACCCTTTTCCACCCCCTACTCCTTTTGGGTCTCTACGCTCAGCTCTCTTCGCGCCCGCGTCTCTCTCGCTCTCTCTTTGACCACCTCGGTCTCACCCCCACCCACCTTGACCCTCACATTTTTAACCCAAAACCCTTCTCTCACAACTTTCATCAAACACTTTTTAAAAAAAAATCAAGTTTACCTTATATCTCTCTCACTCAAGGCATGGAAAAACAAAAACCAGCCCTGAGTAGTGAAAACAATGACACCGGATCCATCACTACCAACATCCAAGACCTTAGTTTCAAACCCAGTGTTAGCATTAGTCTTTGTAGCAGCACAGTTTCTGGGTCTGATATCAGTGTGAGTAGCAGCAACATGAGCAATGCCAGCACTGTTGAGACTCACAACAAGAATGCTGAACCTGTAGTGGACTGTGAGGAAAGTGACACAAGCAGTTTGAGTTATGCAAGCAAATCCAACAGCTTTGATGGAAATGAATCAAGCTTTAGGAGTTTTCACCCATCAAAGCCCCACAAAGGCAATGATATTAGATGGGATGCAATTCAGTGTGTAATAGCTAAAGATGGAGACTTGGGTTTAGGCCATTTCAGGCTTTTGAAGAAGCTTGGGTGTGGGGATATAGGGAGTGTGTATTTGGCTGAGTTAAGAGGGATGGGTTGCTTGTTTGCAATGAAGGTTATGGATAAGGCCATGTTGGCTGGGAGGAAGAAGCTTATGAGAGCTCAGACTGAGAGGGACATATTGGGTTTGTTGGACCACCCTTTCCTTCCAACCCTTTATTCTCATTTTGAGACTGACAAATTCTCTTGCTTGTTAATGGAGTTTTGCAGTGGTGGCGATCTTCACACGCTCCGGCAACGCCAGCCGAGCAAGCATTTTACGGAGCAGGTTGCCAGGTTAGTGCTTATAGTAGTATTAAACTTTGAAATTGCCATTTGTTTCTTTTTGTTTATCAGGTGAATATGTTGCTGTTTTTTTTTAGTAATGATGTAACAGTACTAATTAGGAGAGACGTTAGTGAAATATACTAGTTTGTGGAACTAGGAAGAGAGAGAGAGAGCGAGAGAAAGAAGTACTTGTCTATAGTATGCATTAGTTTTTAATAATTTGGAAGGAAAAAAAAAAAGAAGAAGAAGAATTGAGCTGGTATTTCATGTTACAGCTGTATGCAACACTGGCTCATATGTATGAATGTACAGATGGGTCTCAATCTCATATGTATGAATGTACAGATGGGTCTCAATCTCACACAGTCATACATGTGTGAGAGAGAGAGGTTAAAAACACCCATTGCTAAGATACGTACTGAGAAAGATCAGAGGGGAGATGCATATTGACAATGAATCTTGAATAATTGAAGCTCTGAGGTACCAGAAATCATGGATGTACTTATGATAGTGATGGGCCTTTTTTGTTGTAACATTAATTTTAACTCATCCTGCCCTTAATTATGAGTTCTACATTCAGTATTAAATGAATGTGAATTAGATTAGTAACAAAAAATTCAGTACACCTTGAATAACCATGAGTACTTCAAAGCTGGAATTTAGCAGCTCATTATGGTACTCTCTAGTGGACATTAAGAAGGTTGGTGATTTGTATAGTTTAGATTTTGGTTCTCTGTTGTCAATTCAGCTCAGATTGGTTAACTATGCTTGGTTGATAATGTCATTTTAGTTTGCCCAAGTATCCTTAGCACCATCCTCATGGACTTTAGGCTTGTTTATGTTCAAATTTCTGATTTTTTACTATGTTACTTTATCAAGAGAAAATTGTCTTATTTTCTCTTTTGCTCTTGCAGATTTTATGCTTCTGAAGTGCTTCTTGCGCTTGAGTATTTACACATGATGGGAGTGGTGTATAGGGACTTAAAGCCTGAAAATGTATTGGTGAGAGAAGATGGACACATCATGCTCTCTGATTTTGACTTATCATTAAGATGCTATGTGAGTCCCACCCTTGTTCGGTCCAGTGTAGATCCATCATGCCGGATATCTTCTTACTGTATTCAGCCATCATGCATCGATCCAGCTTGCAAATTACCTGTTTGTGTGCAGCCTTCTTGCTTGCAACCTTCTTGCTTTAAGCCTGGTTTTTTCAATTCCAAAACAACAAAAGTGAGGAGTGAAAGAATGGCAAATGTAGATTCACTTCCTGTACTAATTGCAGAGCCAACTAGTGCTCGATCTATGTCATTTGTTGGAACACATGAATATTTAGCTCCTGAGATAATTAGAGGGGATGGTCACGGGAGTGCTGTCGATTGGTGGACATTTGGTATTTTCTTGTACGAGTTGCTACATGGGAGGACACCATTTAAAGGCAATGGAAACCGAGAGACATTATTCAATGTCGTTGGTCAGCCCCTAAAATTTCCCGACGGATCAAGTATCAGCTTTGCTACTAAGGATTTGATCCGGGGCCTGCTTGTGAAGGATCCACAAAAGAGACTAGGATTCAAAAGAGGTGCCACTGAGATCAAACAGCATCCTTTCTTTGAAAGTGTTAATTGGGCTCTCATTCGCAGTACTCGCCCTCCAGAAATTCCTAAACCAATTGATCTTGCAATTTTGAATCACACATTCAAGTCATCAGTGCCTCCAAATGACAAGGGTGCTACTGACTCAGATAGCTCATCTGGTCCTTACTTAGATTTTGAATTTTTTTAATGACTTGTATTAGCCAAAGCAAAAAAAGAGGTAGTGATTATCTTTGAGGAAGATTTTTTTTCATTTTGTCAATGAAATTTTATTTCTTTACATGGTTATATCCTTTTTTTCCTCATTAAATTGTGGTTGTGGGATATTTGTGGTTCTTTCTTTTGCTTTCTAGTTTCTGTTGTATTGGCACATGGATGATGAATTTGAACTCACATGAATCCTCTCCAAATACTTCAAAAAGGGGGAGAAATGAAATAAAGGGACCTGAAAAAATGAAGCTGACATTTGTTGTGTATGACTTTCATCCCTTAGCTTTTGTTAGTCTTTTAGAAGAAGAGTTTCCTTTAATTAATGGTGGGTCTCATGCCCTTTTATGATTCTCCCTTTTGCATGATCACTGTTTGTCTGAAATGAGACCCTGTAAAAATCTCTAAAACTTTGTCCACAAATGAACTTTTGGAAAAGGAAAATTTGATCTAGACAACACACAGGAAAAAGTTATACTGTGTTGTGGGGCTCTGGGTACCTGGCCATAAGATAATGAGGTATCCCTGTCTCATTGGTCTTTAGCAGTGTGGGATTCTGCTTCCTTCAATTGTTCCAAGAAGTGCTTTATTCCTCTGCAGTCACAGGCTTTTTATCAAAATGATACTTTAATCATAGTGTTCTTTCCTGGTCAAGGTATCGAAATTAGTATGATGGTGATTAGTGAAGAATGGCTGAGGCTTGACTACTAATATGACAAAAGAAATGCATGTAAAATAAAATGAAGAAGATGCATTTGTTGACAATATTCTTTAGCTGTGTATATGTTGCACTTCATACATATTTTCACTGTCAATCAGTTTTAATTCTTGACAGCACTGAGACAAACCAGACCAAGTTGATCTCAACTTAACAATGCTTTTCCAACTACTTTATGCAGATTCTTAAGTCATTCTCATTCGGCTCTAGAATCTAGACCAAACGTCTATTCATAAACTGTTTAAAAAAAGTGTCTATGAAGGTACAATTACTGCAATTGCGATATGTTGAATATATTAGTGGCTTTCAGATTGAACTTGAAAACACTGAATTTTTTTCTAAAAGTTTAAATTTGTGGTCTGCATTAAACCCTTGAAGGCTCAAAGTTCCTTAAACAAGGTTTAATTCATAGATGTCTACCAGGAGCACCATGTCCTAATCATGTATCTTATTTTCTTCTTCTTTTTTAATGAATTTTTCCAGGAGTACAGTCCCTTATACGGTTATACCTTATCTTGCATCCACTATCTCCTTGATTCTTTCAAGAGGCATAATTTGGTACTTGCTAGTTGGTACTTCTTTGGATGCCACCCTGAATAGGGTGCATATGTACCATGTTAGAATGTTACAGCTCAATTAATTCTGTCAAGGAGCAACACAAAAAATCTGGAATTTAGATGCACATACACTTAAAAAATGTCATTATGTCCCTTAAATTGAAACCAAAAATTATGAAATTCAGAAGTAAAGTATATGTTTTTTAAGTCTCAAAATAAAATACGTGCCCACCAAGCTAGTCAGCATCAAATTTCCTATTTTATGGTTTTATTTCATTCACTTCAGTCCATATCTGTTTTTTTTTTTTTTTTTTTAATGATCTATACGTTGATTTTTTCTACAACAATATGTCACCTCAATAATGATATAGTGCCTTTGGTTTAAGTATAGATACTTTCAATGTGCTCAATCAATTACCTTTACTGTGTCAACGAACAATGATACTATTTAAAATTTCCATTATGGAAATTTTATGTTGTTGTTATATTACTCGTAAATTTTGTTGTCTCAACTCATAGTTGGCTCTTTGTTTTTTAATTTTTTTTTTTATTCTTTTCATTGTGAAATGTTTCGGGGAGATAACATGACACGTGGTTTTATTGACATGTTGAACTTGATAATTAAATGTAATTGGATTAAAGCAGACATTTTCAATTAATTTGATCTCAATGATTTCTAATTGGTTATATGTTGAATATTGTTTAAATAAAACTTATGAACATTTATTTTAAGAGAAATCCATAACATTTTTTTTTTTAATCAATAATTGGGAAAGACAAGATTTGAACCTAGAAACATCATGAGATTCCAGTTAAACTACAAGAGAAATCTATATAAGTAAACACTATTAATTAGTTAAAGAGAACTTATAACAAAAACAAATCACTTTTCATGTTTGGTAGGGCCCTAAGTAAACCCATCAACACTAGCATACTTCTTTTTTCTGTACTAACTTTTTATAATTATTATGTTTTTTTTTAATAGATAATTATTATGTTCATCAGCACACTACAGACTCTCCCTGATAGTACTATAATCTTTTTAGCCCCATATCTACCCAATATCACAGCTTGTTTTGATACCACAAAATGCCTTTATTAGAAGCACCTTCATCAGGCCCAACAAAAAGGCACTCTTTAGCCTCTCTGCATATTGCATTGTAAATTGGCGTGCCATGAAACAGGTAATAATACCCAGTACTCAACCAGTATTGGCTTGATAGCTTGAGTTGCCACAATAGTGATTGAAAATCAAAAGACATATATCTGCAATAAATTGTGAAAGAAAACAAGAACAAGTTTTCTTATTAAGCACCTCAGTTCCATACTTCCATGAGGAAATATACTAAAGCTAGAAAACAGCTACAATCAAAGTCCATAGAGAATGCGTTGAAAAGAAAAGCTTAAAATATGTGTACCACGTACCAAAGCTGTGCTTATCAAATATGAGAATTGCAGGAGCATATATAGCAACATATGATCATGAGATGGATGATCTAATTGATTATGAATGACTCCAAGTTGTTAGCATATATAATATCTTCAAAAGGCATATGCCCACATTGTTTACATTATATATATATATATATATAATTAGAGATCAACACAGCTGAAGGCAAACCAAAATTGAAACAAAACAAAAGAACTAAGAATAAAGAATTTCTTTGACAACTATCAACAAAGACACCACAAGAAAAGAAAAAATGCAAACCGATATAGCCAACAATTTTGAACTTTAGAAAGAAGATATCTTTAACTAAATAAATAAGAAGATTAAAAAAATAAAAAATAAAACATCAGAAATCCATAAATAACAAAACCCAACAAAAGAAAAGTAGGTAAAAATGAAATCCAATATTCCAAAAGAGCTTTGCTTAGAGAATTAGAAGGAACGTCAGATTCCAAAGGAATCTAGTTGTGGTGTATACGAATTGAAACCCAAAATTTATTAGAAAAGAATTATCTCTATTTGAAATTGATCAAATTTATGATTCAGATTAAATTTTATAAATCTAAAGGTGTATAAATTATTACGTCATTTAAAATTTTAAATAATATGACAGTTATATAATACTAAATCTAAAAAATAAAATCTTAACGATAAAATAGATGAAATGGAAAATGTAGAGGAGTTGAAATAGAAAGCATTTCCCATGGTGCACATGACGGATGCTGAAGTTAATCTCAAAGAGAAATTTATTGATGTGTTACCCACAGCAAACCCCAAAATCCCCAAAAGAGGGAGAATATTTTGTGATGCGCTGCGGGCACGCCATGCCCTCTTATAGCAGCGTGCGGCGGTATACAAGGCTTGTCGGTGACTCCGAAGACATTGTCACCTACTCTCACCAAAGACTTTGTCACCATTATACCTTTTATTGGAAATCTCGGCGCCACCATTTATTCGTCTCATAAACCAAAGCCATTTGTCCCATTACGGCCTTTTCCAATTTGTCCACTTTAACTTCCACACTATATATATAGCTTAACTCAAACAAACAAAATCAACCTCTACAGCTCCATTCACAACTAGGTGCAAAACAATATTAACAAGCACCCATTAGCCTAGACCATTTCAAATGGCTATACCAAAGGAAAACTCTCTCCCTACCTTCCCAAACATCGACCAATGTTCATCAATCGGTCGTGAAAACCACACAGTCGTGGCTGACATGGATGGGACTTTACTTAGGGGACGAAGTTCATTCCATTACTTTGCACTTGTGGCCTTCTAAGCTGGTGGCATATTGAGGCTAATCTTCTTGCTCTTAACCTCTCCAATCACTACAACAAAATACACCTATTACAACAAGAGTTATTACAACAAAAATTATTATTATGGTAATACATGTACTATTACATCAATTCATTAGTTTTCGTTGCAAGAGTTACTTAAAAATTGGTAATTTATTACTTCAAAAATAAGTTGTTGTAATAGGTTGTAAAATATCGTTGCAATAAATCATTATGTAATTTATTGCAATGAAGTTAGTAGTTGAAGCAATAGTTATGAATATTACAATAAGATGTTTTGTTACAATAAGAAAAATATGATATTACAATAAGACACTTTGTTGCAATAGGAAAAATATAATATTACAACAGGACTTTTGTTGCAATAAGAAAAATATAATATTACAATAAGACATATTGTTGCAATAAGAAAATATTATACTATGTCTTTTTTAAATTCAACTATCAGTGATATGATACTGATAGTCTATCACCTTAAAGTAGGCCCAGGCCCAGCCCATGTGTATCACTCTTTAACGCACACATTTCTCTCTCAGATTAGATCGTAAAAAAGAAAAAGAAAAAAAAGAAAAAAAAACACAAACAAAAACCAAAGCAAAGCTTTAAAGTTCAAACCCTAACACACAAATAAATCTCTCTCAGAATTTCCTTTTCTCCAATCAGATCCACTATCTCTATACATAGAGAATTATATATATATTGGTGAATTAGGGTTTGGAGTGGGATAATGGCGAGTATAAAGGGGGTGAATAGATTGGCGTCGGTGGCGTTGGCGCCGGATGCACCGTCCAGTCCGACAATCGGGAGTTGCCGCTCGTCGGAGAGCGCCGAGCTCCGAGCGATTCAACAGGCTAACGTGGGTAAAGCCTGCCTCGGGTACTGAAAAGTTCTCTCTCGGTCTCGTCGCGGGTGGCCATGGGACTATTGATATCTAGAACCCGCTCTCTCTGATCCGGTAATTTGGATTTGGATTTGGTTTTTGGTTTTGATATGATTTGATTTGGTGATTGTTTGGAATGAATTGGACTGCATTGTTTAGAGGTAATTTGTGAAATTCAGTTAATCGCATGAATTGGAATGTGTGATTTTTTTTTCTTCTTTGTTGAGATTTTGATTTCGAAGTAGAATTTTGTAATTTGTTAGGCATTGTTTCGAAATTGGTGAAATCTAGTTAATTGCATTGGGTTAAATGAGAGGGAATTGAATTGGATAGGATTGGTGGATGGGATTTGGGTTTACAGTGAATTGGAATGTGGGTTTTTATTTTTTGGGTAGTTTTGTCACAAGTAAACCAGCCTCTCTTTTCATTAAAACCAATC
This sequence comes from Fagus sylvatica, assembly GCA_907173295.1. Taxonomy (NCBI): domain Eukaryota; kingdom Viridiplantae; phylum Streptophyta; class Magnoliopsida; order Fagales; family Fagaceae; genus Fagus; species Fagus sylvatica. Next base: position 35,869,829 of record OU015768.1, on the reverse strand, counting down.
TTTGCAGTTGAAACTTTCATGCAAGCATAGTAGCATACACCAATTAACCGCTCATGATGGGTTTCTGATTGAGTAAACCAGCGTCTCTTTTTTTTTTTTGGGGGGGGGGGGGGGTGGGGTGGGGAAGTTGACAATCAAGGTAGAATTCCAAACTTCATGTTAACTCACTTATATTTTATACTTTTAACTGTTGTACCATGCTTTGTTGTATTAGTGGACTTGTGGATTGGATATTTTTCTCATGATATGCTTTGATTCTTGTTTTATTTTATAATCCGTTGGAAAATAAATTCAACCAGTGCTTGTGGTCAGAGTGATGATTGACTAATTTGAAATGTAATTGACAGTGGTGTTGATATAAAAAGTTACTCTTAACTCCTTAAATTTTGGTGACAATCAAGGCCTCGTTGCAGAATTCTGCACTGGCAGATAAGCATGGCAAATCTGGACTTACAACCCCAAGATTTAATATGCTTTTGAAGTGTCATTCCAAGTATTAGCAGTGCATATGCATTGCCATATATAGATTGTATATGTGGCAATGTGACCTTACAGATGCATTTTGAACATTGATGGTCAACCTTAAATGTTACTAGTACAGTAGGATCCCTTAAAAGTTATCTTCTTGATCAGTATCCATAATCATGGCTTAGATTGTCACTTATTTTACAGTGAAAATACATGTTCCACAGATGGGTTAATTACAATCGTCCACCCTAAACTTAAAAATGTTGCAATCAACATCCTAATTCGATGTTAAATTTCAATGTTCATCTCAACATCTAAATTATTGTAAAAATTAATAGTTTAGTGGGCAACTAGCCAACTATCCACCTTAGACTATAAGAGTACTTGCAATGTGCACTCTAAAATTTGAAGGCATATGCAATGAGCACCACTAATTTAGACTCTAACTTGGAAGGTGGGTGAAAATCGCAAATTTGTCTCAAATTAGGATGTTGATTGAAATTTTTTGAAGTTTAGGGTGCACATTGCAAATGCCCCTACAGCTTGGGGGTGGATAGCTGCAATTAACCCCCTGCTGGGGCCTTGTTCATGCTTAAACAAGGAGACAACCATCTTCATAGTATATAATTGATCACCATTTCTTCATGCCACTATTTATAGGTCTAGACTCATAGTCATGGTAAGTCATTAGTTAGACAATACAACATTAAAATTCTAGCAAGGATAGCCTCATGTTAGAAGAACCTAGCCTTGCTGAAATCTTAATCCCTCTCAACAATTCTAAACTCCTTTCAGCCATGACTCTCATTGGATAATTTAATAGATGTGACTTTATTTGGCAGTACTAGTGGTGTAGACTTTGATGGTTTTGTGAATTGTATGTGATAGTGTCTTAAAGATCACAGATGTGAATTTATTTTATAGAAGGGGGTAAATAGGCTTTACTTTTACACTGAATCTTAAAATTTAAACCCTTTGTAGTTTGAGTTCAATAGTCAGCAATGCAAGGTCATACACATTGCCCCTGTGGCAGTATGCCTTAACAAGGACACACCCTTATTTTTGGTATAGAATTTATCACATTTCTCAATACAAATTTTAGTGTCATATGCCCAAGTTCCTCTTCAGCTTCAATGATTATAATTAACAAGTTTGGTTTGAGAAGCAATATTGGCTCATGAACTTCAATCTCTTAGGCATGGGATGCAGTGTTGTAAATTTGTAATCCTTTCTATTCCCTTGGCTTAAGACCTCCTCAGAGTCCACAAAATCCATTGGTTTTGATCCTTAGCATGGAATCAATATTGGTGCAAGAATGTTTGAACTTTGAAGTTCCATTTATTGTTTTTGAGTCTTAATTGTTAGTGCTCTGCTGTGTTAATGTTGCTGATAGCTGGCTTGATTCCGTTTGTGACAATTGCTTGTAGTGCCTTGACTTGTTTGTGTATGTTCCGTTGGTGTAGTTCAGTAGTGTGGTTGTTTGTATAGTCTGAGTTATTCTAATATTTTGCTGTTTTCTTTGTTTTTATATTTTGTTAGTGATTAATAAAATTTTACATTCATTAAAAAGAACTCCAAAACTTTGTGTTTTCTGTGTTTGTATATTTTATAAATGAGTAATGCAGGAACCTAAAAATGAAGGATAAAATGTCAATTGGGGAATTACAAGAGAAGCATTGAAAATAAATGTTGCAACACTAAACTTGGGGAATTCCAATATCTGGACAGATTGGATTCACCCTTGATGCAAACTTATTGGATATAATGTCAATTGAGTAAAATTTGGCAGTGTAATTGGACATATTGCTTGATGGATCTAATGTCATGCGCAATGAATTCTTCAGTTTAGCTTTTGAATATGGACAAGGAAAGTTGATATATTTGAGAAAGATTACATCTTCATTCCCATCAACTTCAAGTAAGATTGTCTGAACAAACATTATGCTTCTTGCAGTAGGCTCTAGCTAAAAATTTGAGCACTGATATGAACTGTGTCTTCATTCTGATGACAGTCTACATTGGAGCCTAATAGTTATATGTCATCCTGGTGAAGTGGCTAGATTAGAGGATACGTTATTATTATTTTGGAATTTGCTACCTCTTTTTGAGAATCTCCCTTGTATTAATTTTTTAATCATATTTCAGATGAAGATTTGGACAAGTCACCTAAAGTACCATGTATATTGCATATGGATTCTATTAAAGGAAGTCATACGGGTATCAAAAATCTTATTCAAAGGTATCCTTGAACTTCTGAAGTTCATATGTTTCTGATTTCTGACAGATTTGGCATGTTATTTTGAAGAATGTGCCACATTATATGAAATTATTAGTTCCCTTTTGTGTCTTTCTGTATTGCCCTATATACTTTTGTCTCTGTATGTGGAGTTGGGGCTCTTAAGAGATGAATGGAAGACAGCCTCCCCCCCCCCCCCCTCCCCTGCGTCTCCCAATAAAAAAGAAAGAAATGGAAGTTGCTCCAATGTTTGTTCAAATATGTCACTTTATTTCAAGATATTTGCATGTTATATATTTAATGGTCCAACAATAATTGTGATTGCATGTGAGATAATTCTTTTAAACAGAAAAGTGCTTATAAAAAGTTTGTAGTTGAGTTAGTTTTACACGGTAATTCTTTATGAGGTTAGCTGTTTTAGGCATGTTATTTAGTTGTAGATTAATCCAATATGTTGTTGCTCCTTTCCTCCATTGTTTATATTTTGGAATAAGTATTGTAGCTATTCTATGTATGGTTTATTGGAAACTTGTTTAGGAAATTGACTCCAGTTACATGGTGACTGAAGTTTACCCTTGCCAACTTGTAATCCTTATGATTATTTGGTGTGATGATAATTACATTCTAATCTAGATGTAGGTAATCCTTATGAATTTTTTCCACCTCTTTGGCTGCATGTCTTACATCAGGTGTAATTGCAATGGCATGGTGTCCCATTGACAGTTCCTATTTGATTACCTGTGCCAAAGATAGCCGAACTATTTGCTGGGACACTGTTTCTGGAGAGGTATTACTTTGGCCTTCCTTAGCCTGGCTCTGTTATGTTTTTATGAACATTGTTCTGTTATGATTTTTCTCCTGTGTTGTTCTTTGGTGTAGAATACTCTGTGCTATGGTAACGATTCTTTGTTTTTAATGTTGACCCAGATTGTTTGTGAACTGCCTGCTGACACCAACTGGAATTTTGATGCACACTGGTATCCAAAGATACCTAGGGTTATATCAGCATCTTCATTTGATGGAAAAATTGGAATTTATAACATGGATTGGAGCTCAAAGAGAATTTTGTGTTTGTTGTAAATCCATGAATTTGTATCCATTAATAACTTAAACTTAGACGGGAGATTATTTTTGTACTTATGAATTTTATGTAGAAGTTGTAGTTATTAATATTGTGAAATGTTATAAATTTTCTATCTTTTTGTAGATTTCTTGAGTTTGTGAATATTGCTCTTTATTTAGTTTTTATATTATTAAACAGGACCGGTGACAAATAGAAATATCAACAATTAATGCTGATAAAAAAAAATAATAAATAAATAAATTATTGCAACGAAATGGTTGAAGCAATACCTTATCGCAACGAAATAATCGAGGCATTAAAAATGCTATAAAACTTTATTACAACGAAATGGTTGAAGCAATACCTTATCGCAACGAACTAGTTGTGATAATAAATGAAATTATCGCAACAAAAATCTTGTTGCAATATATATTTATTGCAATGACATATTTTGTTGCGAAAACCTATTACCACAGAGTTTATTGCAACGGTTAAAATCTATTACCACAGAGTTTATTACAACGGCTTGCAACGACTAACTTTCGTTGCGATAAAAGTTTATTGCAACAAAATGAAAGTTATTGCAACAAAAAATTTCGTTGCAATTAACCTTTTTTCTTGTAGTGAATTGCTGGTCTTTTGTACTATTTCTTTTTGGAATCGGCCGGAATTCGTGTCCTTGTATTCGCAACCTTTGCTGGCATGAAAGTATCGGATATTGAGTCAGTTGCACGTGCAGTTTTGCCAAAATTCTATTCCAGTGACATGCACCCCGAGACTTGGCGTGTATTTTCCTCTTGTGGCAAGCGAATTGTGCTCACTGCCAATCCAACAGTCATGGTGGAGGCCTTCTTGAAGGACTATTTAGCAGTAGACATGGTTCTTGGTACAGAAATAGATACATATAAAGGTAGAGCCACTGGTTTTGTACGTAATCCTGGTGTTCTTGTTGGAGAAAACAAGGCTAATGCTCTTACAAAAGCGTTTAGTAATAATTCATTAGCACCAGAGATTGGACTTGGTGATAGAAAAACTGATTATCCATTCATGAAGCTATGCAAAGAGGGTTATATGGTTCCAGCTAAGCCAGAAGTTGAACCTGTCAGCATGGACAAATTGCCAAAGCCTATTGTATTCCACGATGGCAGACTTGTCCAAAAACCAACACCCTTTATGTCTTTACTCATTATTCTTTGGCTCCCAGTTGGGTTTGTTCTTGCTTGTCTAAGAATTGCCGCTGGTTCACTTCTTCCTACGCCACTTGTTTACTATGCCTTTTGGGTTCTTGGCGTTGGAGTCTATATCAAAGGCAATCCACCTCCACCAGCTAAAAAATCCACAGGCCAAACTGGGGTCCTATTCATTTGCTCACATAGAACACTTTTGGACCAAATTTTTCTCTCCACAGCTCTTAGCCGTCCAATCCCTGCAGTCACATACTCTCTATCTCGTCTCTCTGAAATCATTTCACCAATCAAGACTATCCGTCTTAGTCGTGACCGTGTTACTGATGCTGCCATGATCAAGAAACTCTTAGAACAAGGTGACTTAGTTATATGCCCTGAAGGGACAACTTGTAGAGAGCCATTCTTGCTAAGGTTTTCGGCTTTGTTTGCTGAGCTAACCGATGAGCTTGTGCCGGTGGCTATGGCTAACAGGATGAGTATGTTTCATGGGACAACAGCTAGAGGGTGGAAAGGGATGGACCCGTTTTATTTCTTCATGAATCCTAGTCCAGCATATGAAGTAACATTCTTGATCAAATTGCCTTATAATTTGACTTGTGGTGCTGGAAAATCAAGCCACGTTGTTGCGAATTATATGCAGAGAATGATTGCTGCAAGCTTGTCTTATGAGTGCACCAGCTTCACTAGGAAGGATAAGTATCGAGCACTTGCTGGCAATGATGGAACCGTGGTGGAAAAACCTAAGCTTGCTACTAATAAAGTCATGGGCTGCTAGAATAACTCTTTTTATTTATTTATCATTCATCGTTTTGCCTTTGCAACTATGTGTGCTGGCTAAGTGGAGTGAATATTTTCTAATTTTAATAAAACAATAGGGGTAATTAACTACACAAAAAATTTCATAATCTTTCTTGTACCTGTTTGTAATTGGTGTTAATAATACTGATGTAATAGCACATTTAATAAAATACTATAAAAATTTCATACTCTTCCTAATTTTCCACCCTTTTCCCTTACTTTAATTAGTTCCGGCCGGCTGGTTGATTGTTTTTAGCAATTCTTTACTGGGCAAAAATTCATTTATAAACATGAATTTTTCAACCAAGTTGAATTTACAAGTAGTAACTAGTGAGCCTCTAAGGTAGAATCAAGAATATCATGGGCTGGGCCAGGTTAGTCACCAGACCTCAGCCTAGGCCCATTTACCTTAGCATCATCCTTGATAGCTCTTTTCTAAAAAATGAAAAGTGGGCCGACCGTCAAGTACCTATTTTGTACAACTATGGCCCTGATGAAATTATAAAGTGGGCAAGAGTATATATATATTATATAAATTGAACCATTTATATCACTTTCCACTCACATAAAATCTCATATGGCCCACTGTTAGTCACAATGTAAAAAGATACTGGTAAGCCCAATCTTTGGAAGGGAAAAAAGTGTGAGAACTTGGGCTTTCATCTTGGTTGGAGGGGGCTTATATGTAATTTAAACTATTTTCATTTTATTGGCAACTAAGCTTGTTTTATTTTTTTTTTTTTTTTTTTTTTGAAAAACAACTAAGCTTGTTTTATTTGATAATTCGATGTCCACTTTTTTTCTTTCTTTCTCTTTATGGGATATTATAACCAAAACTGTCTAAGCATTAAGTAATAACCATTTGAGGGTAATACAAGTTAGAAAAATCCAAAATATACAAAACCACCACATTTAGAGTTCAAAAGGAAAAAATATTTTATGTAACGATTGTATACAATATTTCTCTCACATTCCTCACAAGCATAAGACCTACTCTCATTTGAGAGAAATGTTGTGTATAACTATTACACCAAATACTACCTCCTAAAAAAGGAGAATTAAAAACAAAACAAAAATTCTTCCGTTTGATCACAAACCCTTTGTTTGTAATCAAAAACCAAAAAAAAAATCTTTCGTTTGATCACAAACCCTTTCAACAAGAGCATCAATGTATTTTATTAGCCTCCCTAAACATATGCTCAGTCGAGTGATTATTCAGTAGTTCAAGATTACAAATAAAATGTGTAATCCCCCTCTCACATGAATGGTGGGTCTCACCACGTAAATGGAGATGGGACTATGCATTTATTTGTAATACTGGACTACTAAATAATTTTCCTGCCCAATACTACAATGAGGGAAGTTGTTTTAACATGTTCATACAGTTCAAAAAACACAGCTTTAATTAAAACATTTCGTGAGTGAGAGTTCTTGACCAGGTTTAATTAGAACATTCAACTTGTATATAAATAAATTGCCCTCGTCTAATCTATTATGATTTATTGGCACAATCTTGGTCGTTTGCAACATCATGTAGGAAAACGATCATTTTTCATTTTAAATGATTCTATTTCGTAATTTAGATAAAAAATTATGAATTTAAATGTGTATTTTTTTTTTTTTTATAAAAAAATTTAAACATGTATTGCACCATGTAATTCCAAAAACAAAATTAATAATGTGGCTATTACATCTAATAAATAAAATCTTAATCATAAAATAGATTATCTCTATTCCACTTGAAATAAAATTGATGCATCTATTTCACTTTAAATGAAAATGTCAAATTGCACATTCCCCCCTTTATCTATGGGCTTTGTTTCAACCCCCCCTAAAACTATAAAATCGAGCAATATCCCTCCTATCTATTGGAAATATGCAATTTGCTCCCAATCTTCTATTTTTATGTTAAACCTTAATATAATCTAGTGGAAATTTCTAAGCTACCCCTAATTTAACCTAACCCATTTAATGACCCAATTTTTTAACCGGGTATTTAAACATGTATTCATGAGAAGCAAAATACCCGAATTCATGGGAAGCAAATAACTAGATCTAATTTGTAACACTAACCCTTCAATCCCATACTCAAAAATCGCAAGAGTCTGAACCAACGAAAATCAACTGCCTCACCCTTTGCTACTACAAACAACGGTAACCACGTGGTACCCACGATCCCAATCGGGTCTGTGAGGTAATTTCGCAGTCACCATTATCATTTTTCTTTGATTTGGACTACAATTTTTAGGCTTAGAATGAGAAAGAATGGAAACGATTTTGGACTGGTGCGATTTCGAGAATGGGTGAGATTTTAGAACGAGAGAGAATGGGTGCGATGATTGAAGGGTTAGGCTTATAGATCAGATATGGTTATTTGCTTCCCATGGATATCGGTTTAAAGACACGATTAAAAAGATTTGGTCACTAAATGGGTTGAGTTAAATTAGGGATATTTTAGACATTTTCACTAGATTCTGTCGGGGTTTAACAAAAAAAATAGATAGTTAGATGCTAATTGCATATTTCCAATAGATAAAAAGTGACTGAAACACACCCACAGATAAAAGGGAAAAAGTATAATTTATCCTAAAACAAATGGATGCATAGATTTTGCCAAGTAATCTAAAAAAATATGTTGTAGAAGTTGAAATAGATTCACTAATTAATGATAGTATCCAAAGTTCCAAACAAATCCAACTTTAATCTAGATTTGGACAAACGGTAGTGATATTAAAAATACTCAAAAGTTTTTCTATCTTCCATTCAAAAATATATATATATATTAATACTCAAAGTAAACTTTACGATATGTATTTTTTAACCTTTTTATTTTATTTTAAATTATAACTAATGAAAACCAGTCAAAGAGAGAAATTTTAAATAACATTTTTTTTATAGAAAACCATTTTTACCTTTATCTTGATTTTATTTTTTGCCTTTTATTATTAGGTTTTAAAAAATGAGATAAAGTGTGAGTTGGGTTTCCAAAAATTTGACTATTGACCATAAATAATTCAGATGAAAACCTCTGAACAAAAAAACAAAAACAAATAAATACACATGTGATGACTGATGACATTTTGTGTTTGACTTGGTCACAGAATTATTGTCTTAAAATCCATTGGTTTTAGTAAATAAAACATTTAAGTAAATATAATTATATTAGTAAATAAATAAAATAAAAACCATTGGCTTTATCATATGAACCTTCCAGGATCCAGAAATGAAGAACGTAACAGTTACACATAACATATTTTACCATTTACAACACGAAAGTCACAATCCATAGTTACAACAACACAAGCCAATGGGCGCCCATTAAAACAGAGACCTTATAAAATAGTCTTTATAGTTTGTTGAATAAGAAAAACCTCAAACCAAAGGAAACATTTTTCTCTCTCAGATTCTTTGTATGTGTCTCATGGATTCTCGAAAATTTCTCGCACTGTCTCTCTGTTTTCTTTTTCTTCTTCCTGATCCGTCCCATTCCTCTATCCAATTCCCCGGATGGCTTGGAGACAAGAAAACGTATAGCTCTCTCTCTCTCTCTCTGTGTGTTGTGTATGTGTTTGTGAAAAATCCACTGAGACTTGTTTGAAATTGATGCGGGGTTTTTCAGGCAGGGATCGGTGCTGACATTGAAGAAAGGTGTTTCCTCTGTTGCTTTTGATCCCACTCGTGTCACTCAGCTCTCATGGCGTCCCAGGTCTCTCTCTCTCTCTCTCTCTCTCTCTCTCTCTCTCTGTTTTTCCAATAAATTTCAGATTTTTTTTTTTAGCTATATTGATTTGTTTTTGTTTTTTGTACATTTGAATTCTGAAGAGCTTTCATTTATAAGGGATTTATGTCTGACGAAGAGTGCGACCACCTAATCCAGCTGGTAAGACAAATTCTTTATTCAATTTTGTAGTTTTTTTTTCCAAAAAAAACGTAGAAATAAATGAGCTTAATATGAAATTTCATTTGATTAAAATGTAGTTCTTGTCCTAATTCAATGTGGGTTTGTGTTAATTTTGGTGGAAGTAGGCAAGGGCTAAGTTGGAGAAGTCAATGGTGGCAGATAACGAGTCGGGTAAGAGTATTATGAGCGAAGTTCGAACGAGCTCCGGCATGTTTCTTCAGAAATCTCAGGTGCATTAATGGGCTTCTTTTTTTTTTTTTTTTTTTTGAGATTATGCTCTTAAATTCTGTGTTCAGTATGACACAAACTTATTGCTATGTTAAGAGTTAAAACATTCATGTGCATTGGAAACATGTTGTAGTAAATCTTACTTTGTCAAAGCTTGTTTCTATGGTGATCTTGAATGCATGTCTTGTGATAGTGATCTGATTGAGAGAGAATCGTGGGCAGAATTTTTGGCATTTAGAAATTGATATTAGTGGATAGTTTGTTTATAGGTGGGAAGGTATGGTCTTTTGTAATTTGTAGTAAGTGGGCATGATTTGAATTGGATTAGGATTTAGGAGGTCATTAGATACATTTCTTGCTTAACTAGTGTGTTTAACGATTGAGTGAATGATAAACGAAGGTTTACAGTCCATAGGTACTTGGTACCCAATAAAGACACATGTAAAGGTAATGAAGTCTTAATGAAAATTGTGGGTTGAACGGCAATCCTGCTTCCTTATGTCTCTTTAGAATCCATATTTTGTGACTTTATGTCTAGTAAAGCAGTGTTTAATTTTCACTTCAGCCTTGTATCATTTTGAATGTGTCATTACCTTTGTCAAGTAGTCAACTGAAACCAGCCATAATCTTTCTTTACATAAAAACTCTAGTTTCATTCTAGAAAGTCACAAGGTGCCATTTTGGACCCTTAGATGCAGTGATGTTCTTTGTCAGAATACATGTAATTTCCCCAAGGGTCATGCTAAAACTCATGCTGTTCACCTTATATCTGGAATTAGGGGGTGCTCATGCTGGGATCACTAGATTATAATCTGGCTCTTTCTATGTGTCAACTAACTTGTCGATAATTATACATGCATCATACATGAGTTCTGCAACATCCTGTTCCTAATAATATCTCAAACCTTGCATCAAATGGCCTGTCATTTTTGTTGTAGGTGCTTCTTGTAGGACACACCATATAGAGTTTTATTTATTTATTATGATTTTCAGGTTTAGCAATGGGTCATCTGTATTTTGTCTCATCCATACATTTCTTCTAACAAGTCATCACCTTGTCTTTGTAGAGCAGAACTCTCCTAGTTTTTCACTGACTCCAAGTTGTGGAAATAACATAGCCTTGGCTTAGGAAGGAAGGTTCTCCCACGGCTTTCCATAGACAACTCTTTTAACTAATTTAATTGGTGGGAACCAAAACCAATGCATGATATAATGTTGTATGCAGATATCTCTTTTGTATCTAATTCAAAGCCAAACTGAACTCGGTGTTTGTTATTTTTTTTGAAGAATTGCTTTATGCCTTGGATGAATTGGCATGGAGCTTTATTAGTTGTGTTGGGTGTGATATGTGTGTAAACAAGTTTTATTTTATAAGTTGCAATCTGTGTTCATAAACATTCTGTGAAGGATGCATTTTCCAATTCTTTTAACTCGGAATGCTTACTTGGTGTGTTTCTTTCACCTTGAAGGATGAAGTAGTCGCTGATATTGAGGCCCGGATTTCTGCGTGGACCTTCCTTCCAGTAGGTAACATTATTACATTCTTCTTGTTGATTTATGTTTTACGCTTCAATTGCAATGAAAAATTTTAATTTCATCTTTCTTAACCTGATCATGTAACCAGAAAATGGGGAAAACATTCAAATACTGCACTACGAGCATGGTGAGAAATATGAACCACATTTTGACTTTTTTCATGACAAGGCTAATCAAGAATTGGGTGGCCACCGGATTGCCACTGTATTGATGTATTTGTCTGATGTTGAGAAGGGTGGGGAGACAATCTTTCCCAATTCTGAGGTAAACAATTTCTTGTGACTGATTATCTGATGGTCTTCCTTTTCTGTGTTCTGTCTGTTGTTGAATTCCATGGAAGGCTTTTCTCTGGTTACATACATAGCTGTGTGTTTGTGTGTGACTTTTCCATATTTTCCCCCTCTTTCCGCATAACTAAGCCAGCATTTGTTTATCTTCTTCTACAGTCAAGGATAACTCAACCAAAGGACAATGACTTGTCCGATTGTGCTAAAAATGGCTATGCAGGTATTATTATTATTATTATTTTTATTTTTATCTAATAACAAATCTGTTTCACTTACATATATGCCTTTTTTTTTGGGTTAACTAATTGAGAGAGGTATCTCCTTAAATTCTCCGTAGTAGAATCTCAGTGAAGTATTAAACTAGACATGAGTACCTTAAATACATTTAGTGCATTAATATATGTAGTCTTCCCTTCTGTTTCTTCTTGAGGTAGGGCATGGGAAATCAGGAGTAGGTTGTGTGCTAATTGCTTTTGTAACCAGATCACTGGTCATCTCTGAATTGCTTTTTATGCGCAAAATACTCCATTTTTTTCCTGGTTTTGCAAGTTGCACCACATGATGGGACCTCTATGGGAGATCCTGTCTGTTCAGGATCCATGTATCAGATGGTACAATACAAGACCATGAAGATTTCTATTGATGCATTTTATTGACCAAAGAAAAAAATATGCCCATTTATTATAACTTGGTTCCTACATCATTTGATCATTACTGCCCCATGGTATTACTCTTACCTGTTTATTGTTGGATCCTGACTCCAAATCTATTGCTTGCAACCCATGCTTAATGTTACGAGGGAATGCTTCTTGAAAGTTTTTCTTTGCGTTTGTAGTTTATTTATAGGAAATATTATTAAACCTATTAAATCCTCTAGAAAGTTTTTCTTTGCGTTTGTAGTTTATTTATAGGAAATATTATTAAACCTATTAAATCCTGTCTTTAGGATAGACTTATAAAAAAAAATCCTTTCTTTAGGATAGGTCAGATGGGCAGTGAATCTAATGGCCTGTTTTGCTATAAAAAATAAAAATAAAAATAAACAAAGGTTGATGCCTTGGTGTTCTTCAGTCTTTCAATGCCCAATTTATTATAATTTGGTTCCCACCCTATTGTTGTCACGGAATCTGAAGCTATCTCTTTGTAACCATGCAGTGAAACCCAGAAAGGGTGATGCCTTGCTGTTCTTCAGTCTTCATCCCGATGCAACTACAGATGCCCGCAGCTTGCATGGAAGCTGCCCTGTTATTGAGGGGGAGAAGTGGTCTGCGACTAAGTGGATTCACGTAAGGTCCTTCGAAAAACAAGTCAAGCTTGCAGACAATAGGGATTGTGTGGATGACAATGTGAACTGCCCTGTATGGGCTAGGTCTGGTGAGTGTGAAAAGAATCCTCCTTACATGGTGGGCTCTGAGAACTCTTATGGAAATTGTAGGAAGAGTTGCAAGGTTTGCTCATCCTAGGAAGAACATTTCTAGTTTTTCCTTTGTTTTCTATACAGGGCGAGGGAGGTTAATCCTAAGTGTTGTATATAACAATGAGCTGTGGCTTAGTGGGACGTGTACCAGAGTTGGCCAGACCAAGTCTGCCTCTCTTACATATTTGAATTTTCTGTCCATCTTGGTTTTTTATGTACCCATTATAAAGAAAGAAAGAAAGAAAGAAAGAAAAAGGGATGAAATTATAACATGTTCCCCCAGGAGAAGGAACTTTCATATGTTCTGCTTGATAAACCAAATCTTGATTATGAGGTTTTGCTAACGAGCTCTGGCTCAAAGAAAACTCTCTTATTTTCTCCCACAAGAATGAATAGAGGGTGAGATTGTACATTGTAGTTCTAAAGTCACTATTATTTGTGTGACTTATTAATATTATAACTAACTAATTAAAAAATAAATAAAAATAAAAATCAATTGCTGCTTTGATGAAGTATCATTGGTTTTTCATGAAACAATCATGTTTTTCTTGCCACTGCTATCTAATCATGCTTTTCTAGACACTCACAGTTAAATGAATGAATTGTATAATAGAATTTGAGGGTAACCCATTTTTTGTTTGAAAAACAGTCTGGAGATTCAATGTCTAGCAGATAATATCTCGGCCCCTAACACCTGGTGTGTGAGCTCGTTTTGAAAGTGGGATGTTTGTATTTTAACAATAGTGTGAGAATACCTTCTTCTTTTTTTTTGGGTAATAGAACAATTGCGTCCGTTTGGAAAATATTTTTCACTATTTATGGGATTTAATATCCAAGGCAAGTTTAAGCAAGTAACATGAACATCTCAACGACATTTTTAATAGGAAATCCGTTTCATGAGCTTCCATGTGCTCCTTGAAATTTAATTCACAAAACTCATTTTTATTCAAACTGCAGGATTCATCATAGATATTTCATTCCCTCTCTTCACAAGTTATAATCAAGGTAATTCTGAAATTTTATTTAGTACTAATTACCTATAAAATGATGTGAATTTGGAAATTTAAAGTTAAAAAACAACTTTAAAGTAAAATTTGGAATTCCAAACTCTAGCTTTAAAACTCTATAGTACAATGTTCCAACTTTTAATAAAAATAATGAATTGACAGAAATGTCCATGCTTATCTTTTAAAACGATACCTAGTGCCTACTCATTGAGAGAGAGAGAGAGAGCCTAATAAAAATAATAATAACTAAATTTAGAGGAATAATAATACAATAATATTAATATTGATATAAATATAAATAAACATTAGCCAATGAATTAATTGGATTTTTTTTTTTTTTGTTACAATTGAATAAATTGGATTCAAGTATGAAAATACATAGTAATTTGATTGTGTACTATTTTTTCATTGCTTAGATCTAAAAATTCTATTGATTTGGTTATTAAATTAAACACATAACAATTTCAAAACACTTTGTCATTGTAATTTACCAAACGTTTCAAATGCTATAGAGATTTTTAATTGGAAAATTCTATTATAAAAGCAATACAGTTAAAGTTGTACATTTCAAAACTGTACTTTGTACAATAATCCCAAACGGGCTTGATTTAGGTTTCCCTCTAGGAAACTCACAGTTTTCATACTATTGATCATTGTTTAGTCTTTACAACTTTAGTCTTTTCCTTTTTTGATAATTTGATAGTTTAGGGAGATCAGTGGATTTGAATCTAGGTTCTCCCCATTAAAAATATCACAATTTCAGTTAAGCTACAAGACTATTGGCTTATTTTTTTCTTTAAAAAAAAAAAAGAAAAAAAAAAAGGGAAAAACAAATCTTTTCATTTTTACCTTTTCTTTAATTGAAAATGTATGATAAATTATGATATAAAATCAAATGAGCTCATTTAGTTATACACGCTCAATTGATGATATGATGGCTCTAAATCTATAAAAAAAATAAAAAATTTATATAACCGTGATATGTAACATTTCCCGTATGAGTGTATGATATCAACACCTATAACAATATAAAAAAGAAAAATGTTGCATGTAACAGTTACATAAGATATTGCCCTCCTCTTAGTGTAATAGAAATTGTATCATTCACTAACTTAAAAAGAAGCCATTTTATTTTCATGTCAAACATCACTAATTGGAAGCAACGAATATTTATACTTGATTGAATCTTAACTAAATAATTCACCCAATTTGAACCTGAATAGAGTGCTCTTGGAGCCCAGGCCAGAGAGAGAAAGAGAGAGAAACTTGCATTATTTTGTGATGTCATTTCAAACCGTTTTTTGGAGAAGATGAAAATAATCATGCAAATGTGGTTAATTGGGAGCCAAATTGCATGCTTTTCTTGCCTCCTCATTTGTTAAACGTTTCCTTTTCTTTTTTAAAATCTACCTGCAAAGGTTTGCATTGCATCACCATTACATAATTACCTTCACCTCTCTCTCTCTCTCTCTCTCTCTCTCCACCATTACCTTCAATGGGAAGACCACCTTGTTGTGATAAATCAAACGTCAAGAGGGGCCTTTGGACGGCTGAGGAGGATGCAAAAATACTTGCATACGTATCCAACTTTGGGATTGGAAATTGGACCTTGGTTCCCAAGAAAGCAGGTCTTGTTTGGCTTATTTTTATTCTTTCTTTTTAAGATTTCATTGTTTGTGCTTGGAAGACTAATCTGCATTGTGTGTTTGCATGAGCTTATCTACAGGACTCAATAGATGTGGGAAGAGCTGCAGGCTTAGGTGGACTAATTACCTTAGACCTGACCTCAAGCAAGACAGCTTCACACCTCAAGAAGAAGAGCTCATTATAAACCTTCATAAAGCTATAGGAAGTAGGTGGGTCTTCAAATATGTCTGTTGTATTTTTTATGAGTGTTTTAGGGATATATGATATTAAAAATTTTATTATATACTGCCTTATAAACTGATGTGTCAACCTTTTAGTACAATGTAAAACATAATCATGAAATTTATATATTATATTGTTGATGTAACACTAATTATATTCATTATCACGTTAGTTTGCAAGCCTTTGTAATAATTCTAATCATTTTCAATTTTTATTTGTTATTAAAACTCTCAAGGTTAACTTTCTTTAAAAACAAAAACCTAGAAATTTTTTTGGCAGATTTTCAAGGTAGGGTTCCAATAATGACTTCTACCAAATGCAAACACTGGTAGATCTTCACATTTTTTTAGTACTTCTTACTCCCTATAATGTTCTTCCTTTGTTTTTAACCCACAAATGGAATGCCTCATATATGCTTCGAGTTAATATCTTAAACTTCACTTGAAAGTTGAATTAAAACTAATATTTGGGGTGCACACCTATGAAAGTGAGGAAAAGGACTAATTTGTATGCATTTTATTGCTGAGGCAACCACAACCTCAATGTCAAATGTACTTCCTGAAACCATCAAACTAAAGAAAGTGCATGCATAATAATGTTCCCTTTATCAGTTTACACATGCATCATATGCTGAGGTGAAAGCTCTTGTGTCACTTAAGTCTTAGAAGGTCATAACAAACTTATTAACTTCCACCTTGATATACAACTGTCTAACAACCTGTATTCTGTTACCAGTGCAAGTCTAATGACTCTCTCTCTCTCTCTCTCTCTCTCTCTCTCTCTCACATGCAACTCACTCCTATTTGCTTATGTGGTGCAGGTGGTCACTAATTGCAAAACAACTACATGGAAGAACAGATAATGATGTCAAAAACTACTGGAACACCAAGTTGAGGAAAAAGCTTTCCAAAATGGGAATTGATCCTGTCACTCATAAACCATATTCTCAGATCCTTTCTGATTATGGAAACATCAGTGTCCTCCTAAACACAGGAAATAATTACCAGATTGGATCTCTTAATAAAAACATAAACTACACATCAACACCCAAACCAGAACCATATTCAGTCCTCACAACATCATTCCCAAATACTAACATGATCAACAGGCCTTTGGAAGTCCAAGGTATCTCTTCTAATGAAAACATTATTCCCTCATGGAATTTCATGTCTCATCAGTTTCAACAAGTCAATATTAACCAGGAGACTATCCAGACACATTTCTTTAATGAAGCTACCTCTTCTTGTTCATCATCTTCTTCTTCCAATGTCACACAATTAAGCTCTCCGCCGCAATCATATTCTTGCCAACCATCTCAAGTGCAAATTGCACCATCTCCTTCCTTCAATTGGAGTGAGTTTCTCCTCACTGAACCTCTCCCATTCCCAGGCTTTCCACAACAACAAGATCATCATTTCCAAGGCGTCTCTCCATCAAATAACCCATCAACTTTAGCGCAAACACCCCAATCAAACTTTGCTAGTGGAAATGAATGTGGCTTAAATCAAGTTGGACATGAGGGCGGTCTTGGGAAGTTTGATTTTGGATCAACCATTGGGAGCCAAACAAATAACAGGTTGGAACCTTCGTCTTCTGTGAGTTCATTCGTGAATTCTATCTTGGATCAGGACAGTGAGATGCAGCCAGAATTTCCAGATATTTTAGATGAATCTTTTGAGTACTAATTTTCTGTTGGATTTTGAAGTGTTAATGGGTAGTAACACAATGTGGACAACCTGTGAGTTATGAGTATTATTTAGTTTTAAATTTATGCTTATCCTAATAATGTGAGTTATATAGCCCACAAGTCAAGCTTCACGAGAATATATTGAATCTTGAAAAAATAAAAATAAAAATCTTACTAGTTGAACAAAATTTTAAAATTGCACTGGTTGGAATGCAATTTTTCTATGTAAGCAATCAGAAGTATGTTAATTTCTGAACTATCCAAGAAGATTTACATACATAAGATGTTTGCTAAAGCCTACAAAAGTTTATGCACTCACCGGATGAATCAGGTAATTTTAAATCTCAAGTGATGTTAAAGATACCACAAATTTTATTACACTGATTTTACAAATTAATGTGTCAAATTTTAAACACACTACAAAAAATTATTTAAAAAATTTATTTATTATGTTATTAATGTGATACCAATCACATTTAATATTACCATGTCAGTTTACAAGATTTATATAATCAAATTGGTAGTATATTTAATATTTTCTTTTAATCCTGACATACTGAGTTTACTAACTCATATTTTAAGTGCAATAGAACCTCTAGATGTTAGCTATATAATGGGATATTTGATGGCTAGAAAATAGAACTACAAGTAATTAACAACTGGATTTTTATAACCACCTGTTTTATCATACAATATTGATCGATCATTGTTGTTAGCACCTAATAATAGAATTAACAATATCCAAAACCAACAAGTTACTCCAACTCATCCAGCTGTATCAACCATTTACCATTTGGAGGCTGGAACAACCTAGCTAGTAGAATTATAATTTCCCAGATGCAAACAAATTAACCAAATCTCTCTCTCTCTCTCTCTCTCCAAAAATATTCTGGCAAGTTCTATAATGGACCTACCACCAACAAGAAGGGCATAAAAACAACAAGACAAGAAACTGTTATGCTAGTTAAAAGGAAAATAGTTCTAAAAAAATAGAAATCAAGAAACTGAGAGAGACATATATGATATATATAGGCAGGAACACACGCAGACACAAGGATTGATCCATTACCGAGCCATGACTACATTGCAGAGATCAAATGTCTCATTCCGGAGGCAAGGCTCATCCGGACTCATTTGGGATGATCGACTTAAGGTGCTCGAGCAAAAGGGCGGTGTCATGAACAACTCAAACACATCCACTACCCAGAAAAGAGAACAGGAACACGTTCAAGGCAAAAAGAGAAAACAGGTTGCTTATTCCAATCCCCCTAACCCATCATCTTCTAGGCCTGGAAAAAAGGCTAAAGGATGTTCTTTTTCTGCTCTCTTTGGAAGATGCATTGGCTCTCCTACAGCCTAGGAGCTTTCAGTTTATTCCTTATAATCATCATTTGTATAATTCCGTATATACTTTTTGTCTTTTTTCTCTTTCTTTATATATATATTTTTTAATTAATGGGCATTGTAATAAGTACGTGAATGTACCTGTCATTACCTGTTGATAAATTATGGGATTATTTGGTGAGAGATGTTATTTCATGCTGCACCACAATTCATATAATGTTTTGCTCATATTTCCTTTTGAAACAAACTATGCATCTATGGCTCTATGCAGATGATGGAGCACAGGGGAAGGGACCTCTTTAGTGTTTATTTACATAAGTAAAATAATTCTTTGTTATTGCATGGAACACAAGCTTTTATTTCAACTTGGCATGTTCATATCTATTAAAATACTTATATGATTGTAGTTCTAAATAGCTCAATTGGTAAATCCCATAAAACCGATGTTGGTGGTGCATTCACACCACCAAAATATTCTTATTCAACCTGATGTATTTTAGGGTTGTTGAACTTAGATGAAAGAATTCTATAGCATGATTTAAAGGCGTGGCTCTTATTTTGTGCAGTGGTAATTGTCTATTTCTAAAAATTAGCGATTTCCTTGCTAGCCACAGGGTCCATATGAAAAAAGTGAATAACATGTCCAAGATATGGTATCCGTCATTAGATTATTCATTATTGATGTGACAGTTTTATACATCACTCCTGTATGTTTAGCTCATAGAAATTAGTCATCAATTATGATGTTTTAAAAGTGTTCCACGATTGTTTTGCCCCTATGCGATCTCTCAAAATGTGAATGGGTGTTTCCCACATTCTAGACCTTAGACAGGTTTGGGATGATGGAGATAAGAAAGCGGAGAATAACTTTTTGGGAGGGTATTCTGTTAGGTATGCACTTCCGTAAAAATATCTGGATATTTTCCGGGAGATTTTCGCCCCGGGAAGAGCGAGAGAAAAACATAGATAATACGCATCCCCAATTTTTATCTAATAACTACTTTTTTTAGACTTTAATTTTATTTTTATTTTTAAGAATTTATTAGCTAATACTATATAGTTTTTTTTTTTTTTTTTTTTTTTTTTATTATTTAATTTTGGGCCTTCTCCCAATTGGGGACCTTAGGTCATTACCTAATTAGCCTTATGGGAGAGCCAATCTTGATTTCCTTTCCAAACTCGTAAGCATTCCTTGAGAATGCTTAATTGCTTAATTGTATTGTAGAATTCGTAGGTAAACTTGGCTGATGCATGAGAAGAAGGGTTGAGTGATTCCAGCATAAATTCATAAAAGATAAAACATTCTTTGAAAAAAAAAAAAAAAAAACTTCCATCCATATATACAGACATCAACACATATCATATGAAAAGTCAATTACCTTCCATGCATGCATGAATCTTCCTGTCATCATGTGATTGATGGAGAAATAACACCTTTGTTACATTGATGTGGTTGCATCCTGTTACAGGTCAGTGAAGCTACATATATGTAAAAAATAAAGTTTGTCTCCAAACCAATGTGGAAAAATCCTCATCTAACCTATTATGTGGCAATTCATAATATCATCCACATGTATTATTTAAACAAGTCACATAACTCATTAAACAAATGTAACACTTAAATAGTCATTTGAATCATCATGTAGTCATCAGTTGAAGGGAGATTTCTCTAAACTATTTTGAAGGTAAACTTTGTTCATATATGAAAGCTTCAACTGAAGATATCATAACCGTACAAGAAAGAGAATGAGAGAGCAGCTATAAACAAAACATCCCCACCAAGCCCCATATATATCATGGAAGAGGTTGGAGTGAGAATATCCTGTCCAGGAGAGATGGTGCCTATTGCTAGCTAGTTGTATTGTATGCACTAGGTGTCACCTCTCTTGTGACAGGATAGCTCCATTGTAACCTCACTTCTCTTTCCCAACTCACTAGAAGTCTAGAATCATCATCTTTGTGACACACACATAAGAGGTATGAAGGGTTTTGTGTCACACTCTCACAGAAAGATGGCTCCAGCTAGCATATATAACCTAGCCGGCCAATGCCATCTCTCCTGTGACAGGAATCCCTCAACCCCTTTTCTTTTCATCCTTAGCTTCCTCTTTTGCATGCTTCTCATACCTTTATAATCTCCATGTTATAGACCAAAAGCTGGGCTCTTTTTCTGTCTCTTCATGGAATAATACAATGAAATTACTCATATAATCGAATGAAGTTCCTTACATTTTGACGGGATTTTGCCGTGGATGAATTGTGGTCAAAGTTAAATGTTTTGATATTACATTTCACATATGAAACTTACTGCTAATTCACACATATATGGGAGTAGTTGATTAATAATATACCGGACAACTTCCTTTGAGTTTATCTTTAATCTTTTTTTCTTTTCTTTTTTAATTTCACAGCCCAATGTCCTGTGCGATAGGCATGTACGCTATAAGTTCATTTAAAAAATTAAAAATTAAAAAGAAAAAATCATTTTATTGCTCAAATAAAATACTCATTAAATTAAATTTTATTAGGCGTTATTAAAAATAGAGAAAATATAAATTCTTAAGATTAATATAGTTAAGAATATTAATGTATTTCTGAAGTGAATCCATAAATATTTAATTATTTCCATTAACTTTAAGATAAATTATTCTCTTTTTTTAGGGTACTCTTTTGAGTATCGATAAAAATCCTATTCTAATTTAATTCTATTTTATAAATTACGTTTTGGATATAATTTATTTACACCTTTAACTTTCAAAATCCTTAATTTAAATCTCAAAGTTTCTAAAAACATTTCATTTAAACCTTCTATAACAATTTATTTCATTGGCACGTAGTAATGAATTAAAACTTTGACATAAATATTGCAAAAATTTGTTGAGGTGGATGCGCTAAATGAAAAAAAATTCTATTTCCTTCTCAAAGAAAGCACCACATGGTAAAACCTTAAGTTACTATGGATATATAGATTCTAAGAAAGCCATAAAAGTAATTTCGGCCAGGAATGCATGTTCCACAAAAAAATGTTGGAATTCCACCGAATAACTAATACATATGGTACAAGCCGGAATGTTGGCCGAGAGGGGAAAGACGGTTTATTGTTTCGGTTTTTGTACCAAAAAGGAATATTACGAGCAAAACGAAACGGAATTCAAAACTTTGGTGAGAAGACAAGAGCAGCATAAATAGCTGAGAATCTCCAAGGAGGACTGGAAGGGATTACCTTTACGAGAATGTGCAAGCTTTGTTCATTAATTAGAATCCATAATATCCAATTGAAGTTTGGTGTTGTCCTACAAAAGCCACAACCCTCCAAAAATAACCATGTGGCTCCACATTTAAGTGTTGTGAAAAGCCAAGTTGTGTGATTAGCAGGATACAAATCCTTTATTCCACTTTTTATATTCCACTTTATACTCCATCAATCATAATTGATCATGTGTTTTTTTTTTTCATTCCTTATAAAATAACTAAGACTATAAAAAATAATAATAATAAAAAAAAAAATCAATCATAATCTGACAGATGGTATATTACAGTTGGTAGAGTATAAAGTAAAACACAAAAAGTAGAATAAATGATATTTATTCGTATTAGCATATGTTCCCGAAATTCAAGGCTCTCCAAAATGACCAAGGTAATTAAAATCGGGATTTTACCTTGAATAGTTGGGAGGGTTTCACGAATCGAATCGTAGAATCGAATCGTGAATCGTAAGATTCTACTTTTCGAAAATAAAAAATAAATAAATAATTATAATTCATAACATAGGTTAAAGAATCATTGAAAAATAAATAAGTTTTGGCATAAAATTTATAAAATGCAATAAGTCATCAACTACTAAATACCAAATGACTAAGGCTAAAATACACTGTTGGTCCTTAAAGTTTACACGTTGAGCGCTTTTGGTCCCTGAAGTTTGAAATGAGGGCTATTAGTCCCTAAAGTTTCAAAAATGAGCGTTATTGATCCTTCCTATCAAAGTCCGTTAGTTTAATTATCTATGTGGCTAACAGAAGAATGATGTAACATTTTTTTAATGATGTGGCACAATATTTTTTAAATAAAAATTACACATAATCAAAATACCCATAAGCTAACCTGGATTAATTCATAACCCAGATGCCTACAGTCCCGCCCGAATCCATAAATCCCCAAATCAATTTACTATTATTTTCCCCAAACCTAGAAAATCTCCAAATGAAAGATTGAAACTCACAAACAGCCATGAGTGCTGCCACTAATAACGCCTAAGCCATCTCCACCACCGCCGCCATCGCCATCACCATCACCATCACCATCACCATCACCATCTTCCATCTTTCTAACATTCACTACAGGCGAATAAAATATCTCTATGGCTTTCCTGTTGTAGTTTGCATTTAATTAAACAAAACCTTTGTTTCTTTCAAACGAAAATTCAAATGATGTTGAAGTTTAGAGAGAGAGATATTTTGGAGATTTTGATTAATTGTCCAATAGACGTGAAGCTTCAAAGATGATGCTGCATAGGACTGCTTAATTAGACCGCCGCCATCGCCATCGCCATCTCCATCTCCATCTCCATCACCATCACCATCACCATCACCATCTTCCATCTTTCTAACATTCACTACAGGCGAATAAAAATCTTCCATCTTTCTAACATTCACTACAGGCGAATAAAATATCTCTATGGCTTTCCTATTGTAGTTTGCATTTAATTAAACGAAACCTTTGTTCCTTTCAAACGAAAATTCAAATGATGTTGAAGTTTGGAGAGAGAGAGATATTCTGGAGATTTTGATTAATGGTCCAATAGATGTGAAGCTTCAAAGATGATACTACATAGGACTGCTTAATTAGACCGCCGCCATCGCATCGCCATCACCATCACCATCTTCCATCTTTCTAACATTCACTACAGGCGAATAAGATATCTCTATGGCTTTCTTGTTGTAGTTTGCATTTAATTAAACAAAGCCTTTGTTCCTTTCAAACGAAAATTCAAATGATGTTGAAGTTTAGAGAGAGAGAGAGAGAGAGAGAGATTCTGGAGATATTGATTAATGGTCCAATAGACGTGAAGCTTCAAAGATGATGCTGCATAGGACTACTTAATTAGACCTTATCAACAAAGGACTTAATTACATGTCAAGTACAAGATAAGAAACATTGAGAGTTTCAATCTCTGGTTTGGAGATTTTTGGGTTGGGGAATATAGAAAACCGATTTAAGGATTTATGGGTTTAGGCAGGCTCTACTGAGGTGGGTCAGTTTTATGGGTTATGAATTTATCCGAGTTAGCTCATGCTATTTTGATTATGTGTAATTTTTAAATAAAAAATATTGCGCCACATCATTAATAAAATGTGACATCATCATTCCGTTAACCAATTAAGCAATTAAACTAACAGAATTGGATGGAAGGATCAATAACGCTCATTTTTGAAATGTTAGGGACTAATAGCGCTCATTTCAAACTTCAGGGACCAAAAGTGCTCAATGTGTGAACTTTAGGGACCAATAGTGTATTTTAGCCAATGACAAATTTCAAACTTCAAACTTTCAAGTTCCAAGTTTTAATACCACATAACAACAAAGATACATAATGTTCCAAATAATAACACTACATAAATCAAAATATTTCCCAGCCATTTTCCACAATGGTGATTTTGTGACAAAAGTAACACATTACTTATTATTCAATGTGAATAATCAAGATCTAAAAACCAAGATTATCATTGATTGGATGAATGTTGTCCTCTAATGGGAGACCTTCACCATAAATGTCGTTGCTTCCATCTAAATCATCTATGGGAAAATCATCAAAATCTCTTACTTCATTTTCAAGTTCACAATCACTAAGATTATGAATTTCTTTATCTTTATCACCTAGCAAAAAAGAACAAAAACAAATTGTATTCAAAATTTTATAAAGATCTAATAAGGAAGTCATAAGTCATAACTCACAAGATTTAAAACCTACTTACCATTTTCATCTTCCTCTTGAGCATCCCTATGAAAGACACTTGGCCATTCTTCATTTGGTTCATTTGGACTCTCTTTTGTAGCTATCCACTCATCATCTGAAGAGATATCCTCCAAAGAAAAATGGGCAGGCTTCTCTTATTAAAAAAAAAAAAAAAGGGCGGGCTACTTTTTATCAAAAAAAAAAAAAGGGGGCAGGCTACTAACATACTAAAAAGTAAAAATCAGCCCAATACAAGCTAAATTTTCATTGGAGGCCCAAAAAAAAAAAAAAAAAACTCAAAAAATCCGAATAAACCTTGTGCAGTAGAATCGTATAGAATCGGAAACAAATCAGGATTCTAAAGATTCTAAAATTCAAATCGGGATTCTATTAAGATTCTACCACATTTAAGATTCAGTTAAGATTCGAATCGTTTTCATAATATTGAATCATAAAATCGTAAGATTTTAAGATTCGAATCGGGATTTTAATAACCTTGAAAATGACATGCATGGATTTATGGCCTATATGTGCGAAGCAGCTCTCTTGCATCTGGCTGGAAACGATTTTTTCAAGCTCCCCTAACATTCCATGTTGCAATCTTCATTAATAATGATTGTTGGTGGAGTTGAGGGTTCTATCCTGGTATATATATACGGAAAATTATATAATACTCCGAGAGTATATTAAATACGTACTCCCTTCTCTCACAAAAGTGGTGGATCTCACCATGAATTTAATTAGTAGGACATTAGTGGGATCCACGACTTCTGTGAGAAGAGGGAGTACGTATTTAATGTACTCCCGGAATATAGTATAATTACCTATACTATAAGGATCATGATTTGTGCAATTTCCATTGTACACTTAATGTACACTTTCATAAAATCTAGATAATATGATAAAAAATTTGAACATATACACATTAAAAATCTAGATAAATGTGTATTGTGTGTGCAATGAAGATATGCACAAATTATTTCCGATACTACAAACGCTAACTCTAGGCTATTAGATTTGGAGTAGAACTACTTCGGAATTTAGGATATCAGACTTTGGTCTTGAAAACTGATTCATCATTAGTAGTACAATGGTTAACAAACAAATTATTTTATTTTCTTTCAAATCGAACCAACTTGATCAATGATTGCCGACACCTTTTGGAGAGGACATGGAAGGTCTCCATTGTCCATTGAGCACATCTTAATAGATGCACAGACGGATTAGCTAATGTGAGAAGTTGCCAACTAGAGTGTGAGGTTCTTTTTGATACATTTCATCTATTTTGCTTGATTATATATACTGGAACATGATAGGCCTTAACCAAATGCCTATAATATAACAAACTCCCCACCAGAAAAAATACATGTCATCTTTTTTGCTTGATTATATATATTGGAACATGATAGGCTTCAAACTCTAGACTATATTGTACTACTTCTCTATTTAATCTGTATATATTAGCGTGAAATTACTTTTGATACATGTCATCCTTTTTGTTTGATTGTATATATTGAGACATGATAATCCTTAACAAATGATGACATAAAGGACCGGGATTTAAGTCTAAGTTCTTCCCAAAAGGGAAACTAGATAATACCAATTAAGTTATAATTTTCTACAAAATATTAAAAAAATAAAAAAGATCAGATGAATTCAATGTGGATCTACATTGCACTATAAGCCAAATGACCGGTGAATTAAAATCCTATTACCTTATCTTTAAAAACACTTTATAGATAACTGCTAAAAGATGCAAGAAGATTAGGATGATTTCAATGTGGATAGAAATGGTTTTTAACCTACAAAAGTCAACAAATATCTAATAGCATGCTTCTTCACGTGGGAACCACAGCTAGTATAAAGTATATAGTATAAACACGGGCTTGTGAGCAGCCATACAAAAAGCATCCGGTTGTTACATACACCATACAAAGGGTCAAAGGGCTAGAGTCGATTAGACAACACACGTAATCTATTCCATCACGTCTTTATTTAAAGTAGTTCAGGTAGAGATTCTGAAATCATGGAGGCAGCAAGCAGCAGAATGTTCACGTATGAAAACGAGGTTGATTTTGAAAAATATGCTAAATAATAATCTAGGAAATTTTAAACAGCTTATAGATTCAACATTAGTTTATTAAATCATTACATGTCTTACGTACACAATAGAACTTGTGGCTGATCATCAAAACTGACATTGGGGCAACCAAGGTCGAATGAAACAGATTCAAGGTAAATACGGTTTGGCAAAGTTTCAAGGGATAAATCAGGAACATCATCACAGAAATCGACGTATCATGAAATAATCAATCACTGCATTCTGCATTTTATTTCATCCTCTTGATTTATACTCTACATTCTAGTCAGAGTTCTGTACAAATGAATGAGATATTCAAGTGGCAAAATTGGAGACGACAAAATGTAATTTCTAACACATAGAACAATAACGCCCAGAAGGGAGGATGTATGAATACATA
Organism: Fagus sylvatica; assembly: GCA_907173295.1. Lineage (NCBI taxonomy): Eukaryota > Viridiplantae > Streptophyta > Magnoliopsida > Fagales > Fagaceae > Fagus > Fagus sylvatica. The sequence continues at coordinate 35,842,368 of OU015768.1, read as the reverse complement.
TTGAGGTCGATGGTCTTCATTGATTCTCAGTTGATTGGAAAACCTTACAAGCATTCAATCACTTGTTGATCAAAAGCCTAATTGGTTATAATTATTGTAGTCAATTTCATTCAACCTTATGCAACATAACATATGCTCTGGCAAGTCTTCTGCCTTGCTACCCTGTTTCAAATCATAAAGAAGACAGCATACGTTAGAACTGGATCTTCACTAAAACTGAAAACTAGCTTGCTGAGAATCTCGATGAAAATGGTTACCTGAATTGTTAGGCCGAAATCCAAGATACATGACTTCAATCTGCCATGGAATGCTTCAATACCTTTTCTGGCAATGTAGCTGAATCTGTGCATATCCAAATCAATTTCAAAGTAGTTTTCCCCCTGTACCAGTGACCATATAAAAATAAATTAATTAAAAACATTGAGTAAGAAGACTTTCTTATGTAAGCTAGGTTGCTTTTATAACAATGAATAAGTTCCTCTCATTCTAATGGTGAATGTAAGCTTCTACTGCATTGTTTCTGATAGAACTCAGCTTAATGAATGAAAACTAAAATGTAGAAAGAGAAGGATTCTTGCAACCACAGGAGGCATGCTAGATCCACATGAACCAATACTGAAATCTTCTTTCACTTTCAATTTTACATTTGGTCCACTAAAGAGAAATACACAAGCAACCTTAGAAGGCTACCACATTGTGCACATTTTATGTTTCTCCCGTGAGTGTGATGACTTTTCCTTCTCATGATAGAAAAACCAATAGATATTTTCCTTTTTACTAACCAAACAGAACCATGCTTGGGATTAACCAAAAAAGTATATGAAAATATCATAGGCCGCACACCCAAGTGTAGCATAAACTATCAGCAAGAAATTGCTCACCACGAAACTCAAACAAAATTTTATTTGAGAGAAAATACAAATCATTCTAAAAGAAATTAGTAGTTTAACAAAACTTACCAAGTAAAACTCATGTTGAGGACGTGAGAGAAAAGGTTTTTCATTGGAAGCATTCATAAGCTTCTTCTCAGCAGAGCTTAGATGAAGATCCTCTACATTTGCCACTTTGCCTAAGATTTTTAATCTATCCCTGAAAGACGAAATTGTATCTACAGGGAAATTTCTAACTCTCTCCACTTCATCATGGATCAACCTCTGTCAAGGAAAGAAACATAAAAACTCTAGTTAATAATATTGAAACACTAAATAAACACAAAAACGGTGTTAGAAAGATACCATGTAAAGCATATTCAAAGAACGTCAGGAACTACATCTAGAAACATATAGCAAAGTTAAGTAGCAGAAAGATAGAGACGCATCCATCTTACACTGAAATTTTCTCGGAAATGAGGCGGAAGCTCTTGTGAATAACTATCAGACAGCTTAAAGTACAAAACCAAATTCATTCCTTCTCCGTCAATTTCGCTTTGAAAAATTGAGGTAGGATATAATGGTATCTGCAAGTAAAAACGAAAATGGTTTACAAAAAACTGTTTTATTATGCCCCTATAGGATATAACAAAATAATATCACCAAATGTCTAGCACAGAGCCATAGACACTATGGTTGAATACTAAAAACGATAACTCTTTACAGCATCTTTCCACTAGCAATGAAGTAAGGGAGACAAAAGATATGGGTACCTGAATATTCACAATGAGTATTGAAGGAATTTCTCCAGCTGAATTTACATGAGGAAGTTCCACAAAACGAGCAATATGATCAATTTTCTTCTGAGATAAGAAGACATCAGCTCCCACAGGATAATATGCAGCAAAGTTTGGAGCAAAGTCTTTCTTTTTATCCCTGCCAAGTAAATTATGATTAAGTACAACAAGCTAGTGGAGATGAAGTACAAACAACTCAAGAACACAAATGACTCCCGCATTAGTTTCACACTCCAAAACATAAATGAAACAAAACGTAGACCTACTAAAAGTACTACGTTCTCACCTAAAATAGTTACTTCCCCTGACTTTGAAGGCACTTGGCTCAATCGGTGACCAACAATCAGGCATTCTCTTCTCCACTGGGCAGAAAGGAATCGATGAACCTGCTAACGGTTTTTGCAGACGCGCCTTGGGCGAAACTGAGACAAAAAACAAAACATGTACTTGAGCTAATAATTCAATTAGCCTAAGATAACAATTTCATGATATAGTTTCTTAAAGGCTTTCTGTTGTGGACGTAGACTGTCAGGCTGAATCCAGTTAATCTTTAATTTCCGCTCTCTAGTTTTCTCACTCAATTTCTCAATCCAACAAACAATTATAAACACCAAATATTTTATAACATAACAAATTTGGAAACACTGACCAATTGTTATATCAGCATGTCCTTCCTTCCATTTAAAGGAAACCTTGGAAAGCGTTTTTCGCTTCGAACTCGTCTGGCCGGGACTAAACGTCCTTATGCCAGTAGAAGGAAGACAAGGCATGCAAGTATTCGCTGCTTCGTCCCCAGGGGCCACCTCATTTCTAGAATCATCCAAATTCAACTGAGACCTAAAATCCCTCGACAGATTCACATTCTTTTCGTTGAAATTTATATCTCTTCGCGACGAAATGCTCAACGTCGACTCAGAACCAATCGGAGAAAACGCATCTACACGTAATTCAAATCATTCTCAATTCAAAAACAAACAAAATGATTGTATAGTTTTAAATAATGTATATAGAGAAAATCGCATACCGTCGTAAACACTGTAAAATTCGTCGTCCAATTCGGACTCGACGGAATCGAAAAAAGAAACATCGAAACTTCCTGATCGCCACAATAAACATTAAATCAATGAATAATTATCATTTTTTTAAATAAAAAAGAAAAAAAAGAAAGCTGAGAATTATGTAAAAACCTTGAAACGCAGGGTTAGAGTGAGAGCGATCGGTGATTTCAAGATTGTTATTAAAGGGAACGCGGCGTTTAGCGGCTCTTCTTCGTTTCCGATTTATCCTCTTCTTCTTTGGCAATCGGATCCGACCTCCAGCGCAACCCTCTGGTCTCGAACCACAAGCCCCCATTGCGTTTGTGTGTGTGACTCTCTTTCTTTTTCTCTCACAGCTTGTTCTTGGTATTCAATTTCAAATGTTCAAAAATCCGTGTGTTTATAAATGTCACAGTGGGACTTAATTTTTAATTTTTCATTATTCTTTATAAATTTGAACGCAACTAGTTTGAATGGGGAAAGTCAAATCAAAGGCACAGAAGCGTAAATTATGAGTACAGTTGTAACTGCATAGGACCTTCCTTATCCGCGGGGTCCACGGTGAGACGCGCTCTTCTCAACGGTTAGATCTACGGCAATCAGTGATGCCACGTGGAGAAGGTCGGTTTGTGTTTGAGTGGAGGAGTTGTTGTTCAGTTCAGACTACGTGTCCGAGATGTTAGGCGATGGTATTAATTCTTAACTCATTGTGAGAGCACGTGTTTCGCTCATTGCACGAACTTCAAGGAATACACTAATTATTTCGTCAGCTAATGTCGCTGTTGTTTAAAATTTCCGCGCGTCTTTTTTGATTTTTTCTTCTACATTTTGTGAGTTTGGATAGGATCATGGGAAGGATATTAGCTACAAATATTTATAAATAAATAATAAAAAAGAAAAAGACTAATAAGTCCAGCAAATATTTTTTTTTTTGGCTAAAAAAAAAGCTGAATTTTTATTAATGAAAATTTCATGGTAAAATAGAAGAAATAATATTATGTCATTATGATAATCCTTTAACCATAGATGTTAAGATTTTTAGGACAAATCAAGGGCAATCCTATTATAGCTTGTATTAATATCAGGAAATTGATGGCCTAATTAGGTCTATCAGTACCCAATATACAAGATATGCATGATTGGATGGTCTCGGTTGTGTATGTGTTTGGGTTTAAGTGGTCAATCTGTTAATACAAAAATTAAATCCTTTTATATTGTTAGAGCAACTTCAGTAGTTGTTTAAACTTATCTTTATTTTATCTTTATATTTGCATTATTCAGTAACTCTCTATTTATTTTTTCAGACAAACTCTCCAACAGTACTCTCTATTTCACTCTCTATTCTATTTAAATATACTTTTTTATTCTTTTATCTCATTTAAATATTATATTTTTTATTCATTCTTTATTATTATTTCCTGCCAACAATTAACTGAAATAACCAACGGTCATAACCAAATCTTTCCCACCCACCGCCGCTGCCACCACCACCACCACCGTAAATCAACCTAGAGCAATCAAAAACTACCACAAAATCAATTTCTCAGCAACTAAACAGAGTCAAATTAATTTCTCAGCAACCAAAATCAATTTCTCAACAACCAATCGGCACAGCTCCACCACCTCCAAACCATTGGGATCAGCACGGCAAGGCTTGGCGGCAGGCTTTACGACTGTGATGGTGGATTCGTGCTTCGTGGCGTGGCAAGCGGGGTGGGTCTCTCCTTCGCGGTTCGGCCAATGGGCAGGTCCCCGCTTCGCGGTGTGGCCAGTGGGGTGGGTCTCTTGTGGGTGGTGGTGGTGGCTGGCCTCACAGGTGGTGGTGGTTTTACAGATCTGAGAAAAGAAAGAAAAAAAATTTCTCTGTTGGGTTATAAAAAGATTTCTCTGCTGGTGGTTTTATCACTTTATGTTCTTCAATCGCAAACCGAAGCCCAAGCCCGTTTCATGCTTCAACAGAAAACGAAGAGAGAGCACAGAAGCACAGAGAGAAGAGAGAGAAAAAAATCAGATGAAATGAGACTTCGGGAAAAAAATAGACAATATATACTCGGTGGTCCCGATCCAGCAAACTCTTTTTTTAATCGGATACAAAATGTTTACAAAGTGTACAGTAGTTTTTCATTTGTGAAAAGCTACTGTACACTTTGTAAAAAAATTTGGAGATAGAGAGTTGATTTAGAGCACTGCTGGAGCACTTATCTCTGTTTTACTCTCTATTTGTAGAGATAGAGAGCAGTTTTAAATAACTGCTGGAGTTACTCTTACTTGTTGTTACTTTAAAAAATGATGATGAAAAATAGAAACCACTTCTAATTAATATGGTTTTTTCGACCAACCTCCACCTTGAGATTGACAATGGCAATCGATTGGCTTTGTAAACTGACAGTGTAGAGGAGAGCAGAGGAGGGATTGCAATTAAATATTATACATATATGTTCACAAAGATAATAGCTAAATTGGAAAAACAATTGGTTGACGAAATGACATCAATGAGCATGGACTTAAAGACTTCAACTTCCCTAAAGTCACCTAAATGGATAAGGAATTAAGTTGACTTGAGCCCATATGAAATAATCAATAATTAATGCATTCAATTAAAGCATGGTGCATAATTTAGAAATCAAAATTGTTTCTCGGCATTTTTGTAATTTTCTGGAAAAAAAAAAAAAAAAATCCCGCATATGCGTGATTTGGGCATTTGGGCCCATACAGTCTAGCACGCTTAATTGGGCTGTGAAATGGACTGGACTACTCTGGGCTTGGATTTGATTGTACTCAATCTAGAATTCTAGATTTTGAAGAATAAAAAAATGCCTTGAACACAACCAAAAATAGAAAAAAAATCTAGATAAAATATGCCTTTTGTTCGATCCGGCTCATTTTAAATACCGACAGTTTTTCAATATTTTATTTGCGGTCTCCATGATCTCAATAAACTTCATTAAAATAATTCATACATTTAAGAAATATATAATTAAAATTATCTAAATAATGACTTATGTTGTGTCTTAATACTACCAAAAATATGCTTTAAGAGAAGCAAACACAGCTTTAAGACTAAGCTGAAATTTGGAGTTTTTTTGGAAAAAAAATTATAATTTATAATTCATACTTTATAAATCTATAATTTTAAAGCACTATTCAATTATAAATCTATAATTGATAATGACTTATGTTGTGTATTAATACTACCAAAAAGATGCTTTAAGAGAAGCAAACACAGCTTAAAGACTAAGCTGAAATTTGGATTTTTTTTTTGGAAAAAAAATTATAATTTATAATACATACTTTATAAATCTATAAGTTTAAAGCACTATTCAATCATAAATCTATAATTGATAATGACTTATGTTGTGTCTTAATACTACCAAAAAGATGCTTTAAGAGAGCCTTAAAGCAAACACAACTTTAAGACTAAGCTGAAATTTGGTGTTTTTTGGGAAAAAAAAATATTATAATTTATAATTTATAATTCATCATTCATACTTTATACATCTATAATTTTAAAGCACAATTCACTATAATTTGATAAAAACTCAAAAGATTAAAGACTTTGTTTAGTTAAAACTCTATATCATAAAAGCTTACTACTAAATTTCTATAGTTAAAGCTATAATTCCAACATGCAACAATACAATTCTAATAGTTTTCTAGTCTTTCACTCCTTTTTCTCCAATTTCTAAAATTCTCTTAAATGATCTAACACCCATATTAGATATGAACCGAATTGTCTCGTGAACATTCTAAATCCAACTCATGTATTGTTTTAAACAACAAACAACTCAACTCTTGGAACATACTACAATCCCAAGTGCAAACAATTGACATTGAGGTATCAAACCTTCCATAAAAAGGCTAACTTAAACATTCAAAAAATGTTGTTAATTATTCCAAATTTACGATATACAATGAGAACTAGAATATACCATATATATATATATATATATATATATATATATATATATATATATATATATATATTGGTGAAATAGGAAATTAGATTAAGTAGAAACAAAACGGCTACGAGTAGCTACAGAAGTATCAAAATCCAAGGCTTCCAGCACATGCGCAGGAGCACTTGTATATAACAAAAAGTCAGAATGCTGGACGCAGCCAGCTTTAGGAAGAGTATCCGCACATCCATAGGCTTCCCTATAAATATGCTTGAGAGTATGGGCCTCAAATCTCTCCAGCAAGAACCTGCAATCATTCACAATAGAGCTCAAGAAGGCATTAGAACTATTAGTGGAATTCAGAAGCTTAACAGCAACAATAGAATCCATCTCAATTTCAAGGTTAAGGATCTCAAGATCTAAGGCTAATTGTAAACCATCTTTGAGAGCCCTTAATTCATCCTGAACGCTAGAAGTAATCCCAATAGATCTAGAAAAACCCCCAACCCAATTCCTCAAGTAATCCTGAATTACACCCCCTCCCCCAGCTAACCCTAACTCACCCATAACCAACCCATCAGTGTTAAGCTTTGCCCAATTCACAGAAGGAGGAATCCATTTAACCAAAATAGGAACAAGGTTTTTAGAACTTTGTTTAAAATCCATGAGATAGAAAAACTCAGCTGCATGAGAAAAAGCACATACCATCGGATCAGGAAGGATTGATCTAGCTTTAAAAACCACTTGGTTTCTTCGAAGCCAAAGAGTCCAAACTCCAAAAGCAAAAACAGTGTGCCAAGGAATACTATTAGCATGTAAAACAGTGGAAGAGCAATTTGCTAGAAGCCAATCAGCACAAGAAAAAGAAAAAGCATTAACACATGGAGGAGGAATTTTAATTGAGTGCCAAAAAGCCACTGAGTCAGGGCAGTCACGGAGTAGGTGAATCAAAGTCTCATTATTTCCCAAACATCTAAGGCAAGAGGGAATAACATTTAAACACGGGAAGCAAGGGTATCTCGCACCGGAACACTATCATGATAACATTGCCAGAGAAAGAACACGATCCTAGGACTAGTCTTAACTTTCCATAACCACATAGAATTTTTAGACCCATTAACAACATTTTGATGCTTTCTAGCCAATTGGTAAGCCTTGCCAAGACTAAACCCACTGATAAGTCATGAAATATGACTTATTTACATGCATTTTGGAGAGATTTTATTGGAGTTGTGTTGCATTTCATGTCTAATTACACTTAAATGGATGTTTGTTGTTCAATTCATTGAATTACATGATTTATGCATTTAAGTGTATTAATTTAATCTCTTATATGTTAATTTGGGCTATGTTTGATTGTAGGCATAAACTAAATCAGATTGGAATTAAATATCACAAGCTGGAAGGAGCAAAAGAAAAGAAAAGATGTGCAAATTAATGTTTGAAAAGAAAAAGAAAAACAAAGCCCACAAGCCCAGAAGGCCCACATGACCACTAAAGCCCGCAAGCTCACATTATCCATTGTACTCGCATCACACAGGATTAAGACTTTAAGGAGCTTAAATGAAGTCACGTGTGAAGCTTGTTTTGTGAGTGATTGCATGAATTGCTCTCTTGCCGCATCACACTAGATTATTTTTCAATGAAGCCCTAAATGAAAGAAGCGTGGATAGCAATTAGAGAGTGGTAGCCGCCAAGCATCAGGATTATTATTATTATTTAGTTTTTTTTCTAGTTTCCTCTCTAGTTTTCTCTCTAGAAATTATTTTCTCTATTTTTCTTTTTCCTTAGCCATGATTGGCTAAGCCTCTTGCTAGGGCTAGGGGCTATGTTTTCTGTATAAAGGTATGAATACTTGTAGTCCCTTCTATTTTTAATGTTAAATACAGTTGATTGTTAATTATTTGATTCCTATTAATGTATGTTTTATTCCGTACTTTCTATAAGTTCAATCATGTTTTTCTTATGATTAAGGGGGAATATTGCATGGTTTTAATTAGGTTTCGTGTTATATAAATTGAAAGGTCTTTCTAATTATTACTCTAGCCACTTTATTTTCTCCGGTAATATAGTGTTCCTGAGTTTTATTAGTTCAACCATGTCAAGAGCTTTTTAAAAGGAAAATAATCAACTTGTAAACTGTTATTAGAACAAGAGTTTTAACTGGAATTACAAGGAATCATACTGGTATACAGAAACACCCTGAAACCTTAGTGCCTTTTTACATAAATTACTTACAAAATTTCCATAAACCAAATTTATCTTACCTTTCTTGCATATTAAATTACATTGCCTTTTGAAAACACAAACTCCCTGAGAATCGACAACCCCTTACACGTACTACAAGGTACCGCTTATTATTGAGCAACATCACCCACCATCCAAAGAATCCCAAGCAATGCTATCCTCCTGATTACTCAAGGAACACACACTAACAGCCTTGATAGAATCACAGATATCATTAGGTAAGGTAAAGGAAATTTTTGAAAAGTCCCAAAACCCCACCCCTTCAATAACATCAACAACACAGAGGCAGTCCTCAAATGGAGGAATAGGCCCTTGTATTACCTCACGGAGTGGTCTATTACCCATCCAAGTATCATGCCAAAAGGAAACCGAATGACCATTCCTAACAACCCAAAGGAGACCTTGTCTAAAAATCTCATGCCCCATTTTCAAACCTCTCCAATTGCTAGACCTACTTCTACTAGCTCTCTCATTGATTTCTAATGGACCATTAGGGCAATACTTAGCTAACAAAGTTTTAGCTCATAAAGAGTCTTTTTCCTTAACAAGTCTCTAGTTAAGTTTAGCCAGTAAAGCAATATTCCTAGGTTTTGCTGAATAAAGACCCAATCCTCCATCTTTCTTAGGTCTACAAATCTTATCCCAACCAACCATATGCATTTTTTTCTTTTTCTCAGTAGAACCCCAAAGAAAATTCATGTTGAGCTTATTAAGCTCGGAACAAATGCTACTAGGGAAAGTAGCATTTTGCTATAGTAAGTAGGGATAGTAGAAGTGACAGCTTGAATTAACACAACCCTACCAGCGGGAGACAAAAGCTTAGATTTCCAACTAGAAAGCTTAGATTGCACTTTTTCAACAATGAACCTAAAATCTCTAGCATTTCTACCATTCAACCGAAGAGGGAATCCCAGATATTTACCAAGATCCAGGGTACTAGCCACCCTAAGAATATCACAAAGTTGCTGCCGCATGTGAGGTGCAACATTAGGGGTGAAAAAGCCTTTGGATTTAGTTAGGTTGATCTTTTGCCCAGAATGAGAACAAAAATCATCCATAACTCTAGCAATAGTATGACAACAACTAGAAGAGGCCTCAGCACAAAGTAAAAGATCATCTGCAAAGAAAAGATGGGAGAAAGCAGGGCCACTCCTAGAAGCTTTGATAGGTTTCCAACTCTAATCCCTACAAGCATCAGAAATTTTAAGACTTAGATATTTCATGCAAAGGATAAATAAATAAGGAGATAAATTATCACCCTGTCTAATACCCCTAGTAGGCTTAAAAACCTCCAATTTTCCTCCATTAAGGAGAATGGATATTAAAGAAGACAAGACACACTAAAGGATGAGATCAACTAACCTGGTAGGGAAGTTAAAGAACAAGAGAACCTCACGAATGAAGCTCCACACAAGCCTATCATAGGCTTTCTCAAGGTCAATCTTAAGAATAAAAATCCCTTCCTACCTTTCTTTTTGTGAAGAGAATGTATGAGCTCTTGGGCTATAATAACATTATCAACACCTCTTCTTCCCGAGATAAAAGCCGTTTGGAAGGGGGAGATAAGGCTACTAAGAAGAGGTCTAATCCTATTCACAATGATCTTAGTGAAAATCTTGTAAACAGTGTTGTAAAGACTGATGGGCCTAAATTGGTTTAGAGTTTCAAGGCCATTACACTTAGGGATTAAGGCAATCAAAGTTTTGTTCAAATATTCAAGCATTCTACCACTAGAAAAAATTTGACAAACTTCCTTAACTACAGACTCCCCAACTTGAGGCCAACACCTTTGAAAAAATCCAGGATGAAGGCCATCCAGAGACGAAACATGAGAAGTTGTAAACAACTCAGAAAACCCATTCTGAATATGTTGACTAATAAGGACATAATCAGTGATCCAATCCCCCACACTATTACAAATTCTATCAATCTTATTATGTCTTCTACGAGCAATAGTGGAAGTGTGAAAAACTTAGTATTTCTATCCCCATCAACCACCCACCCAACTCTAGATTTTAGCGCCCAAAAATCCTCTTCAAGGTTAAGGATGTTAAGATATTGCTCTCTAAGTGACTTCTCCAACCTAGACAAGGAGTCCGAGGGGTTGGAAGCCAGAGCACCTTGAACACCAGACATTCTTGCTAGGACCCGTTTCTTTCTTTGAAAAATATTACCAAAAACCAATTTATTCCAAGCAGAAACAAGAGCAGTGAATATCGCAAAAGTACCAGCAAGATTAGAGGCTGGAGAAGCCCAAGCTTGAAACACAACATTGATAAAATCAGGGTGGGATAACCACATGTTTTCAAAACGAAAAGGACAGGGAAATGAGCAAGAGTGAGAAGGGCAAAAAGTTAACAATAATGGACAGTGGTCAGAGTGTGTGCGTGGTAAATGAGTAACAATTGCATCAGGAAATAACAGTCTCCAATCAGAATTAGCCACACCCCTATCAAGGCGCTCCATTATTAAAGAAGAAAAATCATGACAATTACTCCAAGTGTATTTAGGTCCTAAAAAGCCCATATCAATCATATTGCAAGCATTTAAACAATCCCTAAATTCTCTAATTCTACTAGCAACGGGTCTATTACCCCCCCATTTTTCATCACAAGAAAGTATATCGTTGAAATCCCCAACCATTACCCATGGTAAATTATGAATATCAGCAATCATAGATAAATTATTCCAAAGAATTCTACGCTCAGACCTACGAGGGCTCGCATAGATGGCAGACATAAGCCAAAGAGTATTAGAGCCTCTTACCTTAACCGAGATGTGTATCTCCTGTTCTGTAGAGCATAAGTGATCCATATCCACTAAATCTGAGTTCCACATGACCCAAATCCCTCTAGCGAATCCAATAGTGTTGGTGCAAAGGAATCCATCAAACGGCAGAGTCTTAGCCAAATCTACTGCCCTATTCCCTCCAAGTCTTGTTTCAATCAGAACAAGGATAGCAGGAGAATTAATCTTGAGCAGATCAAGTAGTGCTTGACAAAAGCAAGGGTTGAGTACTCCTCAGCAATTCTAAGTGAGCACATTCACACCAATTTCATTAATCGATATAAATGGAGGGTTGGTTGACGGAAACAGGCTGCCTTCCGCTTCCATTGCGTTCCAGGCCTTCTCTGGCCACATCTCCCAAAGGTTGTTCCGTGTTGCTTCCATTGAGAACTTGTACGACAAATACCCCTCGCTTAACTTCTCTGAGCATTGAATCCTTATCACAAAGCAAGGAATGCACTTCACCGCTTGAGCCATCTTTAGTGACGCCCTGTTCCCTTGCCAGTAAAACTTGATGGGTGCCGAAAGAATCACCTTCCTCTCTTCGAATTCGGGCAGAGTTGCAAAGTACACTTTCTCGAGATATTGAGTGAATCTCAGCTTCGGCGATGGCTGAAAGCGAATTCTCACTGGACAATGCACCCCGTCTATCCTCAGAATTTTTGCTTGAAAATTCCAAAATGGACTGATTTCTTGGAGCCAGACCATATCGGTTAGGAGAGGGAGATCGAGAGAGCCGAGTATAGGAATTGCTAGTGAGATTTCTGTCCAAGCTTGAGCTGTCTCGGTCTCGTACCAACCCCACACGTGAAGAGGGTCCTTCCTAATGAGCTCTATTATGTCTTCAGTGATAGGGAGTATCTGACCTTTCAAAAAGATTTTCCATTTCGTAGGACCCGAAAGCATTGGAATCAGACCCCATTTGGTGCTTGTCATGCCGAGTAGGAATTTGGAGCCAAAGTGAGATTAGAGAAGCTTCTTGATGCTTTGGTGCAGCTGGTGCAGGAGGCGACTGTGGAAAAGATGTTAGGTTAGGGTTACTAACCGGTTCTAGACTTTGAGCATGGGCTTGGGATTGAAGGGAGGTCTAGGCTTTCAAATTGGAATTCGGCCCAACAGGCGAACTTGAGTTAGGCCCACTTGAGGCACCATTTGCCAAGGCCGAAATCCTGACTTGATTCTTTGAGAGTCCACTACGTGACAAGTTTCCTTCCTTGACAAATTCATCCTTACCAGTATCGGCATCAACTCCATCAGCTTTGGCAGGGTGCGGCACTGCTTTCCCACGATCAGCGGTATTGTTGTTTTGTCTTTTCCTCCGTTGCACAAGCATCCAAAGCCCAAAGTTGTTTGTTTCTTCTTCCTCATGCGTGTCAACATCAACCGGCGAGGTGGGTGGGTTAATATCCTCTGGGCACCGGTTGGGACATCAATCAATCCGATGCCCAATTTCCCACAATGGAAGCATAATAATCCTATCCCCTCATAAACCACTGCAAGCTTGGTTTTCCCTATTCTCACCATTCTAACCAAGGGCTTATCGAGATCAAGTTGAACACAAATGCGAGCAAAACGCCCATGGGTTCCAGCTGCCATATTGTAATCCACACGTAAGACTGGTCCAAGCCCTTTGCCAATATGCATTAGAGAATCCTTTTGGTAGTATTCTACTAGCAGCTCCGGCAGCCGCACCCACACTGCCACTGAAGAAACGACTGCTTCCGATGCTCTGAAGTCAGGGACCCAAGGTCTTAGTGAGAGAAAGTGTTCCCCAATAAACCAAGGACCTCCTTTTAGGACATTCAAAGCCATCCCGATAATCAAATCTAACAAGAAAGAAACCTAAACCGAGATCCACACATGAAAAATTACCAGCAGCTTTCCATAAATATTTCAACTTATTAACTAGAAACATATAACCAACAGATCGCCCAAAATCTTTAATAATCAAAGAGGTACTCCAGGGCTCTCTAATTCGCTATTTGAGTTCTCTGGAGAACTTAACAACCACTTCACCCTCCTCAGGTGGCTCAATATCATCATCATCATCCGAACTAATCTCACCGTCATCCTCCATACCATGACCAAAAAAAGCTTGTTCATAAGCCCCAGGCAGTTCACCCAGTAATGACTCCTTGTAGCTAACACCTATTCAGACGCCAAGAGGAGAAATAGGTTCCTTTATTTCCAAATCTTCCCCTCCCACAACAGGGACTCGATTGGTATCCATCTCCCCAGACGGGATTACATGGGTGTCTTTCATCTTCTTATTACTACAGCGGCCTGAATCTCCATCCTCAAGAGAATGCCCACTTTTGTCTCCACTTGCTCGAATTTTTACTTTGGGACGGTCTGACATGTCAGTGTCCATTCTCTGTGACTTCTATGCAATCACATTTTCAGTATTAATGCTAATATGTTTACTAGTATCTCACTCTTTTTACCCTTTCCCTTTTCTTTCCAATGTCCGAAATTCTCTTGACTACTAGGACCATTTTATTTTTGGATCTCTCCCTCCCTTTATTCTTTTCAAACTTTCATCATATCCTGCACCTTTGTATTGTTTTTCTTTTCCCCCGCATACGCATGGTATATATATCATATCCGTTGTGTCATTTCTCCTTTCCAACTTTATTTTTCAAAAATATGTTATACTTTTTTTTCCTTTTAGTTCTTGTCTGCACGCCTATGGCATGTACACTGTCTAGTATTTCACTGAAAAGCTAAGGAGTCCCAAGTCCCAACCTATTCAAAAATAAAAATTACTTAGCTGCATTAGCACTATCGACCCATTGCACCATAATATGTGCTTATAAGTGGCCAATTGATTTCTTATTTTGGGCCAAAGGTAGCCGCCCATAAATCCCTACAAATACGATTAATTACATTTTTTTTTGCTTAAACTTGAATTTCCCTTAAACATGGGTTTTGTTCAATTTTCGTCCCTCAAATTTTTAAATTGTAATAATTTAATCATTTCATCTATTTTCCGTTTATATCTGACTTACTTGATTAACAGGTTAAAACATTTCATATTTAAGTAATCAAAATAACATCTCATACCAAAGATACAAACAAGAAATGGATCGAAAATAAAAGGAGGGTGGTCGAAATTGTTCTCGTTTTTAAATTTAAAGAACCGAATTAGTATTATTATTTTTTAATTAAAGGAAGTGAAGACTAGAAATTGAAATTTACCCCAAATTTGATCACATATAACTGGGTTATACTTATACCCCCAAGGCCACAACAATGTCTTATATGTCTGGGACCCTCACCGGAAATGAGCCAGATTTTTATCCATAGGGTTGGTCGATGAACCATGCCATGCGGCCCAAAGGTGAGGTCATCAGGTTCTATATTATAATGACAAACTAACATTCTTTCAATCAAAAGAACTGCCCAAGATCGGAATCTGTCTCCCATGCAACAAAAAAAAGGCCATTAATTTTGAATCTCAGTTACTTTGGACCGAGTCTTTCCTTCTCGAACCAATCAAAATCAAACCCCCAAAAGAAGCAAAGAAAAAGTAAAAGAAAAAGCAATTATCAGAGATTGCTTCTTCCTTTTTCACCTTGGAGAGAGATGCATTTCAATTTAATGTTAATGACTATCACTAATTACGGGGAAAAACACGTATTAATTATATTGGAAATTGGGTCAGTTTGACCCGACCCATGACCCACAGAGTGTCCATATGGGTGCACTAAAGACAGCAGAGATAGTGTAAAGAGTTCGTAAAACAAGCGAAGAGAGATCCGTATCCGTATGTGGGTATGTACTATTCCTACCGAGGTAAGTGAATGTATGACCCGCTATGATTCTTATGTTTAATTAAAGCTAAACAAAATAGCTGGGACATTGGATGAATATTATGAGTTTCTTACTTCTTTTTTTATTAATTGGAGTTTTTTAACTTCTAAAGCATATCACCGTTTATGTATGTGTTTAGACTTTAGTGTGTTATTTATTTATTCATGATTGGTTCTGAACTAAGAAAGAGGAGACAGGTTATAGTAAATTAGTCACTATTGTAAAATTTAACATATATATACATATGATAAGATTTGAACCTATAACATCCATTTTATTAAGATTGTTCTTTATTATTAAGTTAAAACACCATATTTCTGTTGGAATCCTTAACCGTTTCTTTTTTACGGATGGAGAATAATTGATGAGGCAACATATTGCCCGAGGACCGTCAATTTTAAAAGGGAGAAAGAAAACAAAATAAACAAAACAAAAGCAACTAGAGGGTCACCAGCAGCAAAAGAAAAGATGCAACTCAGCCAAAAAATAAAACACCAAAGAATAAAATTGATTTGGGAATTGCTTTAGTTGGGGAGCACAAACCACATAAACCACTCAAAGAAAAGAAACGCCAAACCAAATCAAGCAGGACGAGTAAATTATGTTACAAGCTTACCCATCGTGTATTGAGATAGAACCTTTTTAGGATAGTGTTCCTTTTCTTATAGTATATCCACTTTGTTGTTTTTTTTTTTTTCTTCTTTCTCCGGCAAAGTAAATTCCTACCCATGAATCTCTCTCTAAAGCATCCAAGTAGGGACAATCAAACACTTAGTTGGGATACCTCCAAAAAGCTCAATCTTTCACAGGCTTGTGCATTTTGTCTGAGAGAAGCTAACCATGGTGCAGCTCTTAGAGAATGCTTGGAACATTGGAGTAAACAAAAGAACTTAATTTACTTTAAACCTCCTCCATATATATATTTCAATAACCAGTCAACACAAATCTAAGGCTGGAACAAAATGATATTGTAACTGCATGAATTGCTGACAATCTAACTACAAAATATCTAAGCACTCAGACCCCAATTATAGCATAGTGTTCAGGGCATCACATTCCAACTGGGATTTCTAATAATTGACAGGATCGTAAATCTAGAAAGTCTCTTGTGACTTGTACACTGCCCCCCACACAATTTCCAATGCTTCCCATTCCACTTGATGCTTTAGGCTCGACCAGGTGGCTGTCTGGTCTTCACTGCTCTCCTGGATAAACATTATAGGAGATGTTAACAGAGAGAGAGAATAGTTCTATACTATTATATTACTATTATTTTTTGGGATGATATCATTTTCTAGAATGGTTTATTTTGAAGTGTGAAATATTCTACACAAAATTTAATTTCTATAACATGATAACATGTGCATCACTTAAAAATGAAAATAATGACCAAATACTTTTTGTGAAACTTTAGACAATCTTTCTTATTAATATAACAACATTTAAATAAAGGTATGTATTTATTTGAACTAATACAAAATGAGCAAAAGTTGAGATAAGTCAGGAGATGTTTGAAAAACAAATACAACCAAATGTTTAAAATATAAATACATATGATTGTTATAAAGTGATAAGACTAAATTAACTTGTTACGTGCTCTTATCAAGAGTTTTTAGTCGAGTGACTGTTTGATCTCCTTTATGAGGTCGAGAAGAATTAATGTTTCAATGCCTTATTCCACTTATTGTAACAATTGAGTTATAAAAAAAAAAAAAAGTGCAACACTATGATTTATTAAAAGGGAGCCTTCCAACACGGAGCTTTAACCTAAAATATTAGGAGAATTAATGGTTTAGTAAGATAGTTGTCATTAAGAACCCAATAAGCAGCAAATCTCGTCATATTGAACAACAAACTTTTTACGTGAATGATGGTTGGTACTCTTAGTGGAGCGTTAAGAGTTTTATATTAACTTTCAATAAAGTGGTCCACGTTTTCCCCCGATGTCTTTATTTGTTTTTCATCAAAATAAGAGAAAGATTGGTTCAAAGAAGCTTTTGGTAAAGGGCTTAAAAAAATAAAATAAAAAACTATCATCAACTTCCACGCATTTCATAGATGAGTGCATAATGGTTGTTTTAAAATTTACCACCTTAGCTACAACTCAAGGTTACAAAAGGGCTAAAGAAGAACTGGGTGAATTTTGATTCTTGATGTTCTTGTATGGTACCAAAACAGAAGAACAAATGTTAAATGATTAAAAGAAGAAGGCATAGATATATTTCCTACTTAACATCCGCATTTCTCTCTTCTCAAAAGAAATTGCCATTTTTTGGTACACTGTCACGCCTGAAAACCACTATGAGATTTAGAGCAATTATGAAATAGGAATGTAGTATGCAATATCAGACATTAGATTTTCTTCTTTGGGTCTTGTCCCACATATTACATGATCTATGTATGTTTGATTAACAGAAAATATGTACCTGTTATGAATGGGATCAGGTCCATTAGGTACTCTTCTCTTACTCACATAATTAAAATTGAAATCCCACTGAACAGCATGCTTCTCTCTTGCAATCAGCTTCCAGTACTTGAAGATTTGAGATGATTGAGCTGTTATTGTTGATCTTTTACTTGCACGGTTTGCTAGGATTCCAACTGTTATAAACCAGATGAGACACACAAATACAAGAGCTCCAAACATAGCCTTGAACACTCTACCATTACCTGCCATTTCTTTCCCTTCTCTTATCTCCTATAATTTTCCACTCAAGAAAATTGGCAGGTTGTTCAAAGCAGGGAATGAAGAATAGCTCAAGACAACCATGTTATTGAGAAGACAAAGATCAATATGGACCTACCAGGCAACCAGAACAAAAGAATAGAAGAGAGAGCACAATGGAACAAGTAATTAGGTGGATTTTAACTTGGCGGGTAAGTGGCTTGAGCTATTTAAAGGCAGAACACAACAAGGAAAAAGAGAGCACACGGCCAATAAAACAAAAAAGTTTGTTATTCTAGTTGCTTTATATATAGATAGGGTCCATGCAAGCTCTCTGTCTTTATTTTGCTTTGTGCATATTGGTGCAGCTACCAAAGGGACCTCATTATCTCCCTAATATTTGCATACCCTAAGTTTGAAAAAGACATAGAGCCTGGTGCCTATATGGAACTATGAGGATTGAAAAACCTCCCACTATTGGTAACTTGGTTCCGACATACAAGAATATCTTAACCTTGTGATCAAATCAAATGCTAAGAGCGCTCTCTCTCTCTCTCTCTCTCCCCGACACACGTGCATCGTGCATACACAAAAAAAAAAGGGGGGGGGGGGGGGGGGGGGGGGGGGGGGAGACGTGTGCACGATATTGCACACAAACATAACTCAAAAAACAGCTTCTTTGAGTAACTGCAAGAACAAATTGAGAAGTAAACAAGAAAAGAAATAAAAAAAATAAAAAATAAAAAATTATTTATATAAATATAAAGATAAAGGCATATCAACAAAAACAACTCTACCTCTGTCCCAATTTTGGTTTTCTTCCTTGATAAGTATCTTATACTACTTTTTCATTCAACAATAATTTAATGTCACATGTTTGTAACCATCATATTGTCAGCTTAAAACTAAACTAGTCTCTGCATACTGCCTCAAGGTATCCTTTATCATATTTGGAGGGCAACTGTCACAGTTATAAGCAAAAAATGTTAATGGTGGTGAAATTTCAAATGTGTGAAACTTGAATCCTTATCCTCCGATAGTAACATAAATTACTCTAAGATGCAGCATTTCCCTATCTGAAAGTTCAAACGCAGAGCCCACCAAAGAGACAGGTAAGATGACTGAAAACAAAAATGTAAGCAAAAGAAAGACTTCAAGAGAAACCAGCAACTAATTCAAACTGCAACTTTTATATTAATGTAATCCTTTCAATTTTATAGTTGGAGAACGATGTTTTCCTGTCCCCTAGTCACTTTTTTTAAATTTGATAATCTCTTGGCCCCTAGCCACTTGTGTCACTATTGGACAACAGTCACATGGAAAAATGGAAAATACAATGGACCATTCATAAAAGCATTTGTTAGCCATATTCTTACAGAAAAAGATGACCTCGTCACCCTTCTTTGTTCGGTTCAAGATATCATCATACTTCAGAAGAAGATGATCTCATCACACTTCAAGAAAGTTTCACCCTTATGAATAAATGCTAGAGAACTTGAAAGCTTATACAGGATTAAGAGCATTAGCAACGTAATCCCGTAACATAAATATACCAATACACTGTAGAACAGAACAACAGCTATATGAACTTAGCATGGAGCAATAAAGTACATGATACAGTAATTGCCTATATCTGCATGATGTCTCAAAGTTTCAAGAAAAAATTCTCTAAAATACACTAGTATTTGTCATAACACATTTTTTTTTTATCAGTGTATTTGTCATAACACATTAAGAGCAACCAAAAGGAGATTAAGTAGCAACTATCACAATAACCATAATATTAAATGCTCATGATAAAACTATAGAATGGGTTACCATCCAGTAAAAGAATGTCAGCAAAGCACAAGCATAACAAGAATATGCCCTCAATGCTGGTTTAGGAGAGCTTATTTTCATTGGCTTATTGGATTGAAAAAATAAGCTAGAGAAAAGTAGAGTTGTACCTAGAAAAAGTGAAAAAGTAATCCTTTGAAAAGTTGTACATAAGCCAAAGCACTCCCAAATGAGCCCTAAGAGAGATTGTAAAAGAAGACGCAACCTGCAATCTCCAAGTGGTAGAGATACACAACAGGATCCCCAAACATTATGCAGGCTGTAGAAAACTATCACAGTAATCAGACAGTAACAGAACTTAAAACACCAAAGACAAGATAGCTTAAGTGCAATGATTAACATAATTTGTGCCCATCTGAAAATTATTGTTCTACCCTTAAAGGAATAATCAGCTATAGTCACCTATTAAGAGAACAAATCTATAATAAATGTCCAAACTGAATTAATCACTTTAGTGAACAAATATCCAAAATAATACAAATTCCCTACCCCCACCCCCCAAAAATCATAAGCCAAATAATGCATTAAAGACATAATAGTATGATGCCTATATCATCATTGAGGCCTTGATTTTCAAAAAGTTTCCATGTCACATTATCCAGAAAGTAGCATTGAATTACTGTTGTTTCCGAGGCTAGATAATTTGATGAACAAATTCATTATCTTTAATGCACAATTTCCTCTAAAGATCATAGATCAGTGATTCCTGTAGGATTGCACTTCAATAATACTTGTGGGGCAACTCTTTTAATTATGGAGGAAATGTAGGGTCCACCAAGGCCACAATACTTTATTCAACAATTGGGACATGTAGAGAATGGAGTACCATTTTTTTATGGTTCCTACCAAAGGATCTTCTCCACAGCAATTTACTGTGGTCCCTAACTCCCACTATACACATTTCATAGGGGGGGAGATAAAACAGAGTAAGCATTACCCACAAAAGCTCACAATAAAATGACTGCAGAAAGTAGAAATAAGTATCAAGACTTTGAAATGGAGTGGAATACCCACACATCCATGGGTCGCCCTTTCCCAGAACAGGAGAAAATAAATAGTGATACATATATGAATTTGAAACGAGTCCTCAAAATAATCCTAAAGTAGTTAGGATGAGTCTAAGAGAACACAAATCTGAACCCAACTTGAATTAGATATAATGGATTGGTGACAACGCTCAATCCACCCCATTAAGGAGTATGGACCACGAAGTGATCAAACACTTTGACTATATACATTCAAATCTAACCTGAGTCCTGTCCAAAATGAGCTCGCTTCAAATAAGCTTCATGGAAATGTATATCTTGATCTAAAAAATATGGCTGGTTCTTCTTCAATAAAGTTTTCCTATACTTGCAAGAGAACAAAAATAAAAATATATGGCTGATTCCTTCTTGTTTTTCTCATTCCACAAGTAACTTCCTCTTGTCTTCTAGAACAGAAAAGACGCACTTCCCCCTACAAAACTCAAAGTATCGACTAGAGGTAGCCCCACCTTCCCCTGTTTGATCAAAATCTCCTCTTCTTTATGCTATCCATATTAGAAATTTTGGACACTGTCCCCTTTAACACAACTCAGTTTCTAATAAGTCACAAGCAAGACATGTTAGGTGACAACATATTGTTTTCTCAAGGCTCCATTATTAATTCTTTACTACAGAACCCAACAAATTTTATGTGCAAAAAATATGTGCTTCAACTCAGGTCCTAAGTACAACCCAAAAAAAAAACCACCCCTCCAGTCTAATCATCATAAGATCAGTTCATGGAGTCAATAAGTCAAGATGCCCTGGGACCTGGTTTTCTGACATTAAACAAATGGCATAAAAACCACATTATGATATTTGTCAAGATTCAGCAATTAAGACCTCAAATATTCATACAGTGATTACAAAAGTAAAAACCATGTAAACATTGTGCCAATATTGGCCTGTCCAGGCTTCAAAAATCACATACAGACTTGCCTGTGATGCTTTACATGATAAAATTAACCGAACACACTTAATAGATAGTCAAAGGGTTATTAACAAAGTTCAGAACCTTGTACATTGAGGGCAGATAAGTAAACGTACACCCACTTGTCATGTACTTAAATACAGATTGGTTTATAGACTCCTTACATCTTTCACAAATCAACCTGAACCAGCATGGTTTGAATCAATCTTCTAATAGTTGCTAAGCAGCCAAGGAACGCTGAATTACCAAATTGAGACTGACCTGCAGTAATTAAATCTGATTATCTGATTAACAGATGCAACAACACGCATATAACCCAAAAAAAAAAAAAAAAAAAGGAAACCATGGGAAATTTTGTTACCATTAAGATCCATTAAAGCAAGCATGTTGACCAAAAACTGACAGCAGTAAATATTACACCACGTAATTATAGCACTTGAAGATGCAACATTACATCCTCTGCAAACTCTTTGCAGTTCCAGGTTACAGTTTACACCTCCACTTGCAGACTTCAGTTATACACTTATACTTCTACTGCTACGAAGTGACTTTCAGACTTCCTCTTCTTCTGGGCCCATGCAGGTCCATATATTACCAAGTGTGTCCGTCCAAACCGTCGCTCAGTTATCTGCACTCCCATTTTACGAGTAAAAATCCCATAAAAACAAACATGTATTACCAAACATACATAATCAAATTAGTTGGCATACTAAATATCTCATTGCTAGTTATTTGAACAATAGCACTGTAGTTCTAGTCCATCGGGAGAGAAATGAAGAAGACTCCATTTTGGTGCTAGATGAAGCATAAATGAAGATGGTAATCATGCATATATGTGGAGCGACTTTGAAGTAGGAAATTTACTACAAATCCTCACTGTACTGCCACCTGGTTTGAATTATCAAATTTAACATCCATTCCACTAATGCAGTAGTTGTGTGATCGTTATGTTTTTAATACATGCAGACACATAACTGTCTATTAGAATTACCTTCACTAGGCGTCCACATGAATCGAGCATGTTGGTTCTTGATGGATACTCAACTACCTAGATAATGAAAGATCGTAAGATTAGGAGAAACTTACCACCCCCCATTCATAACCAAGTTAAGAAGAAAACATGAAATCCACACTTACAACAAAGGTGTCTTCTCCGATTAAGGTTGACTTTGAAATTTGGCCCATGAGCACCCCATAATCAACTTCAGTATATGGAGGGGTAACACTAATGTAATCAAATGATCCACCTTTACATACAACAAACAAATCTAAAATCGTAACGGATAAAAAAGGAAGTCAATTGTAATTACAAATCTGTACTATTCAAAATACTACTCATTTGATGGAATTGACCTCTCTGTAAGTCCATTATTTTCCCATGACATATATGAAACTAATATCCTTCTTTGTATTCTATATTTCTGAGCAATTTTCCACTGCAACAGGACATGAACCCAGACCACTCCATATATATAAATCTGGCCCCAACCTACCCTTGTATTTGCTCAAAAGATGTTGAGGCAGGTGATTGTGCATATAAACGGGAAGCCCCATTATAAGGAACAATTCTATAATTATCTTCCTTTTTTTTATCCATTCATCACCAGTAATAAATTTATAGTCAACAGTGCGAGGATCAATATCTTTTGGCTCAACTATTGTGGCATACATGTCATTGATCTCAGCATGCAGTCTCTATGATCCATTCATTGTCAGTAGCACTTTATCAGTATCTCTTGGTGTCTCCTGAGGACAAATATTCTTGGCTCTCAGTAAGCGCTAACTAGAGTCCTGAATTTCAGAAGTTTCCCTACTGCATATTATGTAACCATATCAAAGTTTGACCATAACTAGTTTTTGCTTCCAGAAATTAAAGCTTTTTCTTTTTTTTTTTTTTTTTTTTCAGCTAGAGGTGGTATTCGGAAGGAGAGATCAATGGCACTATCATTTTAATTTTTCTCATTGCTCAAGGATATCATTAGGTACATTTTTTTTTTTCCAAAAGTACTCATAAGATGTTAACACCATTTTCAGCAATGTTTCACTAATTAAATGGCGAGCAAGAAAAACCAATGTAATAAGGTCGAAGAATGTGTTTTATTGTTCACAAGGCCTTCAGCATATTGATCTCCACCTCTCAAATAAGCGAAACTTCAAAGTTCGCAACAAATGGCATAGGAAAGCATTGAGATGTACAGCATTATTCTTATCTGGAAAGTAAGTATTAAATTAAATTATTAAACTTCTAATTCTGGAAGATTTTTTGAAATTGATATAGTTTTTTTTTTTATTAACTCTAAGCACAACCAAATAAATATTCTGGATAGTCTCCGCATATGTTGCTACAAAGAAGAGAAAGAGAAAGAGAGGTTTTTTTTTTTTTACAAAAAAGAAACGCACATACCTACAAATTGCTCTGCGCGTTCCAAGAATTTTTCAACATGAACAGTATTTATGACAGAGACATCAAGAAACCCAGTACATTCCAAGTTTGGACGTAAAACATCTGATACAACCCAAGGATCCATCTCAACAAAATGCACCTGAAAATTTTTAATTCCATGGAGTAGGAATTTCAGGAAGACTACGAAATGCAAAGAAATTTTTAAAGCATGCAACATACAACATATTGAAACGTTTGTCACAAATTTAATGACTCAAATCCAAACTCTAGCTTCACCTCAAATCAGAAAGCTACTTCAACTTTTTATATGTTCAGAAAAATTTATGGGCTGTGGGGGCTCCTGATGTTCTAAGTAGAAAAACATCATAGTTTGTACCATCAAGTGATATTGACAGAAGTATAATTGTACCTCCGAACACCCTCGGCTAATCGCTTCAATACCAACAGATCCCGTACCGCTGTACAAGTCTAACCAGCGGCCAGGCCTTAAAGATGCAGGACAGCCACCAGCTGCCTAAAAAATGTAGAATAAGTTATTCTCACAAGCACAAAAAATGTTGATAATTATTTTCCTCATCAAGTTGATCAGAAATCTTAATTTATCTTCTTTTAAAAATAAAAAATAAAAAGCAGCATTTAAGAATAAGATTAAACTATACCTGCAATATATCAAAGGCTGCACCTTTCACAACTTCCATCATCGGGCGTACATCCATACCCTTTGGTGACAGCAACTTCTTTCTTCGAGCCTTCCCTCCAAGCACCTATGATGGACAATATCTTTAAGATTGCTTACACAGAGGAAACCTCAGACTGCCGAGACTATGATAAAAAGCATGTTAGTGAACAGAAAGTGAATTTTCCCATATAAGTTTTCATTCTACAATTACGGGGCCACATGATATGGCAGAATTGCCCCATATAAGTTTTCTCCAGTGGGTGCCTCGCGGTAACGAGAGTAGTGTACAAGAAAATCTCTATAGTCTTTGCTATTAGTGAGAAAACCATTGGGTGTATTGGGGTTTGGGTTTTTAGAGAGCTTTTATGCCATTATTGTAACCTCCCTACTTCGTTATCGGTGTGTGTGTGTGTGCATGTTGATATATTTTTCTTAACTGTTTTCTAAGTTCAAAGCATGAATGTTATTGCACAACACATTCCTAAAGGACTTTCTTGACATGAGCAGATTTCCAAGCCCTAGAACATTAGCAAAACTTTTCCGTCCTAAAATGCATAAAATTCTGAATCCTACAAACCTAACATTGTTTTCGTAGCCACTTGTCAAACATTAGTACATCCAACATTGAGAATGTAAACTAATTCTTTCCAGATTCACATACATATATAACGTTGGCAGATGGAGTCGTGTATCCGGGATTTACTACTTGAGGGTGAGTCCAAAGGGCCCTCCCTTAGTGAGGTTCCTCGTCATCAAAAAAGAAAAAACATACATATATAATGAAGAATTTTTTAAAATGACATGAGTTAGTTAGAGCTCAAGCACATGTAACACATTAAACACATGTCGATATTCTTTTAGGCATATGCTTGATTAGTAACCCAAATAGGCAATGAGAGTGAACCATGTATGGCCAATAAGAATAGAGCATGAGATGTATAAATAGATGCTTGTAACCATTACTTGATATCATGATGAATGAAAAAATAATCTTGTTGTTGCCTAAGGCTTGTTCTAGTCTTTAGTTGGAGGTAGAGACTCCTTTGAAGTAGTCTCAATCTTGGAGGTGGTGACTCTCTCTAAGTAGTCACATTCTCATGCAATCACCATTATCCTCTACATGGAATCCATCACATAATTCCATTAAATCCGAAACCCTAGAAGCATTTGTGCATCCAAACCCTAATCTCATTGTATCCCAATAACCTACCAAACACATAAATTCCTTAATTCCATAGTCATAACAAAAACCCTAAGCCCTTAAACACAAAACCCTATCATCCAAACCACCAAGAACTGAGTTTATCCATTAAGGAACTCGATTACCTTCCATCCAAAATCTGGATTAAAAGAAAAAATACATGAGCTGATTGGAGTGGACAATGCAAATTAACAAGTTGATACATTCCAGCCACCTTCCTCAAAATCAACCAAAGAGTTCTATCTCAAATGGAACCTCCTCTCCATGTAAGCTCCTTGTAAGGGCACATTGGAGGATAAGGCAGAGGCCATAAGACCCAAGTACATGAGTAACTTACCAATAAGTAAAATTGACATATTAGTGCATCCCACCACCGGAACAGGTCGGTAATTCGACACTAATTTTAGATGGTGAGATGAACACTACAAATTAATCATGAATTAGGGCTGATTGCGAAAATTTTCAGTTTAAGGTGCATGCTGCAAATGACCCTATAGTTTAAATTTAGGTAGATAGCTAAAATTAACCTTTCCAATATATATATAAGAAAAAATAGGAGAAAAGGCATACCTGAAGCAACTTATGGGTGGTCCGTGGCGGCTTAGGGTCCTCTGGTGGTTGGACTTCCTTGCCTCTTCCTCTCTTTTGCACTTCCTTTGTCCTCCTACTCTAAAAAATCAAATTCCAAACAAGAATTTAATAATTAAAACATAAATTGAAACCAGTCAAAGTTCTTAAACTTTTGAAGTATTTATTTCCTGATAAATCATTGAACAAAAATAAAATCCAACCAACTACAAATTCTACAATGATTACAATCACTTGGCTTAGCTATATTGCCAAGTCTCTCATTTTCACAAACACCTAGACAACATAAAATGCACAACATTTTTATATCTTCGGATTCTCTTCCTTTTCTCAATTTTCTCAGAAACCAAACAGAATTTGATATATATATATATATATATATATATATAGAGAGAGAGAGAGAGAGAGAGAGAGAGAGAAAACCTTAGGTGGAGCAGGTTCAGATAAGAACTCGTGAGGATCGAGACCGTAACTCTCAAGCAACAGCTTCTTCTCCTCGCTAGCCAAATCATTCCTCGATTCTGATAGCAATAGCATCACACAAAAAAACTAAGTTTAAATAAGTACTAAAACGCCGCGATTCTTGAGTATATATGAAAGAATGGTGAAGTTTACTGTCGGAGAAGACGATGGTAAGTGGTCGTGGCCGATTGCTCGCTGTAGAGGAAATGTTTATGAGAGGAAGATTAGGATGATATGAGCCAGGGTTCGTGAAGAGTGGTGAGAGAATTGGAGACGAAGAAACCACCGCCATTGCTATTCGCTAGAGCTGAAGCCCGGTTAGCTGAACGGGTTTTACACTTTGCTGTATTTTTACATTTTGAACCCATAATATAGGTTTTGTTTCAAATTCAACCTTATGCTTTTTCAAGTTTTAAATTAACCATTCACTTTTAATTACGTTTCAATTCACACCATACCCTGTCAATTATGAAGTGTGATGTTGTTAATGAAAAATGTTATAAATGAGATAGAGTAAAAAAAATGTTACAAATGAAGTTTGGTGATGTGAAGGTTAATAAAGGGTGATAGTTTTTAAACCTTTAGATCATTTAAAAATCAATGGTCTAAAAAGAGTGTAACTCTTTTGAAATGATTTGTGTGGCTTAAGGTGGTATCTTGTGTAACAGTTAGATACAACATCTCTCTCACATGGAAGGTGGACCCCAAATACTTTTTCCTAGCTTAGATCAAATCAAAGATAACAATAACATGACAATCAACTTGAAGTCATTGTTGCCATGGCGGTTGAGGAGAGAAATGAGTTGGGGATCATATAGGAAATGAATAGGAACCAAGAATGATAAAAGAAAGGTAAATAACACTTGAAACCAAAAAAAAAAAAAATCAAAACCTTATAGAACATTGTTCTTGGTGTTCTTGGATTCTAGGGTTTGCGATTTGCTCTTGCTCTTGGACAATGGCATGGGCGATGTTGGAGAAAGGGAGAGAAAAAGAAGAGGAGAAAGAAAATTTGAGGATGTAGTTCATTCATTTTGAGACTAAACTTATAGTTGATTTGGTGGTTTACGTGGATAGAATGCATTACCCATCAAATATAAAGCACAAAAAAAGCATCCCAAAATTTGTAGAACTTAATAGGTTTTAACAAACCAAAATGAACAAAATTGATAGACAAAGAAAAATTCTAATCAGTCTTCTTCAGATTTTTTTTATCCTCTTCTTTCTCTCTCTCTTTCTCCAACATCGCCCATGCCATTGTCCAAGAGCAAGAGCAAGAGCAAATTGCAAACCCTAAAATCCAAGAACACCAAGAACAATGTTCTATAAGGTTTTGATATCTAATGGGTTTTGATTCTTCTTCTTGTTTTTTATGGGTTTAATTTTTTTTTTTAATGGAAAAACGCGAGGTGGGTAACATCTGTCTAATGGAGCATACCTCAAGTGGGTAAGGTGACAAAGTTTAGTCAAACTATTGGTGGGTAAAGTGTAATTAACCCTTAAAATAAATAACTACAATCAAAATAATACAATTTCACCACAAAGCTCACAGAACTTTAATAACGTAACCATGTAACATAGAGGGGTATTAAAATTGATGAATACTCAAATATTTCTTTCATTATTTTTTGTTTTTAGATACATACTATCGAAATAGACGATCTCCAAAATAAGTAGTCGTTGTTAGTGTTAGTTATTCAGTGAACAACCAAAAAATACACGTAACCTCTATAAGTTCTTTAACTGTGACTTCTACCGTCCTCGTGGATTTTAAAGTAGAAATTTAACAAAGAGTGTAAAAAAAATGAATGATTTCATTTGAAACTATCATTAAGTCTTTAGTTAACTAAATAAAGGTGTCAACTCAAGAAGGTATCCCATGCATCGAGCATATACATCATGCCTCTCAAGGTAATATATTGTGAGAGATATGTTGCAAAAAATAATTATTGTTCCAGTTCCCCCAATATTTCTCCTAACAAATTTTAGCCATTGCCAAGACCTCAGCTGCGCGCTTCTAGCAAACCTTTTTGTCAAAAGAAACCGCCTCATGTTCATTGCAACATCTCTCAAACCACTCTTTTCACAATATCCCCAATTTGTAGCATGCATAGAGATCTGATATCCAACACTTCAACACTAATATATTTATGTAATTGTTAAAGATCATATGCCACTAATGCAAGAAGACAGATCACATCTTGCAGAGTCCTGTATGTTTTCCATTTATAGATGATTTTGCATTCAAATATATGATGATATTTGCAGGTTGTGTTGAAAGCGTTGACACCATTGAACGGCTATTGATTATTGAGACCATAACCGTAGGAAGCAAGGCATAGCATATGTAGAGTTATTCACACTCAATAGAGTTGTCCAAGTCCACAAAATTATGAGAATTGACTGTTGACTAGACCTCTTCAAGTGCATAAGATATTATTAGATTGTATCATTCACTAAATCAAGTGTTGAGAACTCACAGAGTCACAGTGATGATGGATAACCGCATTTGCCAGGCACAAATACTAAAATAAAGTATAAAACAGAGAATAATGAACAAATGGATACAGATGGGAAAAAAGAAGAAGAAAAAAAAACAATGATTGAAGAAACTGGGGAAATGTTTCTATGTAAAAATTCTTAAACGAACTTTTTCCTCATTAAAATATAGGGACAAATCAGCAAACATGTTATTTTCATTATCTCAGTATCAAAAGGCCAATTTGAATGTAACAATTTTCTGATACAACTCATGAATAAGTTCACTATTTGAATGTTGAAAGTCAGTTGCTATCACGTTAAGAAATTACAGAAATAGCAGAGATCTTTCTAAGACGCCAAAAGACAAGCAAATCAGTGGTTTATAATCGACAAGACTTAATGGAAGCATTGCACAGTAGAGGTAATCACTGATCTGGTTTATGACATAGAAGCTCAAAAGGGTAATGCAATTCACCTCCATGCAGTAGAGAGTACATCCGGTTTTGTAAGATCAGCTTTTTTAAGAAAACTTACCAGCTTACAAGTTCAGGGCACCAGTCTACCTAAATGATTAATTGATAGACTAAATGAAAATTGCTAGTGTACTACCAGTGTGTGCTGTGTCCACACTCAAAACTTCAAAATTTGACAGACAATGTGATATTGGGAATTGTTAATTTATCAAAAAGTTAATAGTTCTTCATCAGACAAACAATAGTAAACAATCTAAATGGATTTCTACAATATGTAAAGCAGGTAGTAGGAACAATTATAGGCTTATAGCATAGGCACATGTAAAGCAAACCATGAAGATCTTGTAGAAACTCCTGTTAAGAAAGGAAAATAGTAGAGACCTAAGGTGTTTCTTATTGAACAGAAATAATGCTTCTTTGAGCTTAAATGATAAAGTTGTGAATAAGTTGAATGATCCCTTTGACAACATACTGATGTTCAATTGCTGTAGGCTACAAACAGGGGAGCATATCCCAAAATATCTATTAGCCTGATTAGAGGCTGTATTTAATACAACAATGGGCCAACAAATAGATTTTTTTGAGATACAAGGGCCTATAGTTTTAAGCAAATTATTATATGATACAGCTACAATGACAAAATGGAAAAACTAGCCAAAATAGAGATTACACCATTTACATTAAGAGTCTCCCAAAACTTACCACAAGATGTAGAAATCCTGAAAACACTTTCTCATGCTTCTTCCATCACTGCTCCAAAGTTAATTGGAATCATTCTCTGGCTTACCAAATAACAGTGGAAATTCATCTTCTTGTTCAGAAAAACCACGATCCTTGGACATACTCTTCAATGATTGATAAACCTGGTACATAGACCACCTGTCCCTGGGCCGAGAAACCACACAACTACATGCAATTTTCAGGAACTGCAAAATTTCCTCATCATGCCTTTTTCCAATAAGATCCTTACTGATGGCATCTTTGATTCGACCAGAGCTAGAAAGCTGATTCACCCAATCAACCAACTTACCCTTAAATCCATCCTCAACATTGCTCACTTCAAGAGGTTTTTGCCCAGTCACCAATTCAAGAAGTACCACTCCCAATCCATAAGTATCCCCTTTCAGCGAAGCAACCATTGTGCTTGTGTACTCTGGAGCTACATAACCAAGTTCTCCCAAGTCCCCATTAACAAAACTAGCCTCATTAAAATCAGCAGCAATCATCAGCCTAGCCAACCCAAAATCCAATATCCTAGCATCAAAGTCCTCATCAACCTGGATCACATTGGAGCATATGTTCTGGTGCATGATTGGAGGGTGGCACCCATGGTGCAGCCATGCAAGACCCCTCGCCGCACCCAAACCAATCGAAAATCTAGTTGGCCAATCCAATTCCTCACCACCTCCATACAACAAAGAATACAAAGTCCCATTAGACATATGCTTGTAAACCAAAAGCTTCTCATCCTCCACCACACAAAACCCTAAAAGCGGCGCCAAATTCGGGTGCCTAAGCTGCCCTAATCGATTCATCTCCAATCGAAACTGCTTCTCCCCAAGCTTACAAGTATTCAATCACTTAATTGCACGCACCAACCCATCAGGCAACATGGCCTTATAAGTAGTCCCCATCCTAGTCGACACAATTATATTTTCCGGGCTAAAATTATTCGTAGCCGCCATCAAATCCGCCAATTTAACCTTAACAAGCGGTTTCTGAAACAAAGAAACCTGAACTAACTTATGAGCCCTCAACCTCTCAGCCCAATGAACTCACCTAACCCCGTACCCTCTTTTCCTCCTCTCAGAGCATTATTATCAGCCTGAACATTTGGCTGAAAACAGCCAAATTTGAGGAGAGTGTGCGCAAAACACGCAGCACTAAACTCCCCAAACGGCTGAAAATGTGCAATTGGTGAACAGTAACTCACCCAATTTGAGGAGTTACTGTTCATCAATTGGGGGAATAAAAAAGACTTTTTTTTTAGTGTAGTAGTGTTTTTTTTTGTAGTGTAGTATTTCGGGAGTTGTGAAAAAAAAAATAATAATAATAAAGATATATTAAAAAATAGAATAGTAAAGTTAAAATAGGAAGTCTGGTGTAGTAGTGTTTTAGCTATTTGAGCAAAAGTGGGTTTTTTAGAACCCATTTGAGGAAAAATATAGGGAGTCTAATAAGAATGCTCTTAGAGCACTCGCACCAGCCTCCCTATTCCGTTGAAAACCAGCCAAAAAGAGGAAAAACAGCCGAAAGTTGCTCACACCAGACTCCTCAAACGGGAGAAAAAGTGGAGCTGATGAACAGTAATTCGCCCAAACGAGAGAGCTACTGTTCACTCCTCACCGAATTAAATAAACTTTTTTTCTCTCTCCTGCTTTCTGTCTCCCGCGTCAAGAATAACAGAAACAAAAACAAAAACAAAAACAAGAACAACGGTGCTCAATAAAAACAGAAAATCACAAACAGCAAACTTAAATCGGAGCATCTAATCACAAAATAAAAAACACACACACAAAAACAAACAAACAAACAAAATAAAAAAAACACAATCAAAAGAATATAATCACAAAAAATAAAAACAAAAAAATACCGGATCTGCTAAATGTGATGAAGAAAGAAGAAAAAAAAAAAGAAGAAGAAAAAAGAGAGAAAGGGGGAGGGGGACGAACTGAGGTCTGAGACGAGAAAAAGAATTAAAAATAAAAAGAGAGAAAGGGGGAGGGGGACGAACTGGGGTCTGAGACGAGAGAGAAAAAAGAAAAAAGAAATGGGGAGGAAATGAGAGAAAAGAAAGAGAGAAAGAAAGAAAAGAGGGGGACGAACTGGGACGAACTGGAGAGAAAAGAAAGAAAAAAAGAAAGAAAAAAGAATGGAAATGAGGAGGGGATGTACTGGGCAGGCAGGAAAAAAGAGAAAATGGGGGTACGTGGCTGGTGGGGAAAAAAAAGAAGAGAAAAAAAAAAGTAAAAAATAAGGGATAGGTGTACGTGGGTGGTAGGGAAAAAAGGAAAGAAAGAAGAAAAAAAAAGAAGAGAGGGAAACAGGAACAGAGAGAGAGAGAGTAAAAAAAATTGAGAAAAGAAGGCATTTTGAAAGTTGTGAAAAAAATAAATATATTAAAAAATAGAATAGTAAAGTTAAAATAAAGAGTTTAGTATAGTGGTGTTTTAACTAAATAAAAAAAAAAGTGAATTTTTTAAAACCCAATTGGCAAAAATTTTGAAGAGGCTGGTGTGAGTACTCTTATTCAACCTCTAATGATACCACCACCACACCCCAAAACCCAAAATCAAAGACCCAGCAGCACCAGAAACCCCTGCAACAATTATAATAGCCAAATTCTTCTTACTCAAACCACACTTTCCTAAAGGACCCCCACAAAGCCCACTATTCCCATCAAAAGCCTCCTTACCAAACCTATCCAAAGACCCAGGAATCCTACCCGAAAGTTGATTATTAGCCACAGAAAACTTCTTCAACCTATCCAAACTAGTAAGCTCATAAGGTATAGTACTGTAAGAACTCAAATTAAGACGAACGAAAGAGCTGACCAGGAAATTGAATCCGAGCACCTTTGAGGTCAATCCGAACAGGTTTCTTAAGGCCTGAAACTTAAAACAACCAAACAGAGAAGGCAAATGGTTAGCCTCTTGGTCAACCCAGTGGGGGTTGGCCTTTTGCTCTCCGATGCCTGAGTCAGTTTCCGGGAAGAAGGTGATCAAAGGGTAAATAAAAACAGAGA
Organism: Fagus sylvatica; assembly: GCA_907173295.1. Taxonomy (NCBI): domain Eukaryota; kingdom Viridiplantae; phylum Streptophyta; class Magnoliopsida; order Fagales; family Fagaceae; genus Fagus; species Fagus sylvatica. Next base: position 35,808,432 of record OU015768.1, on the reverse strand, counting down.
GATATTTTTCTGGAGCATAAGAGCACGTACCTTTTGCATGTTGAAGCTCCTTCTATTTATACCTGTCCTTAACTGGAGATATTTTCATGATTTTTACCAATTTCCCTTCCCAATAACCTTAATTTTGTCAATCGTCAGAGATATTTAGGCTCTCTGATCTATTATCTCCCTTCTGAACATGGGCAATGTCAGTTCATTTATGGGTGATCATCATTCCTCATCACAGCTAATTATGAATTTAAAGCATAAAGGTATTCAACACACCTTTGACCAGATATTTCAAGCATTCAATGTTGGGGTTTAAAAACGATTCTAGTTCATTCCGGATTACTTAGTTAGGAGTTTAGTTACTTATTCCCAAACAGACTCCGTACCCGAGCAGATCTTTGCCTCTGTTCGGATATCCGAACACATAACACAGTTTGGTTAAGCCCGAGCTGGGAATGACGTAATCTTAGTTATTTCCCAATTTTCTGGTTCGGATTCAACTACTTACGAATTATTTTCCCTCCAATTACCCCCTTGCTCTGATCCTTTCAGTCTCTTCGGAAGGGTCAGAGCATAACACATCTTTCAAAAAAGTATTTTTCGCGCCAGGTGCCAAAAAATAAAAATAACAATGAGAATAAAAAATGAGTAAATAAATGAATAAAGAAAGAAACCGTCGTTTCTTATTAAAGAAACGGCGGTTCCGTTTCCCAAAGCACGGATATGAAAGGTCTTTGACAGCTTTGGGGGAGCGAACGGTCGGATCTAAGGAGGAAGTTATAACCTCATAACCCAAGGCCCCATTTCATTTCGTTTTCTCCTCTCTTAAAATTTCCGTCCCCATGCGCTCTCTGAAGCCCCAAAGAAAACCGAGTGCTACGAACCTCAATACCCGTAAGTTCTCTCCCTATCCTTCTTTCAATTTCGTTTATTTCCCATTTTTTCTTCAATTTCGTTCCCTGTATTTCGCACAAATGGCTTCTGCACATAGATTAGCCCACCTAGTTAATTCCGAAGAAAGTATGAGGAGATTTAGGGCAAAATACCTGGTGCCGGATAACGTTAGACTTAGGTATTTTAGTAGCAAAAACCTTCCCCCTTTGAACGGCGATGAGATACTCGTCTCTGTGATGAGTGTAGTGGAGGGAGGGGTTAGGTTTCCTCTTCATCCTCTTCTCATCGATTTTCTCCAGACCGTCAATGGCTGTCCCGATCAAATGTCTGTCAACGTATTTAGATTAGTCATGGGGGTAGTTGCCCTAAACAGGTTGTTAGGAACCAATCTAGGGGTTAGGGATATCCTTCACGTCTATTCCTACGTCTGTCCGAAGTCGGATTCGGACACTTCATGCTCCCTTAAGGCCAGAAAAGTGAACGAAAAACTAGTCACCGCGATGCCGAGTTCTAACAAGGGCTTCGACAACGACTGGCTCGTTGTTTCGGGGAACTGGTATTCGGGTTCATCTCGTTGCCGAAACATGTTCGGCCGTCCAGGTTAGACTTATGATTCAATTTTTGGTTTTTAGGGTTAAATCCGAACAGATATAGGTTCCTTTTGACCGAATAACTTGATAACTTGTGAGGTATTCATTCGGGTATATAAGAGCTTTGTTTTTATCTTTAATGCTTTCGGTTTTTATTTTGCAGTTCCTTCTCGACTGCACGTTCCAGCTACAGCGGCGAACCTAGGGGACATACAAAAGGCGCTAACATCCAACATTTGCGTAGACCAATTCGGACATCCGAGAGCTGCTTCGGTACTGCTCGGCTACTCTCCTCTGGTCGGAAACTACTTGGAGGGTCCAAGGGTTTATCGGTCCCAAGAGACGCCCGTAGAACTCACCACTCTATACGTGGCCCAGCCTGCCACTGCCGCTCAGACCGACGATCTACCTGAGTTCGTTCCGGTTGGCGAAGTATCCGAGATGGCTCCACCAGTGGACGTCTTCGAGATCCTGAGTAAGAGAAAGAAAGGGGCTTCTAGCTCTAAAGGAAAAGAGAAGGAGGGAGAGAAGCAGAAAGAGAAGGAAATGCCCGACGCCCCTCCTCGGCGTTCGAGGAGGATCATCTATGACACCACCTCTACGGCTCAATCAAATGTACAAGTAGATCCGAGCTCGACGCCGGCTCCCTAACAGGCGGCACTCCCTCAGATTGAAGAGGAGCCGGGGGCTGAACAAGCCGAGGAGCTCGTACGTCGGCCGAAGAGGCTGAGGGTGGCAGGGGAGCGTGCTAACGTTCCAGGCTCCTCATCAAATGCCGAGGTCTGGGCTCTGAAGATGGCCGTGGCTGGGGACCCCATAACCACCGCCCACACCGTGTTCGAGACCACAGACGTGGAATTCTCAACTCGGGTTGCTCAGGCCATTACTCGGGTCTCCTGTCTTCCCGGGGACTCCCTTATATGGGATAACATGTCCTCGGGCAGGATCTTCAGACATGTCTCCCGCAGCTTGGTGATGGTAAGTTGTTTACGTGTTTTGTACTTTTGACTTTCTCCATCATTCTTGTTACTACTTTTCAAATACTTTAGTGATTTTCTTGCATATGTCTTGTTTGTAGGCCGCCCAGGGTGTTCACGCAGCAGAGGCTAGAATAGCCGGCCTTCACTTAGAAGCGAAGGAAAAAGAGGAAAGGGTGGCCGACCTTCTCAAGACTATGAAGGACAAGGAGGCCGAACAAGAGAAGACCCTCTCTGATGTGATGCGCACTGCTGCAGACAATTTCGGGAAGCTGGAAAAGCAGCTTCACGGAACTGTCAACAAGATGAAGGACGCTGAAGAGCAGGCAAGGAGTGAATCCAAAAAGAGGGTGAAGGTGGAGTCCGAGCTGAGCGATTTGAAAGCCCAACTGATCCTCATGGAATCCCGGATTAGTGAGGCCCGAGCAGGGGGGATGCGTGATGGCAGGGCTGAGGGCGAACAGAAGGCCCTTGATGAGGTGGCGGAGCAGCTCGAGTTGGTTTACAACAAGAGCTTCCGAGATGGTTGGAAAGCTGCCCTCAAGGAAGCCGAAGTTCCGAGCAACTCAACTTTGTTCCGAAGGGAGAACACGCCCCTACCTTACCCCAATGCTGAGCTAAAAGCTTCGGATGACGAGGCCGAGGAAGAAGTGGGTGATGAAGGGGACAAGACAGAAGTCGAAGAACTCGTCGGCAGTGAAGTCATCCCTATCGTCATTCCGACGGATGACCTTCCGGCCCCTACCCCAATGGTTGATGTGGATCCGACGCCTGCCCGACCGGCGAACCTCCTGCACGGGAAGAGGCAACTCCTCTTGACTCGGCGCCTCCTGAATCAGTTCCTCCCAACAACTGAAGATAACTGATTTAGATTTAATTTTAATCTTTAAGTTAATTTCATTTCGGATGTATATTTATCTTCGTAGATCCAAACCTCCAAACATTGATACTTCCAGCTGCTATGTTTGACCTGCCCTTTGTTAATGGTTTTAATTTACTCTTTGTTAAGTTTTATGTTCTTTTTCCCATATTTGTTTTGGTAATTTGGTGGTTTGATCGTTCTCAATCCTTTAGGCTCACCATGGTTTGTATTAAATTTTATTAACTTTTACTCAGCATTCTGCTCGGATAGTAGTTCTTTCCGTAAAATGGAGTACTTTATCTCGGAATGATAGAAACAAAGACATCCGAACAAAAGGTTAGGCGGGATAACATCGATAGAGGTCTAAAAAGAAAACGAGCCATACACTATCTAGATTACTCCTACGGGAGATCTTTTCCTACCCGTAGTTGGTATGTTTTCATATATAGATTTATGTTCCGTTCCTTTACCAAATCTTAAATTCAATTATCCTGACTCTCCCAAATCAATCACGAGAAGGTCTAAATGTTGTTTATTTCACCAATATTGGTTTCGGGGGTGAATTATTGGTGAGGAAAATGAAGAGTTCATTTTAAACAAATGTCTGAACACATTTATTCCGAAAATATGTTCGGACAACACACTACTACCAAGTCTTACCTGAGAAGGGATCATTCCACCTAACTTTTATCCCTAGAAACTCTCAGTTCTAGCTTAAGTAATAAGGAATTCAACCTAATTGTTATTGTATGAAATTATGTTAGGAGGCATCTAAATCAGCCTTCCTCCCAGTGCGTGTATTTAGACAAATGACATGTTAATACTAAAAAAGATGAAGGACACAATAACGTGTCAATACTCCTAAGGAATCCTATTCAGTTTATGCATCATATCACTCATATAACTAATAATGGCTATAACACTGACCTTTTCTGCATTTCTACCTCACGGCATATACAGCATAATCTGTTCGGGCTTGACCTGGCTTGTTCGGGTACTTTATTCCAATAAGCTTTTCCTGGCTTCATTAATTTCTTTAGGCTTCCCCCAAGCTCCATTTTCCTTCAGAATATTTCGGATATGACTTTACTTTCCCCTCTTGAAGTTGTAGATCTTCGGACCTGGTGTTACCTTACTCACCCCCCCCTTTGAGGTAGTAATTTTCAGGTTTTAAAAGATTTTCCTTTACTCACCCCCCTTGAGGTAGTAATGTTGTTCGGACAAAAATATTTCCTCACTCACCCCCCTTGAGGTAGTGATTTTTCAGGTTTTCAAATAATTTTTCCTTTACTCACCCCCCTTGAGGTAGTAGTGTTGTTCGGACAAAAATATTTCCTCACTCACCCCCCTTGAGGTAGTGATTTTTCAGGTTTTCAGATAAATTTTCCTTTACTCACCCCCCTTGAGGTAGTAGTGTTGTTCGGACAAAAATATTTCCTCACTCACCCCCCTTGAGGTAGTGATTTTTCAGGTTTTCAGATAAATTTTCCTTTACTCACCCCCCTTGAGGTAGTAGTGTTGTTCGGACAAAAATATTTCCTCACTCACCCCCCTTGAGGTAGTGATTTTTCAGGTTTTCAGATAAATTTTTCCTTTACTCACCCCCCTTGAGGTAGTAGTGTTGTTCGGACAAAAATATTTCCTCACTCACCCCCCTTGAGGTAGTGATTTTTCAGGTTTTCAGATAAATTTTCCTTTACTCACCCCCCTTGAGGTAGTAGTGTTGTTCGGACAAAAATATTTCCTCACTCACCCCCCTTGAGGTAGTGATTTTTCAGGTTTTCAGATAAATTTTTCCTTTACCCAGCTCCTCAACAATGATCGACCTGTCAGTAAGGAAAACACAAACAAAGATAATAATATTCTGAACATAATATTAACCTTGGTTTACAATAATCAAAAGAAATACTTCCTTAGGTTACAAGTGTTCCACGGTCTGGGGACAGGTTTCCCATCCAAATCTTCTAGCCGATAAGCCCCATGCCCAGTCTGGGACAACACTTTGTAAGGCCCTTCCCAATTTGGTCCGAGCTTCCCATCATTCGGCTTTCTTGTATTGGCCATAACTTTCCTCAGGACTAAGTCACCAGTTCGGAACGTCCTAGGCTTGACGTTCTTGTTATGCTCCCTCTTCATCTGTTGTTGATATGCCGCCAGACGGACTACAGCTAAATCCCGTTTCTCCTCCACCAAGTCCAGATCTTTGCACAATCTTTCTTCGTTAGTTTGAATAGTGAACTCAGTTGTTCGGATGGTTGGCATCCCGATTTCTAGTGGAATGACTGCTTCCACACCGAAGGCCAGCGCAAAAGGTGTTTCATTGGTGGACTTCCTTACTGTAGTTCGATAGGTCCATAATATACTCGGGAGCTCCTCCACCCATTTTCCCTTCGCTGCTTCTAATTTTTTCTTAATCCCACTCAATACGACTTTATTGGATATCTCGGCCTGCCCATTCGACTGGGGATATCCTGGAGAGGAAAAGAAGTTTCTTATGCCGAGATCCGAACAAAACCCTTTGAAGAGCTTACTCTCAAACTGGGTACCGTTGTCCGAGATGACTGCCCATGGTATGCCGAACCGTGTGATAATGCTCTTCCAGAGGAAACGTTTTGTGTCTACGTCTCGGATGTTTGAAAGTGGCTCGGCCTCGATCCATTTGGTAAAGTAGTCTGTTGCTGTAATCAGGAATTTCTTGTTCCCCGGAGCCCGAGGAAGAGGCCCCACAATATCCAAACCCCATTGAGCAAACGGCCAAGGACTGGACAGAGGATTCAATTCCCTAGCTGGCTGGTGTATCATAGGAGCGAATCTCTGACATTTATCACACTCTTGGACATATTTCAAGGCATCTGCCTGCATGTATGGCCACCAATACCCTTGAGACAAGGCTCTGTGTGCCAAAGATCTGCCTCCAGTATGACTCCCGCAGATTCCTTCATGTATTTCGAAGAGAAAATCCTTGACCTTGTCAGGATGTACACAGAGCAGGTACGGTCCGGTGAAGGATCGCCTGTATAATTGCCCTTCTTTGGAGACCCAAAATCTCGGGGCCTTCTGTTTGATCATTCTGGCTTCCTTCTTGTCCTCTGGTAGTTTATTGTCTCTGATGTAGCCAAGTATAGGATCCATCCAGCTTGGTCGGATACTGACGGAACATACTGATACCTCCTGATCCTGAAAACTTGGCTGTTCCAGCGTCTCTATACATACCGTTCTCTGCATATCCGATTCTAAAGCCGTTGCCAATTTGGCCAATACGTCCGCATGGGAGTTATGCTCTCTCCCGATCTGTGCGACATGAGTTGAATCGAACTCAGATAATAGAGTCCGAGCAACCGTTAAGTAGGCCGACATCCTATCGTCCCTTGCCTGATACTCTCCCGAAATCTGGTTGGCCACAAGTTGGGAGTCACAAAATATTTGCAGGTTACCAGCGCCGAGCTTCCTTGCTGTTCTGAGACCGATCAACATTGCCTCATATTCGGCTTCATTATTGGACGCCGAGAACTTCAGCCGAACAGCCTGCTCGAGGACCAGACCTTCTGGAGATATCAACACGATTCCTGCCCCCGATCCCTTAGAATTTGAAGCACCATCAACAAATAATTTCCATTTTGCCCCATCCGAATTGAACTGAGTTTGTGCTGGAGTGAACAACGATGGGTTGCTTGGGTCATATTGAAATTCGGCCAGAAACTCTGCCAAAACTTGTCCTTTGATTGCCGTCCGAGGTCTATATTCTACCCCTAGCGATCCCAGATACACTCCCCACCTGGTGATCCTCCCCGTGAAATCCGACCTCTGCAGGAGCATTTTTAATGGAAGATCACTCAGCACTGTGACCGTGCTGGACTGGAAATAGTGAGGCAATTTCTTGGCTGCATGAAGCAGCGCCAAAGCTGCCTTTTCGAGGGGTAGGTACCTCAGTTCGGCCTCATCCATTGTTTTACTGACAAAGAAAACCGGTCTTTGCTCCTGCATCAATTCCCGAACCAGAACAGCACTCACAGCATGATCAGATACTGCTAGATACAAAAACAGTGGCTCCCCCGGATTAGGAATCGAAAGGCATGGAGGAGTTGACAAATAGGCCTTGATTGCTTGAAAGGCGACCGAACACTCTTCATCCCATTCGAATCTGCTTCTTTTGCCAAGGAGCCGAAAGAAAGGCTTACATTTGTCAGCTGATCTTGAAATGAATCGCCCCAGGGCAGCAATCATCCCGGTCAAACGCTGCACCTGTTTAACATTTCTGGGTTCCGCCAGATTTATAAGGGCTGCAATCTGATCCGGATTAGCCTCTATCCCTCTCCTGCTCACTATATGGCCCAAAAACTTACCAGAACCAACACCGAAGGTACATTTGGAAGCATTGAGGCGCAGATTGTCCCTTCTCAAGATACCAAAAACCTGCAGCAGATCAGCAATATGATTTTCTTCTTGGAGACTTTTGACGAGCATGTCATCAATATAAACCTCTACAGTCTTCCCTAACATTGGCCCAAACATTTTGGTAACCATCCGCTGATAGGTTGCCCCTGCGTTCTTCAGACCGAACGGCATCACACGATAGCAGTATGTTCCCCGGGGTGTGATAAAAGCTGTCTTTTCCTGGTTGGCAGGGTTCATTGGAATCTGATGATAACCCTGGAAGGCATCCTAGGAAGCTTAACCGAGCATGCCTTGATGCCGAATCAACTAGTTGATCTATCCGAGGAAGGGGAAAAGGGTCTTTAGGACATGCTTTGTTCAAGTCAGTAAAATCAATGCATACTCTCCACTTTCCGTTCTTCTTCCTCACTACCACCGTATTTGAAAGCCAAGCCGGATATTGTACTTCCCGGATTGCCCCAGATGCCAAAAGGCGCTCTACTTCTTCCAAGACTATCGTGGCTCTTTCCGGAGCCAACTTTCGCCGTTTCTGAACCACCGGCCTATGTTCGGGCTTGATATTCAGTGTATGAGATGCCAAGTCCGGAGATACTCCCGGTGCATCATATACCGACCAGGCAAAAATGTCCTGATTATCTATCAGGACCTGCAACAGACACTCTCTGTCTACTAGAGATAAATTCGAACCTACCAAAAAGAATTTTTCAGGAGTAGAGGGATCAAAGAATACCTTATCTGGCTGTTCGGTCACTATAGCCTCTCCGTCCTCTAGCTCCTGGGACTGTGATTGTCATGAACCCCCCGCAGGTTGTGCATCTTCTGCGACCTTCTTCTTGGTGGCAGCCAGAACACATTGTTTCGCAGCAACCTGGTCCCCATTCAATTCCATGACTCCATCGGCAGTAGGAAACCTCAGCTTTTGATGAAGTGTAGATGGGACTGCCTTCATCCTATGCAGCCAATCACGCCCCATTATGGCATTATAGGGAGATGAAGCTTGAACCACAATAAATTCCGTCTGGAGATTAATCGGACCTGCAAGGACAGGCAGCATGATTTTTCCCAATGGAATAACAGGTTCTCCCGAGAAGCCGAATATGGGGGTTGTGAAATCAGTTAACTCTGCCTCTCCCAAACCGAGCTTTCCATAAAGGTCCTGATACATTACCTCTGCAAAACTTCCCTGATCAATCAACACCCTTTGGACATCATAGTTTCCTATCCTCAGGGTGACTACCAAAGGATCATTGTGGGGCAGTTGAACATCCCTCAAATCATCGTCCGAGAAGGAGATCGCCTGCTCCATATTTCCTCTGCGCACCGAATATACAGGGGCTGGATGAGCTGCATCTTGTATGGAGAAGGACCTCCTGAGGTGAGCAGCTTTCTGCATCTTAAACCTGCAAGATGGTGAAGAAACTGCCGAACATGAAGGATTATGAATGACATGAATGATCCCTGCCGACGGGGTGTTCAAAGATTGAGGCTGCCGAGCATCCGGAACCACCTCTTTCTTGCTAGACAAGTCCCTATTGATATACTGGTCAAGATGTCCTGCAGCCGCCAGCTTCTCCAGGTGGACCTTCAACAGGTGACAATTTTCAGTCATATGACCTTTTTCCCTGTGATATGAGCAATACAGATTTCCGTCCTTCAATGCCGGGTTCCCGATCATTTTAGGAGGCCAGACAAAGAAAGGCTCCCTCTTGATCTTCTCCATGACCTTGTAGATAGGTTGCTTGAACACGGTTTCAAAGGCCCGAAAAGTAGGAGCCACAAAATTCCTTGGGGAAGAAAGGTTTTTAGATGTGTTACCAGACCGAGCAGCAGGTTTTGCTATGGCCGGCTTAGGTTGAGCCACAGTTTGGTCCATAGAGGGTTTGCGACCATCCTCCTCTATCCGGACGAACTGATCTATCTTATACATCAACTTCCCCAAGTTCGCAGGGGGATGTTTGACTAAAGACTGGCGTGACCTGAATCAGCAGGCAAACCCATTTTAAAAGTGGTAATCGCCACTTCTTCTCCACACGACTCAATATCATTATAGGTCTCCCAGAACCTGGTGGAATAGTCCTTCAACGTCTCGTTGGCTTCTAGCTTCATTGTGAGGAGGGCGCCCATTTCCTTCCTCTTCCGACTGTTGGTTATGAATCGAGCCACGAAGGCCTCAGCTAACTGATCCCAAGAGTAGATTGTCCGCACTCCGAGCTGATTGAACCATCTCATTGCGACCTCTCCCAAGCTAGACGGGAAGAGACGACACATGAGGGGATCGTTATTCCGAGACAAGGCCATACTCTGCTGGTAATGGCCAATATGGGTCACAGGGTCTGTCCGACCATTATATATCTCGAAACGAGGGACTGGGAATCTCTCGGGCATCTTGGCCTTCTCTATTTCTTTGGAGAAAGGAGAGGATGATATCAAATCAAAAGCCTTCCAGACAGCATTCTGTCTCCCCGGCCGAACAGTTTTTCTTGACTGATGTTTCTTTTCCGGCGAGCTCTTCTCTCCATAGAGGGGAGGGCGAGAACGTGAAGGCTTTCCTGGTTTTGACGGTTTATGGGAAACTACCGGTGGTGTTGGTGACCTCGATTCCGACTGGGAGCTAGAGGTTTCAGAGAGATCATATTGTTGTGACTTTTGAGACAGGGTGGGGCGCTCTGGGCTTCTTCGTTGCGAGGCGTGTGTCCTTTTTGTCGGCCTTTCTTTTGCTGTGGGGTGGCCTTTATCCTTTCGTCCTCTCGCCTCTTGTTTTAATGTTTGTATCTCTTTACCTAGCTCGGCAATAAGTTCTTGGCTATTCTGAGTCTGTGATGACTTAGTTGAATAGGCAAGGCTGCGCCGAGCATCACCTCTGTTGGTTTGTTCTGGAACGAGCCTTCTTGATGTGGCTCCTTCGTCTGGCCTAACAGCCGACACTTGGTTGGGGTGGGTATGGCGTGAGGGGGCCAGGCTTTGTGGTGGAGCTGGGTGTAGTGGTGGGGCAGATTGTTGTGGTGGGGCAGATTGTTGTGGTGGGGCAGGTTGTTGTGGTGGGGCAGGTGTTATTAAGGCTCTTCCTGTCGCGACTTCACCAGCAGTCCGTTGTAGTTCCGCTGAGTCGCGAGAAGGCCTATATGATGTTCCAGAAGAAACTCTGGATAAACTCGCGTCCTCCACCACCACCGAAGGTGGGCGTCGTGACGCTGATGGTACTCCAGACATCTCTGGCGAACCTCGCTAGTTTCCGGACTTCAACTCTAAAGAAAGCTCTCCCCACAGACGACGCCAATTGTAAGAACTCAAATTAAGACGAACGAAAGAGCTGACCAGGAAATTGAATCCGAGCACCTTTGAGGTCAATCCGAACAGGTTTCTTAAGGCCTGAAACTTAAAACAACCAAACAGAGAAGGCAAATGGTTAGCCTCTTGGTCAACCCAGTGGGGGTTGGCCTTTTGCTCTCCGATGCCTGAGTCAGTTTCCGGGAAGAAGGTGATCAAAGGGTAAATAAAAACAGAGAGATATTTTTCTGGAGCATAAGAGCACGTACCTTTTGCATGTTGAAGCTTCTTCTATTTATACATGTCCTTAACTGGAGATATTTTCATGATTTTTACCAATTTCCCTTCCCAATAACCTTAATTTTGTCAATCGTCAGAGATATTTAGGCTCTCTGATCTATTATCCCCCTTCTGAACATGGGCAATGTCAGTTCATTTATGGGTGATCATCATTCCTCATCACAGCTAATTATGAATTTAAAGCATAAACGTATTCAACACACCTTTGACCAGATATTTCAAGCATTCAATGCTGGGGTTTAAAAACGATTCTAGTTCATTCCGGATTACTTAGTTAGGAGTTTAGTTACTTATTCCCGAACAGACTCCGTACCCGAGCAGATCTTTGCCTCTGTTCGGATATCCGAACACATAACACAGTTTGGTTAAGCCCGAGCTGGGAATGACGTAATCTTAGTTATTTCCCAATTTTCTGGTTCGAATTCAACTACTTACGAATTATTTTCCCGCCAATTACCAAAAAGCTTATTATCCGATAACATCAGAGTATTCAAATATGAACACTTTGCGAGCTGAGTTGGAATAGGACCCAAAAGTTCATTATGAGATAGATCCAAAGTTACTAAAAAAGGCAACCACGTACATGTATCATTAGATATCGAACCGTTAAGGTTGTTACCTGAGAGATCTAGAATTTGTAGACTCCCACAATATTCTAAAACCTTGGGAACCGTACCAGACAGTTTCATCTCACGTAGTTCGATGCCGAATATTCGGTTCTCGCGGTCATTCCAGCACGTAACACCAACGAACTTGCAGATTGAGCCCACGGAAGTGTTTTTGAAGCTCCATGAGCTGAGTTTGCCTTGTGGATCGTTCAGTGAACTCTTCAAACCTTCAAGGCATCTCACATCGTCTTCCACCACTGCATAACAAGCTGTTAAAGTACACGCCAAAAACAAGGCGATCGATACGGTGAGAAAGTTTGATTTTCTCGAATAATTATAATTATTATTCATTGCTGAAACTAGGAAAGAAATTGTTTTAGTAAAATATGATGTTTGAACAATTAGAAGAACTGAAAAAGGAATTTGAAGACGAATTTTATGCGTGGAACTGTTGGGAATGGGTGTGTGGGAGAGAGAAACATTGACTCTGTGTGGTGTGTGTGAGGACTGAGTAAAGAAACGCGGAAATGGCCTAGAAATTGGTTCGAAATTTGGATGACAATTTAATAGTGTTGGACTTATGGGTTGGTTTACTTATTTTCCTAGGTTTATTATTATTATTTTGCTTTAAAAAATTAGGTGAACAAAATTTCAATCATACCTTAAACAAAAATATCCAAACAAGTTACATATTGATTTCCAAACAAAAATATCAATAGGTTTATTCCGGTTAGGTTTTATTCTTTTTAAGAAAAATACATATTATTTAATCCTCAGTATTTTATTTTTGTTTTAAAACTATACTGAATCTATTGACATTTTAAAATATTTCACTTTAGACCATATATTCTCATAATAATTTTAAATAATGTTCTTATCGTTATAGATGGAATTGAAATTCATGTCACGTCATATGCTCCACATCTTCAAAATGATATTAGTTTCATGAATATTATTAGTTTCTCCAATTAAATGAGAAAAAACAACCATGTGTTTGAATTTTATTAGAAATATAATGTATTGCACTTAATTAGGAATTGTACATAGTTTTTACCTAATATTTTATTTTTGCTTTAAAATCGTAATTGTACTTTAAAATGTTTTATTTTTGGGTTTATATAGTTATACTCTCAAATTATTTGAAAAGGATTCTTATCGTCATGAATTGAGGACCTCATGCCACGTCATAGAGTCCACAATATCAAAGTGACCTTGGATTCATGAATTATGTTTATTACATTAGTATTTTTCATATGTTAGTAAGAACTTTTTAAAAACATTTTAATATATAAAAGACAAAAGAGGAATTTGAAATAAATGTCAAGGTTATAACCAAATATACAATTTAATCCCATTTTTTAAGTGCTTCTTGAGGGAGGGGCGGTTTGGTTGTCGTTGAAGATGATTTTTTTTTAATTTTTTTTTCAATGGGTGAGTGTGTGCCTGATGATTACTACTTCTTTGACTAGAGTTTATGTGTTTTGAGTGTTTAATTAAAGGGCTTTTTGACAAGAGGTTTTGGCCAGGTCCACTGAGGTGTTAAAAAATGTTATAAATGAAGTTTGGTGATGTGAAAGTTAATAAATGATGATATTTTTTAAACCTTTAGGTCATTTAAAAATCAATGGTCTAAAAAGAGTGTAACTCTTTTGAACTGATTTGTGTGGCTTAAGGTGGTATCTTGTGTAACAGTTAGATACAACATCTCTCTCACATGGAAGTGGACCTCAAATACTTTTTCCTAGCTTAGATCAAATCAAAGATAACAATAACATGACGATCAACTTGAAGTCATTGTTGCCATGGCGGTGGAGGAGAGAAATGAGTTGGGGATCATACAGGAAATGAATAGAAACTGAGAATGATAAAAGAAAGGTAAATAACACTTGAAACCCAAAAAAAAAAAAATCAAAACCTTATAGAACATTGTTCTTGGTGTTCTTGGATTCTAGGGTTTGCAATTTGCTCTTGCTCTTGGACAATGGCATGGGTGATTTTGGAGAAAGGGAGAGAAAAAGAAGAGGAGAAAGAAAATCTAAGAATTTAGTTCATTCATTTTGAGACTAAACTTATAGTTGATTTGGTGGTATACGTGGATAGAACGCATTACCCATCAAATATAAAGCACAAAAAAAGCATCCCAAAATTTGTAGAACTTAAGAGGTTTTAACAAACCAAAATGAACAAAATTGATAGACAAAGAAAAATTCTAATCAGTCTTCTTCAGATTTTCTTTATCCTCTTCTTTCTCTCTCTCTTTCTCCAACATCGCCCATGCCATTGTCCAAGAGCAAGAGCAAATTGCAAACCCTAAAATCCAAGAACACCAAGAACAATGTTCTATAAGGTTTTGATATCTAATGGGTTTTTATTCTTCTTATGTTGTTTTTTATGGGTTTTTTTTTTAACGGAAAAACGCGAGGTGGGTAACGTCTGTTTAACGGAGCATACCTCAAGTGGGTAAGGTGACAAAGTCTAAACCATATGTACACAAAGTTAAAACGAGTCAAACTACTGATGGGAAAAGTGTAATTAACCTTTAAAATAAATAACTACAATCAAAATAATACAATTTCACCACAAAGCTCACAGAACTTTAATAACGTGACCATGTAACATAGAGGGGTATTAAAATTGATGAATACTCAAATATTTCTTTCATTATTTTTTGTTTTTAGATACATACTACCGAAATAGACGATCTCCAAAATAAGTAGTCGTTGTTAGAGTTAGTTATTCAGTGAACAACCAAAAAATACACGTAACCTCTATAAGTTCTTTAACTGTGACTTCTACCGTACTCATGGATTTTGAAGTAGAAATTTAACAAAGAGTGTAAAAAAAATGAATGATTTCATTTGAAACTATCATTAAGTCTTTAGTTAACTAAATAAAGGTGTCAACTCAAGAAAGTATCTCATGCATCAAGCATATACATCATGCCTCTCACGGTAATATATTGTGAGAGATATGTTGCATAAAATAATTATTGTTCCAGTTCCCCCAATATTTCTCCTAGCAAATTTTAGCCATTGCCAAGACCTCAGCTGCGCGCTTCTAGCAAACCTTTTTGTCAAAAGAAACCGCCTCATGTTCATTGCAACATCTCTCAAACCACTCTTTTCACAATATCCCCAATTTTTAGCATGCATAGAGATCTGATATCTAACACTTCAACACTAATATATTTATGTAATTGTCAAAGATCATATGCCACTAATGCAAGAAGACAGATCACATCTTGCAGAGTCCTGTATGTTTTCCATTTATAGATGATCTTGCATTCAAATATATGATGATATTTGCAGGTTGTGTTGAAAGCGTTGACACCATTAAACGGCTATTGATTATTGAGACCATAACCGTAGGAAGCAAGGCATAGCATATGTAGAGTTATTCACACTCAATAGAGTTGTCCAAGTCCACAAAATCATGAGAATTGACTGTTGACTAGATATCATTCACTAAATCAAGTGTTGAGAACTCAAAGAGTCACAGTGATGATGGATAACCGCATTTGCCAGGCACAAATACTAAAATAAAGTATAAAACAGAGAATAATGAACAAATGGATACAGATGGGAAAAAAGAAGAAGAAGAAAAAAAAAACAATGATTGAAGAAACTGGGGAAATGTTTCTATGTAAAAATTCTTAAACGAACTTTTTCCTCATTAAAATATAGGGACAAATCAGCAAACATGTTATTTTCATGATCTCAGTATCAAAAGGCCAATTTGAATGTAACAATTTTCTGATACAACTCATGAATAAGTTCACTATTTGAATGTTGAAAGTCAGTTGCTATCATGTTAAGAAATTACAGAAATAGCAGAGATCTTTCTAAGACGCCAAAAGACAAGCAAATCAGTGGTTTATAATCGACAAGACTTAATGGAAGCATTGCACAGTAGAGGTAATCACTGATCTGGTTTATGACATAGAAGCTCAAAAGGGTAATGCAATTCACCTCCATGCAGTAGAGAGCACATCCGGTTTTGTAAGATAGACGACTTACCAGCTTATAAGTTCAGGGCACCAGTCTACCTAAATGATTAGTTGATAGACTAAATGAAAATTGCTAGTGTACTACCAGTGTGTGCTGTGTCCACACTCAAAACTTCAAAATTTGACAGACAATTTGATATTGGGAATTGTTAATTTATCAAAAAGTTAATGGTACTTCATCAGTCAAACAATAGTAAACAATATAAATGGATTTCTACGATATGTAAAGCAGGTAGTAGGAACAATTATAGGTTTATAGCATAGGCACATGTAAAGCAAACCATGAAGATCTTGTAGAAACTCCTGTTAAGAAAGGAAAATAGTAGAGACCTAAGGTGTTTCTTATTAAACAGAAATAATGCTTCTTTGAGCTTAAATGATAAAGTTGTGAATAAGTTGAATGATCCCTTTGATAACATACTGATGTTCAATTGCTGTAGGCTACAAACAGGGGAGCATATCCCAAAATATCTATTAGCCTGATTAGAGGCTGTATTTAATACAACAATGGGCCAACAAATAGATTTTTTTGAGATACAAGGGCCTATAGTTTTAAGCAGTTTATTATATGATACAGCTAAAATGACAAAATGGAAAAACTAGCCAAAATAGAGATTACACCATTTACATTAAGAGTCTCCCAAAACTTACCACAAGATGTAGAAATCCTGAAAACACTTTCTCATGCTTCTTCCATCACTGCTCCAAAGTTAATTGGAATCATTCTCTGGCTTACCAAATAACAGTGGAAATTCATCTTCTTGTTCAGAAAAACCACGGTCCTTGGACATACTCTTCAATGATTGATAAACCTGGTACATAGACCACCTGTCCCTGGGCCGAGAAACCACACAATTACATGCAATTTTCAGGAACTGCAAAATTTCCTCATCATGCCTTTTTCCAATAAGATCCTTACTGATGGCATCTTTGATTCGACCAGAGCTAGAAAGCTGATTCACCCAATCAACCAACTTACCCTTAAATCCATCCTCAACATTGCTCACTTCAAGAGGTTTTTGCCCAGTCACCAATTCAAGAAGCACCACTCCAAATCCATAAGTATCCCCTTTCAGCGAAGCAACCATTGTGCTTGTGTACTCTGGAGCTACATAACCAAGTTCTCCCAAGTCCCCATTAACAAAACTAGCCTCATTAAAATCAGCAGCATTCATCAGCCTAGCCAACCCAAAATCCAATATCCTAGCATCAAAGTCCTCATCAACCTGGATCACATTGGAGCATATGTTCTGGTGCATGATTGGAGGGTGGCACCCATGGTGCAGCCATGCAAGACCCCTCGCCGCACCCAAACCAATCGTAAATCTAGTTGGCCAATCCAATTCCTCACCACCTCCATGCAACAAAGAATACAAAGTCCCATTAGACATATGCTTATAAACCAAAAGCTTCTCATCCTCCACCACACAAAACCCTAAAAGCGGCGCCAAATTCGGGTGCCTAAGCTGCCCTAATCGATTCATCTCCAATCGAAACTGCTTCTCCCCAAGCTTACAAGTATTCAATCGCTTAATTGCAAGCACCGACCCATCAGGCAACACGGCCTTATAAGTAGTCCCCGTCCTAGTCGACACAATTATATTTTCCGGGCTAAAATTATTCGTAGCCGCCATCAAATCCGCCAATTTAACCTTAACAAGCGGTTTCTGAAACAAAGAAACCTGAACTAACTTATGAGCCCTCAACCTCTCAGCCCAATCATCACCTCCCCTAACCCCATACCCTCTTTTCCTCCTCTTATTCAACCTCAAATGATACCACCACCACACCCCAAAACCCAAAATCAAAGACCCAGCAGCACCAAAAACCCCTGCAGCAATTATAATAGCCAAATTCTTCTTACTCAAACCACCACACTTTCCTAAAGGACCCCCACAAAGCCCACTATTCCCATCAAAAGCCTCCTTACCAAACCTATCCAAAGACCCAGGAATCCTACCCGAAAGTTGATTATTAGCCACAGAAAACTTCTTCAACCTATCCAAACTAGTAAGCTCATAAGGTATAGTACCAAAAAGCTTATTATCCGATAACATCAAATTATTCAAATACGAACACTTTGCGAGCTGAGTTGGAATAGGACCCAAAAGTTCATTATGAGATAGATCCAAAGTTACTAAAAAAGGCAACCACGTACATGTATCATTAGATATCGAACCGTTAAGGTTGTTACCTGAGAGATCTAGAATTTGTAGACTCCCACAATATTCTACAACCTTGGGAACCGTACCAGACAGTTTCATCTCACGTAGTTCGATGCCGAATATTCGGTTCTCGCGGTCATTCCAGCACGTAACACCAACGAACTTGCAGATTGAGCCCACGGAAGTGTTTTTGAAGCTCCATGAGCTGAGTTTGCCTTGTGGATCGTTCAGTGAACTCTTCAAACCTTCAAGGCATCTCACATCGTCTTCCACCACTGCATAACAAGCTGTTAAAGTACACGCCAAAAACAAGGCGATCGATACGGTGAGAAAGTTTGATTTTCTCGAATAATTATAATTATTATTCATTGCTGAAACTAGGAACGAAATTAGTTTAGTGAAATATGATGCTTGAACAATTAGAAGAACAGAAAATGGAATTTGAAGACGAATTTTATGCGTGGAACTGTTGGGAATGTGTGTGTGGGAGAGAGAGAAACATTGACTTTGTGTGGTGTGTGTGAGGACTGAGTAAAGAAACGCGGAAATGGCCTAGAAATTGGTTCGAAATTTGGATGACAATTTAATAGCGTTGGACTTATGTGTTGGTATACTTATTTTCCTAGGTTTATTATTTTGCTTTAAAAAATTAGGTTAACAAAATTTCAATCATACCTTAAACAAAAATATCCAAACAAGTTACATATTGATTTCCAAACAAAAATCTCAATAGGTTTATTCCGGTTAGGTTTTATTCTTTTTAAGAAAAATACATATTATTTAATCCTCAGTATTTTATTTTTGTTTTAAAACTATACTGAATCTATTGACATTTTAAAATATTTCACTTTAGACCATATATTCTCATAATAATTTTAAATAATGTTTTTATCGTTATGGATGGAATTGAAATTCATGTCACGTCATATGCTCCACATCTTCAAAATGATATTAGTTTCATGAATATTATTAGTTTCTCCAATTAAATAAGAAAAAACAACCATGTGTTTGAATTTTATTATAAATATAATGTATTACACTTAATTAGGAATTGTACATAGTTTTTACCCAATATTTTATTTTTGCTTTAAAATCGTAATTGTACTTTAAAATGTTTTATTTTTGGGTTTATACAGTTATACTCTCAAATTATTTTAAAAAGGTTGTTATCATCATGAATTGAGGAACTCATGCCACGTCATAGAGCCCACATTATTGACCTTGAATTCATGAATTTTGTTTATTACATTAGTATTTTTCATCCGTTAATAAGAACTTTTTAAAAACATTTTAATATGTAAAAGACTAAAGAGGACTTTGAAATAAATGTCAAGGTTATAACCAAATATACAATTTAATCCCATTTTTTAAGTGCTTCTTGAGGGAGGGGCGGTTTGGTTGTCGTTGAAGATGATTTTTTTTTTCAATGGGTGAGTGTGTGTCTGATGATTACTACTTCTTTGACTAGAGTTTATGTGTTTTGAGTGTTTAATTAAAGGGTTTTTTGACAAGAGGTTTTGGCCAGGTCCACTTAGGGCTAGTTGGATGCTGCACTAAAAATGATACCCTAATTGGTTAATT
This sequence comes from Fagus sylvatica, assembly GCA_907173295.1. NCBI lineage: Eukaryota > Viridiplantae > Streptophyta > Magnoliopsida > Fagales > Fagaceae > Fagus > Fagus sylvatica. Next base: position 35,788,799 of record OU015768.1, on the reverse strand, counting down.
TTATACTCGGTTTTATTATTGGGGAATTGCCTTCTATAGACAGCCAATCAGAGGTATGGGATTTGGATCTGTTCAATTTACTATACTGCCATTCTTTAATTTCTTGATTGGGAGTGGTAGGTTTGGACTGTGGCTGAAGTCATTGCATGTCTCTATTCTAGTTATTACCAATACTATCCTGCCAATACAATCCAATTATTTGTAATATGACTAACCTGCCAATACAATCCAATTATTTGTAATATGACTAATTTAATACATCTTATTCGATGAAATTAGTGTAGGAACATGAATTACGTTCATAAATGTTGAAATTGAATATCGTTGATCATGATGAAGTTTAAAGATATTTTTTATTCAAATCCATGACGCGAGTTCCATAATGAATTAAAAATTATATAACTTACCGAAGAGACGACAAAAAAAAAAAAAAAAAAAAAACTATCTATCTTTAACAAATCAAGTCATTTGCAATAGGATTGTGATGTATTATCATCATTTGATTTTAAAAATAATTCCCAACTTTTTAAAGAACTTGATTAAAAAAACCAAACATTTAAACAAGCATACCAAACCTAGCTTTGTAGCACAATTATATGGCTAATTTTTTTTTATTTTTTGATAACCTTGGGTGTCCGGACCTGCGTTCTGTAGATACGCGCACCTCGACTAATCCCATGGGGACACATAAGTATGTAACACCCTACTAATCACGTGTATCACGATAGATACAAGACTTTGTCTTAGGTAGGTGGTCCTGAGGGGACTCGAACTAGTGATCATTAAAGAGCACACCTAAGACCAGACCAGTTGATCTACCCCTCATGATTAATTATATGGCTAATTGGTACCCGTATTTAGGATGCAAAATAAATCTATATGCTAACCTACCATTATTCACACATAATAGGATAGTAATAAAATATCTCATGATGCTAACAAGCTATATAAGGTAATATAGTCACTCAACGATAAGAATAGATTTGATGGTAAAGAAGACTAGGGTGAAATGTCTTTAATCATGAGATGAGGTTGGGCCTTAAAGTGGTGAAATCCTTGATTTTTTCTTAAATTGGAGACTGGTCAAATCTTCTGTAGTAAATCTTATATTTGTGATGTCGCTTTCTGTCTTGCGCTGCGTCTTTTATTGGCCAGGAGTCGATGTAAATTTAGGTAGGACACAGACACACAGTAGGTTGGTGCGGTCAAAGCGTCAAACACTCACAAACTACAACAAAGTTATGGAAGTTATGAAGCTTTTAGCCTATCTTAACTACCCCAACAACTAACCTCTTATTAATTAGTTCAATGAAAATGATGTCTTCACCCAATCGGGGAAGCCATTCGGCAGAGTAAGCTTGGTGGTTTATGCATACATTTGCACCATTTTAGTGCTTTATACATTAATCAAACATGACAAAACCATTTTCACATAGATGATAAATTGTGATTAAAGTAATATTGTTTCACATAAATCACCACTAGATTTCATATACCAATCACAACAGGTTATATTAATAATTGTGAAAAATTTTATGTTTCTAAACTTATTGTCAAAGAATATTTGGATCCAGATTAAAAAGACAGCTGATCTACCATCATACTTGTTCTTAAACATCGATTTTTCCTTTTCTTCCAGGATAGGTTTATGTATTGTGGCCACTGGCCGCACTTGATTTACATGACGTTGTTGCAGTCACCTAGTTTATTTCACAGTTTACGCAAAGGATGCATAAAGCAGCAATTTCCTGGTGTAGACGGTTGCAATGCGAGATTGGACAAGCTTATAAATCATACAACTTAAGGCATAAATTGTGACTATATTGCCATGTTAATTACTGTTATTTTACTGTTGATGTAGTATTATTTTTTATTTTTTTTTTGCTATTTTGTAGTATTATTACATGCTTCAATAAAAGGAAGGCATTAACTACATGAATTGATGTGACAGTCTACGAAATTATCCCATGGATGTAAAATTTGCTTATATAAATAAAGTATTGCATGTATAATATACCAGCATTAATGCATTGAGCACAGCTTCTTAATTCTATCTTGAATAAAAGCATTGTCCATAACCATTAGTGTTCATTCCTTTGAATTTCACATGACATAAAAATTGGATAACTTGTCTTTACCATACGTCATCATGTTCTCAGTTCTCACCAAAATAGAATGCAAAGCAGGTCCATCTATAAACAGTAACATATAATAGAAACCTGGATGCTTTAGTTGATTAGCAAGTGGCTTCACTATAAATTTTCTATGTTTATATATATAAACTAGTCGCAAACCTGTGCGATGCACAGGAAAATTATTGAAAATAAAATCTAAATTAATTTTGATTCCTTTTACTTTTTTTTTATTTTTTTTTTTTTTTTTGTAGTTCAAAATGTTGTAGGCAAGATCGATAAAGAGACTTTACGAATCGGATTTAGGATAGATCCTACTTTTTGGTTTAAAAAAATAACTAAGAAAGTATTTACCATAGGATAATTAAAATTTAATATAATGTAATTTTTCTTTTGGCATAAGTTGAATATAGTCCAATTTTTATAAAACACGATTCATGTTTATATTTACCATATGGATCATGTTTCCATCCAAAAATAAAATAAATGATACTTAAAATAAGAAGAAGGACAAATAAATACATGGCACATGATTATATGATCAAACCTAAATAATTTTCATAACTCATTTCAAGCTCACATGGTTTCATTATAACAAATCCATCATCTTTCTCCATTGCCAAGCAACAAAATTAAATGAAATACATAAGAAAAAAAAAAAAACTCTAAAAATCTTGATGAAAATTGATAATTATGATTATTATTAAAAGATATTTATATTGTGTTTATATATGGAATATATTTTAGTATTAGACATTAATTATGATTGTGTTTTATATATGGAATAATATATTCTTATATTAAAGAAAATATGATGTGTCAAAATTCTAATGGAAGGTTTAATAATAGAATAAAATTTGAAATTCAATTAGAAAATATATATTAAAATAATGAGGTGTAAAATTGTGAGATTTCAAAAGCTTATGTGGCGCAATATGATGAGGTCAACTAAAAGTAAAAAGTTTCGGTTTTACATTATAGTATAGATTTATTAAAAAAGATATTTATATTGTGTTTATATATGTGGAATATATTTTAGTATTAGACATTAATTATGATTGTGTTTTATATATGGAATAATATATTCTTATATTAAAGAAAATATGATGTGTCAAAATTCTAATGGAATGTTTAATAATAGAATAAAATTTAAATTCAATTAGAAAATATATATTAAAACAATGAGGTGTAAAATTGTGAGATTTCAAAAACTTATATGGCGTAACATGATGAGGTCAACCAAAAGTAAAAAAGTTTCAGTTTTACATTATAGTATAGTATTAAAAAAGTTGTTAGCAGAGTCGGCCCTACACCTTAGGGCTTTTTTTTTTTTCTTTTTTTTTTGGGCTATAAAAAAAAATGACCATACAAGACATTTTTTACTATAGACCTTTTTATAATATTGTTTAAGGATATTTTATTTATACATAAAATGATGAGACCAAACTTCACTTTTAAACAATACAAGACAATGGATGGATAACAATGAATTTTTTTGGTGTCATTGTGGCCTTTATCCAATGGCTTTGATAATGAGATGGTTGTGGTCCATATTAGACTAATTCATGATACGTAAGAGGTGGAATATCTTTTATGGTTATGCATCCAAAACCACAGCTTGGATTGTGGAAATTGTATTCCTTAGATTCCAGTCTCGAGCTAGTTGTCGTGCACACATTTAGTTAGTTCCCACCCCTTTTGTTTGAAAATGCAATAATTGGATTGCGACACAGAGCTGTGATCGCACAAACGCAGACTTTGTTCAGGCTGCTGACACCAGGAGAAAGTGGATGCAAGATATTTCCCAGAAGGTGGATGGATCTTGAGGTGCAACTACAAGGTTAGGCTGAGAATGTCGTGTTAGATTAATGTGCTTTAATAGATTAATGCTTTAAAGATTTCATATTGCAATACATATGAACTATATTATTTCTATTAAAGAAAATATAATATGTTAAGATTCTAATGAGATGTTTAATTATAGAATAAAATTTAAATTCAATTAAAAAATATATATATTAAAATAATGAGGTGTAAAATTGTGAGAACTCAAAAGCTTATGTGGCGCAATATTATGAGGTCAACCAAAAGTCAAAAAGCTTCGGTTTTATATTATAGATATATATATATATACTAGTCGCAAACCTATGCGATGCACAGGAAAATTATTGAAAATAAAATCTAAATTAATTTTGATTCCTTTTACTTCTTTTGTTGAAGGACAAGGTTTAGCTACAAACCAGTTTGTAGCTCGTTTGCTACAACCCACTACGTGGTAGCTTATAAGACCATCCACATGTATTATTTAAAGAAGCCACATGATTTATTAAATAGGTCATGTGACTAAAATACACATGGATGATCTTATTAATTGCCATGTAGTGGGTTGTAGCAAGCTAGCAATAAACCAGTTTGTAGCCAAACTCTGTCCTTTTTTTTTTTTTTTTTGTAGTTCAAAATGTTGTAGGCAAGATCGATAAAGAGACTTTACGAATCGGATTTAGGATAAATCCTACTTTTTGGTTTAAAAAAATAACTAAGAAAGTATTTACCATAGGATAATTAAAATTTAATATAATGTAATTTTTCTTTTGGCATAAGTTGAATATAGTCCAATTTTTATAAAACACAATTCATGTTTATATTTACCATATGGATCATGTTTCCATCCAAAAATAAAATAAATGATACTTAAAATAAGAAGAAGGACAAATAAATACATGGATACATGATTATATGATCAAACCTAAATAATTTTCATAACTCATTTCAAGCTCACATGGTTTCATTATAACAAATTCATCCATCTTTCTCCATTGCTAGCAACAAAATTAAATGAAATACATAAGAAAAAAAAAAAAAAAAAACTCTAAAAATCTTGATGAAAATTGATAATTATGATTATTATTAAAAGATATTTATATTGTGTTTATATATGGAATATATTTTAGTATTAGACATTAATTATAATTGTGTTTTATATATGAAATAATATATTGGCAGAAATACACTTTTGGTCCCTGTGTTTAGGGGGTGTTTTCAATTTGGTCCTAGTGTTTTAATTTCATTCGATTGGGTCCCTGTGTTTTTAAGCTGTTTTCAATTTTACCCTTGATGTCAACGCCGTTAGTTTTAATCCTACATGGCAGACGGAAAGCTGAGGTGGCCAACACTATTTGGCCAACTCAGCTTCCCGCCTTTTTATAAGCATGTGCCTCTCACGTGGGTGACTTACACCAAACCCACACGTGAGAAGCTCTAATTCTGGTGAGAGAGAGCATAAAATAATTCTGGTGATGAATCAAGAGATTTATCAACTCAAGAACATAAAATAAGCCCCAAATTCAGATCAAATCCACCATTCTCAAACAAAAAGCAGCATTCTCTCTCTCTCTCTCTCTCTCTCTCTCTCTCTCTCTCTCTCTCTCTCTCTCTCTCTCTCTCTCTCTCTCTCTCTCTCTCTCTCTCTCGGTGGGTTTGCTGACTGCGTTGCTCGCGTCGCTGGTTGTGGGTCGTGGTAAGTGGAGGGTTGCTCGCAGTGGTCGATTTGGGGTTGCGGGGGCTTGGGCTCGCGGATCGCGGGTCGCGGTGGGTTTGATCTCAAGAGTCGTTGTGGGTTTGCTCTTGTCGTCATCGTGGGTTTTTGGTTTGATCTCTTGCCGGATCTGTGGTGGTTGGTGGAGGATGTGGTGGGTTTTTGTAGAATTTTTGTGGTGGGTTTTGTTGGGAGTGCTGGTCCGATCCGATCTGATTTGGTGGTTGTGGTTTTGAAGCGGTGATTGTGGATTTGGTTGTTGTGGAGAGTTTGAGGGAGTTTGGGTGGTGGTTGATTTGATTTTGTTTTTTGTTTTTTGTGTTTGTCTGTTTCTAGAGAAAATGAGAAAGATTTGCTAGTGTGTTACAAACAAAAGAGATAAAAGATAGAAAAAGGGAAATCAAACCAAGCTTTACTCTTTCCTTTTCTTCACTTTCTCTTTCTTCTTCTCTGACTTTACTTTACTCTTTCCTTTTTTAATAAAAAAATATATATATCAAACCAAAGCTTAAACCGAACTCCCACCCCAGAAATGTTTTTCATCTTTGGCGCTAGCCATTCGATAGACCTGCGATTTCAATTTGAAGACGATTACGAAGCTTACGACGTCGCACGCTCGTACCAGGTTCGTGTCCTTAGTTCCTATTTGATTCTCTGTCTCAATTCTTCACTTTCTTCTCTCTCTGACTTCAGTTTCGGTTTCTTCTCTCTCTTCAACTTTACTCTTTCCTTTTTTTTATCAATATTACCATTGCAAATATCTCACCCCACCAGATTTAGAGCTTCTCACATGTGGGTTTGGTGTAAGTCACCCGCATGAGAGGCACGTGCTTATAAAAGGGCGGGAAGCTGAGTTGGCCAATAGAGGGAAGCTGAGTTGGCCAAATAGTGTTGGCCAGCTCAGCTTTCCGTCTGCCACATAGGATTAAAACTAACGGCATTGACATTAAGGGTAAAATTGAAAACGGCTTAAAAACACAGGGACCCAATCGAATGAAATTAAAACACTAGGACCAAATTGAAAACACCCCCTAAACACAGAGACCAAAAGTGTATTTCTGCCTAATATATTCTTATATTAAATAAAATATGATGTGTCAAAATTATAATGGAAGGTTTAATAATAGAATAAAATTTAAATTCAATTAGAAAATATATATTAAAACAATAAGGTGTAAAATTGTGAGATTTCAAAAGCTTATGTGGCGCAACATGATGAGGTCAACCAAAAGTCAAAAAATTTCGATTTTACATTATAGTATAGATTTCTAAATGATCTATAATGAATGTCCTAATTTGTGTATAGTTTAAGTTATTGTCGAATCCAAAAATACCTTTTAATTGCTTCTGTAGCATAAAATTGACTTTCCACCGTTATTGTTTCTAAAAAGGAAATTATAAACCATTTGTTCTGCTATTAATTTATTTATAGAATCTAGGCTTTTGTAACAACTACATTACTTCTACAGTTCTACCATAATCAATGGACACATAATTAAAATCTTTAACATAAATGGTTTTTCTAAGATAAGGTTATGGCAATGTTCTATGCAAGCATGAGAAGTAGGGGTGGCAATATTTTACACAACTCGCAAACACGGCAAGAATACACAATATGCTTTTTTACGGATTTGTGTTTAATGTAAATGAGTTTGTATCAAAATGGATTTATATATAACACTTGGCACACCAAAGCAAGAAGAACAAAGCTTCATCTCAATTGCACTTTCTCCCTTTTAATTATTGGGTCCATCCCAATTTGCCCCCTAATTAATCTATAAAACTAGGTAATCTCCCCCCTTCGGTATGTTAGCTCTGGTGGGCGTACTTTAACAAAAAATTAGACAATAGGTGCTATTTACATATTTTCAATATATAAGAAGAGATATTGCTCAGTTTTATAGATTAGATGGTGGATTAAAGTAGATTTAATAGTTAAAGGAGTGAGAAGGCAAAAATTAATATAAAATCCTATTTTCTACACTATATTAATTTTGTTGATTGAAAAATAAAAATCCAATTTCACACATGCAACAGTAAGTAACAACAAATAGCTTTGGAGTAATGGTTAATACGGTTATACAAAACATCACCCCAAACTTTTTCCTTTTTTCAAACAAAAAAAACTTTTTGCATTTCTTTAATATGAGATCTTGACAAGTTACTTACAACAATAGTTAGTAAATACGAATACCATACCATATATTACATGGACATATGTATTAAAAAAAAAAAACTCCCATTTACGGTACGAAACAAATTACTCTGAGAAATATACGTTTTTTTTTTATAATTAAAAGTATAAAAGACATATTAAACATTTCTTGTATCATACTTATACAAAAATACTTCAATTTGACTTAACTTTAATATTTTTATCGAAAATATGATTGTTTATATTGTTAAAGTGAGTCATTATATATAACAATGAAATTATCAAAATCAATATTTTTAGCTCCATCTTTTACTATTTATATTAGACATCAACTTTTTTCATGTTTTTATTATAATCTTGAACTTTATAATCCATTAATATTTTTTCTATAATTTTTTAGACAAATTTTGTGAACTCATGTGTAAACTTTTCCGATATCATGATTTGGACCCAAAACAATTCATTAATATGATTATTCACTCTACTTGAACATTACCTATAAATAGGTCTTTATTGACCCACCAAGCAAATGGAGCCAAGTGTACGATGAGGGCATGAGGCATTAGTGGAACCAATCACGAAATTCAAAAATGTCACCTTGATGTAAGACCTGAATATTCTAGAGTATTTGTCATACCTTTTTTTTTGATAATCTAAAAAAGGGACTCGCAGGTGCGTTTATTGTCCCGACCCACTTAAACCCGATTTTGACATGGCGTGGGGCACATCTGGGCAATAATGGGGCGTACCACTACCCGAACCCACAACTCCCGGACTCGCAGGTGTGATGGGTCACGAGGGTTTCCTTCCATTAAGTCACCTCCCCAGAAGGCGGTTGGTGGGATTCGAACCCCTGCCCACGTGGTTAGCACCTTTGGTGCTAACCATTGAGCCAAGAGCTGAACCCCGAGTATTTGTCATACCTACACTAAGCACCCGTTTGGAATCACATCAGTAGAGGCTAACGTGATTTTTGAAAATGTAAATGTGATTTTTCGCATTTGGTAACGTGACCTTAAAAAGCGTTTTCCGTGAATGGATCTCAGAGTTCCATTTTGATTCCATGCTTTTTGCAAATGTAGAGTTAGCCAAACGGATCCTAAGACTCCTCACTCACTTGCTTTGCTTTCTCCTCACAACCATGTTTGAAAAGTTTTTTTTTGTACTTACTTCTTGAACTCCATTAAATACGATAGAATATATTCGGACCTATGATATATAGAATATCATCGTGCCTCATCTTTGTTGATGAATTTTTGTTATTTTATTTTAAGACACTAAAGTTGCACCATGCCTTCAAGGTGTATGGACCGAGGTGCCTTTGAATTAAATTAATTTATTTGCGAACTGCGAAGTCTATACCCCTGCATCAACAACACTTTTACTTAAAACTACTTTTAAAATCCAAAATCATTTTTTCAATAAGTACAACAAAGAGACCCTAAACATAGTAATAAAAGCAAATTTAATTAACATGATAAAACAACATCCACAAGTATAACAATAATGTATAAAAAATTATACACTAAAATGTTTAAATATATCAATAGTATGTGAGCTTAAACCTATAGAACAAGATATAAAATTTCATAGATGAGTAAATGTCTATTTGTTTTTTTTTTTTTTTTTTTTTTTTGCTATAGAAAAAAAGGACCTTGCAGTTATGGTCATTGTCTCTTCCATTAAAATCTTGGAACAAATGACGTAGGACCACCCAACATCTTTGTGTTGACACCCCATTTTGCAACAATTAATTTACTATTTTTACACTTTAATGCATAAAGGGTAAAATAGTAATTTCATAAGCTTGAAAATTCGAAGTTGGTCCATAAATTTCAAATCATATTTTAAGTGATCAAAATTGAATTAAGTATGAGAGTTCATTTTTTGGATTGGAAATTAGATCAAAAACCAAGATTTTATTAAAGAAATAAATTCGATTGGTTGAAATGGCGCTTACCATGAATATGCATATATATGATTATTTATAAATTAATTTGATTGGTCCTTTAAAGGATTAAACTTAAATTAATTAATAATTAATTCCTATTGGTTAGAATACCCTAATATGGTAAGTATTAGTGCACAAGACAATATTCAGAGGATAATTTTAAATCTAATTAATTTTTATATAATAGATAATTATTATGACTAGTAATTATCAAATTATTTATTAATTAATTGTTTAAGATAAAGGGATCCCAAAATCAGTTGATAAGGGATATCTATTTCGACTAGAAGTGGATTAAAAATGAAAGAAGTCGAAATTATCCACTTGAGTGTTGATCGGTACTCAAATTTCACGTGGGTACCGATCGGGCCTCTTTGAGTACCGATCGGGCCTCCTTGGGTACCGATCGGGCCTCATTGGGTACCGATCGGCATCCAAATAAGAATTTGATCAAGAGTTGAACTCTTGTGCCACTAATCCGATTTTAAAACCCTAATTATCCTTCTAGGGTTCCAGAACTCGGGATTATCCATTTTTGGGATGCCATATAAATAGAAAATGATACTCATTTTCACTAGGAGGTGGGAATTTTCATCGTTCAGAATCCTAAACAAAATTCAAGAGAATATTTGTGAGGGATTAGGGTTTTAATAAGAATAGAAGCTATTCTTATAACCCTAGAAATTATAAGAGTCCACCTCTTGTAATTTGGATTCCAATCTTTGAATTCTTTTTTTTTTTTAATCTCTTATAACCAATTTAACGGTTTTTTCCTCAAGAATCAATTTTTCAGGTTGGATTCAATTGAATCAAGTCAAGGAGCTCCCTCCCTAACACATGCAGGTACTCATTTTCCTTGTTGTTTTGTATTATCCATTTGATAAAATATGATTGTGTAATTAGTTGTATATATATTTTTTTAGGATAGTTTTGTTTCTAATTCTTTTTGTTTATATGGAATTTATTTGATTAAAGTTTTATGACTTAGGAGCATGTTAGGATGAAAACTATAGTTTTGAGATGTTAAAAACAATGGAGGAATTGGTTTTCATGAGAGTCAGGAACTAAACTCTCGGATTAAAGTTGATCAAGTCCTAGGTTTTTACTTGGGCACCGATCGGGTTCCAATTTTTACCTGGGTACCAAATGGGTCAACTTGGATCTCGATTGGTACTAGGAGAGGCTCGATTGGTTGTATCTAAGAACCGATTTGGATCTTATTAGGATTTATATTGTCTGGTATAGAAATTATTTTCCTAATTGATTATGTCATGTTTGTTTCTGATTGGTCTTGATCTTAACATGTTATGTTTGGTTGTCTTGATATGTGGTTAAGAATATTTGCATGAATATTTTCAATTTCTAGGTGATTAATCACAATTATTCATCTTGTTTTGCATATACTATATATGATGTCACATCAATGCGAGTTTGGTTTGTATGCATCGAGTCGTGAACTATAGATTAAGAGTTCTTTAGAGACTGACCTAGGTCAGGTTGAGTGGATGCCTAACACCTTCCCACTCAATCCCCTAGCCCCCGAACTCTAATCTTAGGGGAAGTTCGATTAGTCCATGTATCCTTTTACTTCTGTTTTCTAGATTGTATTTAGGACACAAAGCTTTGTAATTTTATTTTTCCTTAGATTGTATCTAGGGAAAAATCATGTAATTTGTTTATTCCCCAAAACATTGTATTATTTATTTCATCAATATATAAAATATTATACTTTTTTCTTAGCTTTTTGTGCAAAGTTAGGAGGTGACTCCATTTGTAATTTCCCCTAGTGATTAGGATGGAAAACAGTAAAAGTCTTCATTTTAAAAATCATGTTTAGGCCTTTACATTGGGTTAAGGGTCGTGATTCTCACACTTTGCAATAATGGGATGTATCAAGACTCAAACTCTCAACCTCACACCCACAAAGTGAACTTTGATCAGTTTCCTATTATTAAGCCAAATGATTTATTTTCTTATTTCTACTATAAAAGAGAAGAGAACATACATTTTTCTAAAAAAAAAAAATTATTTCTTAATATATCTATATTTTTGTCCAATATATTTTTAAAAATGAAAATAAACTATACCAAACAACATTAATTTACTTCTTATAGAACTATTGAAACTAACTTGAGTTGACCTATGTTTGACGAGGTATAAGCTTAATGTTAAGGGCTCGTTTGGTACGCTGTAATAGATCCTGTAATGTAATAGCTATTACGTAGGAATAGTTATTCAATTGTTTGGTTATGTTTTTATTCCTTTGTAATAGTTATTCCTTTACCCTATGTAATAACTATAAAATATAAAATATCCAAAAGACCGGATCAAAACATACGTCTTTACCTCTATCTCGCCTCTTTCTTTCTCTTACTCTTCATCTTCCTCATCATGTTCTCTCTCTTTCTCCTCTTTCTCTCTCTTGCTCTTCATCTTCCTCATCATATTCTCTCTCTCTCTCTTGCTCTTCATCTTCCTTATCAAGTTCTCTCTCTCTCCTCTTCTCTCTCTTGCTCTTCATCAGGTTCTATCTCTCTCCTCTTTCTCTCTTTGGCCATGGAGGTCCTCTCTCTCTCCTCTTTCTCTCTCTATTCGTCTGGCTGGTGTTTTTAATCTGTACAGTACTGATTTTTTTTTTTTATATAACCATTGTTGTTAATTTGTACAATACTGGTTTTGTGTTTACTAGTTTTTCAATCTATACAATACTATTTTTTTTTCCCCTATATAACCATTGTTGTTAATCTATACAGTACCAGTTTTTGTGTTTACTAGTTTTTCAGTCTGTACAATACTGGATTTTTTTTTTTCTCCCCTATATAACCATTATTGTTAATCTGTACAGTATTGGTTTATGTGTTTATTGGTTTTTCAGTCTGTATAGTACTAATTATTTTTTTTTCCTATATAACCATTATTGTTAATTTATACGGTACTGCTCATGGAAAAAAAAAAAAAAAATTCTTTTGGTTTTTGTGTTTACAGCATATACTAGTATTTATTTATTTTTTTGCTTTTGGTTTTTGTGTTTATGGGTGTTTTCAATCTGCAAAGTACTGGTTATTTTTTTTTTCCAATATAACCATTGTTGTTAATCTATATGGTACTGCTCATGAAAAAAAAAAGAAAAAAAAAAGGTTTAAATACTGTTTTGGTCCTCAACCTTTGGACTCTGTGTCAAATTGGTCCCTAACTTATCAACTGTGTTAAATTGGTCCTCAACTTTTCGACTTTGTGTCAAAATGGTCATTGTCATTAAATGTTGGATGGAAAATATTGACGTGGCTAACGGTTTATTTTTAATTTAAAAAATGTCTGACATGGCATGTCAACTCAAATTAAAATAAAAAATAAAAAATAATTATAATTTCTAAGGTTACCTGATACTCAAATCCTTAACCTTTTTGCAAAATCCCCTACCCCTTCACTGTCATTTTACACTCAAATCTCCATGGAAAATTTTGTGCAAGCTGCTGCAATACTGAAACAAAATAAGTTTTGCACTTGGAAGGAGGAATGACTAAACACTTATATTAGAGCTTGTTCAGCATCAAGACTTAAAGTGAACCTCCAAAATAAAATAACTTTATTTCATGCACTCCTTCAAAGTCCACATTACCAAGCTCTCTACAGCGGCAATGAGTATTGTTTTGGCTGCTAATGCTTGAATAGGTCCTGGGTCAATATTGAGGGTGCTAATTTGCCTACGCTCCAAAGCTAAATGGTTTGCACTACAACACAAGAAAGATGAAGATACAACACAGGACAGAGATCAAAACTGCATATATTCTCAACAAAAAAATAAAAGCACAATCCAACGTTAAACCACCTTTGGGATCTTTGGGTTTTCAAATGAGGGCACACGATCGAATTGTTGGGTGGGTTTGTCATTGGGAACAACTACCAACACAAAATTAAAAGATTTTACAAACAGCTATTGCCATCTTTTCACCCTCTTGAATATTCAAGACATAGCTTGTACAGGATTTTCCATGGAAATAAGAGTGTAAAATGACAGTGAAGGGGTAGGAGATTTTGCAAGGAGATTAGGGATTTGAAATTTTGAATTGGAGTATCAGGTTCCTTAGAAATTATAATTTTTTATTTTATTTGAGTTGTCATGTCACGTCAGACATTTTTTAAATTAAAAATAAACCGTTAGCCACGTCAGTATTTTCTATCCAATATTTAACGGCAATGACCATTTTGACACAAGGTCGAAAGGTTGAGGAACAATTTGACACAGTTGAAAGGTTAGGGACCAATTGACACAAAGCCCAAAGGTTGAGGACCAAAACAATATTTAAACCAAAAAGAAAAAAAAAATTGCTTTTGGTTTTTGTGTTTACAGCATATACGGTATTTTTTTTTTTTTTGGCTTTTGTTTTTTATGGTGTTTTTAATCTATATGTATTTTTTTTTTTTTTTTTTTTTTTTCCTATATAACCATTGTTGTTAATCTATATGGTACTGCTCATGGAAAAAATAACTAGTTATATAATTATTTTTGCTTTTGGTTTTTGTGTTTACAATATATACCCATATTTATTTTTTTTTGCTTTTGGTTTTTGTGTTTACTAGCTGGTGTTTTTAATCTGTATAGTACTTTGTGTTTTTTTTTTTTTTCCTATATAACCATTGTTGTTAATCTGTATGGTACTACTCATGGAAAAAATAACCAATTATATAATTTTTTTTGCTTTTGGTTTTTGTGTTTACAACATATACCAGTATTGTTTTTATTATTAAATCTGTACTGTAATGGTATTTTTCAATTTATATATAATAGAATACTAAGCAAGACTCACAAAAAGTGTAAATATATAATGTATTTCGAAAAAGGGTATTTTAGGAATTTGACTAAAATATAATATTATTCCATTACCTTATTATACTATACCAAACTATAGAATATAGATTTATGGTTCTATTCATGTGTTGTCACCAAACTGATAAATAATAATATTATTCATTACAACTTATTTTATTCTTTGTAATATTAATTTTTATTACCGTATGATAACTATTACAATGTAACAAACGTAACCCTAGCGGTTTCCGGAGACTTGTTAGAAACAGAACACAGAGATGAGATTGACTCATAGGCGACTTGGCGCAAACGAAACGAAACCCCCACGCAAACGGTATTATTTTTTCAAAATTTAAAAATTGAAAATCGTTTGGTGACGCGCGCGTTAGAAAAGGCTGGCCTTTTAGTACCTGCGGCGTTAGTTCGTCCAATGAGAAAAACTTTCCCAGTGGGCCCCGCACATACCTTTTCTGCGCGACTTCAATTGCAGAAAGACGAAAAGAGACCCAGATCGCCGAGGCATATCACCAGTCAATTACCAGAATATATGCATAAAACGACATCGTCTCAATGATCTTTCAAGTTCCAACCTTATCCTTACTCTTTAGAAAAAAAAAAAATCCACTCTTCCCAAAATTAAAATTTAGGGGAAAGTAAAAAAGAAAAAATAAAAAGAAAAAAACCCAAAGTTTACTCTTGCCTTGATAACAAATTAAATTATGTTTTTTTTTTTTTAAATAATAATAAATTATATATTAAAATATAGAGTTTTTTTTTTAATCATTAAAAACATAGAATTATGAAACATGACAATGTAAATACCTCATTCATATATGTTAAAAACTATTAACGAAACAACTAATCTAATAGAATTTAGATTTTATTGATGTTTAGAACACTAAATCAATATAATTTGTCATGAGTGTTTGTATATTTCTTCACATTAGAGAGAAAAACTCTATAAGAGAAGTATAGCACAATAAAGAGAAATGATAACACCGAAAAATAGAGAAAAAACTCAAAACATAAATAAAAACGAGTGAAATCAACATGTGAGAGAAGAGAATTGAAATACAAGTTTTATATTAGTGATTTTTAACATATTTAGACAAAATATTTAAATCATCATGGCTTATAAAAACTGAGTTTGTCACAAATCACAAATTTGGGAATTTGTTTTTGGGAAGAATTTCTCTTAAAATTTGAAACACAAAGAGAAAGAAACAGAAAGCGAAAAAACCCACTTCAAACTCAAAAAAAACCAGGGGTAAATACGTAATAGCGGGAAAAGAAGCACTTTGAAGTTTCTAACAGACACAGCAACCAGTGAAGTGGGAAAAACAACTTAAATAACCTCCCAAACTCGCTACTCAATCAAAACTCACAACCCCAAAATAACGCTCATGGAAGACGAAGCCCAGGTAAACAAAAAAACACACACACACAACGCAACCACAACCATCGACTATATAACATTTTTGTTTTACTAAATTTTATAACTTTGATTTATGTTTTTTATTTTGTTAGTTGTTGGTTGTTGGTTTTTTTTTTTTTTTTTAAAAGAAAAAAAAATTGAATTTTGAAAAATTGTGTTGGTTGCAGAAAATGGTGGCGTTGAAGAAAGCGTACGCGGAAATAATTCTGAACACGGCGAAAGAGGCGGCGGCGCGTGTAATGCAATCGGAGAAAAAAGCGCTTCGCTTTCAGCACGATCTGCGTACCACCAAAGACGAGGCTCTCCGTATGCTAATCCGGTTTAAGCAAATCATGGATTCCAAGGTAATCTTTTTAATTTTTTTGGTTTAATATTATTAGTCAATTTGGTTTTTTTTCGGTTTCTGATTGAGTATTACATTGATTTCCGACGGGGCCGTTTGGAAAGAATTGAAAAAAAAAAGTGTTTTTATTTTCAAATTTTCTTTTACTTTCCGTGGAACCAAACGGAAGGGAATGTTTATGCTGGTGTGTTATTATTTGGTTTGTAAATTAAGCCAGTTAGTGATAGGGTTTGAATGTTGCTATCAATTTTTGGTTCATAATTTAGTTCAATTTAAGTTTTTGAAAATCTAACAAGACGATAACTTAACAAAGTTATTACTTTTAATGCAAGAAAGTAGTTCCTAAATGCTAACCAAATTAATGCCTTGTTTGGGCGGGAGAGAAATTTATTGGTAGAGAATAGAGATGAATGTGTCTTTGGTTTTCAGTGATTTTTTTTTTTTTTTTTTATCGGTTTCTTTTCGATCGGACTGGAATGACGCCTATGTCGTAGTTCTTAGCAATTATGTTAAATATAATTTGAATTTGAATGAAGTTTGTGTAAGGTTTGTCTTCTTAATTGGCTTGTGGTGAAGTTGAAGTTGAATTTTTTTTGGCATGGCTTGGATACTATCTTTGACAAATTATGATTATTCTTTTGGGGTGATTAGAACATGTTCCTTGTGATGTTTGATGATTTTAAATTTGCTTATTCTCTGCATATGAGGCTTAGTATTGTTGTGCATTGTATGTTGTAAGTCTGTAAACTCTCATCTTATGCCTACTGTTAATTCTCCAAGCAGTTGCAAATAGTGCCGACAGAGAAGGAAGTTCAAGATTGCTTTGAAAGATATTTGAATGAGAGGACCATAAAGATTTGATCTTTTGTGATACTGCTTCCCAGTATTGGGAGCAGGTTCTTTTGAAGTATTGCAATAAACCAATCTGTGTGCAATTTGGAAATTAGTATTTGAACTCATTTAATCTCATTATTGCATGATGGACTCTTAAATTAGTTTCAACTTTGTTCATTTGTATTTCTAGATGCCAACACAACCTTTTGTTTACAGAAAAGGATGGAGTTGTGCCTTTGGTTTTGAGCTTGTGGTATGGGATACATCATGGTTGAAGAAGAATGCTGTGCGAGGAGAAAACTTCCTGCTTTGCATAATTTGTTTATTGAATGGATGGTTTATCCAGTCGTTTCAATTGAAATTCCTGTTTTGCATATTTTGTCTTGGAAGAATAAGTGGGTGCTCTTAACAAAAAAAGAAAAAAGAAAAGAGAGGAGAATTGGGTGTTTAATGGTCTGAATTCAGCTATATCAGAACCACCTACCTTGTTAGTTACCCGGTTCTTAGTTTGGTTCTCAATTTTTTAAATAAGGTCTTCACTGCCAGGTCTTTGAGGTCAATCTAATAACTTGAGTAACTAGAGTCCACTGTGTTCTGCTCAAAATTGTTGAAATTTGGTCTGGACACAACCTGTTCCATTAAGAATACAAGGAAGAGGAAAATTGTTGGCCAAAAAGAAATCTATACTCTTGTTTCTTATAATTTGATATTTATTGCTTCTATGCCTCTTTCTGAATCTACACTACTCTTATAGAAAGGCATTATACATTTCATCAATATCATTGTAATTTACAAATTTATTCAATTTATACATGCTGTTGACAATGTCATTATTTGAGAATAAGATGTGCAAAGTCTGGGTTTGATCGGGAGGTCTGCCCCGCTGGGTAGTCTTTGTAATACGTCAATAAACTGCATTGCTCATTCAAGCCTATAGAAAATTTCAGTGCATTAATATTTAAAGGGCAACTTGAATTTCACTAATGGTGCCTCCTCTGTTATAGTTCTCAGATTTTGTATGCAACAGAACTGACCAGTGTTTCCTTCTTACAGACAACTGAAGCCGAGGCGACATCATTGAATCAGAGAAGAAAGATAGACGTGCTTGAAGCGCAGCTCAATGAGGCAGAGGATGTGATAACAGATCTTAGAACAGAGTTGACACAGTTATGGGATAAGTTGGACAAGGTGAAAAGAAACCAAGTGAAATCTTTAAAGGGACGAATCACGAAAGAAGGTGCATCTTCTCATGAAAATTCTGCAGCTGGGCTGATGATACCCTCTACTTCTAGTTCAGGATTAGAAACTGCAACACCTTCTGACATGAAGAATGTACCATTAGATCAGAGAGTTTCGGTTAATAAGTTCTGTAATACAGATAATCATTGTGCTCATAACTCTGACTTTGCCTCTGTAACTGTGAGAACCAAGGAGCCTGAGCTGTACAGAAATGGATTTACACAGAGAATTCGTGCATGTGAAAGAAACTTCCCAGATGGAAAAGTGCCTCCTGAAGATATAGATGATCAACAGCCCCCCAAAAAGAATGAGTTGATGATCACTCAAATGATTCATAAGGAAGAAGGAAAATGTCCTGTACCCTCAACTAGGATCAGTAACATGAAAATGATGAAGAACTCAACTGGGGATGAAGTAAAGAAGCCTATTAAGGTCCGGACATCACGAAGAAGAAGGCCCCGATTTGGAAAAGCCAAAGCTAACTCACGGAAGTCTCGTCCTGGTCATCTCTTGAAACCTTGTCAGCAACCTTCTATTCTTTCCTGTGGTAGAGCATACTCAGTGAACGGGGTTGTTAAATCTACTGAGGGTGCCTGTACTATACCATCTATCAAGGCAGGCAAAGAGGAAGTTAATATTGTTCACAAAGGGGAAGGGGAAAATGCAATGAAAAATAGGGATGTCATTGCCTCATTTGAGTCTCTTCCTCATCAGCTTAGCAAACCTTGTCAGTCATCTTCTGTACTCTCCTGTTGCAGAACTTTTCCGCATTCAGTCAATGGAAATGTCAAATCCGGTGAAGATAGGTTGACAATTAATGAAACCAAATCCAAGATTAAGCCATTGACCCGTTTGGATCCAGGATTGACATTAATTAAACGTGATGTGGATCCTAGATCAGGTTCTACTAATCTTTCTCTGAGCATTAAGGCAACTAATAAATCTGGACTTATCCAGAATGTGGAGGAGGACACAGAGTTGGATGATTCTGTGTCGGTAAACCATGAAGGTGATGCTGTAGTGAATTCGATGCATCCAAGCCCTGAGTTGAACATTGGGATGGTTGTACCACCGATAAACTCTGATTTGAAAGATGCTGAAGCATCTGAAGATATGAAGGGTTCTACGAGTCAGGCAGACAACAGGCTTCTCAGATACACCTTTCAGAGGAAGCGCAAGAAGGAATCCTCAGGCAACCCTGATGAAAGTGCTTCTCTTGAAAAGAGCACTGTAAAGAGAAGGGCGGGAGAGAAACAAAGTGGTGCACCGGGGCCACAAAATTCTAGCTTAAATTATGAATCGTCTAGGGATAGTCGCCGACTAGCTCAGGTTGCTCGTCAGGTTGGTTTTCTTCCTCTTCCTATCACTCCATTGATCGTGTCCCAACCTAAGATACCTCATTCTGTTCTCATATATTAGTGAATACTTTATGGCCTGGCTTAGTAATTG
Source organism: Fagus sylvatica (assembly GCA_907173295.1). Taxonomy (NCBI): domain Eukaryota; kingdom Viridiplantae; phylum Streptophyta; class Magnoliopsida; order Fagales; family Fagaceae; genus Fagus; species Fagus sylvatica. The sequence goes on along the minus strand of OU015768.1, from coordinate 35,768,916 downwards.
TGAATTATAAACTGATTTGATTTATGAATTAGCATGTTTGGCCTAATCAATTCTGGGCAGGACATGTGGTTCACTAGGCATTCATTAGTATCCCGTGTTTAACATTTCTATTGAGTGTGGAGGGCTAGAAATAAAAATCTGAAGTGTTGTAAAAAAGGTAGTTAGGATGATAGGTACAAATTTCTTTTTAGCAAAGAACTACATTGGGCTTCTTTTTTTTTTTTTTTTTTTTTTCATAGTAGTTTATAAGAAGATTCCTAAAGAAAATCATATTTTCATTGAAATTAATAATAAATGTTTATATAGATGGACGCATTGATTTATAAAATGAGTTTTTTGTAATTCAAATATACTAAATCACTGGTTTCTTTTGGCTTTTTAATGCTCTCAGTACATAATCACATGCTTGTCAGAGTTTTATGTTACTGAATGATTAAGCTTGTCTAATATTGTCATATTGTTTCCCCTTTTGTGCAGCTTATTTCTTTGTCTGGGAAAAGTTGGCGGTAGTAAAGTTGGCTGTTTCTTACATCCAACAGGGTGAAAGTTGGATTCGATTGCCCATTCAAGCAAACACTAACCTTTGCCAGATTTTTCTCTAGAAAATGCTTTTCTGAAGAAATCTGATAGATGTCATCCGGCTGCATATGAGAGAGAGAGAGAGAGAATAATAATCTGCTGTTATATGTCCATTAACTTTTGATCATTGTTGTATTTTCAATTTTGTTCTATAAAAGTTTCTGTTGTCCAACCTAATTTCTTTACATTCCTATGAAATTTTCTCCTACCAAATATAGATGTTACTTCATCTTTAATGTCTGTACTGACTGATCTTTGGGCAAGCTCTATTGCTAATTGTATAGTTAGTAACTTTCTGATAGCTTACTATTAAATGCTGAATCATAATGCTATGTATAAGTTGAGGCATCGATGCTTAGAGTCCTATTTTTTTTTCTGGGCAAACAGACTTTCTACTGTTGGATCTCCATGCTTCAATTCAAATCTTGTTTCTTCTCACTCATGTAGTGCAGGTAGTGATCGCTATCTAGAAGCGTTTACCAGGGGGAAAAAAGCGAGGAAAATTTCCTGTATACAGTATACTTGCTGGGTTATAGTTCCACTTTCTGTATATTAGTTTTGAAGTTATAGTTTCACTTTCTGTTTTGCTGGGTTTTTAAATTTTTTGACTTCAATCTTAAAGGATTTGTAAGGCCTATATGCAAACACACGTCAGATATTCATACAATTTTAGATGTACAAAGCGAAAATAGAGTAGTTGTCCAGTCATGAGTGCAAAAGCAGCAGGTTATTGTGGTGGCCTAATTATGTATTTTGGATGTATGTATATATTGGTGATAGTGGGTGGTAGACTGCTAGTGTTTTCTTTAAGTAATGAGTAGTGACCCAACATGTAGGGTTTATAAATAAATGGTTGTGAAGGCTCAAATTGTTTTATTATCTTAAAAAGGAATTATTATGTTCTTACTTCATATTTTTTCTAGTAACTTAAAATATGCTTTTACTTCATATTTCTTTCTGGTAACTATAAACGTTAAATACATACATACGCACATTTAGATAGTTGCTGTAGGCTTACCCTAATGATTATTTCCAACCTTTTTTAAGCAAACAAAATGCTGAAGGCTTGTCTCCCCCTGCTCGAAAAGATGTTTGAAATGGAAAAGGCACAAGAAAAACAAAATTGAGGGAGATAAAAGTTCTCGAGAAATGTTAAAAACACAAAATTTCACCTTTTTTTATTTTTACAATCATTTTTGCTAGGGAAACCGAAATTTTCATACCCTCTCACGTAGGGGTGAAGCTAGGGGGAGCCATGGCTCTCTTTTGATTTCTAACTTTCTCATTCTTTGGCTCCTCATGTACTAATAAATCCAGAAATTACATGTAAATTTAGTAACTGGCTCCCCCAGAGATTTGGAGAAAAAATAATACTTGTTTGTATCCCCTCTCAAAATTATTTGATTCCCCTAAGAAAAATTCATGGTTCCACCTTCTCACACATAAAATTACCACTCATCTCATTTAAACCTACCACAACACTAGAAAAGGGGAAGGGTGTGAAATTTTCACAAATTTCAATGTAGATAGATTTATTGTTTTACAATTTTTTTTAAGGTGTTAACTTTTAATTTTTTTATTGAAGTAACATCAATTTTATATGGACTTATAATCTATATTACTTTTATTATTTACTAAGCACAACATACCATATCAATAGTGACATAAAAAGTTATGAAAAATTCGTGTGTTAGAGCATCTCCAGCAGTGGTCTATTTCCACTCTTTATCTCCACATGTGAAGAGCAAAATAGAGAAACAATGCTCCAGCAATCCTTCAAACTCCTCTTCACATTCCCATTTTGCTACTGTAGCTTTTCATTAATGAAAAGTTACTGTTACTCTTTAGAAAATTAAAAAACTATTTCCTACTCGCGTATTTAAGTTTTTTTTTTTGCCCAATTTTTCTCTCTCTTCCTTCTCTTTTCCTCTCTATGCTCTCCGCTCTCCACTCTCTTTTCCTTCACAGTGCCCTCTCACCGAGCTCAACCCAAGCGAGGTGAACGGCGGGTGGCTTGCGATGGTTACGATAAGTAAAGGAACTCTAACTCGAGACAGATTTGCTTGGTACTGGAGCTATCGAAGCAAATCTGGAGACCCACTTGGGCTCCCGGTGGTTACGGCAGTGATGGGTGTGGGTTGTTGGTTTTGTAGTGGGATTGGACTTGGGTTTTGGTCACGGTGGTGGATTTGGCTGTGGATTTGGTCACGGTGGTGGATTTAATCTTCTCTGACTTGGTTGCTGTGGATTTAATCTTCTCACGGTGGTGGATTTGGTCACGGCTGTGGATTTGGTCACGGTTGGGTCTTGACTTGCGGTGGTTGAACAATTGTGGTGGAGTTTTTGTTGGTTTGTGGTGGCCGGTGATGGGGTTGTGTTGGGTTTGTGGTGGTGGTGGTGGCGGCGGTGGGTGGGAAGGATTTGGGTTATGGCTATTGGGGTTATACGGGTAATTGCTGTTGGTAAATAATAATAAAGAATGAATAAAAAATATAATATTTAAATGGGATAAAAGAATAAAAAAAGATATTTAAATAGAGTAGAGAGTGAATAGAGAGTGCTGCTGGAGAGTGTATCTGAAAAAATAGATAGAGAGTTGCTGAATAGTGCACATATAGAGATAAAATAAAGAGATGCTTTTATTAGATTCTTTTGAAAATTCTCTGCTAGACTGCTGCTGATGTAGTTTAAGGCAACATGTAGGGTCATTTTCTGATGATTTTGTGTATCCAACAAGCGTGCTTTGCACCGTCACGTTTCATTCATTCAATTGCTATCATCAACAGGCAAAAACCTGCTTATGACCACTGTCAATTCTGCTTTCCTTTTGGTAAAAGGCATGCGGCTTTGAGTAAAAGAGAATATTTCCACTTCCCCATGGTACTACATTGGTTCAACATCACGTTTGCAGTCACCAGTCACCACCATCACCACTCCTATTATCTCTATTTTTACGTATGTAATTGGTGCTGAAGCGTTGCTTAAAGCTTTACAATTTACTTATTCTAGATTAATATGTACGTACCTCATCATATATTTCACATTAATTACTGTAAGCAAAAAGAAAAAAAAGAATCAATTCAATGATAGTGAGAAAACATCTTCTGAAATTACTTTTTCTGTACCTTCTTTTCATATAAGCAAAGATTTCAAGTAAGCATAAAGGCCTGCTGCCCTATTGTACGTTTTAAGTGTCACCAGTGCTAAAGGAATGGCATGTATACATATAGAGTCGTGGGGTCCTTGAAATGTTCATCAATTCCCTTGTTTGTTCACCCTTTTGTTCTAAATTTTGCTATCTAATTGCATCGGTTGTACAATAAATTGATAAACCATATCAAAGTTCAAATGCAAACCGGTGCTCCATCTTTTTAACATATCACACAATTTTTATTTCAAGAAGGTTCTTGAATGCTCTAGATGGTAGTCAATGAACTTGACACTTGCAATGGTTCTTGAATCTTTAACCTACTAAAACTAATAATTATGTTGATTTCCACATAACTGACCTTAGTTTCCTTTAATTAAGCTTCCCCAAATTTTTTTGGATAACTTGCTTTAGATCAAAGTAGAACCCAAGATATAACTTGGGAAATTAACCTAGAGCCATGCCTATTTCATTTCTTTCATATATTTTTATTTTTATGATTGGATTCATGTTTTTGACCAAAAGACGAAACAACCCATAGCAAATTAACAATCACTCCCAAAAAACTTGCTTAGATTAGGCCTAAGAAAAATTTAATACAATCTCAAATCACCTTTACCAATTCCAAGGTACATATATTGTTGGCATTACCTTGGTTGGGTCAATAGTGTGCACGCCACACCAAAACAAACACAAACTTACAGAAGCCAAATCAGTGGGAGCAATCATACAGCCACTCTTGTGCTGCACAATATGTCTGCTTGTCTCCCTTCATATACCTCCACTTTCAATACTATCATCACACCTGACCCCTCAAAGTGAAACCTCATTAACCAAATTCCCACCTACATTTTTTTCCATTTCTCTATAAAAGTGTTACACACCCAATTGGTCCTCTTCATTAATTCTAGTAGTTAAAAAAACACAATATGGAGGTGAGGAAGATCATAAAGAGTGAGAGAGTAATAGAAGAGAGAGACCATGAAGATGATGATACTATGCACACAATTTTGTTCACAGCTGGAACAGCTCTCCTAATGGTATGTTTGAAACGTGCTATGATAACATTACTAGTGGAGCAATGGCGTGCATGGGTGTTTCTTGTGCTCAATATTGTCCTCTTAGCCATTCTTTTCACGTCTACACGCTCTGCCTCCAATGAAAACCAACAAGGCAATAACAACAATGTGGCAATGAAGGTTGAAAGGGTTGAAAGGAAGAACAAGATTACGAGGCTAAGTACTTGGTCACCACCACAAGTTGAAGAATGTACTAAAGAGTACAAGAATGTTATACATAGTAAAACAATTAGTGATAAAGATGAGCCAGAAGAGAGAATTGAAGAAGATACAGAAGTTCCAAGGCTGTCAAAGGAGGAGCTGAATGAGAGAGTGGAAACTTTCATTGCAATGTTTAGGCAGCATTTGATTTCAGATGCTAAGAAAGGTAGAACCCATTTTTTTGATAAGTCAGAAGGTGCTGAAACTTTGAAATTTCAAAGGGTGTCTAACATTAATTTGACATCTCCTTTGCAAGGGGTCAAGTGTTTCAATGTGGAAGTTAAGGGGTGAATGTTATATTTATTTAAAGTTTATTAGAGGTTAAATTTTGTTTCCAAATGTATGTGATTTATTTCTTTTTGGTAATACTTATGCGGTATTATTGTTTACTTATTTGTCATGTCAAAATTTGGTTTTGGCAGGCCCAACAAGGTTAGTGGACCAAACTCTCAAACTTTATTAGATGAAGACTGTGCATAGAAAGAAAAGGTCTCATTAGATTGGGTTTTTAAACCACAATAATTTGATTTTTTTTTTTCAATATTATATTCAGGTTCTATAATATAGGTACAGTCTTGTTTGTAGATTCATGAACATGGGTCCGATGTAATATTCAACCTTCAGTCCAAAGCTTTAGATATTTATTTAAATCAGTAGGGGAGGAAATTCAAATTCAGATTTTTATTTATTTAAAAACTAGGTAATGTCACTAAATCATCATACTCTTGGCTAATCACATGGATAAGTTTTATACACATGGTTTGTACTTTTTTCTTGATTTGTACTTTTGTCTTTGGTGATGGTGTTTGGTGTGTTTGGTGGGGTGTTAGAGATTGCATGTGTATGTATAACTTTATCCGAACTAACTTTTGTATTTGTAATCAAAGGTCTATGTGCAACTTGGGAGGAAATTCAAACTCAGATTTTTATTTATTTAAAAACTAGGTAATGTCACTAAATCATCATACTCTTGGCTAATCTCCAGTCCAATAAATTAGTTTGATGTTGTGTAATTTGATAATGAATTAGCATAGGAGTTCCACTTTGTCAATATATATATATATATATATATATCCTCTTTTGGAGAACAATTTGTAACCGAGTGGTCTAGGACCTCTTGTGGGTGCTTGCCAATTTACAAAATAAATATATCTCTTGACCGTTTAATGGTTTCATTAGGTCAATAGATAGGATGGTAATGTGGAGTGGTGGGGAAATTTTCAGACCCTACCCTATCTTTTTCCACAATTTTAGTTTTTTTTTTTTTTGGGGGGGGGGGGGGGGGGGACGGTCGGATTTTTCAAGGTTTAAACGATCAAACAGAAAAAGAAAAAAGAAAATTGGTTTGAAAAAGACTTTCCTATTATCAAAAAAAGAAAAATGCTTTCCAACTAAACAAAAATAAAAAGTAGGAATAGATGTTTCAGAAATTGGGGAAATACTAGCCCAAATAGGCAAATAGTATGAAAATTTAGAAGAGCATTTTCGTTGTCTTTGTGATTTAGACATTACCACTATACTGAGAAAGTTCATCAGAGATTATGCAACCAACTATTGACAACAAAGATAATTATTTCGTTTGAAATTTTAGATCGTGCGCATTACAGTTGTGTTGATCATTTAAGAAATCGTTTTTGAGAATTTGCTATAAACAGTGAACTCACCCAACAAAGTTGTATCTTGACTTGTTGATATATTGAGTTGGGTGGCTCATAATGTCATATTGGAATTTAATAAATGAACCAACGTTTGTGCTTTATGTTGTTCAAATTTGTTTTTGAATTTCTTTGGGAGTATGAGTATGCACACAATTAAAGAGTGAGGGACCACTGACGGACCCATACTATAGTTGGAGCCATGACGTTGCCCTTAGACATATTTTTTATTTTTTAATACATGATTTCTTAGTTTAAAAAGGTCCTTTCAAAGTTCTTCTTTTTGTTTTTTAACGGTGTGTTTGGATTAAATTATTTTCATTAATTTGTTTTGTTTGAAACATAAATTGTACTGGAGAAAATAAAGTTTTAAAAAACTGTATATAAACTAGAGTCCAATAAGATAGGAAATAAATTCATCCAAAATTGCAAATAAGTTAGCCAAACTCTTTGCCACTTGGGTATTTCGGCCCAGTGGTAATCCCCCTCCCCGAAAAGCCTTACCCCTCTATGAGGGTGTAGGTTTAATCCCCGGGATTTTCAAAATATATGTGTGTGTGAGTTTAGATTAGAATTTCTATCATATTTCAAAAAAAAAGTTAGCCAAACTCTTTAATGGTAAGACAAAAAAGTCATTTTAAGCAAATAAAGTCATTTCAACCTCTCTTTTTTTTCTTTTTCTTTTTTAAACATAAGGAAATAGATATATCAAGGACAAACATAATCCTCCTAACAAAATAGTTTAGCCTAATCAAAGACAAACAAGGTTTTCAGCACATGGGATGGATTTAAGATAAGCATAAAGGTACAAAGCTGCTGTACTGCGCATAATAATATTGGACCTTTCCTATATGGTACATAACATGTTAGCAATTTAAGATTTGAATCTGAAAGGTGGGAAAGGAAGGGAGCCTCTCAATGAGATGAGACAAGGCAAAGGGAAATATATATATATATATATATATATATATATATATATATATGACTTTATTGTGATTAGAAGCAGTGGTCCAAAAAGAACCAAGGCAGGTAGAGGTTCGTCCAATTCATAATGGTTGAGGTTGAAATATATCTGCAATCACTCCAAACCCATCTTCTTCTGGTTAGAATGTCTCTACCTTCGAAAGCTACGTGTTATTATATCCCGAGTCTTGGGCATGTGACCGCATGAATTAAGAAGAAAATCCAACTGGGTCCACTCTAATTGTTACAGCATGTTGGGTAGAGTTGTGAATACTGAAGTGAATATCCAAGTAGCCATGCCTAAGGCTGGCAGGACCTCAAAGGCTAAAAGACCATACCCGTCTATGAGAAATTAAATCTGCCTAGGAATTTTGGTTGGCTCACTTCTAAAGAGCCTAGGCTATGAGGCTCATGACTCCGTCAAGGTCGGATCTAGATAGTATTACTCAACTACAAATCTTTTGACATCAATTATATGGATTCGGATTGACTCCAGTGCACTAGAGCCGCTGCAATGCGGACACGTGTTCAATTTCGATCACGTGTCACGATCACAACGACTCCAATGCACTAGAGCCAAACCCCAAACTCTTCCCCAATTATATTTACGAAGGTAACCGTTCATCTATATTACTATATATTAGTTTTGAATTTAAATTATTAGACATAATAACTTGTCAGGCCATCTCCAGCAATACTCTAAATTTATCTCTATCTTTATCTTTAAATTACACTTTTTAACAACTCTCCATTTTTTTTTTTAAATAACCACTCCAGCAGTACTCTTTATCTTTATCTCTATTCTATTAAAAACTACTTTTTTATTATTACTTCCCACCAAAAATAACCAACTCCCACCCAAATTAATTTTTCACAGCAACCAAACAAAGCAACCAAACAAAAAAAAATTCCAGCAACCCAAAAAAATTCCAAAATTCCAGCAACCCAAAATTCCAGCAACCCAACCCAAATTCTAGCAACCCAACCCAAAAATTCCAGCAACCCAAACAAATTAATTTGCAAAACTCATTCCGGTGGGCACGGCAACCCCAGGCGGCAGGCTTGGCCGTGGGTGACCTCCAGACCGGCCGGGATCAGGCACGGCAACCCCAAGCGGCAGGCTTGGCCGTGGGTGACCTCCAGACCGGCAGGGATCGGGCACGGCAAGCCACCGCAGCAGGCTGGGGTGGTTCTCTCCTTCGCGGGGTGGGCATCTCCTTCAAGCCGTGGCCGTGGGGTGGGTTATGGGCGGTGGTGAGGTGCCCTGCCGGTTTCGTGCTTCAACAGAAAACCCAAAAGACCACGCCGGCAAGCCCAAGCCACCACCGAATCAACCACCACCACGCCGGCAACAGAAAACCCCAAAAACTTTTCGTGCTTCACAACAGAAAACCCCAAAAAATTTTCAGAGGAGAGAAATTTTCGTGCTTCAAAAACCTCAAAAAATTTTCAGACCGAAAGTTTCGTGCTTCAAAACCCCAGAAAATCCCAAAGAGCAAAGAGATAAGAGAGAGCAGAGAGAAGAAGAGAGAGAAAAAAATCGGAAGAAATGAGAGGAGAGAGAAATTTTCGGAACAAAAGGCAGTTGGTACCAGTGGGGTCAGACAAAAAAATATTGATATTTTAATTTTTACAAAGTGTACAGTAGCCTTTCAAAAATGAAAGGCTACTGTACACTTTGTAAAAAAATTTGAGGATGAAGAGCACGAATGAAAGACTGCTAGAGCTGGGATTTTTATTTTTAACGCTAGAAATAGAGATGAAGAGCAGTTTTAGACTGCTGTTGGAGATGGCCTTACGCACAGAAGAAGTGTAAATAATTTTATCCGGTAATACACAATCATTAGGAGGCAAGAGTTCTAGTTCTACCTCCCAATCTAGAAACTTATTTGGATAAATAAAAAAATAAAATAAAAAAGAAGAGAAGACGAGAATAGAAAGGAACCGGAATATACCAAATGTTAAGACCGTGGTTTACAGCTTTGGATGCATTATCTGCTTCCAGACCAGAGGACTTGACCTAAACAATCACAGGAAATCTGTGTCATCATAATTGACAAAAGGCAATTTCAAATCATGACGTATACTACTACTCTCCTATACTTATAAAAAAAAAAAAAAATCTTTTATTAAATTGTGGCTACTCTTCAGAGTATCCATATTTCAATCATTCAAGTGACAGGTACCATTCATTCATAAATGACATGGGCCAAGTGTTCTGCACTGCCTTTTAGACTGATTGTGAGATATTCACTGTGAATTCTTCTTCTTTTTTCTCTTTCTTTCTACGTTCACTGTTCCTTTGAAATAACAATAATATTGAGGAACTATACCCAAAAGTGAGAAAGTGTTTTACATCTTATATGAAATAAATGTGAAAAGAAATGGAGTTTAGGGAAATTAATCTATAATTTTTAACAAGGAACAAATATATAGGGACAGCCAAATAAGAAAATGTGGATGATTTAGATGGAATGGGAGGATTACTAGAAAGGATAAAGTTATTTACGCTAAATTATACCAAGCTACTAAAAATATGACTTCTTGGGTTGTTCTTCGTGGCCATCACTATTAGGAATCCATCTCACCAAATTAGTAATTATAATAATTTATTTTGTAAGATGCATAATATTGAATTCTTAACTTCAGCTTACTCTTGAGCACATCTCAAGAAATAACAAATCCTGCATAATAAAGAGTGAACTGGATGTCACATCTGACCAAAAGAAACAATAAAAATGGAAGTAATATACAATCAAGTGAATACAATCATCCTTTACTAAAATGCAAGCATACTGAGCTTGAAATCCTAAATCTCTTTTTTTTTTAATGAGATTCAGTTTACTTTATTACCCCTTGAACACAGGTTGAGGAATAAGAAATTCTGAGAATGAGATGTGATGTCCGGCCTCTAGATTTAATTGGATGTAACAATATCTTGGATTGGGATAAGGCTATCTGGAGCTCATTTTCGACACAACCAGGACACATCTTTAAGAATTCTAAAGTGCATTAAAAAAAACAAGTGTCTGTTAGCAAGAACGAATAGAGCTTTTAAGCACCGAAAAACTCTTTTGTAGTCTTCTAGAAGAAAAAAGATGAAATCTGAAGATTTTAGAGATTTTTTATTTTTTTATTTTTTTTTATTGCTAATTTATATTATTTACTGTAATTTACCAACGCTCAAAATAACGACGCCAAAGGGCACCTATTATTTATTTGATGGTGAAGGTGGGATTTTTTCACGTTATAATGGAACCGCATCAAACCTCACAGCACGTAGATTCTCAGTCCATTGGAGACTGTTGGATGATGAAATAGAGCAAGATACAGAACACATAATTTTAGGTGATTCGGCAATTTGCCTACGTCCACATCCAGATCTATAATATATCAAATATTGTTGTAAATATAATAACATACAATGACCGAACACCCTGAGAGATACCCCTCTCCAGTCTCTTTTTCAATTTTTTGCCTCTCTGCCCTCTTTTCCGTCCTTTTTGCCGCCTCCTTCACGTTGCTTTTTCCTTCCCTTTTATAGAATTCTTTTTTTTTAGAATACAGTAGAACCTCACAGAACATATACGTGATATTTTGTAGATATTTATAAGATATTTTATAGACTAATCCAAGCTGTAAAATGTATATGTAATGTGCTGTAAAGTGAAGACCAAACCCAACTTTGCTTCCTATTTTATTTGTAGCCCTATACTTGTCTTAATCAATTTTCCCCCCTACAGATGGATTATTAGCTAGGAGGTCTGCTCATCCAATTCAAATGATTACTGTGCTAATGATAAGTTATCTCAGTGGTCCACTCTAGAGGGCACCCCAATGACCCCATGCCTATACTAGATTGTTTGACTTGGACATGTAATAACCTTTTGTCACGTAAAAATCCATGAGACATACGTGACCAGCACCACCTAACGTCTAAATATCAAGTAAATCATAAAACTTTGTGAGGCCAGTATCTTTTGCGGTTTCCTTCTGAACCAGTCATTGGAGCTACACCATGAAATATGAAATATATGGGATACAAGTTTCGTCCAATATCAGCTTTGACTTTTACATTGGTATATGCTCTCTAATCTATCTTGGTGTTATCGCGTGCAGTGGAAATATAACGTACAAGCTTCCTGTGTTTGTCTCTTACTCTTCGTCTTTCATATAGGGCGATTGGCACAAGGATGCTATTCACAGCAAAATCATGGTTAATTTAGTTGTGTTCAATATGATGAACCAGAAGAGGTGAAAATTTTTAAACCAAGGAAGATAGGATAAGTTGCACAAGGCATAACTACTCCATCTTCATGTGATTATGACATGCATGGACTGGATTGTTTTGTGAGCTATGGAAATTGAGAACCAAAAGTCGAGAACTCGGACGCTTGGCAAATGGTTTAAGTGGAAGAAAAAACGAGCTGACCCATTTCATTTGAGTAAAGATTCAGGTTAACTAATTCTTCTACTTCCTCTGTTTTCCTTCTTTCTTTCATGGCTTTCAATGGTATTTTGTATGAAGTACTGAATTCTCTTGCAGATGGGGGTGAAGATGAGAGTAATGATTACCTGGATAATGTTCTCCTTCGGTCAAGGGAAATGGATCCAAGCATTTCAAGCAATGAATTAAGGTGAAGCTTTTTATATTGTAGTCCAAAGAATAAACCAAGAATTGATGATTAATGAAATTCTTCTGTGTGATAACTATATCATCAGAATCTTTGTGGGTACTTGGAATGTTGCTGGAAAATCTCCTGTAGGTAGTCTAGCTGTAGATTTGGACGAGTGGTTGAATCTCAAAGATGCTGCGGACATGTACGTTCTTGGGTATGTAATAATTGTGGGTCATCTTAACGTCCTTGTATATATCTTAGAGTTTAATATCTTGTATCAAAAAAGAGTCATTTGACAGCAAAATTCCACTTGCAGGTTTCAAGAGATTGTACCTTTAAAGACCCTAAATGTAATAGGAGCTGAAGATCCAACTGAAGCGACAAATTGGAACATGCTAATTGGAAAAACTCTCAATAACAAATATGGATGCCCTTGGTTGACACCAATTTTGAACATAATCTCAAATGACAATTACCACTATGCAGGAAGTCCCAATTGGAAAAGAAGGAGCAGTGCTAGCGCCGTTATTGGGACTCCAACAAGAGAGAGATCAAGGAATCAACATGAAAAGCTAAACGGGAACAGTAAGTACAAGCTAATGGCAAGCAAGAAGATGGTTGGAGTCTTTATAAGCGTGTGGATGAAAAGGGAATTGCTCAGGAAGTTTTGCGTTTCAAATGTGAAGGTTTGTTCAGTGGCTTGTGGCATCATGGGTTATTTGGGAAACAAAGGTGCGGTTTCTGTTAGCATGTCAATTGAAGGAACTAGTTTTTGCTTCATTGTTGCCCATTTGGCTTCTGGTGAGAAAAAGGGTGATGAAATCCGAAGGAATCACCAAGTCTCGGAGATTTTCAGGCGAACTTCTTTCCCTCAAGCTGTTAAAAGCGATAATAGTGCTCCCCCTCTCACGGTCTCAGGACATGAGTAAGTGGTCCTACTCGAAACAAGTACACAAAATAGATAACCAATATAAAATGTTGGTCCTCAGTTTATTTGGATCTAAAAGCTAATTAGGATTTTGAATTTCAATGTTTATTAAGATAAAAAAAATTTACAACAGTAGTTTTTGTAGTTAGTACGACCATAAAATGATTCAAGTACTTGGATATTAGGAGTTCCTGTACTGAGCAAGAAATCGGATTTCAACAAGATCTCAACTCTAATGACTAATCACATTACTCTTACACTGTAACATCTTCACACATCAAACCTTATTCAACATTCAAAATATAGTTTCTCAAAACCTCAATAAAGATATTTTGAAGATGAAGAGAATTTTTGATGTTGTATGATATAGGTTAAACAAAATTTCTGATCTTTAACAAACTGAAATGTATTATATTTGTGGTATAGCCAGATATTCTGGTTCGGGGATCTCAACTATAGACTATGCTTGGAGGACAGTTTTGCAAGGCAGCTGATAAAGAAGCAAGACTGGAGAGACTTGCAAGAGTTTGATCAGCTTCGGAGGGAACAAAAAGATGGAAGAGTATTTCAAGGTTGGAAAGAGGGAAACATAGATTTTGCTCCTACATACAAGTATTCTTCCTCAAATTACAATCGGTACTCTGGTGGCCTGCCAAGCAGATCAGGAGAGAAGCAAAGGACTCCAGCATGGTATAATTATCAATCACAGTTCCCACTTAAAATTTTGAAATGTCTTTAGGCGTGACCACCACAAGTCCATGATTCACCCAGTCCTAGGTTGCAAGTGATAGCTTGACCTGAATTTCCATCTTCATTGTCAATTGTTGTAAATTATAATTATTGTTGTCTGTTGTTTTAAAATTACTTTGTGAGAACAATGCATGAGAAGAGGTCATTTAATGGCAGGTGTGATAGAATCCTATGGTATGGGACAGGAATAAAGCAACTATCCTATTTTCGCAGTGAAAGCAAGTTCTCCGATCATCGACCCGTTTCTGCCCTATTCTCTACACAGGTTAAGATGTTAAGTTTACCAGTCCAGGAGTTGTTGCACTGCACACCATTTTTCCCACCGTAAGCCCTCCCAAACTAACGGTAAGTTCTCCTGATAGCCTGAAAATACTAGTTCCCAGTAAATTATACTTGTACATAAATTTCAGTAAATTGAGTCATTTATTAAATTTTTAAACTTGTGGCCATAATATAATTGTTGTTGTCGTCAGCATCATCATCATCATCATCATTATTGTATTTATTGCAGGAACATGATTGACATGACCAAATCGACATTCCTATTGTTGATTGTAAATGATATTGAATCAACAACAATACGGTTGCATAATTGTAGATCAAACAGATGAGAATGGATACAGCTGGCCTATGTAGCTGCAGACTAGCTTCCTGAGATATGCTTTTGTCTCATAGTCCTAATTTCTTTGTTTTCTTTGAAATTCTTATTTTTTTTGTTATGAAAATTAGATCTGATATATGAAAGTAAAGCATTCAGATTGTCTCTTTTTTGGGTGGGGAAGGTGGGGCGGGGGTGATAAAAGGAATTATCGAGTTAGCAGAGAATTATGTAGGAAAGCAAAGGGTAAGAGGGTGTGAAAATTAGTATTCTTTGAAATGTTTAGGGAAATAAACTGAAAGAATTTGAATGAAGCATTAAAAACAAAGCAATTCTAAACAACTAGCATTTGTTTCTTTATTATCTTTTGTACCAAATGGGCAGTCACGTCTACCCTGGAACACAGGGCTTTTACTCAACTTCAAGAACCAACTAGTCTTCAATATGAACAGATGTAACATGACTGTGTAGACCCTCAAATGTGCAATTGTAGTACATATAGATCAAAATTTATAAATGCAGTAATACCATGTAGACTACTTACAAAGGATCAGTTTGCCTCATTTACCTGATCAAATCCACTCAGAACATCCACATTATCAAGATGACAACTGGGACAAATACAACTCCTCTGCAACTCCTCACCGAGGGAAGCACATGTAACTTCCAATTCAGAAGTCTGCTTGTTTCCAGTCAAAGAAACATTCTTGGCTGGTTGGGCTCACAAACTGTGTTACTTAGAGCACAAACAAAATGGCTTAGATCAAGAAAGCAAATATAGTTTCCAAATCTACTCTGTTTTCTTTTTTCTTTTTTAATTCATTAAACACTGTTGATCTCTTTGATTGCTGAGGTGAGCCAGAAAGTAAAAACATAAAAAACAAAAACAGAGATGAGAATAAAGAAAGATGATAAAAGTTTCAATTTTTTTATGAATCATTTTTAATGTCAGTTAGTTGCAAGCTAAGCATCTCTTTCCTTCCATTTGAAATGTTGTTTGTGCGTTTGTGCAGAATGTCAGAAACAAAGACCATATGAGCTTGACAGTTTTCTTTATGATGCATTTTTATCTTTGGTTCACAGAAATTATTTGTAGTACATTAAACAGTTAGTCAGTGACCCTTCAATTAGTAGTTACCAACATAGTTTTGATAAGGATATCTTGTTATGTCCTGTAATGCTTTCGTTACTTTCATTATCACTTCCATCAGAGACACCTTCTTCTCACAATCAATCAACTCCTGCTGGACCTGCAGGAGTCAGAGACAATTGAAGTATTTTCAGGGTATTGTCTAGTGACCTCCGCTTCATGAGATGTGGTTCCCAGCCGATTATGCAACCCCTTGGGTTCAACAAGATCTCATATGAGAAAGGAATCAGAGATGTAAAGTCTTGACCTTTTGAAAATTGCAATATATTGCAGAGCTTTTATGCAAAAGACTAATTTCTCACCAGCTTTTGAAAATTCAGTTCTGCTTGGTATTCTTCTTCCTGTTGAGTTGTTTCAGATATTATATGGGCCATTGTATCCTCAGAAGTCATTGGATCAACTTCAGTGACTTTGTTCACATGTTTGTCTTTGGTTACTGAAACAAGTCACAAGCTCCTTAGTTTATAGTTAACGACATGAATCAACGCAAGTGATTCCACGTGAGAAAGATTACATTGGAAAACAAAGAGAAGATAGGGAGGGATGGAATGGATAGAGTGTGTGAGTGTGGGGGGGGGGGGGGGGGGGACACATAGAAGAGCTCCTTGATATATATGCAAATAGCAAAAAGTTGGCAAAAATTGATTCAAGGCTTCACCAACCAATAAATCAGTTCTATTCACAGAAGGTTTTGGATTTTAACTTATATACATGGTCACCCAATAAATTGGAAATAATTGTATATTTTGGGAACTTAATGAAAATTCTGAGACTAATTGGGAAGCTCATTAGGCCATTTTTTCTAATAAAAGCATATGATGTGTGATCACAACATAGCAGTAGTACAAAAACGCTAATGCCAGGATTCATTTTTTCTCTAAAGAAAAAATCAATTTCCATGATAATATTAAATTGGAAAATTGCACACAAGCCTTTACCTGCTGCCGTTCCAACATGATTTTCATGGTGAACATTACAAGCGTTTGTCTCATGGAATTTCCTATAATAACAAACAGTAAATGATCACAGAAAATCAGTCATTAAATGGGAGAAAGGAAATGCTACATATATTTTATAACATTGTGCATGCTTTCTTCTATACTGCATCAAGGTCTGTAGCAAACATTATTCGAAGCAGGTACAGAGCTTTTATGAGGATAAAACCAAAATCCTCAAATCTCTAACAATAGTAAGAATCTCAAAATGTTCATGTTCATGTAACATAGCAGATTGTTTTTCAGTATCTAGTACTCAAAACCACAAGATATAAGAGGTTATTTGATTTCTTAATATGTTCTAATGGCTATATTATAATGACAAGAAAGGTACTCGTCAATGTAAGCAAGCAAAAGTATAAAAAATAAAGCATCAGCAAAAAAGGCAGTATAATGGAGCAGAATTTGACATAGAACGCAATGAAACTATAATGCGGTTAAAATGATATAAGTACAATGGGCACCAGTTCTAGGCAGTATTTATTCTTATGCATAAAAAAGATTATGCACTTGCTATATTCCTATATCTCTTCTCTTGAAATTTGAATAACACCACAAATATTACACATATACACTTCAAATTCAATAGAAAAAACATTGTCAAGAATCAATATCACATGTCAAACACTGATCAGCTTTAAGAACATAAACACTTCATATCACACAAGACCAACCTTATCTTTGTGTTGAACGCAACCATTTGGCGTGTAAACTCATCTCTGCATAATAGAAACCAAGAAATCCAAATTTGTGTTAGACTAAAACAACAATTCTATACTCAAAAAGAAAAAAATCAAGTGTAAAGATGACAATTCTGTACCGAAAAGCTCCTTCTTCATTCTTTGCACGATCCAATCACATTTTCACATACATCAAGGTTCAATGGAAGAAAACATAAGAATCCAAATGTGAAGGCAATCGCAATTCAATTAGCTTTATTATCAGTAAAAAAAAAAAAAAAAAAAAAAAGATTTCACCAGTACCTTCAGAGCTTCCACATTAGATCCAACGGTGGATATTTCGTCCTGAATCAGAGAAATCCTTGCCTGATAGAAATTTAAAGTGATTACATTGAAATTAATTCGACCTAGACTTGATCAAAACAGAGATGAAATTCAATCACAAATTTACTCGAAATCCAAAGTAACAAAACCTCTTGAGTTTGAATCGAAGATTCGTTCAAAGCCGATTCAACTTCGTAGCCTTTAAGCTCTTGCTCAGCGGTTTCTTTTGCGCGCTTAGCGTCTTCGTGCTCCGCATTTGCTTTGTCGACCTCAGATCGAAGCTCTTCGAATCGCTTTTTCAAGTCAACTACTCTTCGCTCTGCACATTTCACAAATAATTACATTTCGAGAATGAAGTCAGAAATCAGAAAATACAAAGCATCTGTTTGGTTGCCGAGAAAATGTAGGGACCTGAAAAAACAAATTGCAATTTTCTGCGCCTAATTCTACTATTTAGCTTAAAATTTCGACATATTATCTCGGGAACCAAACGGAGATGAGAAAATCATAAATGCACGGATATTGAGTACCTCCATGCAATTTTTCAGAGGCGAAATCGCGAATTAGGGTTAGGAGCTGTCTCTGGGAGTCACTTCCCGCCATGGCTTCTCAGCTTTCAGTTTCGCGCTTCTTCTTCTTCACAAGCTTATTTTGTGTGATAGTAACCGTTTTCAGGTTTCGCCTATGGCCCTACGCATTTATATATGGTTTAATGGCCCAAGACAAGGCCCAACGTAAAGCCCAAAATAAGTGCAATGCTTACAAAGCTGTTTTAGACTGGTACATAAGAAATCAGCCCAAAGACAAAGTTGGGAAATTCTTAGGCTCCGTTTGTTTCGGCTGAAAACGTTTTCCGTAAAATGTTTCCAGCATTTGCAGGCGTTTGTTGCAACGTAAAACAAAAGTCAAACGGAAAAATTTTTTCAGTTGACCGTAAAATCCTTAACAAAATTTAGGAAAATGGTTTACGGAAAAATTTTCCGTAAACCATTTTCCTAAAACACGCGGTCTGCTCTCTCCCCTCTGCTCTCTTTCTCTGCTCTTTCTCTGCTCTCACTCTCTACTCTCTTTCTCAGCTCCCTCTCTCTCTACCGCCCCAGATCTGGACCCGAGCTCGTGGTTGACGGCGGCGCGGTGGGACTCGAGAACCCTCCCCAGATCGAAGCCGCCGCCCCACATCGAAGCCGCCCCGCGCGATTGAAGCCGCCGCCCCAGATCGAAGCCGCCGCCCCGCGATCGAAGCCGCCCCAAAAAAATAAAGCACGACGATCGGATCGAAGCCGCCCCTCCTCCTCTCGGCATAAATCGGATAGATCTTCACAAGTGGGTCATGGGTTTTATTTCCGGTGGGTAACGGGTTTGCGGTGGGTCAAGGTTGTGGGTTTCTGTTCCAGTGGGTCACGGGTTGTTGTTTGGGGCTTTATTCCAGGTGGGTCGCGGTGGTGATTTGCTGGTGGGCGACGGGTTGTTGCGGTGGTTCTCCAACGGTTTCTGCCGATCTGCAATCTCCTTCCATTTTTTTTTTTTTCATTTTTGTTTGATTTTTCTTGTTAGGGGATTTGTGGGTTTGATTGCATTCCGAAAAATGCTTTCATGGTGGGTTTGTGGGTTTGTTGTGATGGTGGGTTTGCTGTGATGGTGGGTTTGTGGGTTTGTTGGGTTTATGGGTTTTCCGATGGTGGTTTGCGGTGGTGGGTTTGCTGTTTCTGAAATTTTTTTTTTTCATTTTACGTTGCTCCAAACACTGTAAAATATTTTCAGACTATTTTCCAAAATACAAACAAACACCGGAAAAACAATCATTTTCCCTAAAATCATTTACATTTACAAACATTTTACGGTGGAGAATGTTTTACGTTGAAACAAACGGAGCCTTAGGTCCTCCTGCGGGACGATCCCACCAAACGTGCCAAAATTTGTAATATTTGTGTATGTTCTGATAAAATATTATCTGTGTTTTGATAAATATCTGTCAGGTATTATAAAATGTGTGTAATTTTGTAGTAAAGTTAACTTTATCATAAATATCACAAATTCTACCAGAATTCACATATTTATCAATACGGAAACAATATTTATCACAAAACACACAAATTTTATCAAAATCAACAAAAGTCCCATAGTGGGACCTTGAAGAAACCGGATTATATTGGGTTAAAATAATTTTTTTTTTGTAATTATTTTGTGCCTACTATACACCTAAGCTATCACAATTTTTTTTTGGATTGTTGGGAGATTTAAACTTTTTCCATTAACAGATAGTGTCAATTAAGCTACATGACTTTTGGCCACTCCCATATTACTCATTGTTTTGTACCCTTGGTTGCGGTTGCTATCTACATCTTCAACCCTATTCTAAGTATAAACTCCAACCTCAGTCATGTGAGCGTGTCTTCCTTGGTTATGTAAGTAACTCCAAAGGTTTTACGTTTCTCGTTATGTTATTTTTTATGAAACCTCAATTCTATTTCTAAACCTATCCAATTCCAAATTGTCTCAGGTTCTAACCCCAATCACTCTATTAGCATATGGTTAAGTATTCTCCTTTATTTTCACCCATGTTCCCTTCCATCTCTTTTAAGTTCCATACATTCTTCTTCCTCAAACATTACTACACCTATCCAATTTCACCTACAGTTGCTACTTCACCATCCCAACATAATATATCCTCGTCTATATCACCTACAAATCCATCATCGGCTCCTTCACACAACTAAACATTGATCTCTCACACTCTCCTCATCCACCTCCTCAGAATTATCATCCCACGCAAACCCGAGCCAAATCTAGGATATCCAAAAAGAAACAATTTTCCTTTTACTTGATTGATTACCAAAACACTGAACCACCCAATTTTTTCATTGCTTCTAAATTATTTCCATCAAGCCATGACTACTGAATTTGATGCTCTTCAACATTAATTGAAATGGTCTTTAGTGCCACCTCATAGTGGCCATAATATCATTGGTTGTTGTTGGGTTTATAAGCTAAAAGGAATGTCGATGGATCGATCTCATGATATAAAGCCCGCTTTGTCACACTTTGTGAACAGATACATTTTTTGTGGTAATAAATAAAATATTAACAATTAAATTGAACGGATTGGCCCTAGCCAATATGGATCCATTTGGCCCACTTGTATAAGTCTTCCTCCTCCACAAAAGTGGTGTGCCCCTTGGGACCCAAACCCATCCCCAATACTATTGTATATAAACTCACAAATAATCTCTCTTCTTTTTGATGTAAGATACAAAGCTTTTACACAACTTTCATCCATGTTCAAGTATGCATTTTAGAAGTTAATTTCTCATTTACTCTTCGATCGTTTTGAGCAAATGACCACATATCGTTATTCTCCTTACAGAAGGGAACACTACCCATCTCAAAAAACGTGTGGATCCCATTTCTATTTTGACTCAAAATTAGCCACCTACACTTACTAAAAGATGATTTTTCCAACAAATCTGTTACGAATACAGATGGTAATTTGTTGTAACATTTTGGTTATTCTGTTGTAATCATCTACAACCTCAAGTGTGTTATTAGATTAGAGTTCTTGCTGTGAAGGAGCGTATGTAATCATTTCTAGTGAGACTGTTTTCAAGTTAAGTAGAGCTAGCTTTCATCCTCTCTCTCTCTCAGCATGCTATTCTTTACTATTTCCTTCTCTCTTTTCTGCTCTTAATGGAATAACAATGCATGTAGTTCAGATTCCTTTCAACCTTGTCTTTTGGACGGAGAGAGAGTAATGAAATATACTAATTTTTAGTATATTCCGGCCATCTTCTTCTGCCTCTTCTCTAGCTCCTCTCCCTTTACCTATCTCCTCCATCCAAAAATAGGATAAGAGAAAATTGAATTGCAAAGACAACAACCTATGCATTCGTCTCCACATTCCCAAAAGCAAATTTTCCTGTACTCATCGCAACCATGATGTTTCCCCGTGCATCACGGATGATGATGCCCAATCTCAGTTAAGATGCTTGAAAAGGCAAATTGCAAGCTTTGCTGTTAATAGTAGTAATGCATGAGCATAAGGCGTGGAGGACTATTCATCATATTCTTCACAAATGGCACACACAGGAGCCACGGGGAGTCAGGGACCCCCCCTTTCTTTTTGGCCAAGTTAACTATTGTGGCGGAACATTGCCCTCCACAGAAAAAAGCTTAATCTTCTGTGGGACTTCTAAAATCCATAAAGTTTTACACATGTACATGCACTTGCTGCATGTTATGGCACCATCACACAAGGTTCCCCCGGCCCCTACCCTATTATTAGCACACTATCAAAGACAGCGCCACGTAATAGTCACTTAAACTTTAAGTGTTTTTCTTTTCTTCTTCTTTTTTCTCTAATTCTCCTACAAGTTTGTACATGTGGGGAAGCCAATTATACACTATTTATGTTTTGTTATTACTTTCTAGTGCTTTTCAAATTTTGTAAAAAGCATTAGAAAGATTTAAGAAAAAATAGTTTTTTTTTTTTTTTTTTTCTTCATCTTAATGAGATAATAAGCTATATTAATCGGTACTATATCACTTTTATCTAAATTATCATTAACAATACCTTATTGTACACGATTAATCATTTCAACAATAATTAAAATAGAAAACGATTATGAAATTTTTTATTTCATTATATATATGGTTTAGTGGCACAGATGTAAAGTATCATACGCAATAGTCTTCTTATTGCTGTTTTGGATATAAACGGTAAGTGGTGGAAAAAGGGACCTACTTATCTTAGTTGCCGTCATAGGCCATATATACGGTCCACAGAAGCTTACTACTCGCTGGAAAGCCTCCAAAGTCCAAACAATGCGAATCCACCAAACACTACTGTCAACTGTGCTGTCAATATGGTCTTGAGGGGATTTGTTGGTTGCGAATAGAGGTGGAATAGTCTAAAACTGTTCAAATGCCAAGCCATCCTGTTATCAATTGCATAGATGTGATAATTCATCAAAAAAAAAACAAAAAACTTGCATAGACGTGATATTCAGCCAAAAAAAAAAATGGAGGTGAGGTGTACAGTGGCATAGTCTGCAATTTATTTTTGGTATTCAAAATTATAATGATTGAAATATATTTTTCATGAGAAGGTTCAAGTTATAGAAGATGTAATTCTTATTAAAGTAATAACACTTATAATTTAGTATGTTTTGGATGAGTTCTGACAAATCATCATCAAATCCACCAATGGATTATATTTTCTATTTATATTTTTTTGTCCTTGCAAAATATTAATTATTAATGTATTAAGAATTTAATATTTATGTTAATAACGAAGAAAATGTATAATCCAACACAATAAGATTTTCATAATATATACTAATCCATGACAAAGAATATATATATTCAGGTGTAACCAAGCTAACCCGCTTCTTTTTTCTTTTCTTTTTTTCTAATAATGTTTTTTTTTATATATATAAAATCCAATAATGTATTTTATTATATACAATGATAAAAAAAACTAAATTATAAACGCAATTTGATGAGGTATTTTATAACCAAATAGGCATTCAATGGAAAATGTATCTATCAAACATGATAACTAGTGTCAAGATCGACAAAAAAAATCGGGTATTTTTCATCTATCTCTAATTCATTATCATTTAGGTATTAGCTAGGTACTCCGTACCACAAAAAATAAATAAATAAATTTGATGTATGCTCATTGTAACTTTTTCTTTTTTATAGGACTAAATTATCATGTATCACAAACTGAATTAAAATTCTTAATAATGTCGTCTTCAATATAGAAAACAAAATTATCTAAAAAAATTCATAATCCATTTTAATCTTTGTGATATTAATGGTTTACCTATTCTTATAGGTAAGGAAAATTCTGTTTAACAAAATATCTTACAAAATTATCACACATTAATTACTATTGCATACTTACATTGAGTCTCACTTTTCATGTATTTGATGTGCGGAGCAGGTGGCCACAATCATAAAACGGGAGAAAATAATTAAAACTTTAAAATATTGGTTGTAAAATTCCAATTACTATAGACATTGTCATTTTTTGAATGGTTTTATCTATTTTCAATATGGTCTATGAGGGAGGTTCCATGCTTTCAACTTTAATCTAACTTGACTACGTTAGTACGTTTTATCAGTTTTGTTGAAACTTTCTGGCAGCTGGAAGTAGAGGATGGTTTTCAAATTTCCCTGATGTAATATCGCCTAGGAACATAATTTATGAACAATATAAAAGAAAAAAGATGTCAGAATGTTATTCAAGGTTTTTTTTTTTTTTTTTTTTTTTTTTCATTTTTCTTTGTGAGTGTTTTCCGATGTCACTTAATTGTTTATGATCTAATGATGATGACTATGACAATTCTGTCTGCACTTGCCCTCCTCTCGATTGTAACATATTTGCTGACTCCTGCGCAAAGGGGTAAGTTGAGCTCGTCTACTTTTTAATTTTTCAAAGAGAATCTTGAAATTGCATTATTACTCAAATCCAAGTTTGTTACCTCTTGTAATAGAAAGTGACTAAAGTAGTAAGAACATCATAGTTGAGTGATATTGAATTGATTTTATTTACTAGAAAAATCAGGTTGGAATCTTCTTTACCCCACTTGTAATAATTGAATTACCAAAAATAAGACACTTTGGTCACTTGTAATAATTGAATTACCAAATAAGGTAGTTTGGTGCTTGTTGAAAAAAATGGCTTTTCAAGTGAATTAACGGATAGAGGGTTTCTTAGATTTTACGAGAGGCGTCATTTGTAATAATATGATTATCACTTAAAATAACATTAATTCTCTCTCACATGACCAAAGTTACTCCTATAAATTATTAAATAATCACTTTTGAGCCAAAATAGAAATAAGACCCACACGTCCATTGACGTGGGTCTAAACGGATACATAAAATCTCAAAAGTAAATTACATTAAACAATATATATACCTAACAGTGCCTCCTTATTAAAAAAATCCAAATTATCAAAATTTCTTGCTTCCATTACTAGACAATGAGCAGACTGTACAGTAAGAAACCCTGTCTATTGAGCAAAAGACAAAACTCGAGTGACTGTTATTATTTCAGTCTCCTTGGCATCGCCGAGTTATGATATCCAAATAAAGCCCCATCAAAATTAGTGGTATACATACTTAGGCTCCTAGCATACTCCTGGCTTGCTCCATCTAGCTTTTCTTCTATTTGTGGAAATTGTGTATTTGTGTACGCTTTCTTTGGTGCCTGATCCACCTGCGGCTTATTCCTTTGAAACCATATCTCCGAGGGGGTCTCCTTTGCACAGTATAAAAACAGATAAGGGAAAAGAGGGTTTCCTTGTCAAAGACCCCTTCCCTTGCGCAAGGTTTGATATGACGTTAGGGTTCTCCATTAATTAGGATAGAGTGAATCAAAAGGTTTACACTTAAAAGTTGTGTGTTTGGATGAAGTTATTTATTTTTTCATCCTCTTATTTTATTTATCTTAAAATATATATACACTTTAAAAAGTTACATGTTCTCTTTTGAGGTGAAAATATGTTGTTCTAAACAATTTACACTTAACAAAATTATAAACCCACTGACCACAAGGTTACCCTTTTCCCTTTTCCTTTGTTGCAAGTTAGCAATGTATGTACTATGTAGCCAAAGAAAAATCGTACCATCCATTTTTTTTTTTTTTTTTTGATAATGTACCATCTCTTACATAATATATACGTCCATGCCTTTTCATGTATAAGGTAAGTCCAATAAATACAAAAAGGTTGACTTGTCTGTAAACAGCAAGGCAGTCAGCATATTGTTAGCTTCAAGATGTATATGCTGGATTGAGATGTACCATGATCTAGTGAGTATACTCCTGCAATCAGATTTCAACATATTAAAAGACAAAGACACAATGGTAATAAAAATAAAAAAGAAGTGAGAAATTTAAATACGTGACTTATAATCTTATTAATATATTTTACATTTTAAATAATTAATGTGCCTCCAATAGACAGATGCATGACAGTATGTCACATTATGTTTCACGTCCATTTAATTATACGAAAAAAGTTATTTCTACGAGTAATGTCGTTACTTATGCTACTCGAGTATATGTAGCTATTTATAATCAGTAATTGTGGTAGCTTGACCATCAAATCCCACGTCAATTTGGCATTGAAATTTGAGGGCATGCTTGCTATGTACTTTTGCTGTTGTGGCCACTAATGAAAACTAGCACTTCATTTCACCGAGGGTAGGTCATCTGTTAAAACGACAAATCAAATGGAAAAGAAAAAGAAATCCTGGTTATCCTTTTTTGAATCCATATATGTTTTCTTGCTAGAGTCAACAATCAACGCACGCTTTTAAAGTGGCAAAGTTGTATCCTTATCACACTCCTAACAAGCGGACCTTTCAGCAAACTCATCATATGATTTAAAAGCAGGCACAATTATTTTTCATCACAAAACCTAGTTGCGTATCAAAGAGTTTAATCATGTTAGTCACATCCTTGAGGTTCTCTACAACTCCATGTGAATTGGCCTCGTTTAATTGGGGTTTTTCATTGACAACTCAATCAGTTAACCCCAGATATCCGACAGAGTCCACCATTTAAGAATCTTGATAAGTCATGACCTCGGTCTCAATCCAACTTTTTACTCCATGGGGAGAATTTTATGAAAATTCATGATGAGCAAGTCGCTCGTGCAACACTTCTCATTCTGAACTTATTTTTTGCATTTTGGTTCTCAATCAAAGCATGAAACATTTTAAATTTTGTGGGTTGGGATATAAGTGGTAACTTGATTTTATATGATTGGTGACAACACACTGATCAGGTGAATGTACCTCTTGCTAAATTTACTATATAGAAAGACAAACTTACAGTTTGAGAAAGTGTACTATTATTGTATATATATAAACATTATTGAATGTTGTGAACCATAGCATTTCCATTCTTTTTTTCTCTCTAGTGTTATTTTGATGCTGTGAATATAAAAGAATAAGGTTCCAAAAGAAGAAAAAAAGCCACAGAAGGAAAGTATGGAATTTCATGAAGGTGCATAAGAACAAGTAGAAAAGACAATACATCCTTCTATCCAAAAATAAAATCACATTCATTTTGAAAGAATATAATTCTTGATGATGATTCCATCAAAAAAAAAAAAAAAAAAATTCTTGATGATGATATATATAGTTAGTGGCAACAGGAACAAAAAGTGAACTGTACACTCCCTCCCACAATTTGAAGCTGATACACATTCAAATTTTTTACTTTTTCACTTCTTAACTTTTAAGTTTTTTAATTTTTGAATTTAATGGTACGGTTGAGATTGAAAATTACTTTTGTAGCTTTCAATCTCAACTATTAAAAACGAATTGCATCCCATGCAATACATCGCAATACGATATTCACCACCTGAATTTTTCATGAAGTATTAAATCCAAGCCCAGTTTAACAATAATTTTTTGCTATTTTTTGCTACAAATAGTTTCAAGGGAATTAGGCTCCCGGTTCCAAACCTACACTGGTATCACTTAAGCTGTAGGGCTCGGTCGAATTTCTACAATAATATTCAAACTCCACGTGACAATAATAAAATGAAGTTCCTAATTATGCCAAGAATTTGTCTATTGGGTTGGGAATAACATGAAACTTTTGATTCCGCACAATGGGGTGTCGATAAGCATATTATTTGCAAATGCTTCCATAAGAAATTTAGATTTGATTATCTAATTAATACTATACAACAATAATGGCAACAGAAATACTAGTGGGGGATTTCTAGAACCATTTTTTATGCTTGTCTTGTGCAATTTGTGGTACTAGCCGGATGCTTTTGCTAGAATAGTTGTCACTAATAATACTGGGTTCCTCTTTAATTTGTGCGCTCCCTTGCCAGATGCCACCATATGCAGTATTTAAAAAATAAAAAAAAAAAGATAATGTATAACTCTGATATGATTTTAGAAAAGGAAAGACATATTTATGATATAATGATAAAGTATATATAAGAATATATGAAGAAAAAATAAAGAAAGTAGGAATCAAAAAAAGAAAAAATAAAGAAAGTAGAGAAAGAAAACGCATGGAATTAACATGATTCGACCTTAGAGGCCTACATGGGTACATGATTAACGGAAAGTCTTTAATAACTATATCTTTACTATTAAGCTTTATATTAACAAAAAGTCCATAATAGGACACTTATAATAATCTAAACCCTAAACTAAATATACATTAAACTTGAATTACAGCACTTGCACTAAAAGTAAGATTAGGATTTCTTTAGTTGTAGTACTCCATTTAGTAAGATATTCTTGACTATGATTGAGTTTTTGATATTTTAATATACAGTTTGTGATGAGGCTAGTGAGAGCTATGGGCATTACCAATGTTAACCAATGGTAGCAGATTCAGGGGGGCGGTAATTGCTGTAAGTATATTAGGTTTAATCATTATGGATTGGCCAGTAAAGATTCATCAATCAAACAAATGATGAGCACCTGGAAGATTTGTGACAATAAGAAGAAAAGCAAGGTAGAGTTGCATGAGGATCAACTAGTGGCAGTCAGTTAGGAATATCAAATATCCCTAATCGAATCTAGTCAGACTTGAGGGGTAGACGGGTAAAGCTCGTGCCTAGTTTGAATGATATAAAGGAAAGAATACAAGATCCGCAAGATGACTCAACTTCCATTTATGAATTGTCGAGCCATGATCGAGATAAAATATTGATATAACAATTCTTGAGAAAACAGCATTTATTCGACGATTTATTACTATTACTATTTTTTTTTTTTATTGGTAAGAAGGATTCAAACTCAAACAATTTATTCGACTATTGCCAAAAACTTTTTGACATAATACGTTATTTCTCATTTGACTGCTGCTGAAATCCTTGGATAATTATAATATGCTAAAAGGGAACATATGTACTAACAACAAAATCCCTGTCACACTATTGGTTGCTCCACTCTATGTTTCACTAATCGGAGCCGGCGCCACATATTCATTTAATCATTTTTTTTTATAAAATAACCAAAGTATCAAAGACAAAAATAAATAAAATATAATACATATTATAGTTTGAGGAGTATAAAGTAAAACACTCTTAGTGGGATAGGGTTCTCAAGAAAATGACCACACAATAATTTCTTCATGGCTATTGGAAAAGGTTATTAAAGCGTTTTGGTACTAAATGTAACTAATTAGAAAAACAAAATTTTCCTCCAAACTAAGTTAGAAGAATCTCATCAAATCTATTATGTGACGGTTAATATAAGACCATTTTACTAGTTCTAATTATTAGATGTTTGTATCCATCACAAAGACACAATTTTCTTCCAAACAGGATTGGAAGAAATAAGAATCTTATCCAACTCATTTCATGGTTGGTTAATAAAACCATTTACGTATGTTAAATCTCATGACTTATTAAATAATTTACAAATATTACAAGAAATTCATTTGGATCACCACCTAACGGGTTGGGGGAAAATTATATTCATATCAAAATGGCATGATGAGGGCTTCCGATCCACTTATCTTCTTTGTTCGTTGTCATATTGCATGTCTATGATTATAAAGAACAGTTTAAATGTTCAAGTGATAAATGTGATATAGAAATTTCACAATCTGACATAATAAAGTTGAGATAAAACTTAGGTACAGTTCCTTAGGTCAAGTATATTAAGTTTCTAGTTCAATTCAAATACATTGAATTTAAATATTCTTGGAAAAGATAACATTATTTGTGTTATACCTAATCTA
Source organism: Fagus sylvatica (assembly GCA_907173295.1). Taxonomy (NCBI): domain Eukaryota; kingdom Viridiplantae; phylum Streptophyta; class Magnoliopsida; order Fagales; family Fagaceae; genus Fagus; species Fagus sylvatica. The sequence goes on along the minus strand of OU015768.1, from coordinate 35,739,513 downwards.
AGGAACTGTACCTAAGTTTTACTCATAAAGTTGTAGATGTATGTGTGCGGAAACCTGTTGATATCAATACATGATGAAAGGTCATAGTTACGTTACACCTAAGACTCTATTCTTATTATTCAGCACCCCCCAAAAAAAGAGGCTATCCTTATTAAAGTAGTGCTTTCATCCAAACATGGTTGCCCTTACCCAATCTATCCATTTTATAACCTAGGCGCGTTACTCAATCTATCATTCTCTCTTTCACACATGGTTGCTCCTACTCAATTTATCCAATTTATCCCACATTGGGTAAATGATCTTTTTCATTTAAAATGAATCTATTTAAGGTTTAGATCAAATATTATAAATCTAAAAATATATTTTATATCATTTCGTTTAAAATTGAAAGTTTTTTTATTCTGTACTCCTTAATATGGATATTTGTGCTGTATATGATCCACTAGAACCTTAGTGATTGCAAGTTAAAGTGTGCTTTCCAACTTGACCTATCGTCTTCTTCTTTTTTGAGGATAGGGGCGCTGGACTTGGCTACTGGCCTACTGCAAAGCTAGTTCATCTTGATGAGTTTCTAAAGAAAAATGCAAAGCCATAGAAAAGAAAAGGAATTTGCAACCAGCATGCAAGTATTTATTAAATTAGGAGGTCCTCTAACATGGTTTATCAATTATACATTATTCAACTAGAAATTAATGATTGCATGCATAGAATAATTCTGTTCCAAACTGACAGCTATGAACTAATCGAATCAAGTTGGAATATTAAATCCTAAACATTCATTTTTCGCTTCTTTATTGCTAAAGTAGCTAAAATTGATTGGAACCTAATTCGTCCAAAGAAAATTATTATTGTTAGAATATATTAGATTCATTAGCAAAATTCAACATAATAAAGATGTATCCATTTAATATATTCTATAGCAAAATTCAACATAATAAAGATGTATCCATTTAAAAAATTTCAATTGTGGACATAATTCATCAAGCTAAACCACATAAATCCATATTTACATTTTCTCTCTATACTTTATTTTATTTTTCTTTGCTTTTTTTTTTTTTTTTTTTTAATGAAAGAAAAAAGGATTATCTGGTTTGGTTACAACTCCGGCCCACTTAAACCTTATCATGCATAATGTGGGACACACATAGGCAATAATAGAACATACCAAGATCGAACCATAACCTCAAACTCGTAATGTAATGTTTCTGAACGACTTTCAACCACTAAGCCACCACACCAGAAAGCTTAATTTTTCTCTTTTTATTTTATCAATTTTGAAGCAAAGAACTCCCAAGTCGTGACAAGAGAAAAAAGTTGATAAAAGGCTCATACACAGTTCAATCTCCCTGCTCCTGCCGACCCCAAAAAGGAATTGAGGAGTAGTTGCCCGGCATCTATATATGACTTGTGGGCCTTTAAAGCACCCCCAAATAAACTAGTCACTCGCACTCTCTGCTGGCCTCTTTTGAGAAGAGTGAAGTAGGTGCTTCAATATAATTCAGTTAAAGTGCTCATAGGGGTCCCTTCATGCCACCCAACTATCGAGACAAGACTAGACTTGTAGTTGAGCTAGGTCGATCATGTATGATATATATCAATAGATTGATAATTTCTTTTTATAATCCAAATCTGGAAGAACAGCTCTCTATTCTTTGAGCAGAATCATTCCCGGATAGGGAAACAAGCATTATGATTCGCACGGGAAAGAAAAGTTATTTAGAGTCCAATATATTTTTACCAGCATCCACGGCCATGCCCACCACTATCAAAACAGTTAATTACAAAGAAAAACAAAATTAAGTAGCTCTATCTAACTTATGTAAACAATCCTTTCAATTTCATATTTCTCATTGATATGACCTTATGATCAGGTCTTTGGGGAAAAAGGGGCGGTGGAACATGACCCACTAAGTAATGAATTAAATCAAAAGATCATAGAAAAAAAAGAATTCTTTCTTCATGTACCTTTTTGTTAAAATCCAATGGACCTAACTCAATCTCAAGAGACGCCTTGAGAGATGAGGGATGTTTGTGACTTATAAATTGCATAACCCAATAATACTTAGTCAATGTGAGACTAAATTCTCTCTTTAATACTTTTCTTTAATCGAAATCTGATAAATAGGATATTTGTAAATGTTCTAGACTGTGTTGTACTGCATCTCACAAATAGAATATTAATCAAACTCACACAGTGGTGTTTACTCACATAGTAGTGTTTAACTGTCTCTTCTAAGAACAATACACGATACCGACGACCTAAATACACTAATAGAGATTGATTGAAAAGATAGGGATTTTCTTGTGTGTTGTTCTCTACAACACCACTCAAAAAATGTACATAAAAAAATGAGCTATTGCGCCCCTCTTATAAACAAACATGGGGCCAACTCTTAGTAAAGAGTAGGAAACCAAGAGAGACAACTTTTGGCAATGAGTTGGACCGCATCCACTATGAACATACTCATTTGGATTTCCGCCCAAAATTTCTAACTGTAGCTCTCTACCGTATTATTTAAATGGTTAAAAAAAATGCCAAGTGAATTAGAGTGAGAGTTGGTTGTACACTGCCCAAACACAACCAACAATGAAAATCTATAATGACTCTCTAACTAAGTTAACACACTAAGTAAAAACCAAATAGCTAAACACACACACATATACAAACTTGAATAACACGTAGCTTGATCAAAGGATCCAAAGACCCAAAGAGGTGCAGCTAGCTCTATTTTCAAACAAAATCTTCACTTATACTTAAATGGAAAATCCAAACAATATAGCTATAAGAGAGGGTAGAAGAGGCAAAAATGACACTCTTTTTTCACACTTAAAACTATCCTCATAGTGGGCCTTAAATACCCTAATGATTAGGTCACAAAACTAAAGACAAATTTTGTGCAGTCTAATTATTTTACTGTAGAATCGCAATGCTCGATCGATCGAAGTAGTGATCTAGAAAGGTGTCGAACTTAAATCAAACTAGCAGACGAGGTATCAATTGAGATTTAAAAAAAAGCATGTCTTGAGCATTTTGATGTTTGTATTCTTGTAGTTGTTATACTTGATCTTGAACCTAAATCTATACTCATTTAATACATAAATTTTGAAAACGGTTATTGTCAATTTACATCAATTACAACTTTGAGACTTACCATAGAGAAAGTAATGTTGCTTCATTCATTAGTCCTTACTTCGAAATTTCACAAGATTATTAGTGATATTGCTGTCCAAGAGAGAGATTAATTCCAATATTTTTCCAATGAGAGTTCAACCCACTTTAATTTAAAGCATATATATTAGGGGATCTAAGTTTGATACGTGCGGGTCTCCTTGTCATCAGCCCATTTGCCTAGCTAATTGGGTTCCTGCTAATACCAACTAATATATTGATAACTAGGAGAGCCACTCATGATCTACTTCGTCAATAGCCTCACTCATTTTATGAGAGAGAGAGAGAAAGAGAGGAGTAATCAATCCACTAATGATTTTTCTGGTGGTCCTATTGATGGTAGAATTAATATTCGTATTATGGTGTCAAATGCATAATAATCACTGCTGCTCTTTTTGAAGAATATCCGCTCTACTACAGTCAAGTCCACCAAGTAGTAAATCAAATGAAACTGATCTATACCACACAATGAGGAAGCACATCACTCCTTCGATTTTTGGGTTAGGACAGACACCGAAATCTTTTTAAAGTTTAATATAAAGGTGCCATGACATCGTATTCATATGAGGAAAAAACAAAAGAATTTTGTTAACAGATATTCTAAGGATAATATTTAAAGAGTATTAAATATTTATGCTTTACGGAAAATAACAAAATTTTAATATTAAAATAATAAATGAAAAGACTAAAATACCCTTTAAAAACTGTTTTTGTATTATTTTAATATTAAAATTTTACTACTTCCTATAAAGTAAAAGTATTAAATGCTTCCTTAACCATTGTCCTTAAGGGCACAGGATCCAAAACAAAATAAGATTTTCTTACAAATGTCTTTGTTGGAAAAGGTAAAATTATTACTATTTTAATGCTTACAAATTAAAGTGTTGATGATTGTGTTGGTGTCCTATAAATACATGATAAAATTTGAGATTTTCTTACAAATGTTTTTATTGGAAAATGCTAAAATTATTACTATTTTTATACTTATAAATTAAAGTGACCATGATTGTGTTTGTATCCGTTATTAATACATAATAATAATTTTGACTACGTTTTTGTCTTTTATTTAAAAGTTAGTTATATCAATTTATAAAGTTTGTGTAATAAAATAGTAGTATTCCTACCATTACATTTTTTTTTTTTGGTTTTATGGGACTTTATTAATAGGTTTTAATACTAATTTTGACGGGCTTACCAATTTAAGGCTAACCATTAATGATAAGTTTTGATTTATATAATAATGATGGATTGTATTGAAATCACTAAAAAAATGAACTTCAAAGTTGTTACCAAACAACTAATAGTTAATGAATTATTTTCTAAGATAAAGGTACAAAATTAATGTCAGCTAGTTGTATAAAAGTTTGGATGCAGTTTGACTATAAACTGGTTTATAGTTATCTTGCTACACGTGATAACTTATAAAACTATCCATGTGTACTTTTAGTTACATGACTCAATGATCAATTTAATAAGTCATATGACTTGTTTAAATAATATATGTGGATGGTTTTATAAATTGTCACGTAGTGAATTATAACAAGATGACTATAATATGATAACTACAAACTGATTTTTAACCAAACTCAGTTCTAAAAATTTTGGTTTGTAATTGTGGGTGATTTACATTTAAAATCTCATGGGATCATTAGGGTAGAGACCCAAATTTCCAAACACTTACAAGTGCATACTTTATCGATCATTGTCTACTCACATAAACGCTGAACAGATTCTCAAATTGAGCATCTTAACCAAATACCTTTAGTAGCACGGGTGCAACTCGTACCGCTCCATAAATGTGTACTCGGATTATTCCTTCTTTATTTTCCTTCAGCTTCTCCATGGCAAACTAGAACTAGTACTGCATGCACAAAGTAGCTAGTAGGAGACATATGTGACATCTAAAGTGGCATAAAGGCGTTGCTAATTATTATCTTCTTTTTGTTAGTCAAATTTTTACGCAAATCAAGATTATTAAAATGGAATTTTTATCAAATAATTGAACAACTTTACACTATACTGTTGGAGTTGCGCATTTAAAATTTAAGCATAAATAAGGATCCTCTCCATTTGGAATAAAATGGAGAGTCTATATGGTCTAGATTAAATATCACAGATCTAACAGTGTACAGAAATAAAATCTGCCATATCATTTAAAATTTTGAAATGACAAGGACTCTCCATTTTATTCCAAATGGAGAGGATCCTTATCCGTTAGATTTGTGAAATAATCTGAACCATGAAATGGAGACTCTCCATTTTACCAAATAGAGATCCTTATCCATAACATGAATGACCTGTTGCTTGCAATTAATATATTTCGGTTATTTAGTAATTAGTAGGTTAATGAGTCATCAAGAATTAGGAGTGTGGGTTCTGAAATACCATAATAAAATAGTTAAATAGACACTAAAAACATGCATTACTTGTTTAGCAAAAAAAAACTTGGGCGTGATCCAACAAGCTGTTGATTCGGCTTTAATGGAAAATTATAGAATACTCCGGAAATACATTAAATGCGTATTCTTTCCTCTCACATAAGTGGTGAATCCCACCATGTATTTAATTAGCGAAACCCACCACTTATGTGAGAGGATAGAATACGCATTTAATATACTCCCGGAATATTCTACAATTACCCTTTATAATCTTCTCTCTCTCTCTCTCTCTCTCTCTCTCTCTCTCTCTCTCTCTCTCTCTCTCTCTCTCTCTCTCTCTCTCTCTCTCTCTCTCTCTCTCTCTATATATATATATATATATATATATATATATATATATATATATTATATATATATATATATATATGAGTTTATTGGATAACATTCAATGAGGTTGTTATTGATTTTTAATCATCATGAAATTCTACTAACATGAAGGGTATAAAAATATATGGTAATCCCACGATGGATTTGTCAAAATTCGTATCCACATATTGACATCTTTTATACTGATTGATTTTCAGTGTTGTAAAACTCGGCATGTGTGTTAAGAAAATTTAGGGTCTCATACCCCAAATTTTGTTGTTCTTAACTTTTGGTTTTAGTGAAGTCACACACACACACATCAGGGAGGGTCTTATACCCCAAATTTTGTTGTTCTTAACTTTTGGTTTTAGTGAAGTCACACACACACACATTTTGTTTTCTTAACTTTTGGTTTTAGTGAAGTCACATACACACACGCGCGCGCACACACACACACAAAAAATAAATAAAATAAATAAAAAAAAGGTTTACACATTATGGGCATTACATGTATTTTTCCAATGGGTTCCCAAACAGACCTAAAACTAGTTAATTTAAAATGCCGGTCCGAAAACTTTTACCTTAAAGCTATTTTTAATCGATTTATTATTTTTTTTTTTATTGCCACTTTGGTATTTGGCCTAGTGGTAATCTTCCTTCCCAAAAAGTCTCACCCATCTTATGGGTTCGATCCCTGATCTTCTATAAAAAAAAAAAAAAATAAAAATCAACTTTTTACTGTAAAAAAGTGAAATGTCATAAATGTCCTTGAACTTTATTGAAAAGACACATGACGCCTTTATTGCAGAATGCACAATTGCACATGTGACAGGTCATTAATAGATTAATAATTAAAAAAAAAAAAAGTAAACATTTAACCATTTTTAATGACATACATTTTTTTTTTTGATAAAATTAATGACAGGTGTGATCACGACATTAAGTATAAACTACAACACACTACTATAATATCCTGTCTTTTTAATTTCTCAAATCTAAAAGTTTTTCATTAAGTAACAGTTCAAACAACTTTATAATTTTAGTTTGACATAGTTTATTAGTAAAATTTCTTTATCATTAAAACTCTACTTCCTACCGTAATTACGAAGTCTTAAAGATTTTCATCCAATTTTTTTTAAAGAAAAAAAATTGTATATGTTAATTACTCACGACGTAAATTATTTAATTATTTTTCAAACACGTGCCGAGCTCAAACTCACCAATAAATAAGATTACATGTTCAAGCTTAATTGGTTCAACTTTTTCTCAAACAAGTTTGAGCTTGTTTACGAGTTACTTGATTAACTTATTCTTTTTTCATATATAGTAAAACCATGACTAAAATTTTATCCATTATAAAATATATGCTAATAATAATAAATAAATTATAGTTGAATTATATTATTTGAGTTAATTAGATAAATGATTTTGTTTATAAACTTATAAAAATTAATTCACCAACATTGTATTAAAAATTATATATAATTTTACAAAATGAGACTATTTATATTATTCGATATTAAATAATACTTTGATATCTATTAATTTATTTATAAACTTAAACAATCCATATCAAATATATATATATATATAGCCCTAATGTTCATGACGAGCTTGTTTACAAACACATTATTTTGTTAAAGTTTGACTCGTTTGATAGTCAAGCTTAAACTTACTTAGGTTGAGTTTTGCCTGTTTGCTAAATAAAAATTTTGCTTGTTTGTTAAATAAACGAATATAAACAAGCTATTTCTTAAGTATAATCCGAATTATTTAAAAACGATTCGATTCATTACATTTCACATCACTTGTGACAAATTTCGCTGACAAAGATTTATATTTTTTTTATATAGATACCATGTGTCCAAGATATTCACCAATTCTATATATCAGATTAGTATATATAATTAGGTTCAAGTCCCATCTAAATATCTAATACAATTTTTATTACCATTACACCAACTTTATATTGTAGGTACTGCGGACTTCTTGTTAGCCTCCAAATTAACTTATCATTTTCCATGTTACAATCGGGAATTGACACTTTACCACATTATTATCTAAGTGGGTCATTGTCTGGGTCATTTTTTGTGCCTCCCCGAGTGCATCCATATTCCATAGGTCCCAAAACCTATAAAAACTAACAATATAGGCATTCATATTTAACTTTGAAAATTGACCCTTATAATTAAGTACTAGTAGTAGTACAGTAGGTGGAACAAGGACGTACAGCCCATTTGATTAAGAATAAGAAATAAAAAATTCAGCTTAAGTATATTTCAAAATGATGGACTTGTGCCCCTTGGATTCGTTCACGTACGCACACAAATTATCAACTTTCAACTGCTTCAGTTAGTTTATCTCAACATATGGATAAATAAATCTTGAACTAGTCCTCCCCCTTTAAACAAAATTACTCCCTCTTCTATTTTTATTTTATTGTAGAACATGGATTCGATCCCCAGTTTATACAAAATAGATTAGTGTGTGTGCCCATCGTCAAGTCAAAATATATAATTATAATCATATATCAAGATGTAACTTGACATTTTTAAAATATTTATGCTTAATATATTAATATGTTCTACAATTTTAGAAATTTCCCTCGATTTTAGAGATAGAGGATTATTATCTTATATAAACAAAATTAGGTTGTCATATCCTATCTACCACCCAATTCTAAACCCAAAAATATAAAAATTAGCTCTGAGAACAAAAACAAATTGATGAATTGATGACTATGATGATGAAAAAAAAATATAACCTGGAAACAAATGCCAAAAAACCAAGTCATTTGAAAAGAAAATAAGGCTACCCAAACATACGGACATAGTCCTATCTAAAATTTTAGCGAGTTCACTTTTTATATTGTGTTAACTTTTTTATGACTGAAATTAGTAAATTAACAAGAAAAAAATGAAAAAAAAAAATGATATATTTTCCAATCCCAAAGTATAAGCATTGTCTAGTCAAGAAAACAAAATCATTAACACCATTGATTTTAGGTATTTACGAAAATGTCTTTCTTTCTTTTTTCTTCCTTTTAGCCCTTACGAGGGAGGCCATGGGTGTGGGTCGGTTGGCCTTTCCATAAGGTTAACTTAAATTGAGAGAAATGCCAAAAGGTTTGTAGTTCAATTGGTATTGATGTTTTCAATCCAGACATACAGAGATTATCTCTCTCTGCAACTATTTAATTATAAAAAATAAAAATGGAATTAAATGCGACTTTTGTAAGTTTACACCTCAAATTCTAATAATATATACTATACAAAATTAATTATAAATACTATTAAAAAATAAAGGTTCGGAGGCCTTGGTCTATGGTTCTTCACTGAATTAAACATTGTTTTTTTTTTTAGAAGAACACTGATATTAAACTCATACGTCATGGCATGCGTTTATATTGTTATGGTAGCCTGAAAGATGACGACATAGTATATATGTACTCAGCAACAACCAGAAAAAAACTCAGATAAAGTTTGGAGGAAAAATAATAATAATAATTGAAACTCCGAGAACGTTAGACATGTCTCACATAGTCAAATATCTGAAATAGATTTGAGGTTTACATTAAATAACTTATCAATGCTTAATCTTCTCTTTTTTTGCGTGCATAATCTTCTCGTTAGTAGAGTGAGACAAGCGTTTTTCCCTTTTTCTTTCTCGACCAGTTGACTGCAGTGAATATCGTGAGGTAACAAATAAAATAAGGGTAAAATGCCTGAGATTTGAAATTTTATAGGGTTACAGAAAAATTTCTTAACTTTATTTCGTCAATTTAATATATAAACTTAGATGCTGTAACAAATAAATTTCTTATGCATTCTCCATTTATGTTAAAGTTTTTTTTTTTTTTTTTTTGGGACCAATTCATTAAAAAAATACATTAAAATTCTAAAAGCTTTTATTTTGTTGCAGTAAAACTCTATTTTTGATTATCCCACTAAATGCACAAATATCCTCTTAACAATTATCGAAACAGTATTAACCATATATCTGTGTGCGTGTGTTTACACTCTCATAAAACCTCTACTTTTACAATACTAGAAGTGTGCACATGCTGATGATAACTAAAAATTCACTCAAGATTGTTTCTTGATTATGATAAGCGTTCAGTTCAATTAAGTCAATCAAAATATTTTTTAGAATTCACTCAAGATGCATAGAAAAAAATTCATTTTAAGTGATTGCCAAACTCGATAGAAAAAATAATAATAAAAAATAAATAAAAACAACGCCAAACTATCCTACGTTTTTGGTTCACAACCCGGTTTGAAACTGTGATATTTATCCAGGCAAGGAGACAAAGAGACAGATAAGTAATACAGAAATAAAATATAGGGTCAACAAAATTACCCAAAAAATATTAAAGGGGTTTGCTCATGATCAATAAAAAAACCTTTTGGCATAGAGGTTTGAAATGGCATTTTTTTGCTACATTTGTTTTTTTTTTTTTTTTTTTAAATCACTTTTTTTAGGTACAGTGTTTTCAAACAATCATATTTTCATAAAATTGAAAAATAAACTATATCAAATGGGCACTAAACTGCTATAAAATGTCACTGCCAACGAATCTAACTAGGCTATGACATTCTTCTTGTGTTTTTGTTTCAAATTAATAAGAGTTCAAAACGCTTGGCCTAGAACGAATCTAACTATATTGTTTTTGTTTTTATAATTAAATAATTAAAACAATGGCATCAAGGGATTAAAATCTTGATTCACTTTATAAAAGAGAGTAAATACTATAACTACGTTTCAAAACTTTCCATGAATCTAATTATATTAATATTGAGACAGTATTCTTGATACAACTTATTTTCATTAATTTAGTTTGCTTAAAATGTTATTATATGGAAGTACAGTTGCATATGGGGAGGAAAAAAAAAAACCCTTAAAAAAATTGGACCTAAGAAATAAACTAGTTTCTTTTGATTTTTAAGCTATAGTGGAAACTCTCATCCCTCATGATCAAGGCAAAATAAAAAATTAAAGACCAAAGGAAAAAAGTAAGAAGAAGAATCTTCTATTAGAAAATTTTGTTCCAGACAAGCTAGGCCTAGGCATCCATGTGAGGGAATTGTTGCGTGCGAGGACAGATGAAGAAAACAACTGCCTCTGGGTTCGTCATAACACCATCCAATAAGTTACCTAACAGTATTTGTTTATTTATTTACGTGCGCGTATGCAAGTACGTCATTCTGTACCTTGAATTTCTCGATATCTCTGCCAGATCAAGGGAAAGAGAGAAGCTAATGCAAGCTATCACTAGTAGAGCTTTGCTTCTTTCCTTTTGACTAAATACAAAAATTTACACGATTTTTTTTTTTAATTATTATAACTTTTGATAGTTAAAATGGCATTTAAACTTATAATATATGTTTCATGATGAATACACTTATCATTAGCACAAGACATCAATTGATTTTTAATGTAAGTGAAATTGAAACTCAATCTCCTTAAGCCACTTGAGTATTTAGCTTAGTGGTAATCTCTTTCGTCAGAAAGCCTCATCCCTCTATGAGGGTGTGAGTTTGATTCCCGGGTTCTTTAAAATATAAGTATGTGTGAGTTTAAATTAGAATTTCTATCATATAAAAAAAAAAAAAAAACTAAGCTCCTTACATAACGACAAGAGACTTTACTTAAAACTAATTAATTATCATGAATAATACATAATAAAAATGTTTATATTGAGCACTTATATAAAATTGATGTTACTCCAAATCAAAACATATCATTTTAATAGATTACAAAAAAGAATCGTGAAATATGTGTCTTTTGCCTATTACTTATTTATTAAAAAATATTAAAACATAATTATACTAAAAAAAAAAAATGAAAGTTACAAAAATAAATAAATAAATAAATTTATGAGAAACAAACCAGCTCAAACATTCCCTTTTTTTTTTCTCTCCTTTTTTTTTTAAATTTTTTTTTGTGGTTTTGCCACACCTTGTTAAAAGTGATAAATTATAAATAGTTAACGATCAATATCATATGAGTTTACCGTTGATATTACTTTTGTTTTCTAATCAATCACTGCATGACTTATTATCAAATTGTAACAAAAGTCATGAAAATTGTTTGTGGTCGAGAGTTACTCACTTTTTTATCTTCCTCTCCTCCCCCTCTTTTTCTTCGGTGCGTTTCCTTTTTCATTGCAAAAAAGATAACTGCTTTTGATCCGACCTGTGAGGCTGTGACCATCGGTTTACCGTTGTAAGTGCTATTTAATATATCACCACTTAAGTGACTTGAAGAAAACGTAAATATTATGCAGCGACCAAAAAACATATCCTTGCGTACACGAGTATAACACTTTTTTTTTCCAAACTTTGATGGCAAAAAAGTTTGGGTCGTGATTTAGTTTTCAGTTGAAACTTGAAAGAACAATAAATACATTTTTTAAAAGAACAATAACTAATCAGGTGCAGGCAGCCAGACACTCTAGATATTCATGGCCGACATGCATGGCTTAAACCAATTCATGACTCTTTATCACTTTAATTCGCACCAGTATATTGTATGATTGCTCTTCCCAACACAAATTTTTATCATTGCAGAAGATTGAGGTATTAAATGATTTGGGATTTTCTTCTTTCGTTTTTGACTTATTTCCTTGTATCTGATTAATCTTGGGCATATTGGATTGGTGCTTTTAGACTTTCTAGTTAGCGTGTGATCTTCTTATGATTTTAAAAGTTTCTCATATATAAAGTTAAGAGAGGTATAATTAAATGGGTAAAACTATATTAGGTTTTTAGTTGAATTCAAATAATTGAATTTAAATATTTTGGGAAAAGATAATATTGTTTGTGTTTCATTGGTTAATGCAACCATGTATTTGAATTCAATTGGGGAACCTAATGTACCTAACCTAAGAAACTGTACCTAAGTTTTACCCGAACTTAAATATTCTTAGAAAAGATAACATTATTGTGTTTCATTGGTTAATGCAACTATATATTTGAATTCAATTAGAAAATCTAATGTACTTAATCTAAGGAATTATATATAAATTTTATCCTTTTTTTTATTATCCATCCATCTCAAACTCTTTTTTCCATTTTTTCTTTTTACGAAGATCTCAGACTCTCTAACAAAACTACAAAAGTGATGGCAAATGTTAAGTGTTAAGAATTATTGAATGAAATAAGATATGATTCATATAAACAAAAGTGTAGGGTATCCAAAAGCACAACTGGTTATATGGTGTGCCACGTGCATGACATGAAGTGAAGCCGCACATTAGCAGCCGACAATCTCCGTGTCTTCTGCTTCACCGCTTGACACTTACGCCGCACTGTTCGTCTTGAGGATAAGGGTGGGATTCATAATGATAATAATAGTAACTATTTTACATCTGGATGCAACATACATATAATTGAACAGTGACACAATTTCTTTTTTTAGTATTGCTAGAGATTATAAAACAACAAAATAAAGCAAAATAAATTGTCGAGGTTAAAATATTATAATTGATACAATATCATGAGAGAGAGAGAGAATCTCAAGTAAGCTTTCCATCGCAAAAGAAATATAGGCTCCACCCATTATGGAGGAACTAATAGAGTAAAGGGGTGTTCTTTTTTCTTTTTTTTTTGGTCACAATAATGAATTTATAGGGTTTAAAGTGATACATTTAAAAGTATGAGGTTTACTTTGTTTTAAAAAGTAATGAAACTATAAAATTGTGTTTGGACTTTCCCTAAATATCGATTATGAGTTGTAAATTGTTTATTAAACCTAGAATGACCTGGTCGTTTGTTCTGACAACCTAATAAACCAGTACCTAAGCCGGTCTGGTTGTTTAAATGGATCACTTATTGAATTGAACTAGTAAAACCCAGCGATTTTTGTGCATGTGTGTTAAGAATATAGAGTACATGTACACTTAAACTTAAAAACCAACCTTATACTATTTAGCTAACAAATTCTTTTAAATTGAATATTATTGGAAGGTTAATGTGCGATTTTCTTTGAAAAGTTGTCTCATTTGAGTTAGAGCCATGTAATTAATACACATTTAAAAAAAATAAAAAATTACACATGTCAATACTATGATTTTACAATTTTCTAGGCTAAGAGTCATGTAGTTCAATAATATATTGCCCGACCTATATTCAAATGCCCCATCAACACTTATTGTAAAAACAGTAATAATAATTAAGACATATTATTTGATGTGCACGTTATAGTGCGTATTTATACCCTTAATTTATATTTTGTTAGTCTTATTTTATATTTTATATTTTATTTAGTCTTATTAAGTGAATTGTAAAGATTTTTTTAACCAAAGGAGAAAGAGAGAGTCTTTTAAAAAACGGAATATTCCGTTATAATTAGTAATGGAAAGACCCATGACAGTTTTATGTCAAATCTGAAGGGTGTGAGATTATCATTTTGGCTCAAGTTTGGGGTTTATTGTCGTTTTGCAATACCTCGAGAGAAGGTAATGTAATTTACCATTTGTTTTTTAATGGATACATTAGAAATGATTTTATTTTATTCTTTTAAGCGAAGAAGAACGTGCATAAAATATATTTTTATAGAGACTTAATGAACATATTATCCATGACAATGTGACTAAATTCAAGATTGTTGTGTATAAAATTTCAGGAAAGTTAATAATCATAAATATATTTTGCTATGAATTAATAGGTGTGGATTCCTAAAACTTAGTAATTTGTCACCTGGTAATTTCTTATTTTGATTATTTTAGTTTATTTAATTTGTTGCATGTTTTAAAATTAATTTAGTTTAATTAAAATTATCCCTTGTTTTAACTAGATTAGGATTTAATTAGTTTAGGTTTATTTAGTTTTCTTTAATCCAATTCCTTGTGGGTTTGACCTCTCATTTGTCACATTATATTTCAATCTAATTTGTACACTTGTGAGTATAATTTTAAACAATAAATTTCACATACTATGATTTTACAATTTTTTAGGCTAAGAGTCTTGTAGTTCAACACTATATTGCTTCGACCTATATTCAAATGCCCCATCAACACTTATTGTAAATGCAAAATAATAATAATTAAGACATAGTGTGAAGCGATTTTCATCATTTTTTTTACGG
Organism: Fagus sylvatica; assembly: GCA_907173295.1. Lineage (NCBI taxonomy): Eukaryota > Viridiplantae > Streptophyta > Magnoliopsida > Fagales > Fagaceae > Fagus > Fagus sylvatica. The sequence goes on along the minus strand of OU015768.1, from coordinate 35,724,513 downwards.
ATAAGTGATTTTCATCATTGAATCCCAAAGTAAACCATATATACTATAATAGTATAATAGTAAAATAGAGGCATGCGACTTTTTCTATGAAAAATATTATATACTAGTATTTAGCAACAAAAAAAAAATAGTATATACTAGTATATTACCACATTAGGAGCGCATTTGGATACACTTTATTGGTAGCTTATTTGTTGAAAATATTATAATAATAAAAATGTCTTTTTGGTATGAGGCCTCAAATTTTGACATCCTCATCAATTACCTTATAGAAGCTCTTACACACACAGCTCATCGACCTGATTAACTGAGTCCCAACTCCCACGATGCCAATTTTCCAACTAATATTCCAAATCCATCATACGCTCCATCCCAAAACAATCCATCTTTCTCATTTCTCAATTTAATGTAGCCTATCAATAGTCTTCCTCAGAGACATACATGCACCCACACAATCACACAAAAACATCCTAAGTCTTTGAGAAACGGAAAATGATCATCTACATTTGAAATGAATTTATTTTATGATTTAGGTTAAATATTATAAATCTAGTAATGTATAGATTGTCACATTATTTTTTTTTAAATGACATGGAAACATGAAATGAAGAGGACTTGAGAAAATCATCTACATCCCATTTTATTTCTCTAGCAATTTTAAATATAATAAAGCTAAGAATATAAAATTTCCACAATATTATCTAGGTGACAAACTGTAAATAGTAGATAATAAAATAGTATTAGTGATAGGTACATATGAAAACCAATAACAACTTATCACCTAAATAATATTGTGAAAACGTTGAGACTCTAGTATTACTGTTTTAAACTTAACTTCTAAGGAAACCTTATTTATGGCAAGGATAAGGTTTGAAAATTTCCCAAATATAATCCCCCATGTCAAAAACCACAGGAAGTTATGTTAAGTTTCTATAGTCTGTTTCCATAAAGGCAAAGACAGCTTTCCACCGAAAGCGGTCGTATTTACTCACAATAGTACAATACCATGTTTTTCATCTAATTGACTCAGAGTTTACAAACACATTTCTCATTTATTTAGTTTTTCATATGTATAAGTTATATATAAAACAAAAAAATAGTTCCATTATATCTAAAAGCTAAAAAGTAATATGCTTGCCATCTTATTAAATAGAAATTTTAAATATTTAATCCATATTTGGAAACATCCATTATTTGTTTGGTTTTGGTTCTTCTTTTTTCTTCTATATCTAACGAGTAATATTACGGACACAACATTTTCATAACAATTTTACAACAATACTGAATTGGCATATTTTTATTAGTTTTTTTATGGATCCACCATATACTGCATTTTATTATTTATCATTCATAACTTAACACCTCAGCATTGTTATGAATTTATTATAAAAATGCTGTGTCTGTAGCTTTATTGCTAATGAATTAGTTCGAAGTAATTATAACCTTACATCACCTAGAAATTAACATTAAATGGAAGTCTTTTTTTTTTTTGAGGAAGTTAAAATGGGAGATTTAAGAAGGAAAATCAACCGTGTACATTTCAAGAGCCCTAGTTTAGTGACATTGACCGATTCTCTTTGCATGGAGAATCGGGTTTCAATTTTCAAACCCCTCATTGTTAAAAAGACAATAATAATAATAAAAGAAAATAATATACGTCAATTTATTTAGAAATGATTTGATGCAATAAAATGCTTCTATATATTAGATAAAAAAAAAAATCATTTAAAGCTCCTCAAAGTCTAAGTGGAAAATTCAAATATTTAATGTATATTGGGAAACGTCCATTATTATTATTGGTTTTTTTTTTTCCTTATATATCTAATTAGTGGAAAGTAATTAAAATGTGTAATTTATAAGCACTATATTACCAAAAATTAAATGGAAAATATAGGAGTAATATAAGAAGGCAAATCAATAGCTTATATTAATTAAATGTCAATTTATTGAGGAGTGATTTATGGATGCAATAAAGTGCACAACTAAATGCCTTCTCATACCAGCCCTCTAGATTTATTATAGAGAGCAATAAAGTTATGGACACAATATTTTCACAATAATTTCAGAATAATACTAAGGTGTCAAGTTGTACAGTGTAAATGATAAGAGCAATGTTATGGAAACAACATTTTTACAACAAATACTGATTTGACAGGTTTTTATTAGTTCTTATCTGGACCCATCACTTACTGCATTTTATTATTTACCATTTATAGCTTAACACCTCAGCATTGTTGTAAATTTGTTGTGAAAATATTGTGTTTGTAACTTTATTGAAAAGATAAATAATAAAGTGATATAAGTGGTGAGTCCAGATGAGAACTAATAAAAACCTGACAACTTAGTATTATTGTGAAAATATTATGTCGAGGTGCATCCGTTTTGTATTCAACAAATGATATTCAATTGAAGTGAAATTTAATAGCATGCATCTTTGTAATTAGTTTAACTCGTAAAATTTGTTGTTGTCAATCTAAGTGATTGACGAGTGATTATTTAGTCGTTTACGACGATAAATAAATATGTAGTTTTTCTCTCACATGAATGATGGGTCTCACTAATTAAATTTATGATAGAACCCAACAGTCTGTGAAAGATTGTAATTCAAGATTACTGAATAATTTTAAGAGATTGGATTCGAATCCTTTAAAAGTTAGATTAATTATCATGATCTAATAGGTTTCAAATCCTATTATATATATATATATATATATATATATATATATATAAAATAAAAATAAAAAATAAAATTTTGCATGTATTGTCTAATGTTGTATAAAGTATTTCCTAAAAAGAGAAAGTATTTGGAGTCTTTAATACGGATACCACTTGTGCACTAGATTCTCAGAATGAACTAAAACAGGAAAGCAACGTAGACCACTTGACAAATTTTCTTTTTAAAAAAAGGAGATGCTTTAATTAGTTCTTAGTAACGCGAGCATGGGTCCCAGAAAGCCACTGATCGTCATTAATGACGCTACCTCCTCAGAGAGCATTTAAAGTCAACCAAGATCGTGTCTCTCTGCACATGTTCATCCAATCCTATATAGACCTGTCCACATGCTATCAATTACTCGCTCATGACCACCTCTTTCTTTCACCAATTCTGGCTTTTTCTGTTACACTCACACATGACACACCTATAAATATGTTATCATAACTTCAGTTCTTATGCCTGTAATGTAATTAAAGGGACGTGGGGTGTGAGAATCTTACTATTTGTTTGTTTCCCAAGAAAGTTTGGGAAAATAGGACAGGAAAAAAGCGGTGTGGTCATGATGAAGAAGACTAGGATGGGTGCTATAAGCTCCATATTCATGCATGCCGATGGTGTGGACTTGTGGTTGATGGCTTTTGGGATCATTGGGTCCGTTGGTGATGGCTTCGGTACGCCGCTTGTGTTGTATATCAGTAGCCTTTTGATGAACAATATCGGCGGTGCTTCAACTTCGTTTGCTGAGAGCTTTCAGCGTAATATCAATAAGGTCCTCTACTCTTTCTCTCTCAAATCCATTCGAATAATGCTACAGGCACAATAATTTAGTTGTATAAATAACTAAATTTATAGTTTTTTTGTTTTTGTTTTTCTTCGTCTGATATTATGTATCATTTATGACACTTCGATAATTATGAAATGATTGTGCCTTTTAGACTTATTGTATGCACACAACAGTACAACACAAACAAAGCTAACTGGGTTTGGTTTTTGTGGGTGACAGAATGCAGTGACTCTAATGTACTTGGCTTGTGGATCATTTGTTGCTTGTTTCCTAGGTGGGTTTTACTGTGATAATGGTTTTTTTGGTGTAATTTGCTAGAATTTATAAAATTAAATACTGATTGGTTATTAAAGAAAATTGGGTTTTTCTGTTTTGTTTTGTATTGTTTTGTTTTTTTTCAGAGGGGTATTGTTGGACAAGAACAGGTGAGAGACAAGCCGCACGAATGAGAGCCAGATATTTGAAAGCAGTGCTGCGGCAAGATGTGGGTTACTTTGATTTGCATGTGACAAGCACATCCGAGGTCATCACAAGCGTCTCTAGTGACAGCCTTGTAATCCAAGATGTTATAAGCGAAAAGGTTCAACCTTCGATTAAATTCTAAGAATTTTCCAAAATAGTCCTATAATTTTGCAACTTTTTTTTGGGACTAAGACTGGGGTTGTTGTTGTTTCTATATTTCGAATTAGGTCCCGAACTTTTTGATGAATGCCTCTATGTTCATTGGAAGCTACATAGCAGCGTTTTTATTGCTATGGAGATTAGCTATTGTGGGGTTTCCCTTTATTGTGCTTTTGGTAATACCTGGTTTGATGTATGGGAGGACTCTAACGGGACTAGCTAGGAAGATGAGGGATGAGTATAATCATGCTGGTACAATAGCTGAGCAGGCAATATCTTCAATTAGAACCGTTTATGCCTTTGTTGGTGAAAGCAAGACAATAGCAACGTTCTCTGAAGCTTTACAAGGGTCAGTCGAGTTGGGATTAAAGCAAGGCTTGGCTAAAGGCTTGGCCATTGGAAGCAATGGTATTGTATTTGCTATTTGGTCTTTCATGTCTTACTATGGTAGCAGACTTGTCATGTACCATAACGCCAAAGGTGGAACTGTTTTCGTTGTTGGAGCTGCCATTGCCGTTGGTGGATTGTAAGAACATATATACGCCCTTCATTTGCTCAATCACTTTAAATTTTAAACTATGTTTGAGTTTGAATTACCTTGTGATTTTTTTTTTTTAATTATTAAATACACTGTATTGACCAATACATCATAAACAGTGATATCTGTATTAAGAATAATTAAATTTGCAGTTACCTGTCAAAAACTTAATTAGGAACTTAAAGTACTAAACTAAGAATTTGCTCTTTTTAAGCTATATGCTTAGTTAATGTTTTTTAAAGCTTACTTTGTAATCTAAACTGAGCTATAGTACAGCTAATCCAAACGTACACGCTAAAATGTAACATTTTGTTTTTAATTTTCTTGTTGAATAGGGCACTAGGTGCTGGTTTATCCAACTTGAAGTACTTTTCTGAAGCATCAGCAGCAGGAGAACGAATAATGCAAGTGATAAAAAGAGTGCCTAAGATTGATTCTGATAACATGGAAGGTGAAATTATAGAGAATGTTTCAGGCAACGTGGAATTCAAACACGTAGAATTCTCATACCCATCAAGACCCGAGAGCATTATCTTCAAAGACTTTTGCTTAAAGGTTCCAGCAGGCAAGACTGTGGCCTTGGTTGGCGGGAGTGGCTCAGGAAAATCCACAGTGATATCACTTTTGCAAAGGTTTTATGACCCAATTTCCGGGGAGATACTTCTTGATGGGGTTGCCACTGATAAGTTACAGCTCAAATGGCTAAGATCACAGATGGGTTTGGTTAGCCAAGAGCCTGCACTTTTTGCAACTACCATTAATGAAAACATACTTTTTGGTAAAGAAGATGCTACAATGGATGAGGTTGTTGAGGCTTCCAAAGCTGCAAATGCTCATAATTTCATATCTCAGCTGCCACACGGATATGATACACAGGTTAGTTCTACCTTTTCCATCAACTTGCCCATTTTGACATTATTAATGCCTTCTATCACTATAACAATCATAAATGCGTCAAAGATTTGTTTATTTTATTGCGTTGTTGTTGTTGTTGTTTTTTTTTTTTTTTTGTTGATAAGAATTTTATTGTGTTGTATGTTGGCACTTGGCAGTCATTTATGTATATAATATCCGAATTATTATTTGGTCCCCATTATGCATATACTATTTGGGGAAATATTATTTAAACCTATCTTATTCTTATCGGAATGGCAAAGCTCATGAGCACCAAGATACCCCAAGTAAATTTGTAGGAAAATGTTATAATTACTATCAAATCTATTATCAAAGGTGTATTACAAGTTAAAATTATAACCGTGATCGGCACATTAATAACATGATAAATAAAAAATTATTTATTTATTTATTTTGTATTTGAAAATTCACACGTCAATTTATAAAATTTGTATTGAAATCTATAATATCTCACATTACTCAATTTGTAATTGCCTTCCACATGGGACAAATCCGAGGTAATTGATGTGAAAGACTATTTTCAGTACTACCCACTTCAATGTAATTATGACCACGCATGAAAAAGGGTTGGTAAAAAGATGAAAATGACATAACAAAAGATCATGTGCATTTCAAGTGCTTCCTCACTTGTGTGAATGAGATATATTGAAAGGGAAAGAATATGATCCATGGAATCGTTGAAAAATATAATAAAATAAAAAAGAACAGTTAACAGACGACATAGAACGTGGTAGTGGATCTAATTATTTGTGGTCTATTCCTCCACTTTCTTTATGTGATAGTACATCATAGCCTGGCATTCTAGACTTCCTTTAATGCTTTAATATGTCCTATAAAGATATGTCATCCTATTAAACTGTTCGTTCGGTAGTGGAACCAGTACTACTATTACACCATTACTGCCTAAGCTAGCATAAGTTTTTAATAAATTGGTGAAAGAACTTCACATAATAATTTATAGCTTATATACATTGTTTATCCCAAAACTTTAACTTAAAAGCAGTTTTAGTTTTTAAAATTAAAGTGATTGTCTTTAATCTATTAGATGATGTGGTGCAACCAAAAACTAACACATTATTCCTCCATTAGAGACATAACTCATAAGGAACTAAAAGCTTAAAATCACTCATTGGTTAAAGTGTATGAATTAATTATGTATTTTGGCCAATATTTATTAATAATTCACAATTGTTTATTGTGATTTGTGTAAATAAAGTGATATCAGTGAAAAGTTTATATGAAATTGATGTTTACTCTAATAATAATTTGTTACTTTACTAATTAAAAATGTTATGAAAAAAATTGTATTTTTACCATTCTTCAATATTGATGTTAGAAATGCTATAAACATGTAACCCTACTCATGCTTTCGGTTTATTTGGTCCCATTACAATACACTTGTTGTGAGAGAGATGTGTGAAATTTTGGGTGTTTTACATGTCTAAGTTTAACTAATGAGAAAAAATACAAACACATGAACAGGTTGGTGAGAGAGGTGTTCAAATGTCAGGAGGACAAAAGCAAAGAATTGCCATAGCACGAGCAATAATCAAGAAACCTAGAATCCTCCTCCTAGACGAGGCCACAAGTGCATTAGACTCAGAATCCGAACGAGTTGTCCAGGAAGCCCTTGACAAGGCCTCAGTTGGCCGCACCACCATTGTGATTGCTCACCGTTTATCCACAATTCGAAATGCGGACGTGATTGCTGTTGTCCAAGATGGCCAAGTCAGGGAAACAGGTTCACACAACGAGTTGATCCAACATGAACATGGCCTTTACACCACGCTTATACATCTTCAACAAATTGAGAAACAAAGGGACCCAGAAGAGAATTTTACTGCTTCATCTTCCATATCAAACATGGACATCAACAACACAAGCAGTCGTAGACTCTCTATAGTGAGTAGGTCAAGTTCAGCTAACTCATTAGCAGCACCAAGTCGTGCTTCACTTGCTGATGAAGATGGAATAGTAGAAGATATAAAGTTCCCAGTACCATCTTTTCGAAGATTGTTGGCTTTGAACCTCCCAGAGTGGAAACAAGCATGCTTAGGATGTTTGGGTGCTTCATTGTTTGGTGCGGTTCAACCAGTGTATTCATTTGCAATGGGGTCAATGATATCGGTGTATTTTTTGTCAAGCCATGATGAGATTAAGGATAAGACAAGGATTTACTCGCTGTGTTTTCTTGGGTTGGCTGTATTCTCGCTGGTGGTAAATGTTATGCAGCATTATAATTTTGCATACATGGGAGAATACTTGACCAAGAGGATTAGGGAGAGGATGCTTTCAAAGATACTCACTTTTGAAGTTGGGTGGTTTGATCAGGATGAAAATTCTAGTGGTGCCATTTGCTCTAGACTTGCCAAAGATGCCAATGTGGTACGTATGCTCATCTACTATATAAAAATTAAGTGTGTTTGATTACAATAACTAATCTTGACAAAAAAAAAAAAAGAAATATTAATAATTAATAATTAATAAGAAAACATTAGTGAATGACACCACCACGGGTTGAAGCCCTAATAAGATTATGACCCTTGAGACTTAGAGAGTTTATTCCTTACCTTTGTTATAGATTTTCTGACATCCTATCTATCTATTTTAAAATGAGTGAATTGAATTTTGTTATGTCATCAACATATAAATAAACATTAAATATCACAATTTTAGAATTTATTTAAATTATTAATAATATAACGAAATCTATTCCACAAATTTTAAAATTGACGGATAAGATTTAGAAGTTTCATGTTGTATTAAGAACCTTAACCCCTTGATATCTCTAGGAGAGAGGTTGTTGTAGAACAACCCAACTAGACCCTTATGAGCATGAGTGCTTAGTTGGTGAATACTTTGTGAAAATCATGTTCTCCTTCATAAGGTATATATCATTGCTTGCTTAAATTGTAATGAAATGGTATGGGGGAGCTTGTATGTGTTCCAGCCGACAGTTGACTAGCATCAACATAAATCATTGGACTATAACAGCAGTCTAGTACCAAGCTATTCACTGCACAGGGAGAGCTTTTTTGCCTTAATTAATTATCTTTGTCAATGCATGGTTTTACTGGGATATTAAAAAGTAGTATTAATACAATATTACTAAAATTTAACTTCTTCTCTTTAGCTCTATATGAGATTCTTCATGACTCATAAGTTTGAAAGAATATTGCAACATAAACGTGCGTCCAAAACAGAAAACATTAAACTAAGCTAGTAGTCCAAATCACTATCTTAATTGACAATGAGCAGGCTTTAGTTGAGGTTTAGATGGACTAAGAATGACACATTTATTTATCTGTTATGGTATGATGTATGAATACAACTCATATTTACCCTTTAATATTAAAAAAAGGAAGATGGGGGAGAATACAAATTGCTAAGATCCGCTCTTAGATCTAACAGTATAATAATAGAGTGTCATATTAGAGTATCATATTATTTAATTCGATTTTTAATATTTAATCTATATATCCAATTGTACACATATATTATAGAACTTATAAATGTGATGAATTTGCCATATTCTTACTACTAGGACCATTTTGGCAGGTGAGATCTTTAGTGGGTGACAGATCGGCCCTAATTGTACAAACCTGCTCTGCTATAATTGTAGCTTTTACAATGGGATTGATCATTGCATGGAGGCTTGCCATAGTCATAATAGTCGTCCAGCCACTCATCATAGTCTGCTTCTACACTAGGCGTGTCCTACTCAAACAAATGTCCCAAAAGGCCATCAAATCCCAAGATGAAAGCAGCAAGCTCGCTGCTGAAGCTGTTACCAACCTCCGAACTGTCACTGCCTTCTCTTCCCAAGACCGAATCCTTCAAATGCTTGAAAAGGCCCAAGAAGGCCCGCGCCGTGAAAGTATAAGACAATCATGGTTTGCAGGTATTGGGCTTGGCTTATCTCAAAGCCTCACAACTTCTAGCTGGGCTTTAGACTTTTGGTATGGTGGCAAGCTTATTGCACAAGGTTATATCTCAGCTAAAGCTCTCTTTGAGACCTTCATGATCTTAGTAAGCACAGGCCGTGTCATTGCCGATGCTGGAAGTATGACCACAGACTTAGCCAAGGGCTCAGATGCAGTTGGGTCTGTCTTTGCTGTTTTGGACCGCTACACAAGAATTGAGCCAGAAGACCCAGAAGGGAACCAACCCCAAACGATAACAGGCCACGTAGAAATTCGTGATGTACATTTTGCATACCCAGCTAGACCCGATGTGGTAATCTTCCAAGGCTTCTCAATCAACATAGAAGCTGGGAAATCAACAGCATTGGTGGGTCAAAGTGGGTCTGGAAAATCAACCATCATAGGATTAATTGAGAGATTCTATGACCCATTTAAAGGCACGGTGAAAATTGATGGTAAAGATATAAGGTCATACCACTTGAGGTCACTAAGGAAACATATTGCACTTGTTAGCCAAGAACCAACACTATTTGCTGGCACAATAAGACAAAACATTTCTTATGGAGCATCGGATAAAGTTGATGAAACAGAAATCATAGAGGCTGCTAAGTTAGCCAACGCTCATGATTTTATCTCAGGATTAAAGGATGGGTATGATACGTGGTGTGGGGACAAAGGTGCGCAACTATCTGGGGGCCAGAAACAACGTATTGCAATAGCCCGAGCCATATTGAAAAACCCATCAGTGTTGTTGTTAGACGAGGCAACTAGCGCACTTGATAGTCAGTCTGAGAAAGTAGTGCAAGACGCATTGGAGAGAGTTATGATTGGGAGGACTAGTGTTGTTGTGGCACACAGGTTGAGCACCATCCAAAATTGTGATACGATTGCTGTGTTGGATAAAGGAAGGGTGGTGGAGAAAGGGACCCACTCATCTTTGATAGCAAAGGGCCCCAGTGGAGCTTACTATTCACTTGTAAGTCTCCAAAGGAGAGCACCCCAAAGTAGCCAACCATTCAACTAAGTTCTTTTTCTTTTTTTGGGGTTGCTATGAAAATTGGATTGGGTTGACAACTTGACATCGGATTGCAATAGTTTTAGACAGTTGAGATTGAAAGATGTTTTTTAAACTTTCCATCTTAGCCTTCTTATAAGATATATTAAAAAAAAAAAAATTACTTTTTGATTGGACAATTGATATGAAAAGTTCAAAAATCAACTTCTAATCTCAATTGTCTAAAATCTATTGCATCCGATCTCAATTCGTGAAATTTCCTGCATTTTGAATAAGCTTTGAAGTTTTTATTTGTACTAATGATCTAATCTATATGTGTAAATGTATTGACAATGAGTAAGAGGTATCTTCAGAAATGCAAGATATTTAATTATTTATTTTCTTTTTCAAAATGAAAACTTTGCATCTAGTTAAATAATTACTTATTCTGTTATGATTTATCCATCCAATCTTTGTTCTCTTCTCGTTAACTTGGCACTAGTGCACAAACTATCAAAGCGTTCACCACCTCCTCTTTAATAAATTTAATTAACCAATAGAAAACTAATCTTGAATAAATATAACCAATTGTTTATGTTGAGCCGTGTCATGTTCCAACAACTCCACTGCCTCGACTCAAAACTGACTCAATATACATAGCTAAGGAATTTATTATATCATTGTTTGGAAGACTATTAGTCTATTAGCTATGAAACTCCCATAGTGGAAAGAAGCTAGTACGTGTTCGATGTTTTTTCTAACAAATCGTCTTGATATTTAAAAGAAGAAAGTGTTTGGAAATGTGACACTTAATTTAAAACCTATCAGATGTATAAACAATAAATTTACGTGATTCATGAATTCATAAATTAGGACTATGTGTCTATGTAAGAGTTATAAAAAATAAAAAATAAATAAATAAAAAAAAAGTTGTTTGATAACTCTTATATGTTTGTCAATGGGCTATAGCCCAAATTGTATTATTTTCCCAATCGCGACCTAAAGTCACAGGGTCAATCGTGCTAGGGGCTTAATGAGAGGGGGTGTTAAAAAAATCCCACATTGATTGGGCTTGGAGCAGGGGTGGCCCTGGGCAAGGGCGAGATGGGCGACCGCCCTAGACCTCACCTCAAAATTAGGCCTCATACCAAAAGTTTTTTAAGGCCCTTATTGAAAGGCCCCAATATATTTATATATAAAAAAAATTAAAAAGACTCATATATTTAAAACAAGCCTTTAAATTAAGCCTAGTAATAATTTTTTTATCTAACCCAAGTATGTATGAGAACAATTTTTTGTATTTATTTGATGTGAAGAAGCTAACTTCACTAAATTATGATAATTTGAAAAGGTATTATGTTAATCATGAAGGTTTTTTAAAACTTGATAATTTTTTGATTTTGATGGTATTGATTTATTTTCAGACATAAAAGTCTTACAAGAGATTTTACCAAAAGATAAAAAAAACAGCGACAAATATATTTAATTTTATCAAGGAATTGAATTGTTTCAAATGCATCTATTGCATATAGAATATTATTGACTATACTTGTCACAATCGTATCCGTTGAAAGAAGTTTTTCAAAGTTAAAATTATAAAAATCTTACGTGCGTTCAACTATGTCACAAAAAAGAAAAAATGGATTAGCCATATTATTTATTGAACAAGATTTGTTAGAAAATATTGAATATAAAAGTTTAATTAGTAATTTTGTAGTAGAAATCGTATGTAGAGTAATTTTTCAATGATTTTTTTTTAAGACAGAATGCCTCATTTTTTTGCACCGCCCTAGGCCTCATAATTCTTAGGGCCGGCCCTGGCTTGGAGTATGGTATCCTTCACCTTGGACCTCGTTATGATATGGAGGCTTGCCATCCTTGTGGCCATCGGGTATAACTCAAATGAACATTTTTAAGAAGGCCATCAAAGTTCAAACTCCAATACTGAAAGTAAAGTACCTTCAAAGTAGGAATAAGATTAGCTGCCACTAATTTTATTCAAAAATAATAATAATTAAAAATTACAATAAATCTGATTAACATAATATATAAATTATTTAATTATTATTTTTAAAAAAATTGACAAATTAATTTATAAAATTGACAAAAAATTATATTGATCTCATGAGGTTTGCTTAAATGATACCAACTTCTCCCATGATTTCAAATTATACACATACCGCCCATTTGGGATTCGGCCTAATGGTGCAATCCCCTCCCCAAAAGTCTCATCCCTAAATGAGGGTGTCGGTTCGATCCTTAAGATTCTCAAATATATATCATGTGTGTGTGTTTAGAGTGGAATTTCTACCTTAACTCAGAAAAAAATTATACACATACCTCCTTTTTTCCCCTACAATTTATTTTCTTAAATAAATTAACAAAAATTATGAAACTACTATTGTACCCTCACTTTTTATATAAAATCTCATTTTACCCCCATGTTTTTAGACGTGCAAGTGTCCAGTGCATATATAGTTTTCTTTCTCCTGAAAATCCAATTGGGCACGACAAAAATCATAAACATAACTGCTCATTCGGCCATTCCCAATAGCCGGTTGGTGCTACTACCTTCAACCGTATTCTGCTAAATTTCTTTTAATTTATTTAATTGTGTTAAGTTGAAAGGAGGTCCTGTCGCTTTTTCTTCAAATAAAAAAAGTTGTAAGGAGATCAGTACAAATTAGTTTGAAAAGTAAGGAAGATTTATGTACCATTTGAAAGAATAGGGGATGTTAGTGTCATTTCAACAAATCTCAAGTGGAATTAGTGCAATTTTCCCTAAAACCTATGTAATACAATTTGCAATACTTTTATATATATATATATAATCACTAGTATTTAATATGACTCTTGAAACTAATATGATCATTTTCCGCTTTGTCTTGCCAAGGTCGGATTGTTAATTGGGAGATTGTGTGATTCACTACCCCACTCAAAGGAATTGTGACAAGTTGATGGCATAGAAAAAGTCATGCCACTTTAGGTCACAAATGAAACTCTACACTTGCTAGGCAATTTGTCCATTCCGTTAATCTTTTTCGTCAATTTTATGGATAAATATAGATATATTCCAAAACTATTTTCCATCATTTTTTGTCTTAACAATTTGTTAGAATAATCAATTAATTTTTTTTCTGTTGAATCGATGGAAAATAATAACGGGCTTATTATGAAAGGCTAAAGGTACAAACTTTTACCTTTCAAATTAAAAGGGGAAAAGCCATTTGCCCTTGTTTTTTTCTTTTCCTTTTACACATGCATGTATTGGCAGTTTGGACCTACAAATGCAAAATGATTTGACCTTAAGCATAACATGACAACAGATATGAGATAACCCCCTTTTTTTTTCTTCCTTTTGTAGGTAGGGTCTGGAGGTGTCGGCCTGTCGGGTATGTATATTTTTATGTCTAATCTTCTTAATTGAAAAATAAAATTTAAAAGAAAATAGAACAATGAAAAATAAAATGCTGTCCCAAATAAGAGGAAAAAAAAATAGAAAGAGAAAAAATTCCCCACAATAAAATTTCAATATAGACAAACTGTTTTATGTTTAAATTTTGGTTATTCATTAAATGTTTTCCTTTAATTAACTACTTGAGTTGGCAGATTACAATGTCCTACCAGCACCACTTCTAGCATGTGACTAGGTTAACACTTCTAGCATGTGACTAGGTTAAACGCAAACAGTATATATACAATTTCTTTTAATTTTTTCCATTTAAAAAAAATCTAAAATATATATAAAGGTTGTTTTTTTTATTTTTTTTTTAAAAAAAAAAAACCCAATTAATTCTTCACAATTCTCAGATATTTTAAACGCATTAAACTTTTTTTTGCCTTTTCCTGAAATATATATAAAACAATTTTGGTATTTTTGATAAAACAAACAAAAGTTGACCATTTAAAGTTTTTTTTTCCTTTTTTATAAGGTCTAGTAAATAGTACAAATGAAAAATGAATAGGCAATTGTTTTTGTTCCGAAGTACAAGTTTTTTTATTTTATTTTGCCAACCTTACTTTTTTTTTGGGCTTTTAATTCTCCAAAAAATACCAAAATTTTATAAATGAAGTGGTAATCTTATTATGTTTTAATGTATGGCTCCCTATAGGCCCTTGGAATATAAAAAAGGACAAACTGGATTGTGAAAGTTTAAGCCAATTGGCCTCAATTGACTTGCGCTTACCCAATATACAAGTTTAACAGAGGACTTTTACTAATATAGAGTTAGCCCAACCTAGTTGATTTAATTTATTTTTTATCAAAAAAATTTAATGCATTTTTGTATGTGTGTGGTGAGAAAAAAAAAAGAATTGTGTGTGGGGGTATGTACTATGTAGGAATCCCGGTACGTCTTCGAGGGATTGAGATCTAATGAAATAGGTACGGCTATTGTACTATACAATAATTTTCAAGGGTTGAGTTAAAAGTGAATGTTTTTAAGGGTTAAGATTAAAAATTGAAACATTCACTTTTAATCTCAACCATTGAATAAAATAATTTTAAATTTACTTTTATCATTTTTTGGCTTTTACTTTTTTACCCTTACACTTTTTGAACTAGTATTGCACCAGATCTCAATTTGAGGATATATTTGGGATCAACAGTAAAAATTAACAATTTATCATAATTTAAAGTCTAGTGTAAAAGGTATAATTTTTTTTTTCCATAATTTATTAAAGTAATAAGTTATGTTGGAAAAACATTACTATTACATGAGTTTTTTTTAAAAAAAATCACTTTAACATGAGGTCATCTTTGACATCATTATTATTATTATATACCAATTATAACAGATCACCTCAAAATTTGTGAATAATTTTGTATCACAAAATTGTTATTTATTTTACCATAAAGCTTAAATAAAGGAGAGTCCATGTACCTTCTTTTATTTGTTGGTAAAAAGAGAATATTATTTATGTTAAAAGATTTGAAGATTTACGCTCCATTAAATCAACCAAGAGGAAAAGCAGACACTATTTTTTAAAATATATATTGAAACCATCTATTAGAATCTTGAACCACATTATTTTATATATTATATATATATATATATATATATATATATATATATTATAATATATATAAAATATTATATATAATTTCCACAAACATAATTCATAATAAATGCCTAATACTAAAAATAAGTAATCCATATACAAACACAACATAATATAAACATAAATACATAATCAATATAATAATATATATAATTTTAATAATATATAAATGGATATAAAAATTTTCCATAGTTATCAAATTTCATATTTAGACAAAAAAATAAAAGATATAAAAATTTTGCTTTCGGTTTATTTGGTCCCATTACAATACACTTGTTGTGAGAGATGTGTGAAATTTTGGGTGTTTTACATGTCTAAGTTTAACTAATGAGAAAAAATACAAATACATGAACAGGTTGGTGAGAGAGGTGTTCAAATGTCAGGAGGACAAAAGCAAGGAATCGCCATAGCACGAGCAATAATCAAGAAACCTAGAATCCTCCTCCTAAATGAGGCCACAAGTGCATTAGACTCAGAATCCGAACGAGTTGTCCAAGAAGCCCTTGACAAGGCCTCAGTTGGCCGCACCACCATTGTGATTGCTCACCGTTTATCCACAATTCGAAATGCGGACGTGATTGCTATTGTCCAAGATGGCCAAGTCAGGGAAACAGGTTCACACAACGAGTTGATCCAACATGAACATGGCCTTTACACCACGCTTATACATCTTCAACAAACTGAGAAACAAAGGGACCCAGAAGAGAATTTTACTGCTTCATCTTCCATATCAAACATGGACATCAATAACACAAGCAGTCGTAGACTCTCTATAGTGAGTAGGTCAAGTTTAGCTAACTCATTAGCAGCACCAAGTCGTGCTTCACTTGCTGATGAAGATGGAATAGTAGAAGATATAAAGTTCCCAGTACCATCTTTTCGAAGATTGTTGGCTTTGAACCTCCCAGAGTGGAAACAAGCATGCTTAGGATGTTTGGGTGCTTCATTGTTTGGTGCAGTTCAACCAGTGTATTCATTTGCAATGGGGTCAATGATATCGGTGTATTTTTTGTCAAGCCATGATGAGATTAAGGATAAGACAAGGATTTACTCGCTGTGTTTTCTTGGTTTGGCTGTATTCTCGCTGGTGGTAAATGTTATGCAGTATTATAATTTTGCATACATGGGAGAATACTTGACCAAGAGGATTAGGGAGAGGATGCTTTCAAAGATACTCACTTTTGAAGTTGGGTGGTTTGATCAGGATGAAAATTCTAGTGGTGCCATTTGCTATAGACTTGCCAAAAGATGCCAATGTGGTACGTATGCTCATCTACTATATAAAAATTAAGTGTGTTTGATTACAATAACTAATCTTGACAAAAAAAAAAAAAGATTAATAATTAATAATTAATAAGAAAACATTAGTGAATGACACCACCACGGGTTGAAGCCCCTAATAAGATTATGACCCTTGAGACTTAGAGAGTTTATTCCTTACCTTTGTTATGGATTTTCTGACATCCTATCTATCTATTTTAAAATGAGTGAATTGAATTTTGTTATGTCATCAACATATAAATAAACATTAAATATCACAATTTTAGAATTTATTTAAATTATTAATAATATAACGAAATCTATTCCACAAATTTTAAAATTGACGGATAAGATTTAGAAGTTTCATGTTGTATTAAGAACCTTAATCCCTTGATATCTCTAGGAGAGAGGTTGTTGTAGAACAACCCAACTAGACCCTTATGAGCATGAGTGCTTAGTTGGTGAACACTTTGTGAAAATCATGTTCTCCTTGATAAGGTATATTTCATTGCTTGCTTAAATTGTAATGAAATGGTATGGGGGAGCTTGTATGTGTTCCAGCCGACAATTGACTAGCATCAACATAAATCATTGGACTATAACAGCAGTCTAGTACCAAGCTATTCACTGCATAGGGATAGCTTTTTTGCCTTAATTAATTATCTTTTGTCAATGCATGGTTTTCCCGGGATATTAAAAAGTAGTATTACTACAATATTACTAAAATTTAACTTCTTCTCTTTAGCTCTATATGAGATTCTTAATGACTCATAAGTTTGAAAGAATATTGTAACATAAACGTGCGTCCAAAACAGAAAACATTAAACTAAGCTAGTGGTCTGATAAGTCATGAAATATGACTTATTAAGTCCATTTTTCTAAGGTTTTTAATAGAATTATTTTACATTTTATTTTTAGTTGTATGCAAATCATTGCATTTCTTTTATTTCACTACGTTGTATAAAAATAATTTATTTTATATGCATTATGTTAATTTTATAAAGTCTAAATTTTATGTTATGTTTTAAGGTGCAAATAAATATTTGAAAATAAAATGAACAAAAAGAAAATCAAAGGCTACAAGCCCAAAAGGCCCAAAAGCTTATTCTTTCTTTCAAGCCGCATCACACTGGATTATGGCTCCAAAAGAGCTTTGATGAGCTCACGTGGGAGTCTTGATGAAGTAGAAAGAGAGCTGGCAGCAAAGCAAAGCAAAAGAAAAGAAAGGAAAAGAAAGCAAGGCAGCAGGCCAGCAAGCCCAGCGAGCCCAAGCAACCCAGCAAAGCCCTTTCCTCCTGCGATGCGCTGGATTACTTCCCATTTTGAGAGCCCTAATTGAAGTCGTGTGGTCTGATAGAAGCAGGCGGCAAGTGGAACTTCACGTGGAACAGAGAAGAAAAGGGAGGATAGAGTGGGCGGCAGCAGCAGTAGGGCTGGAAAGAAACAAAAAGAAACAAAAAAAATAAAGAAGAAAAAGCAGTAACAAAAGGCAGCAGCAGCAGCCGCCTGGTACATCTCCAGCAGAAACTCCATTTTTTTAGTTTGTTCTTGATGTTTTCTCTTCTAGTTTTTTTTGTAGATTTTATTTCTTTAGTTTTATTTTTGTAATTTCTTGGCTATGATCGGCTAGACAACTTGCTTGGGCTAAGGGGGAATCCGAATTTGTAAGGTAAACTAATTTCGTTTAAATCCATTTTGAGATTCAATGTTTAAGATCTATTCTTTGATTGTTCATCTTCTTATTATTTGTGGTTCTATGATTTGAATCTTTTCATGAGTTTAATCAAGTTTTTCTCATAGTTAAGTAGAGATTTTAGTTCCATTAAATCTAAGAGCTTTTAATTTCATTGGATATTATTTTTTACTGCACTGTGAGAGTGTCGATTTTAGGTTTTTCCAACGTAGTTATTTATTATGTGTTTAAATCAATGAACAATTGAATAGTATTTCTAATTTAGATTTTATTAAAAATGGATTTTTATTGCAAATGTTCCAATTGAGGGTTTGGGATGTGAAACCCCCAATTGTGTAATTCCATGGATTTAAATTGAATTAATTTATCTTAGTAAATTTGATGAACCCAAAGCCCTAACAATTTTTAGGTTTGAGTTTCTTTACTTATTTAAATTGTGAGTTTTCAAAACAACTAAAACATTTTGTTGATTTAATTTCTAGTGTTACGTGTTTATTTTGAAACCCCTCTCTCCGTGGTACGACAACTCACCTTACCATATATATTACCATTTTACCTTATACATCCACACACATATTCATTCATATTAAATTTGATTAGACTTCATTAAAGAACGACATTTTGGAGGCCGATCAAATTTTGGCGCCATTGCTAGGGAGAGGCGTATTTGAAGGAACACCATCACGGGATTGGTTTGCTCAATTGACTTGTCAAGGCGGTAAACTCGTTCCAACCCTTTCTTTGTCAATACCTTAGTTGTTTTATTTATTTTTGCTTTGAATTTTAATTTTTAATTTGCATGAGTAGAAGGTATCGTGATAACCTAGGTAGATTTGCAATAGAACCTGACACGGATTCTTCGGATTCCGAAGCTTACTTTCCAAATCTATTTGACTCACCTATTGCATCCGATACACTTTCACTCACATCATCACACACATCATACACATCCTACACAATGGGTGATCACGAGGAAGATAAACCCATCAAGACTCTACATGACTACCTACACCTAACTAGGAATAGTTTACCATCATGCATCATGTTTCCGGCTAACCAACAAAATGCTTGAAAAGGCCCAAGAAGGCCCGCGCCGTGAAAGCATAAGACAATCATGGTTTGCAGGTATTGGGCTTGGTTTGTCTCAAAGCCTCACAACTTCTAGCTGGCCTTTAGACTTTTGGTATGGTGGCAAGCTTATTGCACAAGGTTATATCTAAGCTAAAGCTCTCTTTGAGACCTTCATGATCTTAGTAAGCACAGGCCGTGTCATTGCCGATGCTGGAAGTATGACCACAGACTTAGCCAAGGGCTCAGATGCAGTTGGGTCTGTCTTTGCTATTTTGGACCGCTACACATGAGCCAGAAGACCCAGAAGGGAACCAACCCCAAACGATAACAGGCCATGTAGAAATTCGTGATGTACATTTTGCATACCCAGCTAGACCCGATGTGGTAATCTTCCAAGGCTTCTCAATCAACATAGAAGCTGGGAAATCAACAACATTGGTGGGTGAAAGTGGGTCTGGAAAATCAACCATCATAGGATTAATTGAGAGATTCTATGACCCATTTAAAGGCACGGTGAAAATTGATGATAAAGATATAAGGTTATACCACTTGAGGTCACTAAGGAAACATATTGCACTTGTTAGCCAAGAACCAACATTATTTGCTAGCATAATAAGACAAAACATTTCTTATGGAGCATCAGATAAAGTTGATGAAACAGAAATCATAGAGGCTGCTAAGTTAGCCAACGCTCATGATTTTATCCCAGGATTAAAGGATGGGTATGATACGTGGTGTGGGGACAAAGGTGCGCAACTATCTGGGGGCCAGAAACAACGTATTGCAATAGCCCGAGCTATATTGAAAAACCCATCAGTGTTGTTGTTAGACAAGGCAACTAGCACACTTGATAGTCAATCTGAGAAAGTAGTGCAAGACGCATAGGAGAGAGTTATGATTGGGAGGACTAGTGTTGTTGTGGCACACAGGTTGAGCACCATCCAAAATTGTGGTACGATTGTTGTGTTGGAAAAAGGAAGGGTGGTAGAGAAAGGGACCCACTCATCTTTGATAGCAAAGGGCCCCAGTGGAGCTTACTATTCACTTGTAAGTCTCCAAAGGAGAGCACCCCAAAGTAGCCAACCATTCGACTAAGTTTTTTTTTATTTTTTTGGTTGCTATGAAAATTGGATTGGGTTGACAACTTGATATCGGATTGCAATAGTTTTAGACAGTTGAGATTGAAAGTTGTTTTTTAAACTTTTCATCTT
Source organism: Fagus sylvatica (assembly GCA_907173295.1). NCBI lineage: Eukaryota > Viridiplantae > Streptophyta > Magnoliopsida > Fagales > Fagaceae > Fagus > Fagus sylvatica. The sequence continues at coordinate 35,703,726 of OU015768.1, read as the reverse complement.
AACCTTCTTATCAGATATATTAAAAAAATAAAAATTACTTTATGATTAGACAATTGATATGAAAAGTTCAAAAATCAACTTCTAATCTCAATTGTCTAAAATCTATTGCATGGTTGGGTATTGCACTTGATCTCAATTCGAGAAATTTACTGCATTTTGAATAAGCTTTGAAGTTTTTATTTGTACTAATGATCTAATCTATATGTGTAAATGTATTGACAATGAGTAAGAGGTATCTTCAGAAATGCAAGATATTTAATTATTTATTTTCTTTTTCAAAATGAAAACTTTGCATTTAGTTAAATAATTACTTATTCTGTTATGATTTATCCATCCAATCTTTGTTCTCTTCTCGTTAACTTGGCACTAGTGCACAAACTATCAAAGCGTTCACCACCTCCTCTTTAATAAATTTAATTAACCAATAGAAAACTAATCTTGAATAAATATAACCAATTGTTTATGTTGAGCCGTGTCATGTTCCAACAACTCCACTGCCTCGACTCAAAACTGACTCAATATACATAGCTAAGGAATTTATTATATCATTGTTTGGAAGACTATTAGTCTATTAGCTATGAAACTCCCATAGTGGAAAGAAGCTAGTACGTGTTCGATGTTTTTTCTAACAAATCGTCTTGATATTTAAAAGAAGAAAGTGTTTGGAAATGTGAAACTTAATTTAAAACCTATCAGATGTATGAACAATAGATTTACGTGATTCATGAATTCATAAACTAGGACTATGTGTCTATGTAAGAGTTATAAAAAATAAAAAATAAATAAATAAAAAAAAAGTTGTTTGATAACTCTTATATGTTTGTCAATGGGCTATAGCCCAAATTGTATTATTTTCCTAATCGCGACCTAAAGTCACAGGGTCAATCATGCTAGGGCTTAATGAGAGGGGGTGTTAAAAAAATCCCACATTGATTGGGCTTGGACTATGGTATCCTTCACCTTGGACCTCGTTATTATATGGAGGCTTGCCATTCTTGTGGCCATCGGGTATAACTCAAATGAACATTTTTAAGAAGGCCATCAAAGTTCAAACTCCAATACTGAAAGTAAAGTACCTTTCAAAGTAGGAATAAGATTAGCTGCCACTAATTTTATTCAAAAATAATAATAATTAAAAATTACAATAAATCTGATTAACATAATATATAAATTATTTAATTATTATTTTTAAAAAAATTGACACATTAATTTATAAAATTGACAAAAAATTATATTGATCTCATGAGGTTTGCTTAAATGATACCGACTTCTCCCATGATTTCAAATTATACACATACCGCCCATTTGGGATTCGGCTTAATGGTGCAACCCCCTCCCCAAAAGTCCTATCCCTAAATGAGGGTGTGGATTCAATCCTTAAGATTCTCAAATATATATTGTGTGTGTGTGCTTGGAGTGGAATTTCTACCTTAACTCAGAAAAAAATTATACACATACCTCCTTTTTTCCCCTACAATTTATTTTCTTAAATAAACTAACAAAAATTATGAAACTACTATTGTACCCTCACTTTTTATATAAAATCTCATTTTACCCCCATGTTTTTAGACGTGCCAGTGTCCAGTGCATATATAGTTTGCTTTCTCCTGAAAACCCAATTGGGCACGACAAAAATCATGAACATAACTGCTCATTCGGCCATTCCCAATAGCCGGTTGATGCTTCTACCTTCAACCGTATTCTGCTTAATTTCTGTTAATTTATTTAACTATATTACGTTGTATGGAGGTCCTGTCGCTTTTTCTTCAAATAAAAATAAATAAATTGTAAGGAGGTCAGTGCAAATTAGTTTGAAAAGTAAGGAAGATCTATCTATCATTCAAAAGTACAGGGGATGTTAGTGTCATTTCAACAAATCTCAAGTGGAATTAGTGCAATTTTCCCTAAACCTATGTAATACAATTTGCAATACATTTATATATATAATACTATTATACCTATTCAAATTAAAAAGGGAAAAGCCATTTGCCCTTGTTTTTTTCTTTTCCTTTTACACATGCATGTATTGGCAGTTTGGACCTACAAATGCAAAATGATTTGACCTTAAGCATAACATGACAACAGATATGAGATAACCCCCTTTTTTTTTCTTCCTTTTGTAGGTAGGGTCTGGAGGTGTCGGCCTGTCGGGTATGTATATTTTTATGTCTAATCTTCTTAATTTATTTAAAAGAAAAAATAGAACAATTGAAAAATAAAATGCTGTCCCAAATAACAGGAAAAAAAAATAGAAAGAGAAAAAATTCCCTACAATAAAATTTCAATATAGACAGACTGTTTTATGTTTAAATTTTGGTTATTCATTAAATGTTTTCCTTTAATTAACTACTTGAGTTGGCAGATTACAATGTCCTACCAGCACCAATTCTAGCATGTGACTAGATTAAACGCAAACAAAATATATATACAATTTCTTTTAATTTTTTCCATTAAAAAAAAAAAATAGGTCTAAAATATACCATGGCGGAGCCACGTTGTAGCTCAGCCAAGGCTTTATTTTATTTTTACCTATATTTAAAAAAAAAAATTTACTTTAAATTAATCAATTAGTCTAGTCAAGAATTTTTTTTCACAATTAACCTATCTTAAAATTTTTTTCTGCCTTCGCCCTGAAAATATACAAATATTTTCATAACTAATGAAGTGGTATATTGTGCTTGATATTAAATAAATAAATAAAAAGTAATAAGTGAATGTGCAATGATGTTGGAAAATTTTGTGTTTCTAATAGTATTTTTAATATTTTTGGGTATAGAAATAACGCAAACAAAATTACAGCTAAAGTATTTAAACAGGAACACAATGAACAGGAAGTTTTGTACTATGTTTTTGTGGGGAACAACAGAACAAGAGTTGTACTTTTGCTTTTTACTTAGTCCGAAGTACTTTTGCTTCTTCCTTAGTCTGAAGTACTTCTAGTTGGGCAATCTCCCAACACAGCCTCTCAGTAGTATTCGTATTACCTATGTTTTAATATGGCTACCCAGCTATAGGCCCATGGAACATAAAAAAGTGATAAGACTGGATTGTGAAAAGTTTAAGCCCAATTGGCCTCAATTGACTTGCGCTTACCCAATTGACAAGTTTAACAGAGGACTTTTACTAAAATAGAGTTAGCCCAACCTAGTTGATTTAATTTAATGCACATTTTTTTATCAAAAAAATTTAATGCATTTTTGTATGTGTGTGGTGAGAAAAAAAAAAAGAATTGGGTGTGGGGGTATGTACTATGTAGGCATCCCGGTACGTCTTCGAGGGATTGAGATCTAATGAAATAGGTACGACTATTGCACCATGCAATAATTTTCAAAAATTGAGATTAAAAGTGAATATTTTTAAGGATTAAGATTAAAAATTGAAACATTCACTTTTAATCTCAACTCTTGAATAAAATAACTTTAAACTTACTTTTTCACTTTTTGGCTTTTACTTTTTTACCCTTGCACTTTTTGAACTAATATTGCACTAGATCTCAATTTGAGGATATATTTGGGATCAACAGTAAAAATTAACAATTTATCATAATTTAAAGTCTAGTGTAAAAGGTATAATTTTTTTTTTTTCCATAATTTATTAAAGTAATAAGTTATGTTGGAAAAACATTACTATTACATGAGTTTTTTTTTTAAATCACTTTAACATGAGGTCATCTCTGACATCATTATTATTATATACCAATTATAACAGATCACCTCAAAAATTGTGAAAAATTTTGTATCACTATATTTATTGTTATTTAAATTTTACCGTCCATGAAAAAGCTTAAATAAAGGAGAGTCCATGTACCTTCTTTTATTTGTTGGTAAAAAGAGAATATTATTTATGTTAAAAGATTTGAAGATTTACGCTCCAAAATCAACCAAGTAGGAAAAGCAACACCATTTTTTTAAAATATATATTGAAACCCTCCATTAGAATCTTGACACATTATATATATATATATATATATATATATATAATATATAATATATAATATACAAACATAATCATAATAAATGCCTAATACTAGAATATACAGTTCCATATACAAACACAAATACAATCATAATAAATGTCTAATACAGTAATACTATAATATATATAGTTTATATACAAACCCAATAATAATAAATGGATATAAAAATTTCCATAGTTATCAAATTTCATATTTAGACAAAAAAATAAAAGAAATAAAAATTCATATTATTTTAAACTTTCTCATGCATTGCATAGGTTACCGACTAATAACAATAAAAAAAGATAACAACTATATTTTTTTTAGAGGATCCAACAATTTTTTGTTATTTGATGAATTATCAAACCAATATCATTACCATCCCACATATATATCTTTTATTGTTTTTTTCTTTAATATTCAAGGATTTCAAAGGTTTATATGTGTGAATCAAAATATAAAATCATTTTCTTACATAGCAAATGCTTTTATTGCAAAATTTTAGAACAAAATGATTTATAGTTGTTCTATCTAGATAAGTAATCATATTTTTCTCAAAAAAAGACAAGCAATCATATGCAGTGTCACCATACAATTTGACAAAAGCAAGATACGCCATCACATTATTATGTGCAAAATATGTTTTTTTCAAAATACATTTTATAACATTAACTACGGCTCCATAAAAATATTATTCTATTTTTCATCCCAAATTTCATGCTGCTATTTTCTTATTGTCTCTACTAATTAAATTAAATGACAATAAGAATTTTTTTGAAATAAACAGGAAACCCTAATTTTGATTTTAATATGTATAAAAACTATTTTGGAAATTCCTGCATGGAAAACTTATTCCGTACATCCAATGTATTACATTACGTATGACATAACTGTAAATCTTATGTATAGAAACCACACGTGGAATCCATCTTTATATAAGAACAAACAAAATATACGAGTTGCATTGAATAATTTTAACAACATGTAAAAATCATGGATTCACATTTAATTTGATTTTGATCCACTTTTATGCGAGAGGAAATGAACTTCCACCAAACATTTGTTTATACATTAAATACAACCCCCAACAAAATATTATTCTATTATCCATCCCAAATTTCCTGATGCTATTTTTTATTGTCTCTATTAATTGAATTAGCTGGCAATCAGAAACTAAAAACAAAAAAAACGAACCCTAATTTTCATTTTAACATGTATAAAAACTATTTTAGAAATTCTTGCATGGAGAAATTATTCTGTACGTCCTAATGTATTATGTATCACATAACTGTAAATCTTATATATACAAACCACATGTAGAATCCATCTTTATATAAGAATAAAACATAATATATAAGTTGTATTGAATAATTTTAACCGAATGTAAAAATCACCGATCCACTTTTATGTGAGAAGAAATAAACTTTCACTATGATTTGAAAACCATGGTCCGAAATCCGGATCCGTATTGACTCGTTGTCCCATAAGCCAAAACCGATTAAGGCAGTAATAAAAACCATTCAACATAAATTTGCTAACCCCATTGGTTTTAGACACAAAAGGCACACGCATATATACATAAATCGTTCTGTACAATTCCTAACGTGAAAGAGGAAAAACTATTTCCCTTCTTATTCTTCTTATTTCTTCTGTGGGCGCGATCAAGCACTTGTAGAGATCTGTTACTGTTTTCGCCGCATAAGAAAATCTCTGAGCCACAGAGCAGTGAGTTTTTGCTTTTGCTTTTTTGTTCACAGAATTTCGAGAAATTGCTTTTTGTGTCTCTATTTTTTGAAGTTTCTTCGTTTTTTTTTTTTTTTGAAAATTTTTTTTTTGTTGATTTGTGATTTTGGTGGTGGATTAGTTCGGAGATGAAGAGGTTACGAGACGACGTTTATGGTAGCTCTTCGCAATTCAAGCGGCCGTTTGGTTCTTCGCGTGGAGACTCGTAAGTTTCTTTCTCTGTACGCTTTTTGTGTTTTTTGTGGTAGAATTGTTTGATTCATTAAGTTCTGTTTGGTTTGCTTGAAAATGTTTCGTATGTTATATTTGGTGGTTGTGCTGTATGCTTGGTGAATATGTATGATGGAATTTGCTGAAATTATATGGGGTTTTATTTTTTTATTTTTCTGTAGTATTATTGTTTGAATTTGAATCAATGTTTTTTTTTATAATGGGTTCTGGTTGTTGTAATTGAATGTTTTTGTGAGAGAATTTTGAAGTGAATTGAGAGAGATGGGAGCTTAGAATTTTTTGATTTTGGGAAAAAATTTTTGTGGGAATTGGTTTGCTGTTGAAATTGACTTAGTATCAGGAGAAAGTTATGAACTTTTTCTGTGGTCTCATTTGAGAGCACATTGATAGTATGAAGATTCTGTGTTTGTGGAATATCTGCTATATATATTAATAGTCTGGGGATGAATCGCGGTTATACTAATATTTTTTTGAATCTATATATGTGGATGTGAAGATATGGGCAATCCCAAGTCCCAGCGGGTGGAGGAGGTGGAGGTGGTGGTGGAGGTGGTGGTGGTGGTGGTGTAGGAGGAGGAGGAGGAGGAGGTGGTGGTGGTGGTGGTCTTGGTGGTGCCTCGCTGAAACTAACGACAAATGATGCCTTAACCTATCTCAAGGAAGTGAAGGACATGTTTCAAGATCAAAAAGAAAAATATGACTTGTTCCTTGAGGTCATGAAAGATTTTAAGGCTCAAAGGTACATTCATTGCATCTATGAAGTATTTTTGTCTTGGATTAATGGAACATAGCATCTATAAGCTAACAGATTATGCCATTGTTTTCTCTTGCAGAACTGACACTGTTGGTGTCATTGCTAGAGTGAAGGAGTTATTTAAAGGGCATAACAACTTGATTTTTGGGTTTAACACCTTCTTGCCAAAGGGGTATGAAATAACCCTTGACGATGATGAGGCTCCTCCACAAAAGAAGACGGTTGAATTCCAAGAAGCTATAAGCTTTGTGAACAAGATAAAGGTGAAAATATTGTTTTGCCCTGTTGAATTTCAACTGCAAATTTTGGTGCCTTGCGGTTTAATAATGAATTTTGTTCCTACAGAAACGCTTTCAAAATGATGAACAAGTTTATAAATCATTCCTAGACATTTTGAATATGTACCGGAAGGAGCACAAGGACATAAATGAGGTCTACACTGAGGTAGATATATGTTATGGCTCTGTTTGTTGCACTGCTCTTGCTTTATTGTAAAGTTTTCTTATTCATGTAATTTTCAGTATTCTTAAGGTTCTTCATCTTATTCTTAGTGATTTTTGTTTTACAATTTTCAGGTTGCCACTCTTTTTGATGATCATGTGGATTTGCTTGACGAGTTCACGAGATTTCTACCAGAAGCAGCAGCAGTTTCAGCAGCACATAATGCTTCCTATCTGCGAAACTCATTTCAGCGTTTCAATGAGCGGAACTCTGCCACACCTGTATTACGGCAAATGCATGTGGAAAAGGTTGTCTTCTATGCCTTCCTTGTACGTTTCATCTTATTATTATATTTAATGGATTATAATGGTGAGCAAATAATCTATTTCTTTCAGCAACGTATCCGGCGGGATAGGATTCCTACTTCCCATGCTGATCGTGATCTTAGTGTTGACCATCCCGAGCTGGATGATGACAAAGCAATGGTGAAAATGCACAAGGAGCAGAGGAAACGTGTTGAAAAGGACAGCAGGGATAGGAAAAGCCGTGATCAAGATGATAGAGAACCTGATCACGACAACAATAGGGACTTCAACTTGCAGCGTGTACCTGACAAAAGAAAATCTGCCAGGAAAGTTGAAGGTTTTGGTGTGAGTGCAAATTTTGCTTCTTACGATGACAAAGATACCTTAAAGAGTGAGTCAACAATGCTCTTTGATTGAACAATTATGAATACAAGCACCCATCTAAATTTGCTTCATAGTTGGGTCGTATAGTTTCATTTTTTGGCTTTTGCTTGAAAAGGCAGTTGTCATTTTGTTACATATCACATGATATGCTTGTACTTACAAAAAGAAAAGAAAAAGAAAAATCACATGATATGCTTGTGATTTATATTGTTGTTTGTTATACTAGATTGTCTTTGTTAGGGCTAACATAGGTTTTGTTTGTCAATATATATAATCTGTTAGACACTTCTATATAACAAAAACTTGTGTAGTAAGAAACATCCCCGTGCCATGCCTTCTGGAAAGAAAAAAAACATATTCTTTGAGGCAGGTATAGAAGTTCATGCCAAGGCGAGAGGCACAGTGAAGGGCTTTGCCTAATACGCTAACAGTAGGTGTAGGACAAGTTCTTTGCAGGAGAGTGCACTCATATCTACCCAAATCTAAGCCTAGGCATTGGTCCACCACCACTCTATGTCAGTGTCACCGTTTAGAGAGGGAGGAACATTCCAATCCGCCGCGCTACCTTCATTCTATACTGGCTATGTAAGTGCCTCTTTGGTAATTTTCCTTATTACGTGGTAAACACTCTTTTCATCCCTTTAGCTGTGAAAAATATCCACCAGTTATTGCTTTCCCCTTGCCCCTTTGTTCTTGGGACACCTATACTCGCAATTGGATTTGCTTCATGATTGCGAAGTTGAAGGGGATTCCTGTTATATTCTTCTTGCTGGCTTTAACACTACTGTGCTGCAGACTTTCTTTTGGGAGCATTCTGTTAGTTACCTTTTTGTTTCAAAGGATAAAATAGCTGCGTGGGGTTGATTTTTTGATCTGTCGCAGCGATTTTTAGACCGCTTTCCAGACTTTTGAAATAACTTGTCATTGGTTTACCGTTGGGTTGGTCTAAAAACCCGTGACCATGATCTTGTTGCTGCCTTAGACCATGAAGAGAATGTATTGTTAAGGCCTTATGGGGATGATTATCCCGGTTTTGCTTGTGTTTCTGTTTTCAGTCGGTTCTATCAGCTGACTTCTCTAATTCATGATTTGAGAGTTGAGGACCACCAGAGCTTGGCGTACCTGTCTACCGTGAGTCCAGGATGGTTACCAATTTTATCTGCCACAGGTGTTTCCTTGATACCCTACTGCCCACAAAGAGTGAAGAGGCAATTCGGCTTTGACCAGGATATGCCTACTGGTCCACAGGAGGTTACGACTTCCTCCCCTAATTTGTTGTCTTTTATCAAGAGTCGCGCATTTGCCTATTGGGAAGGGCAAGTTAGCCGTATAATGGTTCCAAGCGGCCATAGATTTGGTTTCAATACCTCGTCTATGAATGCTTACTAGCAGCGACTAACTCATTCTATGGTGGAGTATGTGAATGTTGGTAGGAGTGACAAGACACCCATATCCAGCCATCACAAGCTGCAGACTTCCAACCCTTGTCTTTCTCCTCCTTCTCAGTTTGCCATAGCCTATGGCAACAGTAAAAAAAACTTGGGTTTGTTGAGTGGGATGAGACCAGGGATGGTTGGATCCCATACACCACACATCTCCCTGGAGGTTGGAGGGAGTTTGTCAACATTGTGGAAGAGCGGCTCATCATGCCTTCTAAGCGTGGTAAAGGGAGCAAGAGGGACATTCCCATAGATCCTACCGTGGAAAAGGATCCTAAGAAGCCAGCTCCTTCCCCTAAGAAAACCTCCTCCACAAAGACTAAGGCAGGGAAGAAAAGTGGATCTGTTGTTGTTCTAATACCTAGTTCTTAAAAGGAGTCTGCCACACCCCTGTCCTAAGCAACCATTGTGTCCGCGGCTGCTCCTTCCAGAGCCAAAGGTGTAGCTTTAGGCTCTTCTAAGAGCAAGTCTGCTACGGCCCTCTCCTCCAAGGCTAGTAAGAAGAGTGTTGCCTCTCATCCCCCTAAGGGTCAGAGAAAAGCTGGTACCTCCTCCTCCTCTTCGGGCAAGGAACAACCATCTGTAGCTCCGACTCCTCCACCTTCTAAGAGGAAGAAGTTCATCGCTCCCCTCTTCCCTTTCGGTGCTGCTACCCGTACCAGGAGTAAAAGTGGTTTTAAGGTAAGTTCATTCTCCTTTCTTTTCATCTATTGCTTTTAGGTAAGTTCGTTGTCCTTTCTGTTGTCATCTATTGCTTTCTCATCGTTGTCCTTTGTTGTGTTTTCTCATTCTTTTGTCTGCGGCAGGGAGTGTACAAGCTTGGCAGATCTGATGACACTGTGGTTGTTGTTGAGGTTACCTTTATACATCTATTCTTTTTTGTTTTGCTTTCTCTTTAGGTCAGATCTGTATTGTCTAACTTTTGTTGTTTAATCCTTCCCTTAGGATCCTGACATAATTGCTGATGATGTTCCCACAAGTTCCTCTAGTGGAAGTGATCCCTTGACTGCTACCGCAGATCAAGGTGAAGACTTGGGAAAGAGTTTAGCAGATAGTTTTGAGGCTGATATTGGTCCTACTGAAGAAATTCACTCTTTTTCTAGTGATTCCCCTTTTGATGTTGTTCCGAGCTCCGTACATGAAGAGCAAATAGTGTCTACGGGATCTGCCACAAATGCTGATGACATGCTGGAGATTGATGAATTGAATATTGAATCTCATGACTTGGCCATTGTCACCCATGCTGGACATTCTTTTGAGCATGAGCGTGGTGACAGTGATACCACAGATTAGGAATATACTTTTGCGAGTTGATTAGGAATATATCCTGACAGCTGGGGTTGCAGGTATGTTTTCATTTTTTGTTCCTACTTCTTTGAGTTGAGTAGATTAGGAACATACTTTGCATATATACTTTTTTTTTACATTGTGAGTTGATCTGCCGCAGGCTCTGGTGTCTCTATGTCTCATGTCATGGAAGGAATTTCTCTCTTTGGAGCCACCCTTCGTCTCAGTATCATTCCTGCTGGTGGCATTGTCATATCGGCCAGCCATATGGCTGGTGAGGTTCCCTCAGTTGGTGGGCTCCCCTTTGCTAGTGAGATTCCTATGTCCGAAGTGGTCCGTGTACAAAATTTAGCAGCGGATGAACCTGTGGCAGACTTTGGTGGCCACCCCAGAAGCCCATGGCAACATTGAGAGCGCTGTTAGTGATGGTGCACAGACCGAAGGTACTGGTTCTCCCACAACAGTTGCGCCTGCTAGTGGAGAGCACTTGGATAACATAGGTGAGTTAGGATTTTCCACCTCCTTCCTTTTTGTAATTGCATGCAATACTTCTTTGAGTTAGTCATGCCATATTAAACATTTTGTGGACTTGCCTGTATTGTGTGAGATATCTTGATAAACTTGCTAGTGTTGTATTTCTGCTATTCCGTAGACTTGATTAACATCGTATGGAGTATTGTTCTATTGACTTGGTTGTCGTCATAACTCTGTTCTTTAGACTTGGTTGTCGTTGCATTGAAATATTCAGTTTCCGTAGACTTGGTTGTCGCCTTATGGATGATTTTGTTTCTATAGACTTGGTTGTTGTCTTATGGATGATTCTGTTTCCATAGACTTGGTTGTTGTCTTATGGATGATTTTTGTTTTTACAAACTTGATTGTTGTCTTATGAAAAGTTCTATTCTCGTAGACTTGATTGTTGTCTTGCAGAAAATTCTTTAGATTTGATCAAGTCATACGAGATATTCTGTAGACTTAATCGCATCATGTGTTTGTTTGGCGTGATCCCATTGATTGATTTAATTTTATTTTGTGCATCTTCCTTTTTGTAGGCATGAGTGATACCATACATATGTTAGAAGATGATGCTAATGTGGAGATCACTGGTGAGATTACAGTTGTTAGTCTACCACCAAGGCCAATCGTTGGAGCAGGTTCAAGTGTTGGCGCCGACACCTTGTCTGGTGAAGTTGCTGATTTTCTTAGGGAGTTTGATAGGAAGACACCCAATCCTCATCCTGAACAGCATGTTATCCCTTCTTAGCAGTGTGATGGCTACCATGAGTGAATCTAACCTTGGAAATGTGACAAAAGCTCAGATCCTTGCATGGAAAAGTGTCATCCAAGATCTCATGGAGGTAGGGTTCAACTTGGGATTTGTGATCGGGCGTCTGCGGCAGGTAGCCTAGCGTCTCTTTGGCAAGAGGATTTCAGATGAGGTGGAAGCACTCCAGCACCAGATTGCCCTTTTACAGGGCTCCTTGGCTGTGTTGATTGCATATTAGGAAGAAATGGTGTCCGCGGGAGGGACGGTTCTCGGGTTTGAGCACGGCAGATCACTTTTTGACAGCCTTTTCGATTGACCTTTACAGTTATCATGTTTATTTCCTTGTAATGACTATGTTCTAGCCTTATTTTCCAAACATTTGTACTTATGTTTCATAGTGACTGAGTTTCAATCTTCCTTTTGAACACTTATGCTTACATTTTGTAATGACCGAGTTTTGGTCTTTACTTTTCTTTTTGAATATTCATGCTTATGTTCTGTTTGTGCCAAGCTAAGCATGTGAATTTGGCTGTGATATATCTAATCTATTGCTTGTGTGGTTTTACGCCTTTCCAAAGATTTTTTTTTTTTTTTTGAAAAGGGGAGAGGGATCTTCTCTTTTTTATTTTTTTTATGTAAGAACATGTGGAAGTCCTTTGATTTTTAACAAAACACAAATATCGTGCGTCATTACCCTTTAACAATACATCAGAATTCAAATTGTTCCATGACAAAAGATTCAAAATACTTGACTAATGAAAGTGCATCTTACGAGTAATAACGTTTCAGACACTTCCCGTTGATAGGGTCTACCAGAGTGGTGCCGTCCACTGTGGCTAATTTATAATAGCCACTATCATATGCTTCACGGATTAAGTATGGCCCCTCCCAATTTGGTGAAAACTTGGACGGTGAAGGAAGACCTCTTCTCACGTGATCTACTGTCCTCAAGACCATTTGACCCTTGGCAAAAACCCTGGTTTGCAGCGTTTTCTCATAAGCATTGGCAAGCTTTTGATGGTATCGTAGACTACGGACTTGGGCCAACTCTCTTGCTTCCTCCAAACTTTCTAAGTCTTCCATTCTCGCTTCCGCGCAAATATCAACATCAGCTTCTAGGTCAATCCTATGCAAATTCCTTGGGCTAGGCACCAATAATTCTGTGGGGGCGATAGCATCGGTATCGTAGACCAGAGAAAATGGGGTGAAGCCTGTTGCCATCTTAGTTGATCCACGGTAGGCCCATAATGCGTCTGCCAAATGAGAACTCCAGCCTTTCCCATAGTCAAAAACCATTTTACTCAAAATACGCAACAACATGCAATTAGTTGCCTCCGCTTGTCCATTGCCTTGGGGGTAATAAGGCGTGGATCTACGGTGCTTGATCTGATAATGCTCCAAGACTTCTCTAACACTCTTATTAACAAAAGGGGTACCATTATCACTAATGATTTTGTGAGGAATGCCAAACCTTGTGATAATGTGTTCACGGATGAAGTTAGCCACGGCTACACTAGTTGCCTTGCAAAGGGGAATGGCCTCAACCCACTTTGAAAAGTACTTGATAGCTACCAAGATCCAAATGTATCCACCAGAAGGCAGATTAATTGGGACAATGAGATCTAGCCCCCAAGTGTGGAAAGGCCATGGTATTGCCATGTTCTGCAGACTGGTTGGATGTGTGTGAATTAGATTAGCTTGAAGTTGGCAAGTGTGACAGGACCTTACGAAGTCTACCGTGTCTTTCTTCATCGTTGGCCAATAATAACCAAGAGTCAATAGCAGTTGGTAGAGTCTCTTTTTGTCTTGATGCTCTCCACATTCTCCGGAATGGGCTTCCTTCATCACCGTTTGAGATTTGGCCAAGCTGAGGCATCTTAAGGGGTCACCGTGGAACCCTTTCCGAAACAATATGCCACCTTCATCAAAATATCTTGTGGCTAATTTCTTTATTTACCGAGTTGCTGCCTTGCTGGCTGGTCTGCTGCGGTAGAATGTTCTCAATGAGGTACTCAAGGAAAGGAGTGCGCCAGTCACTAGAAACAAATGTTGCATAGACTTGATCAGACTCATGTTGGTGTTGGAAAAATGAGCACTACTCTTGTAGACTGGCTGCCTCTTTACTCATGTCAGGCCAAAAATAGCCAAGCGTGGAGTCGTGGAGTCTACGGTAGAGGCTCACCCCATCACCAAATTCACAAGACTTCTCATGGACTTCTGTAAGTTTCCTTGTTGCCTCTCGGAGGCTTACACATCTTGCCAAGACACCTCTAGGTAGTCTACGGTAAAGATCACCAGTAATCAGCACATAATCCTTGAGTGTCTTCAGGTCTGCCACACCTTCGGGTGACATAAGTTTAGCTTTTATAGGTATTCTCCAATCCTCAGCATCAAGGTATTGTTCTTCAAATTCCTCTTTTAGCAGATCAGTGATGGGCGTGTTTCTTTTGTTGATGGTGACATTCACTTTTGGCTCTTCAAATGAAATTTGGGAACCTAAGGTTGCAAGAGCATCCGCATAATGATTCCCGCATCTCATGGCGTGAGAGATCTCAAAAGTATCAAAATTTTCTTCTAATTTCTGGGCTAAAGCACGGTATGGTGCCAATGATGGTTCCTTGAGCGAAAACTCACCTTTGGTTTGGCAGATTATAAGGTTGGAGTCCCTAATCACCCGTAGATGCTTTATCCCCATCTCGTGGGCAATAGCTAACCCGGTTATGTAGGCTTCATATTCTGAAGCATTGTTAGAGCATGAGAAATCAAGTTTGAATGACTTAGCTATAGTCTCTCCATTTTCTCTAATCAGCACAATACCAACTCCACTTGAGTTAGATGTAGAAGAACCATCAAATTTTAGAGTCCATGTAAAGTTTACCAGATCTGCCAAAAGTGCTTCTCCCACTCCTCCCGGTACTTCATGTGAGATTGATAAACTATCCTCTCCCGGGAATTGTGCGAGGAGATCTGCTATGGCTTGGCTCTTGATCGCTGTAGGAGTTTCAGTGATTATCTCATATTGGGATAATTGCAAGAGCCACTGAGCTAGTCTACCAGAGAGGATTGGCCTGTACAGTAGACTTCTGATTGGGTGGGATTTAGTCATCAATTGAGTTTGAGTATGGGCCAGGAAGTAGTGTCGTAGACGCTGTGAGGCGTATATCAAGGCCAAACATGCTCGTTCACGCCCCCGTGAGTACCTTGTTTCAGCATCTCTAAGTGCACCAAGGCTGACATGCAGTAGACGTGATTTTTCGATCCCACTTTCAGTACCTTGTCTTCAGCTACTAATGCCCCTAATTGTGCACGGCTATTGGACAGCCAAGTATAAATGCAGAGGTTTGCCAGCAACTGATCCCACAGCGCATCTTCTTGTGCTACTAATGCCCCAATTGCTTGGCTAGTTTGTCATGAAGCCAAGTATAAATGCAGAGGTTTGCTTCAGCAACTGGAGCGCATACAGTGGGGAGCTTTGCTCATGATTACTTGGCATGCTTTTCAAATGCTACTGCTGGCATGCTGTAGACCAAATGAAAGGAACTCCCTTCTTCATTAGAGGCATGAATCCGGCTGTTACTGCTGTCAAACCAGGAATAAGAGGTCTCCTGATGTAGGATAATCTCCCCAAAAAGTTCTTCAATTCCTTGTGAGAAGTTGGTGCCTTCATGGTACCTATGGAATAAGATCTCCTGATAGCTAGGATAGATCTCCCCAAAACAGTTCTTCAATTCCTTGTGAGAAGTTGTTGCCTTCATGACCAAGAAATCCATGGCAGACGCCTTAGCTGGATCAACATCAATTCCATGGTTGTGGAGAGAAATCCAAGAATTTTCCGACAGACACCCCAAAAGCACACTTGAGGGGGTTCATCTTAAGCTTATAAAGCCGGCATCTATCAAACACCTTTCTCAAGGTTTCAAGATGATCTTCTCTTTTCTTAGATTTCACCACAATGTCATCCACATAATCTTCAATTTCCTTGTGCATCATATCATGGAACATGGCCGTCATAGTCCTTTGGTAGGTTGCACCGGCATTTTTGAGACCGAAAGGCATAACGGTATAATAAAAATTGCCGATTGACGTGCGGAAGTCAGTTTTTTCAGCATCCTTTGTTGACATGCGGATTTGATTGTAACCACTAAACTCGTCCATGAAAGAAAACATGGCATGATTGGCGGCCGAATCAATCAACAAATCCATGTTTGGAAGAGGAAATTCATCCTTGGGGCATGCTTTATTAAGATTACGAAAGTCAACACAACATCTAATTTGCCCATTCTTCTTTTCGACCGGCATAATATTTAATAGCCGCTGTGGATGCTGTATTGGTTTAATAAAACCAGCAGCAAGCAACTTTTTCACTTCTTGTGTAATTTGGGCTTCCACTTCTGTGTGGAAAGTCCTCATGGGTTTCACCATAGGTCTAGTACCGGGCTCCACATTCAAGGAATGGGCTACAAGTCCCGGATCTATCCCGGACATCTCATTATAATCCCAAGCAAACACATCTTTATATTCATGCAGCAGATCAATCAAACATTTTCTTTCTTTGGTAGACAAAGACATGCTAATTGATATAGGCTTATTAACATCAGGATCATCACTTAAATTAATTACCTCAAGTTCTTCTTTGGCAGTCATCTTTGGTTCGGCTGCGGTAGACTTCTCTTCCTTCACTGCCGTAGACTCTGCCTGATCTACCACAACTTCTTCAGAATTTCCAGTCTGCTATGTCAAATGGCATGAGGGTTGTAGACCATCCTCTTCAGGTGTGGGACCCTCTTGCGTTGGGCAATCAGGCCCCACGCACCTTTATAAGCGATAGACAACACGTCCATTAAGGAGCTGGACACGCACACATTGCGGTGGACTCCCATGCTCAACTTCACTTTCCTTCCTTTTCTTTTTTCGTTCAAGCAGCTCCCGTAAATCGACTTCAGGATCATCTTTAATATCTTCCCAGGTAGGGAGTGGTATTCCACATGGTTTCACAATTGATGGTTCTCCTGTAGATGCGAGGTCATCATAAAGAGCTGCTTCGACAAAATGAGCTTCAGTTTGATCAAAGGGGGAGGAATTTGTAGCTATACGGATAGGCTTTCCATTGAGTCTTCCCTTGACACACTGATGGTAAGTAGATGACACCAATTTGTGCTTATGCAGCTAAGGTCTACCGAGGAGCACATGATATGGGGCTACAATTGGCCCCACCCTCAAGACAAGTTGTACATGTCCCATTGTATATTCGGTCACTCCTCTAAATCCAGTTACTTCCATGGGGGACCCTTGAATTTTCTGTTGTGGCACATTGGCAGCTTGGAGAGTGCTTAACGGAATGAGGTTCAGGCATGAACCAGTGTCTACCAGAGCACGTCTAACTTGAACATCTTTCACTACCGCAGATAGATAAAGTGGACGTCTATGGTCCGGGTACTGAACTTCCATGTCTTCATCTGTGAAGGTTATGACATTTGTGGTTTCCAAGAAGGCACGGCTGGCATGCACTTCTACCGTGAAGCAAGTGGCTCCAGATTTCGCCGCTATTGTAATGAGTGCTTCCATTGCAGCATTTCTAGCTTCACGTCCAAACCCCAGCTGATTGAACAATGACTTGAATTTTGGACTTTTTTGTAGAGTCCTAACAGCTGCTGGCACCAAAGAGGAACTTGCTACGGCAGACTCCTCTACTTCCATATCGTTCACATTTCCATGGATCACCATCACCACTGACACCACAGCCTTGTTCTTGTCTTTCTTATAATTAGGAAAGGGTGTCTTGTGAACCTTTTGTTACTCTTCTGAGAGTTGCAAAGTACCATCTTGAATCTTGCGGTTGACCTCCCATCGTAGGGTCCGACAGTCTACCGTAGGATGGTGTATGTATCTATAGTAGCGGCAATACTTGGGATCTTTCTGTTCTTCCGCTGTAGGTTGCTTGGTGATTTTTGGAAGCTTAATCACTTGATCTTTGACCCATTTATAAAAAATGGCCATCATTTCTTCGGCTGTGAAAGGCAATGGAGGTGGCTCCTCATAAACCTTCTCTGTTGAGTTCTTTCGTTTGGTACCGCTGGCTGTAGCTGCGATAGACACAGTAAGAGTCT
>OU015768.1:35502292-35685713 GCA_907173295.1 Fagus sylvatica | reverse complement strand
AGTGGGCGGCAGCATCAGTAGGGCTGG
Source organism: Fagus sylvatica (assembly GCA_907173295.1). NCBI lineage: Eukaryota > Viridiplantae > Streptophyta > Magnoliopsida > Fagales > Fagaceae > Fagus > Fagus sylvatica. The sequence goes on along the minus strand of OU015768.1, from coordinate 35,685,686 downwards.
AAAGAAACAAAAAAAATAAAGAAGAAAAAGCAGTAACAAAAGGCAGCAGCAGCAGCCACTTGGTACATCTCCAGCAGAAACTCCATTTTTTTAGTTTGTTCTTGATGTTTTCTCTCTATTTTTTTTTGTAGATTTTATTTCTTTAGTTTTATTTTTGTAATTTCTTGGCTATGATCGGCTAGACAACTTGCTTGGGCTAAGGGGGAATCCGAATTTGTAAGGTAAACTAATTTCGTTTAAATCCATTTTGAGTTTTAATGTTTAAGATTTATTCTTTGATTGTTCATCTTCTTATTATTTGTGGTTCTATGATTTGAATCTTTTCATGAGTTCAATCTTGTTTTTCTCATAGTTAAGTAGAGATTTTAGTTCCATTAAATCTAAGAGCTTTTAATTTCATTGGATATTACTTTTTACTGCACTGTGAGAGTGTCGATTTTAGGTTTTTCCAACGTAGTTATTTATTATGTGTTTAAATCAATGAACAATCAAATAGTATCTCTAATTTAGATTTTATTAAAAATGATTTTTATTGCAAATGTTCCAATTGAGGGTTTGGGATGTGAAACCCCCAATTGTGTAATTCCATGGATTTAAATTGAATTAATTTATCTTAGTAAATTTGAGGAACCCAAAGCCCTAGCAATTTTTAGATTTGAGTTTCTTTACTTATTTAAATTGTGAGTTTTCAAAACAACTAAAACATTTTCTTAAATTTAATTTCTAGTGTTACGTGTTTATTTTGAAACCCCTCTCTCCGTGGTACGACAACCCACCTTACCATATATATTACCATTTTACCTTATACATCCACACACATATTCATTCATATTAAATTTGATTAGACTTCATTAAAGAACGACATTTTGGAAGTCGATCAAATTTTGACGCCGTTGCCGGGGAGAGGCGTATTTGAAGGAACACCATCACGGGATTGGTTTGCTCAATTGACTTGTCAAGGCGGTAAACTCGTTCCAACCCTTTCTTTGTCAATACCATTTTTTTGTATATATTAGTTGTTAGTTAGTTTTTTATTTATTTGAATTTTAATTTTTAATTTGCATGAGTAGAAGGTATCGTGATAACCTAGGTAGATTTGCAAGAGAACCTGACACGGATTCTTCGGATTCCGAAACTTACTTTCCAAATCTATTTGACTCACCTATTGTATCCGATACACTTTCACTCACATCATCACACACATCATACACATCCTACACAATGGGTGATCACGAGGAAGATCAACCCATCAAGACTCTACATGACTACCTACACCCTAACTAGGAATAGTTTACCATCATGCATCATGTTTCCGGCTAACCAACAAAATGCTTGAAAAGGCCCAAGAAGGCCCGCGCCGTGAAAGCATAAGACAATCATGGTTTGCAGGTATTGGGCTTGGTTTGTCTCAAAGCCTCACAACTTCTAGCTGGGCTTTAGACTTTTGGTATGGTGGCAAGCTTATTGCACAAGGTTATATCTAAGCTAAAGCTCTCTTTGAGACCTTCATGATCTTAGTAAGCACAGGCCGTGTCATTGCCGATGCTGGAAGTATGACCACAGACTTAGCCAAGGGCTCAGATGCAGTTGGGTCTGTCTTTGCTGTTTTGGACCGCTACACAAGAATTGAGCCAGAAGACCCAGAAGGGAACCAACCCCAAACGATAACAGGCCATGTAGAAATTCGTGATGTACATTTTGCATACCCAGCTAGACCCGATGTGGTAATCTTCCAAGGCTTCTCAATCAACATAGAAGCTGGGAAATCAACAGCATTGGTGGGTCAAAGTGGGTCTGGAAAATCAACCATCATAGGATTAATTGAGAGATTCTATGACCCATTTAAAGGCACGGTGAAAATTGATGGTAAAGATATAAGGTTATACCACTTGAGGTCACTAAGGAAACATATTGCACTTGTTAGCCAAGAACCAACATTATTTGCTAGCATAATAAGACAAAACATTTCTTATGGAGCATCAGATAAAGTTGATGAAACAGAAATCATAGAGGCTGCTAAGTTAGCCAACGCTCATGATTTTATCTCAGGATTAAAGGATGGGTATGATACGTGGTGTGGGGACAAAGGTGCGCAACTATCTGGGGGCCAGAAACAACGTATTGCAATAGCCCGAGCTATATTGAAAAACCCATCAGTGTTGTTGTTAGACGAGGCAACTAGCGCACTTGATAGTCAGTCTGAGAAAGTAGTGCAAGACGCATTGGAGAGAGTTATGATTGGGAGGACTAGTGTTGTTGTGGCACACAGGTTGAGCACCATCCAAAATTGTGGTACGATTGCTGTGTTGGAAAAAGGAAGGGTGGTGGAGAAAGGGACCCACTCATCTTTGATAGCAAAGGGCCCCAGTGGAGCTTACTATTCACTTGTAAGTCTCCAAAGGAGAGCACCCCAAAGTAGCCAACCATTCAACTAAGTTTTTTTTTATTTTTTTGGTTGCTATGAAAATTGGATTGGGTTGACAACTTGACATCGGATTGCAATAGTTTTAGACAGTTGAGATTGAAAGTTGTTTTTTAAACTTTTCATCTTAACCTTCTTATCAGATATATTAAAAAAATAAAAATTACTTTATGATTAGACAATTGATATGAAAAGTTCAAAAATCAACTTCTAATCTCAATTGTCTAAAATCTATTGCATGGTTGGGTATTGCACTTGATCTCAATTCGAGAAATTTACTGCATTTTGAATAAGCTTTGAAGTTTTTATTTGTACTAATGATCTAATCTATATGTGTAAATGTATTGACAATGAGTAAGAGGTATCTTCAGAAATGCAAGATATTTAATTATTTATTTTCTTTTTCAAAATGAAAACTTTGCATTCTAGTTAAATAATTACTTATTCTGTTATGATTTATCCATCCAATCTTTGTTCTCTTCTCGTTAACTTGGCACTAGTGCACAAACTATCAAAGCGTTCACCACCTCCTCTTTAATAAATTTAATTAACCAATAGAAAACTAATCTTGAATAAATATAACCAATTGTTTATGTTGAGCCGTGTCATGTTCCAACAACTCCACTGCCTCGACTCAAAACTGACTCAATATACATAGCTAAGGAATTTATTATATCATTGTTTGGAAGACTATTAGTCTATTAGCTATGAAACTCCCATAGTGGAAAGAAGCTAGTACGTGTTCGATGTTTTTTCTAACAAATCGTCTTGATATTTAAAAGAAGAAAGTGTTTGGAAATGTGAAACTTAATTTAAAACCTATCAGATGTATGAACAATAGATTTACGTGATTCATGAATTCATAAACTAGGACTATGTGTCTATGTAAGAGTTATAAAAAATAAAAAATAAATAAATAAAAAAAAAGTTGTTTGATAACTCTTATATGTTTGTCAATGGGCTATAGCCCAAATTGTATTATTTTCCTAATCGCGACCTAAAGTCACAGGGTCAATCATGCTAGGGCTTAATGAGAGGGGGTGTTAAAAAAATCCCACATTGATTGGGCTTGGACTATGGTATCCTTCACCTTGGACCTCGTTATTATATGGAGGCTTGCCATTCTTGTGGCCATCGGGTATAACTCAAATGAACATTTTTAAGAAGGCCATCAAAGTTCAAACTCCAATACTGAAAGTAACGTACCTTTCAAAGTAGGAATAAGATTAGCTGCCACTAATTTTATTCAAAAATAATAATAATTAAAAATTACAATAAATCTGATTAACATAATATATAAATTATTTAATTATTATTTTTAAAAAAAATTGACACATTAATTTATAAAATTGACAAAAAATTATATTGATCTCATGAGGTTTGCTTAAATGATACCGACTTCTCCCATGATTTCAAATTATACACATACCGCCCATTTGGGATTCGGCTTAATGGTGCAACCCCCTCCCCAAAAGTCCTATCCCTAAATGAGGGTGTGGATTCAATCCTTAAGATTCTCAAATATATATTTTGTGTGTGTGCTTAGAGTGGAATTTCTACCTTAACTCAGAAAAAAATTATACACATACCTCCTTTTTTCCCCTACAATTTATTTTCTTAAATAAACTAACAAAAATTATGAAACTACTATTGTACCCTCACTTTTTATATAAAATCTCATTTTACCCCCATGTTTTTAGACGTGCCAAGTGTCCAGTGCATATATAGTTTTCTTTCTCCTGAAAATCCAATTGGGCACGACAAAAATCATAAACATAACTGCTCATTCGGCCATTCCCAATAGCCGGTTGATGCTTCTACCTTCAACCGTATTCTGCTTAATTTCTGTTAATTTATTTAACTATATTACGTTGTATGGAGGTCCTGTCGCTTTTTCTTCAAATAAAAATAAATAAATTGTAAGGAGGTCAGTGCAAATTAGTTTGAAAAGTAAGGAAGATCTATCTATCATTCAAAAGTATAGGGGATGTTAGTGTCATTTCAACAAATCTCAAGTGGAATTAGTGCAATTTTCCCTAAACCTATGTAATACAATTTGCAATACATTTATATATATAATATTTATATATATAAACAAACTTTTACCTTTCAAATTAAAAAGGGAAAAGCCATTTGCCCTTGTTTTTTTCTTTTCCTTTTACACATGCATGTATTGGCAGTTTGGACCTACAAATGCAAAATGATTTGACCTTAAGCATAACATGACAACAGATATGAGATAACCCCCTTTTTTTTTCTTCCTTTTGTAGGTAGGGTCTGGAGGTGTCGGCCTGTCGGGTATGTATATTTTTATGTCTAATCTTCTTAATTTATTTAAAAGAAAAAATAGAACAATTAAAAATAAAATGCTGTCCCAAATAACAGGAAAAAAAAATAGAAAGAGAAAAAATTCCCTACAATAAAATTTCAATATAGACAGACTGTTTTATGTTTAAATTTTGGTTATTCATTAAATGTTTTCCTTTAATTAACTACTTGAGTTGGCAGATTACAATGTCCTACCAGCACCACTTCTAGCATGTGACTAGGTTAAACGCAAACAAAATATATATACAATTTCTTTTAATTTTTTCCATTAAAAAAAAAAAATAGGTCTAAAATATACCATGGCGGAGCCACGTTGTAGCTCAGCCAAGGCTTTATTTTATTTTTACCTATATTTAAAAAAAAAAATTTACTTTAAATTAATCAATTAGTCTAGTCAAGAATTTTTTTTCACAATTAACCTATCTTAAAATTTTTTTCTGCCTTCGCCCTGAAAATATACAAATATTTTCATAACTAATGAAGTGGTATATTGTGCTTGATATTAAATAAATTAAAATAAAAAGTAATAAGTGAATGTGCAATGATGTTGGAAAATTTTGTGTTTCTAATAGTATTTTTAATATTTTTGGGTATAGAAATAACGCAAACAAAATTACAGCTAAAGTATTTAAACAGGAACACAATGAACAGGAAGTTTTGTACTATGTTTTTGTGGGGAACAACAGAACAAGAGTTGTACTTTTGCTTTTTACTTAGTCCGAAGTACTTTTGCTTCTTCCTTAGTCTGAAGTACTTCTAGTTGGGCAATCTCCCAACACAGCCTCTCAGTAGTATTCGTATTACCTATGTTTTAATATGGCTACCCAGCTATAGGCCCATGGAACATAAAAAAGTGATAAGACTGGATTGTGAAAAGTTTAAGCCCAATTGGCCTCAATTGACTTGCGCTTACCCAATTGACAAGTTTAACAGAGGACTTTTACTAAAATAGAGTTAGCCCAACCTAGTTGATTTAATTAATGCACATTTTTTTATCAAAAAAATTTAATGCATTTTTGTATGTGTGTGGTGAGAAAAAAAAAAAGAATTGGTGTGTGGGGGTATGTACTATGTAGGCATCCCGGTACGTCTTCGAGGGATTGAGATCTAATGAAATAGGTACGGACTATTGCACCATGCAATAATTTTCAAAAATTGAGATTAAAAGTGAATATTTTTAAGGATTAAGATTAAAAATTGAAACATTCACTTTTAATCTCAACTCTTGAATAAAATAACTTTAAACTTACTTTTTCACTTTTTGGCTTTTACTTTTTTACCCTTGCACTTTTTGAACTAATATTGCACTAGATCTCAATTTGAGGATATATTTGGGATCAACAGTAAAAATTAACAATTTATCATAATTTAAAGTCTAGTGTAAAAGGTATAATTTTTTTTTTTTCCATAATTTATTAAAGTAATAAGTTATGTTGGAAAAACATTACTATTACATGAGTTTTTTTTTTAAATCACTTTAACATGAGGTCATCTCTGACATCATTATTATTATATACCAATTATAACAGATCACCTCAAAAATTGTGAAAAATTTTGTATCACTATATTTATTGTTATTTAAATTTTACCGTCCATGAAAAAGCTTAAATAAAGGAGAGTCCATGTACCTTCTTTTATTTGTTGGTAAAAAGAGAATATTATTTATGTTAAAAGATTTGAAGATTTACGCTCCAAAATCAACCAAGTAGGAAAAGCAACACCATTTTTTTAAATATATATTGAAACCCTCCATTAGAATCTTGACACATATATATATATTATATTATATAAATAATATATAATTCCATATACAAACATAATCATAATAAATGCCTAATACTAGAATATACAGTTCCATATACAAACACAAATACAATCATAATAAATGTCTAATACAGTAATACTATAATATATATAGTTATATATAGAAACCCAATAATAATAAATGGATATAAAAATTTTCCATAGTTATCAAATTTCATATTTAGACAAAAAAATAAAAGAAATAAAAATTCATATTATTTTAAACTTTCTCATGCATTGCATAGGTTACCGACTAATAACAATAAAAAAAGATAACAACTATATTTTTTTTAGAGGATCCAACAATTTTTTGTTATTTGATGAATTATCAAACCAATATCATTACCATCCCACATATATATCTTTTATTGTTTTTTTCTTTAATATTCAAGGTATTTCAAAGGTTTATATGTGAGAATCAAAATATAAAATCATTTTCTTACATAGCAAATGCTTTTATTGCAAAATTTTAGAACAAAATGATTTATAGTTGTTCTATCTAGATAAGTAATCATATTTTTCTCAAAAAAAGACAAGCAATCATATGCAGTGTCACCATACAATTTGACAAAAGCAAGATACGCCATCACATTATTATGTGCAAAATATGTTTTTTTCAAAATACATTTTATAACATTAACTACGGCTCCATAAAAATATTATTCTATTTTTCATCCCAAATTTCATGCTGCTATTTTCTTATTGTCTCTACTAATTAAATTAAATGACAATAAGAATTTTTTTGAAATAAACAGGAAACCCTAATTTTGATTTTAATATGTATAAAAACTATTTTGGAAATTCCTGCATGGAAAACTTATTCCGTACATCCAATGTATTACATTACGTATGACATAACTGTAAATCTTATGTATAGAAACCACACGTGGAATCCATCTTTATATAAGAACAAACAAAATATACGAGTTGCATTGAATAATTTTAACAACATGTAAAAATCATGGATTCACATTTAATTTGATTTTGATCCACTTTTATGCGAGAGGAAATGAACTTCCACCAAACATTTGTTTATACATTAAATACAACCCCCAACAAAATATTATTCTATTATCCATCCCAAATTTCCTGATGCTATTTTTTATTGTCTCTATTAATTGAATTAGCTGGCAATCAGAAACTAAAAACAAAAAAAACGAACCCTAATTTTCATTTTAACATGTATAAAAACTATTTTAGAAATTCTTGCATGGAGAAATTATTCTGTACGTCCAATGTATTATGTATCACATAACTGTAAATCTTATATATACAAACCACATGTAGAATCCATCTTTATATAAGAATAAAACATAATATATAAGTTGTATTGAATAATTTTAACCGAATGTAAAAATCACCGATCCACTTTTATGTGAGAAGAAATAAACTTTCACTATGATTTGAAAACCATGGTCCGAAATCCGGATCCGTATTGACTCGTTGTCCCATAAGCCAAAACCGATTAAGGCAGTAATAAAAACCATTCAACATAAATTTGCTAACCCCATTGGTTTTAGACACAAAAGGCACACGCATATATACATAAATCGTTCTGTACAATTCCTAACGTGAAAGAGGAAAAACTATTTCCCTTCTTATTCTTCTTATTTCTTCTGTGGGCGCGATCAAGCACTTGTAGAGATCTGTTACTGTTTTCGCCGCATAAGAAAATCTCTGAGCCACAGAGCAGTGAGTTTTTGCTTTTGCTTTTTTGTTCACAGAATTTCGAGAAATTGCTTTTTGTGTCTCTATTTTTTGAAGTTTCTTTTTTTTTTTTTTTTTTTGAAAATTTTTTTTTTGTTGATTTGTGATTTTGGTGGTGGATTAGTTCGGAGATGAAGAGGTTACGAGACGACGTTTATGGTAGCTCTTCGCAATTCAAGCGGCCGTTTGGTTCTTCGCGTGGAGACTCGTAAGTTTCTTTCTCTGTACGCTTTTTGTGTTTTTTGTGGTAGAATTGTTTGATTCATTAAGTTCTGTTTGGTTTGCTTGAAAATGTTTCGTATGTTATATTTGGTGGTTGTGCTGTATGCTTGGTGAATATGTATGATGGAATTTGCTGAAATTATATGGGGTTTTATTTTTTTATTTTTCTGTAGTATTATTGTTTGAATTTGAATCAATGTTTTTTTTTATAATGGGTTCTGGTTGTTGTAATTGAATGTTTTTGTGAGAGAATTTTGAAGTGAATTGAGAGAGATGGGAGCTTAGAATTTTTTGATTTTGGGAAAAAATTTTTGTGGGAATTGGTTTGCTGTTGAAATTGACTTAGTATCAGGAGAAAGTTATGAACTTTTTCTGTGGTCTCATTTGAGAGCACATTGATAGTATGAAGATTCTGTGTTTGTGGAATATCTGCTATATATATTAATAGTCTGGGGATGAATCGCGGTTATACTAATATTTTTTTGAATCTATATATGTGGATGTGAAGATATGGGCAATCCCAAGTCCCAGCGGGTGGAGGAGGTGGAGGTGGTGGTGGAGGTGGTGGTGGTGGTGGTGTAGGAGGAGGAGGAGGAGGAGGTGGTGGTGGTGGTGGTCTTGGTGGTGCCTCGCTGAAACTAACGACAAATGATGCCTTAACCTATCTCAAGGAAGTGAAGGACATGTTTCAAGATCAAAAAGAAAAATATGACTTGTTCCTTGAGGTCATGAAAGATTTTAAGGCTCAAAGGTACATTCATTGCATCTATGAAGTATTTTTGTCTTGGATTAATGGAACATAGCATCTATAAGCTAACAGATTATGCCATTGTTTTCTCTTGCAGAACTGACACTGTTGGTGTCATTGCTAGAGTGAAGGAGTTATTTAAAGGGCATAACAACTTGATTTTTGGGTTTAACACCTTCTTGCCAAAGGGGTATGAAATAACCCTTGACGATGATGAGGCTCCTCCACAAAAGAAGACGGTTGAATTCCAAGAAGCTATAAGCTTTGTGAACAAGATAAAGGTGAAAATATTGTTTTGCCCTGTTGAATTTCAACTGCAAATTTTGGTGCCTTGCGGTTTAATAATGAATTTTGTTCCTACAGAAACGCTTTCAAAATGATGAACAAGTTTATAAATCATTCCTAGACATTTTGAATATGTACCGGAAGGAGCACAAGGACATAAATGAGGTCTACACTGAGGTAGATATATGTTATGGCTCTGTTTGTTGCACTGCTCTTGCTTTATTGTAAAGTTTTCTTATTCATGTAATTTTCAGTATTCTTAAGGTTCTTCATCTTATTCTTAGTGATTTTTGTTTTACAATTTTCAGGTTGCCACTCTTTTTGATGATCATGTGGATTTGCTTGACGAGTTCACGAGATTTCTACCAGAAGCAGCAGCAGTTTCAGCAGCACATAATGCTTCCTATCTGCGAAACTCATTTCAGCGTTTCAATGAGCGGAACTCTGCCACACCTGTATTACGGCAAATGCATGTGGAAAAGGTTGTCTTCTATGCCTTCCTTGTACGTTTCATCTTATTATTATATTTAATGGATTATAATGGTGAGCAAATAATCTATTTCTTTCAGCAACGTATCCGGCGGGATAGGATTCCTACTTCCCATGCTGATCGTGATCTTAGTGTTGACCATCCCGAGCTGGATGATGACAAAGCAATGGTGAAAATGCACAAGGAGCAGAGGAAACGTGTTGAAAAGGACAGCAGGGATAGGAAAAGCCGTGATCAAGATGATAGAGAACCTGATCACGACAACAATAGGGACTTCAACTTGCAGCGTGTACCTGACAAAAGAAAATCTGCCAGGAAAGTTGAAGGTTTTGGTGTGAGTGCAAATTTTGCTTCTTACGATGACAAAGATACCTTAAAGAGTGAGTCAACAATGCTCTTTGATTGAACAATTATGAATACAAGCACCCATCTAAATTTGCTTCATAGTTGGGTCGTATAGTTTCATTTTTTGGCTTTTGCTTGAAAAGGCAGTTGTCATTTTGTTACATATCACATGATATGCTTGTACTTACAAAAAGAAAAGAAAAAGAAAAATCACATGATATGCTTGTGATTTATATTGTTGTTTGTTATACTAGATTGTCTTTGTTAGGGCTAACATAGGTTTTGTTTGTCAATATATATAATCTGTTAGACACTTCTATATAACAAAAACTTGTGTAGTAAGAAACATCCCCTGCCATGCCTTCTGGAAAGAAAAAAAAAACCATTTTGCAGAAGCAGACCAGTGCTTAAACTTTTCTAACAGCAGTGTAGATTTATTCAATTAATTAGCTTCACTTTGATTAACCTTAACATGTAAAAGACAATGTCTGCATTGTGTCATCCATAACGTGTTTGCCAATGGGCGTTAGGCCAACTGGCACTTTCCTTTATTTGTGGAGGGGTGTGGCCAGGGTTCAAATCCCCTCAATAGCTTTACCTGCCCAAAAGAGGGAAAAAAAACACGTTTGTCACGATTTCACTAGAAGTAGGTATTGTATGCATGTGAGGGATTTAAACCTAATTAGGGATATTTGTTAAATTTTTTTATCCAGCCTTTGATTGGCATTTGTCGAATACTGATGTTTGTCTGAAAATAAGTCATTAATGATGTCTAGTTGTTCCTAAAAATTTAGTTTTTAGTGGCATAGTCATATATAAATATGTCAGTTTATGATATTCTGATTTCTTACTTTTCATGCCAGGCATGTGCAACCAGGGATTCGTTTTCTGTGAAAAAGTTAAGGAGAAGTTGGGCAGTTCAGATGACTACCAGACATTCTTGAAGTGCCTTGATATTTATAGCAGTGGAATAATTAAAAGGAATGATTTACAAACTCTGGTATGTCTTGTATATTTTTGCAATTATTCCATACTTTGAAAGTCATGTGGAGCACAATCTCACTCAACATGTCATAGTTTCTTTGGGTGGGGTTGGGGGGGGGGATTGGAAGTGTCTTATTGGCCTAATCAACACATATGTAAAGCACAATTTCATTCAACATGTCATAGTTTCTTTATTTTATATGAGCTTCTTATTCCCTGTGTCTGTTTTGAGTTTTGCTGGGCAGTCAGTTTATATGGTACTTCTAGGGAGTTCTGATTAAAACAATGGAATGCATCTATCTACTTCTTGAATTACTGGGAGAATGTCTTCTGCTGAAATGCTAAATGTCTCTAGCTGTATAGTAGACATAAAAAATGCAGAAACCTATGAGAATGTTCTGCCCTCTCAATGAACCATGTGTACATCTTTCCTAGACAATCACATTTTATTTAATAGTGCAGCATATCAAACTTGTAAAGCAGCATATTTATGACTTATTTGTCTGTCTTTGGCTCTTTGCATTTCTCAGTTTGTAATAGACTGCTACCTAAATGAAAATATTGTGGTTCATCAGAGTTATAATAAATGATTTCACCTGAAAACACAAAACCAAAACAGCTTCCAAACAAGCTCTCATTTGCATCAACGATTATATTAAAGTTTGGAGTTTCTTTTGCTCAAAGGCATCAAGAAACTACAATTGGTATACACTGACATTAATTGTGATTGAGAAACAGAGTAGAAGATCAATCTTATCTATCTGGCATTCTTTGGTTGTGTTACAGAACTAAAGTTATCACTTGTTTGTCTAGTGTATATATGTAGACACTAGCTATCTTTTGGCCTATACTGTTGGTAAATGTTCTGTATATGTATTCAAGCTTGATTGTTGAAATAGCTGTTGTCTTCAATCTGATAAATTGACCTTTGCTGGTACTAGGTAATGACAGATGCTGTTGCCACTTATTAAAGTCGTGTTGTTTCAAAATATTCTCATTTCAGGTGACTGATTTACTTGGAAAATATCCGGATCTTATGCACGGGTTTAATGATTTCTTCGAGCGCTGTGAGAATATTGGTAATTGTTGAATATTTCCATTAGTTAAGTTCTTTTCCCTTGGTTCTTTATCCATTAGGTTGTTTCTGACCAGTATTTTTATTACAGATGGGTTTCTTGCTGGTGTTATTAGTAAAAGTACGTAAAATGTCATATCCTTCCCTTTTTTTCTTTCAAATAGAATTAATTTCTTTACATTTCTTCTTGTCTGATATATGTATTTGGAGGAAGAGTTTGATGTTTTACATGACTTAATTAAATCTGCTGGATGATTTATCCAGGTGTTTTTAAGTTTTCTTTTGTGTTCTGTTAACTCACATGCATCTAACCTGTTGGTTGCAGAATCACTGTGTAGTGATGGCCATTCATCCAGATCGCTGAAGGTAGAAGACAAAGATAAAGAGCAGAAGCGTGAAACTGATGGAGCTAAAGAAAAGGAAAGATACAGGGAGAAGTATATGTTTAAATCCATTCAAGAGCTTGACCTCTCCAATCGTGAACGTTGTACTCCCAGCTATAGGCTTCTGCCAGAGGATGTAGGTTTTTGGGTTTTGTATAAATGGTTTGTTATAGATGTTATCAATAATTTCTTTAATGATGTGTAACTCTCTTTGGTGCTTGTCACTTGCAGTATCCAATACCTTCAGCAAGCCAGAGATCGGAGCTTGGTGCTCAAGTATTGAATGATCATTGGGTATCTGTGACTTCTGGAAGCGAGGACTATTCTTTTAAACATATGCGTAGAAATCAGTATGAAGAAAGTCTGTTCAGATGTGAAGATGATAGGTAAAAGACTTGATAGTAGTCTTCATCAGTTGTGGATTTCCATGATGTTTGTTCATATTTAAATTAATATGGTCTTTTGGTTGTTTCTTTATGTTGGGCATTCGACTTTTATGGTGCTTACATGTTAATCTAGTTGAGAAGGAGTTTGAAGATAAGGTTTTGAGATCTGATGTAGTTCTTTACTGAATTTCTCCATTTTCTTTTTAATGCATTATCTGCTATTTGCACTTATGAGTTTGTTTGTTTTTTTACCTTTTCAACCGCAGAGCTTGATAAATTTTTTTTTTTTTTTAACTTCTTTGGCATGTAATGATGGATTCTTTTTTTTTTTTTTTTTTTAATAAAAAATAGATTTGAGCTGGATATGTTGTTAGAGTCTGTCAGCTCAGCTACTAAGCGTGCAGAGGAATTGCTGAACAGCATCAATGAAAATAATGTCAATCTGGAGACTCCTTTCCATATTGAAGATCACTTCACTGGTTTGTATTTACTAGCTTCGTATTGACCTATAAAATTTTGAGACTTATTAAATTTTACTTCCTGTTTGAGCTTTATGGTTTTGTTTCTTTCTGACCACATTGGCTTTTTTCACTTGCTTATCATTGCAGCTCTAAATCTAAGGTGTATTGAACGTTTATATGGTGATCATGGACTTGATGTGTTGGATATTTTACGAAAAAATCCAACTGTTGCACTACCTGTCATATTAACTCGCCTAAAGCAGAAACAAGAGGAGTGGACAAGGTGCCGCTCTGATTTCAACAAGGTTTGGGCTGAAATCTATGCTAAAAACCACTACAAGTCGCTTGATCACCGCAGCTTCTATTTTAAGCAACAAGATTCAAAGAACTTGAGCACAAAATGTAAGTAAGGTTTAATTTCAAGATGTCTTCTATTTCAAATGTTACATTCATATAATGAAAGTGCTTATGTTTGTTTCTTCTTATTTTGCATCAACTCTCCTATTCTGATGGTTCCTCCTTTTTAATGCACAGCTTTGGTGGCTGAGATCAAGGAGTTGAAGGAGACAAAGCAAAAAGAGGATGATATTCTTCTGGCAATTGCTGCTGGAAATAGGCAACCTGTAATTCCTCATCTGGAATTTGAATACTCCGATATCAGCATTCATGAAGACTTGTATAAACTTGTCCAATATTCATGTGAAGAGGTTTGCTCAACCAAAGAACAGGTGAATAAAGTTATGAAACTTTGGACGACCTTCTTGGAGCCAATGTTGGGTATTCCTTCTCAGCCTCATGGTACAGAGGGTACTGAAGATGTTGGAAAATCTAATTGTCCTGCTATGAATTGTACCGCATCAATTGTAAGAGAAAGTGATGGAAGTTCTGGTGGTGGTGCTATTGTAATGAATTCTAAGCAACCAAAAGCTGCTAGTAATGAGGATGAGAATACTTCACCTGAACTAGCGAATTCTTGCAGGACTATGGCAAACGGGGATACTGTTTCAAAAGAAAATGTTTTTCTTAACGTAGATCATGCATGTAGAGATGATACAATTTGTAATACTTTTTTGCCAGAGAACGAGCAGAAGAATATAGATGTGACTGATAAAATGACAGGATTAAACACACAAGTTGCCTCTGGTGAACGAGGAGCCCATTCCAATGCATCATTTGCTACGGGAGCAGAAATTAGTCATGGCAAAACCAGCTTGGAAGTGACGTCAGGTCTGTATCTAGGGGTTAATTCCACAATTTGTATCCTTCACTCAACTTTGCTTTGTGACTGAGTTGGCCTAGTTATTTTTAGGGTCTTCTCTTTTGGTGTATTTTAATTATATGCTGATACTGAGGTTTTTTTTTTGGTGGGGGTGAATTTCAAGGGCGTGTTGCGACTCCATCCAGACCTAGTCACACTGCCAGCCAAGATGACCATGTATCTAAGGCTAATGCTGGTGCTCTACCTTCATCTGAGGTATGTTGTTACAGTTTTGGCAATATGAAATATGTATCTTCATTGTCTTATGTTGGTCATTTGGAAGGAAGCCAAACAATCAAACATTCAAAGGCATGGAGAGATTAATCATTGAGCCTAAGTCTAGCTTTTTGCATTTTTAATTTGAATGTTGCACTATACTTTTTTTTTTTTGGGGTGGGGGGGGGCATGTCTTGTAAGTCTTTAGTTGATTTTGTGGATCCTTTGAATTTATGTGTGATTCTTTACGAAGCTCCCCCATTTAATTTTTTCTATGGAATTTTTCTTTTTCTGCTTGCCTCAGCTAGAGTAGATAACATCATTATTTCAGTTTTTTTTTTTTTTTTTCCTGGGGTTTTAAAGGGGTTGTCATTGATAATAATATGCATCTCTTTGGTGCTTCAGGGAGGTGATGGTGCCAAACCAGTTCTATTGGCAAATGGAGTGATTACAGAAGGCACTAATGTTAACAGATGTCATGAAGCATCAGCAAGGCCCTCTAAAATTGAAAAAGAAGAGGGTGAGTTATCACCTAATGGTGATTTTGAGGAGGATAACTTTGTCGTCTATGGAGGTTCATGTGAGCTTTCTATGCCCAAGGCAAAACAAAGCAGACAATATCAAGCTGGAAATGGAGAGGAGATAAATTGCCAGGATGCTGGAGGAGAAAATGATGCGGATGCTGATGATGAGGATAGTGAAAATGTTTCTGAGGCTGGTGAAGATGTCTCAGGCAGTGAGTCTGGTGGTGATGAGTGCTCCAGAGATGAGCATGAAGAGGAGGAAGATGTAGAGCACGATGAAGTTGATGGTAAGGCTGAGAGTGAAGGTGAGGCTGAGGGGATGGTTGACGGACATGTTGGTGGAGGTGATGGCTTGGTGCCACTGTCAGAACGGTTCCTTTTGTCTGTGAAGCCCCTTGCAAAGCATGTGCCAGCAGCATTTCTTGAAAAGGAAAGAAAAGATTCTCAAGTTTTTTATGGAAATGATGATTTTTATGTGCTTTGTAGGCTTCATCAAGTAAGAAGATATTATAATTTAATGTTGGTAAGTATGTATGTTTAAATTTTCAGCATGCTTAACACTACATACCTTTGAATTTGTCAGATTCTATATGAAAGGATTTTATCAGCAAAAATGAATTCAATGGGTGCTGAAATGAAATGGAGGACTTCAAAGGATGCTGGTTCTCCAGATATCTATGCTAGGTACTCTAATGCTGCATCTTTAGTTCTATTTAAATATAATTGCTTATGCTTAACAACTTTGATATACATATGTCTGCAGATTTATGAATGCACTGTACAGTTTGCTTGACGGATCTGCAGATAACGCAAAGTTTGAGGATGAATGCCGAGCTATCATTGGAAACCAGTCATATGTGTTATTCACATTGGACAAGTTAATCTATAAATTAGTCAAACAGGTTTCGTCACTTCTCATTTCGCTTACTTATTCCTTGCTTATCAGCAAAAGTTCTGAATTGTGGTTCTTGCTGCAGCTTCAAACTGTTGCAGCTGATGAGCTAGACAATAAGCTTCTTCAATTATATGAGTATGAAAAATCCCGGAAACCTGGGAAGTTGATTGATTCCGTATATTATGAAAATGCACGTGTCATCCTTCATGAGGAGAACATATATCGTTTGGAATGTGTAAGTCCTCTCAAGACCCCCCCCCCCCCAAAGGAAAAGAAAACATATAGTGTTTGCTTTCTTTGATAGATTAATATTTTGCACATATCTGATTCTTTTATCCTTTCATGCAGTCCCCTACCACCTCCCAGCTGTCCATCCAGCTGATGGACAGTGTGAGTCAAAAGCCTGAAGTGTTTGCAGTTTCCATGGATCCTAATTTTGCAGCTTATCTGCAGAATGATTATTTGTCAGTCTTTCCTGGGAAAAAAGAGCCACGTGCCATTATACTGCAAAGGTAGTAATCTTTCGATTCAGATATACACACTTAAGTAATGTATGTTGCTCCAAGAGAAAACTTGGCGCATGGAATATTTTTACACTGTCTAGGATTCACCAATATAATGCTTTTTTCTCTGCCAATAATCTTCTGAACCAGTGATTTTAAATCATCTATTCTGTGTGTCCTTTTCTAATTTCCCACCCCCATACCCCACTAAAAAAGGAAAAAAAGGAAAATATAAGCATTTGATCTATACTTGATGTTGTCTTTGTTTGAGGATACATAATAGGTTCAAGGTTGTGTTGAGAATAATTCCTGTTCATGCTTTTATTACATGGGACCTATTCTTCTTTTCCTTCTATTTGATTTCAAGATGGTGGTTTTTGAAATCTTGTTAATTGGATAGGGTGTTGCTTGTTGCTTGTTGGCATTTGCAAGAAGAAGCTTAAATATGCTTCAATTCCAAGATGGTTGTTTCTGAAAATTTGTTAAAAAACTACATGAGTGCTAGCCGAGTTGGTTGGCCAGGGGGCCGCGGGGCTTTTGGCCGGGCTGGGCGTCCCTAGTTCAATCCTTGGGTGAAGCACTTTGACTTAACCCTATTTCATGTAGGGAACCTTTCGTGTGTTAGTTGCATGCAACTGGGGCTTACCTTTACTCTCCAGGGGTGGGTCCAAAGGGTGTAACTTGTTGCTTATTATTGATATTGCAGGAACAAGCAAACCCATGCAGGCCCAGATGAATCTTCTGCTTTAGGCGAGGCCATGGAAGGTGTTCATGCAGTCAATGGTTTGGAATGTAAGATAGCTTGCAATTCATCGAAGGTATCTACATGGAAATAGTATAGATAATAAAGTCTGCATTCTTATATATTTTAAATGTTTGCTCTTGCTCTTTTTCCAAATTTACATCACTTTGTTATGCTTGCTGTGGAATGATCACAAGGTGCAGGAAGTCATTTTTTTTTTAATTAGTAATTTCACACACCCGGTGGGTCTTGAAGCTACAACCTCACCCTCCATCAAGTGTCATTTGAGCTAGAGCTCATTGGCAAAGTCAATTGTATTAATAGTTGACATTTTGTAAGTGATCAATTTTATAAATATCAACATAAGTTACAGTGATATTATTAATGGGTACAACAAACTAGTAATCTGAACTATTGAAATTATTGAAGGACATATTCAAATAGTTTAGATAGATGTACTAAGCAAAAATGGAGGGGACAAATAATATAGAGGCAGTTCCTTTGAGAAGATTGTCTCTCCTTCCTTTTTTTAATCTTTTAATTTTTTAATTTCCTATATATCTTTTCTTGTCCTTCATACAAGAAATAAGCTTTCTTGTGTATGAAAATATTAGTAATAAAGCCATCAGTTTTCTCTATCATTCTATAGTGTTGTTTAATTATTAATAGGATCAGACTGCGCGTAATCTACCTGTACTACATAGTCTTTTTCTAAAGTGAGTGATTGAAAGGGATGTAATCGTTTTAAGTTGGCCGAGGTATGGGACAAATTTATCACCAGACCGAAATTGTTTGATTTGTGCACGACACTGAAACTGATGAGGAAAATAGGATATTGGGTGCATCTGTAGACTCTTTCTCTATTTTTGTAACCCCACCTTCTTTTGTTGTAAACCATTGTTTGGCGGATATTTGGGGTGTCTCGTACCCCCATATGCTGTAACTTTTATTGCTTTGTAACTCTGTTTCCTTTGAATTGAATTTCCTTTTTCATTAAAAAAAAAAAAAAAAAAAAAGGGGTAATTAGGTATGGATGAAAATAGGGTGGAACAGATGAGGAAAGAGGTAAAGTGAACAAAAAAAATGGGAAAGGTGGCTCGGGTTAGAACATACAAGGAGGAGAATTTGTGTACTCATATCCCACAGTATTATGCTACAACGTGTATTACAAAACTACTTCAAAGATAAATAAATAATGGTCGGTTTCGGTGTGCAAAATTGTGACACCAAAACCGAATGGAACAGCCGATTTGTTTATTATTTGGAGCCAACACCGAGCGCAGGCAGAGAGTAACTGATCAAAACCAAAAATCTCGGTCAGTTCAATTGGTTAGTCCAGTTATTTTGGTTTTGCTTACATCCCTAGTGATTGGTATTCCCTTTTGTGCTTCTTCTCTTCTTTCTTAATGACTACATTTTTCTTTCCTTTATTTATCATTCATTTGACTATAAACCCTGTTTTTAAGGGACATTCAAGCACCTTGTATATTGTAACCTGTTAACCTTTTTTTGTTGACTATGGTTTCTTTTAAATTAACAAGTGAAAGTAAAACACAACTCGAAAAATTATGTGCCACTAATTTTATGCATGTATGTTTAGTTTGTTTTGCTGGTTTTTTGTATTCATCGAAGTATCTTTTGGCAGATCTCCTATGTTCTGGACACAGAGGATTTCTTCTTCCGTCCTAGAAGGAAGAGAAAAAATTCATCTAGAGGCACATTTTTATGTCGTGATGAGGAAAGAGTACAACGGTTTCACAGATTCTTATCAGCTTAAATTAATAGTAGTCCTTTCAATGCAACCTGGAGAATCAAGGTAGGCATGAGATTGCATTTGTTAAATCTTTTAGGTTTTCTTCCATGGCATTGCACATAATAATTGGAGATTGGTTCTGCTTTTGTATGTTTGTAGGGCATTGGCATGATGAAACCCAGACAAGGTTTTTGTGAGGTGACATCATTCTTGTACTCTCGTGTTGTACATCTATTTACCAAATGACAACTGAAGGCGATAGCTCGTGGATGGCTCGGCAATGTATTATGTAGTGAGGCCAAATGAGTGGCATTTAAGCCATATTGTAAATAGGGTTGATGCATAATATTTTGTACAAATAAATCTGTTTTATTGTTATTGCTCTCCTTCTGTAGATAGGAGAATTTCTTTGTTCCCCCCTCTTTTTTAGACCAACATTTGATCATGGGTCCTAACGATGGATCCAGGTTGGGAGAAATGGGGAAAATGTTTCAGCTTAGACACCCAGTTAGTATCACATGGTGTGAGAGCATGTCTATTACATGTCTTGCGCCTAGGATATGCATAATTTCCCAATTTTCTTGAAATAACAATTATAGCCTATGTTTCAGGTTAGATGTGCATTGTATTGAGCTGTTCTTTCTGTGTTGTAACAAAACAAAGTTAACCTTAGTGGCTAACATAGATAAAGTTGCAATTTGTATTTGTTCAATCTCGTGAATCTCTTGCATCTTCATGTACTAATTGATTTCTTAAAAAATTAACAAAGTTCCAAATTACGAACGTTTAGTCTATCTGAAGTCCCATATATGTGGTAAGGAGGTCCTGTTCCATTGGTGGTATTTGTAAATTCTCATGGCATTATCTCAAAAGATTACAAATTTCGAACGTAATTAAACATTGCATAGGAACAAAAAGAATTGCATCAGCAAAATGAAATATAAAATGAAGTCCTAGACAAGAAGTTCGAAAGAAAAAGAAAGATATCTTGAGCATAATCGATCTCCTACAAAATTAGGGGAAAAGTAAATATGAAACGTCCAGTTTAAGGTACTTGCAGTCGAACCCAAAGAGCAATTTCTTCAGCCAAGAGCAATTGAGTAATTGTAAGTCATATGCCACAACTTTATCAGCAAGGGAAAAGAAAGATACTTTGAGAAATGTCGGCCCATTAAGATGTTACAAAACAAAAACAGTATGGTAAAGGGGTTTGGTCCAGTGCTTTTGAGAATATGAAACTAAGGTTGTAATCGGTGAGGTGCGGTGCGGTTTTCTCCGGATTTATGCACTTACACCTTATAGTGCGGTTTTCTTATTACATGCACCTACACTTACACCTATTAAGATCGGTTTTGGCGTGGTGCGGTATAGGTGCGGTCTTGCAGTTTGGGCTGGACTCATTTGGGTCAGATTGGGCCAGCCTAAATGTCAATTTTAATCTAAAGAATCAACATTTACAACAACTCAAAAATTTGGCTAACTATATACAAATATAAATAATAGTTTCCAATTTCAACTTGAATATTTAAGAAGAAAAAAATTATAACATACATGTTTTATAGAATGAATCATAATTTCTAATCTCAACCTGCACATATATACCATTCTTATACAAATATAACTAAATCTCAACCTTCACATATCATTAACATACAAATATAATATAACATCACCTGCATATACTATTAGCATACAAATATAATATACTAGGGGTGCAATCTGTGAGGTGTGGTGCAGTTTTCTCCTGATTAATTTATGCACTTATACCTTATAGTGCGGTTTTCCTATTATACGCATCTGCACTTGCACCTATTAAAATTGGTTTTGACGCGGTGCGGTTCGGTTTGGTGCGGTTTTTGTGGTTTTTTCGGTTGTGTCAGTGAAGCTTACACCCCTATATGAAACACATTATTGTTGTTCTTTTAAAAAAAAAACCATATCAACTTGCGCGCACCTTGATTAATATCACAGGATCCGTACACCGCACCATCCGAAATTTTCTACATATCACTAGATTTTCACTAGAAAGTGTGGTCCCAAAGAATTGTTTTTACCCCATAAATGTTGAAACTTGGATCTTAAATGAGCAAACCTTCTAGGCCAAGCCTTCACCACTTGGGGCAACCCCTTGTGTTCAACCAGTGTTATGTAATGGAGGAAGTATTTGGTGCATCCAGCCATCCAGTGCATGCCACAAAGTTAGGTCCTAGACTTATTTGGATAATTAATTAATTAATTATTGCATGTATCACACAGCTATTTTTCTCGTTTTCTTAGGTTTATTTATTTACATTTTTTGGGACCAGACTTTTTCTTGGTTAATTACTTCAGAGACTCTACAGTCTACAGTGGAGAATGAATTTGGACCTCAACCACCATTAATTGGGGCCCACCTAGGGGTTAGTGGGGGCCCAAGTTGATTATTTTGCGCGGATCTGTGATATCTGGCCGTCCACGTGTTCTCCTACAGCCTCCTCTACGAGGCTTCCACGTTTGGCATACTTGCTTTTATTACGCCAAATTCAGTTAGGCCAGCCAGGTAAATTAATCGTAACAAACTAAATAAAAGCTCCGTTATTACTAAAATACCCCTAATACTATGAAACGATCTAATACAAAAGCACTATCAGTGATAAACTTTTTTACCATCTTTTCTTTATTTTTAATAACTTGTAGTTGATGAAGGGAGGATTTGAAGGTAGATATCTTCGTTGGAAACACCAAAAAATGACGGTTGGGTTTTAACTTATAAGACTATTGGCTTTTCATAATCTGATAAAATGATAAATTACAATTAGAATTATATCATTTTTACATGGACCTATTACTAATCCTACTTTTTATTATGCACAATCACAACATATCTTACCCTAAAAAGAAAAAATAATAATAATAATAATCACATGTCTTAGCCAAGAGTCTTGTAATTCAATTGGTTGACTCATTTTAGTATTTTCCAAAACAGACATCTGAAGTTCAAATATCTCTTTCTTAACTATCGGACCATTCAAAAAAAAAAAAAAATCACAACATTTCTTATCAATAATAATGAAAAGTTGTATGTTTATAGACTTGTTGAAGTATATGAACAAGATTGTCCATCACAAAATCCCTCATACAACAATAGGATTATCGTTTCTACTATAATTATATGTTATAATTTTTTTTTTCTTAGAAACTTGGGTGAAAGAAACTAGAAAGATGTGTGTGTGTGTGATGGCTTTTTAATTTAATTTCATTGATAAGGCCATAAGGGTTAGGTGTAATTTTTTTTTGTTATGTTAACGTAGGTGTTCAAAGCTTTTTGAGTATATAATTATTTTTTACACGTATATAATCTCATTATTCCATACACATCAAGTAATTATAAAGAGGAATGGTATAATTTCTATCTTGTACAACTCATTGTCAATATTATACCTCTAAATATTTTAATAGGATAAACATTTCATGATTTTTATTATATCCTTTTATGCTTATAAATTATTAAGAAGCCAATTAAGAATATCTCTTCAATAAATGTCCATATTTCAAATTTATAATAATTTTAAAATATAAAATAAATTAGTCTATGGTTTAGATAATAAATGACATTTGCTTAATTTCATTTATTCATAGAAATTTAAAGTTAAAGGATCAATTTGACTAATTCTCAAAGTTCAGGAAATTCTACTCTCAAATTAGAAGATCATGAGATCTCTTTAATTTTGACCCAAAGTTCAGGTGTATTTTTTCTTCTTTAAAAATTAATAAGTTTACGCTCACACAAAATTTCATTAATTTTTTTCTTTAATCAAAGGGAAATTCGAACATTATTATTAAGGAGAATAGACAATACTACTAAAACTACGAAATTCATGAAAAAAAAAATTGTCCTTGCACAATCTTTGCTATTTCAAAAATATCACGAAGGCAATAAGGTAATTGAAGAGATATATATAATAAAAAACAATAAGGGAGCAGGCTTTTTAAAATTATGGGCGTGGAAGAGCAAAAGAAAAAAAAAGAGGTTTGAGAGCGCAAACAAACAGAGAGAGCCTTTCGTAATATCCACTCCCTCCCTATCTTCTCTTTCATTCTCTCATATTTCAATTCCATTTCTCTCTCTCTCTCTCTGCTATTTCTATTTCAAATTAGGGTTTTTGCCAATTCAATTCAATCCAATTCATTGTCACAAATTCCATGTCTGATTCAATCGCCACCGCTCCTGCCCCTGCTACTCTGCCCAGAGACCTCAGCAAGAAAAAGAGGGTATATTTCACAATTCCGTATTCACTCTGTTTGGTTCTCTAGAAAATTGTGACAAACAAAACAAAATTGTGACATTTTCTTGTTTCGTTTCATTTCCTTTGAAAATTTATTTTATTTTTAAATTTGACTTTCGTGTTTTCTATTGAAGACTGCAAGTTGAATTTGAGGTTTGCAATGCGTTTGAATTTTGATTCTCAGTTCGTTCTGATTGTGAAATTTGTGTTTGTTTTTTTTTTTTTTTCCAGACGAACCGGAAATTGAAGCAGAGCAAGCTCGATGTTCGGCGTGAACAATGGCTTTCTCAGGGTACGCCTAACGCCTTGCCTTTCACTCTTTATTTATTTATTTTAACCTTAAACTTCGTATTTTGAATTTCACGATTTTTTTTAAGTTTTTAATCAAAATTGAATTAGAGGATATTTAAAATAAATAAAAAATCGAGCTCGAATATCTTTGTTTTATTGTTTGTATATAGTTTACTATCTATCAGCGATTAAGAAATATTTCTTTTTGTTTTTTAGTTTTTCATTTTTTGGGAGCTTTTATTTTGTTTATTTTTATTTCTATAAAGAAAATTTAATATTTGATTGATAATGGATGTGGATCTAGGTTGAATATTAAAGGTAATGTGTGTTGACATATCATGAAATTGAAATATCAGTTATGAACTATTGCTAACATTTTCAAATTTTTTATTTTTGTGTTTTTATGGTGTGGGTGATATGTAGTTTTATTGTCCAGAGTCTGTTTGTGTTTGTGGAAGAACCGTATAGAATGAAATATGAATAATGTTATAGCTTTTGAATTTTTGTATTAAGAAATGGTTTAATATGCTTGAATTCACAGTTTCACACCAACCTGTGACAGGGTTTTATCGCAATAGATGGCTAAAACACCAAATGCTAAAAGTGCAAAATTTCATTATACTAAAATTAGAGGGTAAAAATTTTATTTCATACAACTCTTGCTACAGCCTTAACTACAAGAGTTAGAAGATTCGTCTACGTGCTAGTCTTCTAGATTTGATTTTCCTAGAGTGTCCCATGAAGCTGGATCATATTCTCTACTTCAAATGGTCACAAGCTCAATGCTAGATGTGAAATGAACTTGTGAGTTTATGATCTTATATGTTTATAGGAGACAATGATGTGTGATAAAGACAGGTTTTATGGATTGGCTGGAAAAACTTATATTTGCATTATTCCGTTTGTTCATAATGGACTGTTGTAATGCAGTCAAGAACAAGGGATGCAAGGTGGATTCAAATGGGAGGGGTGTGTCTCACTCATCATCCATGCGAATAGCCAATTTGCAGAATGGATCACTGGATAAGTTGGAAATAAGGTCGAGAGGAGAGGAGACTGAGGGTTCAAGCATCCATGACAGTGATTTGGAGTCCCTGATGAACAGCCCCATTAGAAGCACGTTGGATCACAATGATTCTAGTAAGGGTCTTAGTGGGAGCAGCAGCAGTAGCCCCAGCAGTGGTTGTTGCTCTGGAAACGTCAGCGAGGAAGAAGAGGATGATGGGTGCCTGGATGACTGGGAGGCTGTTGCAGATGCTTTGAATGCAGATGAAAATCAGCATAACCCAATTTCAGAGTCTCCTGCCAAACCTGAAACTAGGGTTGAAACTGATAATCTTGAAGTATCTAACAGTAATCCTGGAGTGGACTTGTCGAAAACAGAGAGCAGGAAAGTGGTACCTGAATCACGTGTGAATTGTCAAGCGTGGAGACCTGACGATGCTTGCCGTCCACAGAGTCTGCCCACTCTCTCCAAGCAGCACAGTTTTCCAATGAAGTCAGAATGGCATTGTGGCCGTGGAGCTATCACGTGGACGTGGAAAAGCATTAAATCCCAGCCTTCTTCATGTCCTATCTGCTATGAGGATTTAGATGTCACGGACTCTAGTTTTCTGCCATGTTCATGTGGATTTCGGCTTTGCCTTTTCTGTCACAAAAGGATTCTTGAGGCTGATGGGCGATGCCCAGGCTGCAGGAAGCTGTATGATCATAAAAATTCCAATATGTGCTTCAATGAAGGGGTCACTCCTTTCCAATTATCTCGTTCTTGTAGTATGAGTACTAGGTTTTAGAAAGACAGTTTCCATTCTTTGAAATATTACGTTCATGTTCTCTCTCTTATGTTGTAGTTTTTCTCCCCTTTAAATTCTAAAACTTCAATTTTCATTGACGAAGATATGAGTATAGTGATAGGGGTTTGAAACATTCCAAGAACTGAACTAGACTTTTATTGAGTCTGATTCTTACCTGTATGCTGTTTTGTGTTTGTTGATGTGGGCAACTGATGCAATTATGTGAATACCCTATATATACTTTGAAAATAATACAAATAAAGTATAATAGTTTTACTTTACTATTTCTCACTTTTTGATATGCTTTCTGGAGTTTTGAGTTAATTTTTGTGTAATATCACTGCTGGTGTGATGTGTGATGGTTGAAACACTCCATTGAATTTTCTGTTTTTCATCTTCCAAATTGTGATGAAGGGGCCTGCATTTTCCTTGAAAAACAAAATGGTGGCTGTGTTGATATTGATTCTTGGTTGAATGTGAACTTAATTATATGTTCCCATTTATATATATATATATTTCACCTTCATCTCCACTCACTCATTTATATTCTCTAACGGATTGTATATTTTTGGTTTTTCTTGTACTTGTCAATAGCATAAACTATAGGTCTTTAGGCTGGAGGAAAAGAAAATTAGAGCCGACTGCAGAGTACCTTGTCTTGCTTGTTTCACAGCTAATTGTAGAGGATCATACCAGCTTGATGTGCTCATTGTGTAGGATCACTTCTTAGATGTATGTATGAATGAAAACATGTACTGCGGTTATCATCTGTAAGTTTGTACTCTGGTTCTTAATTTATAGCTTTGGAAAATCACACATCTGGCATATAAGGTTCATGTTACATGCTCAATTCATTTGATGTCATAAACCTTCAAAGCTGCAACTTCTGACTAAGCTGTGCATTTTATCAAGCCCCCAATTATATGAAATAGGATAGCATCCTCTTTGTTTCAAGTGATATAGAGAGTCCATTTTATACTTAAGATTTTATTTTTTATATCTAATAGTTTACATGAAAATGATCTTCTTATTTATTAAAAAAAAAAGTGCGTACATGAAAAGGATGTAGATGTATCTTTAGATTTGTAATATTTAATCTGAATCATGAAATGGAGCAGAGTATTTTCCTAATTATATGTTGTGAATCAAGTTGATTAGATGCAATGGGGTGGTTGTCCAGAATTGCTACTTTCGTGATATGCTTGCGTTCAACTCCCAAGCACAGCCATCCATTCGCCATGGCAGATTAGCTTTTCCCCATTTCAAGTTCTACTGATTTAGGCTGCGTTTGGATCCTCTATTTTGGAAATGCATTCTAGAGAATGCATTCCTGCTATAATGTATTTTCAAGAATGCATTCTTTAGAATGCATTTTACTGAGAATAATACGTTTGATAAAATATTGAAATTATTTATAAGAAGTGATTATGCTAAAAGGAATTGTGTTTGGTTGGTATTTTAAAGAATGCATTCTTTCTATTAAATAATATATTATTAGTATACATTATGTAATTAACATTTTTTTTTTATAAATATCTCAATATAAGGCTAAAAATACATTTATTACCAATACAAAATTAACAATGTAATAAAGAAATAAAGTATTTCGTTGTGATTTAAATTAATGTCTACTAATAAAAAAAATAGATCATGATTTGTGCACATCTCCTTGCACATATTTTTATAAAATTTGAACAATGTAATAAAAAAAATAGAGAAATGTGTATTATCTGTGCAATAGAGATATACACAAACTATTTATGATAAAAAAATTAAAAAATAAAATAAAAAAAGAGAAAAAGTAGGAAATAAAAGAGGGGGAAGGAAAATAAAAGAAAGGAAGAGAAATTTAAGCAAGGGAAAAAAGAGTCCTTCAAATAATAAATTGTTGT
This sequence comes from Fagus sylvatica, assembly GCA_907173295.1. Taxonomy (NCBI): domain Eukaryota; kingdom Viridiplantae; phylum Streptophyta; class Magnoliopsida; order Fagales; family Fagaceae; genus Fagus; species Fagus sylvatica. Next base: position 35,657,915 of record OU015768.1, on the reverse strand, counting down.
AAGCGGGTCCCATTTACTTTAGCAAAAATTAAAAGTAGAAGCTAGAATCAGAATCCAAAATATTTTGGATTCTGACTTCTACTCTAGAAATGAGAATTTGCAAAATGCATTCTGCCTAGAATGCATTTTGTATTTTCCAAAATCCCAACCAAACACCTCAGATTTTTTGCAGAATGCATTTTATGCATAAAAATCCGTGAAATCACTTTTAAGTAGAGGATCCAAACACAGGCTTAAATTGTGTTATTTTTATATATATATATATATATATATATATATATTTATATTTTTTTTTTTTTGATAAGTAATAAACTTTATTGAAAGAACCAAGTATACTAGACGTGAACTAGGTTAAAGAATACAAGCAACTCAAAAAGAGCAAGTAATCTATAAATTCAAGCATATTAGAGAATCTAACTAATCCTATTGCTGACATCCAATCCATAAGAGAGCGATAGAGTTGTAGTTTCAATTCAACAACACTTAGTTCACTGCCCTCAAAAGTTCTCGCATTGCGCTCTTTCCAAACTAATATATAATCTGATAAAAGAATCATTCACGATTTCTAGGCTGTAAAGTGATCAATCTTTTTCGCTCCCAATATTTTGCTTAGGTATGCTTTCATGTAGTTGCTAAATCCAGTGCAGTCTTGCATACACAGGCACAGATGTCTATATTACTATATATATACCTAGTTGTTTCATGCATTTTCCTTATATTATGGATTGCCTTTTATCTTTCTGCTGGCGCAAGGTACACTTAATCCTTGTTGCAATTTTTTAGATAGAGAAACCGCAAATCCTTCTAGCGAAAATTTTTAAAAGGTACTTTTTGATTGTGCGTGAAACAGATTCCAGGTAAGGCAATTATGAATCTCTTTTTTATATTTCGAAAATTTGATAGTTGGGAAAACGATATTTGAATCCTAAACGTTTTATTTGAAGAACATCAACTACAAGCTCTTGGTCAAGACAACTATTATCTCAAAGGATTATAAAATGTAGGTTTAAAATGATTCCCTTATTTTTATTTTTGTTTCAATTTCCAGAAAATTAGCCTGGAAAAAAAATAAAATAATAATAATGGTTAAAATATTTGGCGCAGAAAACTTTGACTACCCCGACCAAACAAAAAATAGCAGAGAAAAGACTGCATGGCTGCCATGTCCAGCTGTCCACGTTACCAAATAATAATCTTAAAACCATTTTACTTTGCGGGTAGTCTTGGTTACTGTAGAAACCTGCATTACTTTGGGATATTGTATAGATATTCATGGAATGTCCCAAGCCTGATATTGATTCCATATGATGGGAAATTGCAACTTTGGTCCTTTCTTTTCTGTTCCCGATATTTTTGGACTTGGAAGTTAGAACTTCCCACCTTCCAATACAAACAGAGAGAAAGTCAGAGAAAACAGAAAGAAGAGCATTTGTATTAAGTAATTAGGAAAAATTACATATTTTATATCCTATCGATTAGGAAATCTAACAAATTAAGAACATTCTTATCAGCCTCCATATTTTTTTTGCCAATTTGGTTCTAAAAAACCCATTTTTGCTAGTTTAGCTAAAGCACCACTGTATCAGACTCCCTATTCTAACTTTACTATTCTATTTTTTAATATATTCTTATTATTTTATTTATTTTTTCACAACTTTCAAAATACCAACTTTTCTCTTTTTTTTCTATCCTCCTTCCATACACCGTAGCATATTCCCCTCTTTTCTTTTTTCCTTTCCTTTTTTCTCCTCCACCCACCTATACTTCTCTTCTTTTTCTTTTTTCTTTTTTTTTTCTCCTTTTTTTCCCCATCACCCACGTACCCCCTCCCACTTTTTCTTCTCCTTTCTCTTTCTTCTTTCTTTCTTTCTTTCTCCAGCGTCTCCCCCTCATTTTTTTTCTTCTTTCTTTCTCAGCGTCTCCCCCTTCAGCACGTCTCCCCCTTCATTTTTTTTCTTCTTTCTTTCTCAGCGTCTCCCCCTTTATTTTTTTCTTTCTTTCTTTCTTTCTTAGCAGTGCTCGATTTTATTTTTTTTTTGGTTTTGAGCCTCCATTGTTTTGAGCCTCCATTTTTCGTTTTGAGCCTCCATCTTTGCTGTTACTGCTACTTCACATATATTTTTCTTTCTCATTTTTTTTTCTTTTTTCTTTTACTGCTCATCATTTTTTTTTTTTTTTTTCTATTTGGGGTATTGAAGATTTAGATCTGTGTTGTTGTTGTTGTTGTTGTGGTTTCCGTTATTTTATTGGCGCGGTAGACAGCTTGCAAGAGAGAGAAAGAAATCTTTTTTATTCCCCGAAGGATGAACAGTAGCTCCTTATGTTGGACGAGCTACTGTTCATCAACCACGGGTTTTCAATGGTTTGGGGAGGCTGATGTTTCCCACTTTTGCTGCCTCCTCCCCATTTTTTGCTGTTTTCGCCCAAATATTCAGCCTGATAAGAATGCTCTAATAAATTAAATTTTGAAGTTTGAAAAAGTAATAAACTAAATCCCAATTCTATTTGGATGAGTTAAAATTTAAATTATTACTTTTTAAAATTATAGGGTTTAATATATTACGCTCTTAAATTATAGAGTTTAAAATATAATATGGGAAAGGATCCCCTCTCATTGAGATTCACTCATTCCCTCCAATTTTTAGTTAGAATTATGACAAGTGACACTTAAAAAAATCTAACGGTCTTAAAACACTTATAAAAACAACACAAAACCAAAAAGTGTCAGAGCATTATTATCAGCCTGAACATTTGGCTGAAAACAGCCAAATTTGAGGAGAGTGTGCGCAAAACACGCAGAACTAAACTCCCCAAACGGCTGAAAATGGGCAATTGATGAACAGTCGCTCCCCCACCTTGAGGAGCCACTGTTCATCAATTGGGGGAATAAAAAAGATTTTTTTTGTAGTGTAGTAGTGTTTTTTTTTAGTGTAGTATTTCGGGAGTTGTGAAAAAAAAAAGTAAAATAATAAAGATATATTAAAAAATGGAATAGTAAAGTTAAAATAGAGAGTCTGGTGTAGTAGTGCTTTAGCTATTTGAACAAAAGTGGGTTTTTTAGAACCAAATTGGCAAAAAAAATAGGGAGTCTGATAAGAATGCTCTCACATGTTATAATTCTAGCTAAAAATTATAGGAAATTTGAGGATGTAATAGGAGAGGATCCTTTCCCAATATAATGTACCGAAATAATTAAGAGGCATTATAATAAAATTTGTTCATAGCACGTGGTCACATGGCTATAATAATTTAAAGAGCATATAAATAATGAGAATGAGTAAATGAAATCTGTTCAGTGCACGTGGTCACATGTCTATCTTCGATGATATATGAAACGTAAATAAGAGGTGGTCTCCAAGAAGCTAACCTAGTTGACAATAAATAAAGAAAGGATATTAGGAACGGAAATGAAGAAGAAAATTCCAATACACTACTAAATACTGAATACCCATTCAAACCGGCCTACCTCTCTCTTCAAAGCCGTGTTCTCCTGTGTTATATATGTAAACTAAACGTGTTTGCTTTTCTATTGCCTTCTTCTCCACATTTTGACCATTTCAAGTTTCGAATCTTCCTTTATATATATAGCTTTCTCTTCTGTTTTCACATTCATTTCATTTCTGTTGTACCCTTTGTTTTGTTTTATAAGGTTTGCAATTTTATTAATTCAAACAAAACATACCGATTCCGATTGATATTGTTTTGATTATGTTTCTTCCTAGAGCTATTTTAGCTGTGAGCATTCTAGTTTTTACTCTTCTATCCTATGGCAATGCAATTAGATCAATTCCTAACAAGTTGGCATGTGGTGGTGATGAAGCACACATTGAATTTGGCACGTCTATGCAATTCTCAGAAGCACCCGAGTACCAAAATGGATTCAAATGTGCTGTCTTGGCCAGAAATAGCATGTGTGACCCTTCAGTTGTTCACATGGCTATGACCATTGATTTGGAATACTTGAGAGGCACTATTGCGGCTGTGCATTCAGTTCTCAAACACACTTCTTGCCCTGAAAATATATTCTTTCATTTCATTGCTTCTGATTCCAGCTTGGTGAATATAGCTGAGCTTACTAGGATTGTACAATCCACATTCCCTTCTTTGAGTTTCAGAGTTTATGTCTTCAAGGAAAGTATAGTCAATAATCTAATATCATCCTCAGTTCGTCAAGCTCTTGAGAACCCATTAAACTATGCAAGAAGCTACTTAGCTGACATACTTGAGGCCTGTGTTAAACGTGTGATCTATCTAGATTCTGATGTCATTGTTGTGGATGATATTCAGAAGCTATGGAGTGTGTCTCTAACTGGGTCAAGAACAATTGGAGCTCCAGCGTATTGTCATGCAAACTTCACCAAGTACTTTTCAGTTGAATTCTGGTCCGACCTTGAGTTTTCCGAGGTTTTTGCAGGGAAAAGACCGTGTTATTTCAACACGGGCGTGATGGTGATGGATTTGGTGAGGTGGAGAGAAGGTGATTACACAAGAAAGATTGAGAAATGGATGGAAATTCAAAAGGAGAGGAGGATTTATGAGTTGGGTTCTCTTCCACCTTTTTTGTTGGTTTTTGGTGGAGATGTTGAGGGTATTGATCATAGATGGAACCAGCATGGGCTTGGTGGAGATAATGTGGTGAGTAATTGCAGATCTTTGCATCCAGGTCCTGTGAGTTTGTTGCATTGGAGTGGTAAAGGGAAGCCATGGGCAAGGCTTGATAGGAGGACACCATGTCCTGTTGATTATCTATGGGCTCCTTATGATCTCTACAAACCTCATTGCCACCATTCCCGGAAACAAAAACAACAGGAAATGATATATTCTTCTAGGGCGCTATAATTTTGTATGATTCTTTTAATTCTTTCTATTGTTAGGAACATTCATTTTTTGTGTACAGAGAGAAACTTCAAAATTGGTTGAAATATTGAAACCGTTCATTTTATCACATTGTTTTTGGTTGAGAACAATTTTGGCAGTGAAATTGATTGAAATATAGCAACTTTACAATTGAATGGAGTAGGCAGCTATCGCCTATCTGTCTTGCTTGTATGATTAATAGAGCCTGTCTATCCCATAAGAAATCTTGGTCTATGTTCTCTCCCAAGCAGCAAGGTGCTTTGGCAACCTCTCCGCTTGGATGGATCTCATTGAACTTTGATTCCAAAGGTTTTGTTGTGTATTGTCTGGACAGTTAAAGTGATTCTCAGTTGCTTGTTTCAGCTATTTTGGACCAATCTGTGGAAAATATTTGGGAAATTAGTAAAATATTGTTTGGATATCAAGAGCATCCTAGATTCTTTTGCTCCGTTGTCTTTTGCTTTTGTTCCTTGGATGCTAATTTTGTTGCTCATAATGCTGCCTCTTGGCTAGCTCTTGTAAAGCTAAAGAGTTTGTTCCCATTTCTTATATGCCATCTTGGGTTTTTTGTAATGCAGACAGATTTGAAGAGGACCTCCCTAAGTATTTGTTCTTGTTTTAATTATAGTTCTTTACTTGAGAAGAATGGAGTAGGCAGCTATTCTTGTTTGCTAAATTTAATGTCTATGGTGTCTGGTCTGTATCTTCAGTCCATTTTCTCTTTTTGTTAAAAGAAAGTCCCCATAAAGAATTTGATCCCATCTTCGATTTGTCAAAGGTCATAATAATCCACTAATCGGTGGAAGCCATCATATAGAATTCCGCATTTTTATTGTCAAGAACATCCAAAAGCTCGTTGTCAAGATTGTTTCTCTGTCCACGTTGCAATTCACATAGTTGCTTATTCAGGGTAGGTTGCTCTTGTCCACTAATAAAGAGATGATCAAAGGAGTGGGGTATACATTGTCATATGTCATCCTCAATCAGGGTATATTGTTCTTGTATCAATGAGTGGTTCCGGAGGCTAATGTTCAATGAAAAACCAGGGAGGCAGGCGTCCTCTATTGCAAATTAAATCCCAATATTGGAATGATAATCAAGTTTGTAATTTTATATTATGTGACAATGAAATGAACTCCAAACTTTAGCTTAGCTTCTTCAAGTCCGATAAGTACAATTTTTCTGAAAGGTTTAAACACTACCATGCGCACCCAGAGAATTTTTGGACAACCAAGAATTCCTGCTTGTGATTATAGCGACACTAGTTCAAATTCCTTGTAGCCCAAATGCATTGCTAGTTTTGTCCAGCACCTAGCAAAGTCAAAACTGATTACCAATCAACCTTATAGAATGGCCGGGAATAATTCAAGAGAAGATGGAATTCACATGACTTTGCAAGGAACTGGAAATCTGGCATTCTTCATGTGACCTACGTGAATGATTTGACAGTAGTTTCAATTACACCAGAGTGAAAGTTTAGCCTTTGATGTGATGGTAAATTGGAAAATTGACATGAAAGAGGTAGAAGCAAGAATTAAAATGTGATATTATTACATGGTTTTCACTTGAACAATAATATTTATGTAGATAAACCAGAGAAAAAACAAAACTGAACAAAACAAAAAGAAGAAAAGAATTTACAGTTCTTCGACCTTTTCGTTTTTTGATGGTCATTCCTCTGACTTTCTTCCCTTTACAACAGTCCAACAACACAAGTTAAATGCAACCTGTTCTCCAAGCCTCTCAAGTGATGACCCAACAGCATACACCTGCCAGCAGAAAAGTGAACCTTAGTATGAATCTCCAAATGGGAATTGATTGAGCTAATAAGACAGGAAGAGGCCTTGACCAGCTACAACATCTAAGGTGTATGTAAGCGTGGACGTGTCTTCTCCCGTGTGCACATGATGAGAGGTGACTCGTTCAAAACTCACACAATAGCCCGAGAAAAAGCAACTTATTAAGGGAGTGACAAATACTAACCAGAAAAGTAGCTTTGCTAGGTAATCCCGGGAAGTGCCTATGCTGTCACAAAGTTCATCACCATCCGGGTGGTTCTTGGTACCTACATTGACTGAATCTCCCATATAATCAGAAGTAGTCTCATCTTTAAAGAATCTACGCAATACGTTTTGAGCAAGTTGGTGAATAATGTCTTCGACCTCTAACGATGATGGACGAGAAAGTTCAGTCACCTGTTGAAATAAATCATGTATGACAAGAAGACCTTTCAGATATAGTAAAGGCTTAAAACCGGGTGTGTGACAAAAAATAAAAAGGACCAATGGAGGCTAGAAATATGAAGTAGAGCAACACTATCAAATCAAAGGAATTTTAGGAAATTACCATATCAGAATCCAAGGATCTCAAATACTCTAACAAATTGTTCCTACTTTCTCTGTCATATTCTATTTTCAAATTTTCCTGCTTCTGGGCATTAAGTTCCTGAAACAACATACACCAGTCAGCAAAAAGTGAGAGTATCTTAGCACCTTAACATCTAAACATGCAGTGAGGCACAATGAAACATTGCAATTTTCTTTGTATACATATGCATATTACTTCAATTGACTGATTAACATAAATTTTTCAAAGAAACATTTTTCAGGTCAACCAGCACTTGCACTTATCAAATCTCAAGCAAATCACATGAACAATGTTCAGTAATTTACACATTACAGTTTATACATAGCTGAAAGAACTATCCCAGCATTTTGCAACAGCAAGTTACGTTGATAGCGCATTAAAGCTGTCAGAAAATGCATCTGGGAAGTCCAGCCAGGCTACTGTGATTGAGTAGGTAGAGAACAGAGAAGCTATACAGCCAATGCACAGATTTTTTTTAAAGATTCCCCTAATGAAATCTAATGTGTATAAAGACCAAGCTTTGCATTCGTTGCAAACCTAGAAATAGAGTAATCTCTAAGCTCTTGTTTACTTAAAATTAAACACAGGTAAATCTTACCTTTAAGATTAAAAATTTCCAAAGTAATTTTAACTTCCAAAAGCAAATACCAATAAAATACCAACCAAACACCACCTAACACAAATTTTTAAAAATTCCTCTTTCAAACAGCATTCACAGCAACAAAATAACAGAATTACACAAACACAGAGCAAAATTGCATGAAATGCATCCTCAAAAATCCAATATTCACAGCAACAATGAAACAAATTATGTGAAATACAGAGCAAGTCACAGAATTTCATTCTCAAATGCAGTATGCACAACAACAACAACCAAGCCTTAGTCCCAACATTTTGGGATCGACCATAGATCCTCAACAGACTAGTCAGGATCGGCCACAACAACAAAACAACAAATTATGTGAAATTAAGAGCAACAAAGTAACAAAATCACATGAAATGCAGAGCAAAACACTGACCTCTTTTACATTAGACAACTCCGACTGCAATTGTTGAATATAATTCAACGCCTCCGGCGACAACTCCCCGAAAACCTGAGGCACTCTTCTCTCCAATTCTTCAATACTCATATCACCACCACCACCACCGCTATCCCTAACCTCACTCTCCTCCTCCGATACCTCTCTTTGCCGCTCCGAACATTTCGACCTCTCTAAACTATCCGATGGAATTTCAAAGTTCCTCATCAACGATATCCGATACTCCGCGTTCCACAGCGTATACCTAATCAATTCCAATCCAAAATTTTTCAATTTTTCGATATTATTTTTTCACAAAATTGAGAGAGAGAGAGAGATTGTTTTGTTTTGTGGTTACCCGGTGATGACGGAGGAGACGAGGAGGCGATGGAGAGGCCGTTTGGAAACGCTAACGGTGACGGAGAATTGATCGGATGGGAGCAAGCCTAGCATAGTGGAAATGGTCTGCTTCATGGAATCCTTGGCGGAATCGGAAACTGCCTTGGATATAACGGAGGTATCCAAGGGTTCGATCCGCTTCAGCATGTTCGCGATGACGGAGAATCCACGGTCGAGTCCGGAATTCCGCGTTGACGAAACGACGAAGTCGTCGGAGACTCCGCCGCCGTCAACTCCGGAGATCAAGCAGTTAACGGTGGTGGGCGACGTGGCATAACGTCGTTTTCTGAGGTGGCGGGAGGGTAGAGTTAGTTGTGATTGTTGGTGGTGATGGAGAGGCTTAAGTGACAGGTCGGTGACGCGAGAGAGAATGAAAGCTCGAGCAGCTGAGGCAGCGGTGGCCATGAATAATTATAGATTTTTGAGAATTGTTGAGAGGAGCCGAAGAGATTTGTTTTCTCTTTGGCTTTTAAGTCCTCGCTCTATCTCCAATCTCTGTGTGTTTGTTGTTGCCTCTACGGGCTGCTCTCACGGCTTCTTCGAATCTTTTTGTTTCTTAAAATCCTACCCTTTTATCTTAGCCCATTCTTTTTTTGTTTGCTTCTCTAAAGTTTAAAACATTTGCCCTTGCTTTTATTCTAAATTACATATTTCACAATCAACAATGAAGAATTAAAATCTAATAAATTTTTAGCAATTTCACGTGGTGTCTAGAATTTTTGCTGATTTTTAGTTGGGGAAAGAGAGGGAATTCTAAATTTCTAACTAACCAAAAGAGAAGTTGGTAGCCACTACAATGTGCTTGATTTCTTTATATTTCGATAAGTTTATGCATAAATTTCTTTTCATAATTATTGAGGTTTTTATTATGATTAGTACACAATAAAAATAGGATTAATAATAAATTCGTATGAAAATAATATTACTCTAATCTAAGTTTACTAGAGTCATCATTAGGACTTATATACCATATGGGTGTATCATAATTTTCAAACGAAATGTTAATCATATTATGAATGTCATTCTTCCTCTTCAAAGTTCTTATCTTTCTAATTGGGCAATATATGAAATCATAAATCAAGCTAAAAAAAAACATTATTCTCTTTCATTAACTGGATTGTCTATCACACTTAGACACAGCTCACAATATTGTTAAATGGATCCTTTTGTTTAACATAAAATTATAAAGAATGATTCTCATCTCCTCTATCCTTGATTTTTGCTTGAAGACCTTTGTAAAATATGTGTTTGATTCCCTTCTTTTAAAATTTTATTTTGTTATATTAATCTTATTCAATAGAGAAAAAGAAGAGTGGTTATAAAAATAATTGTATCGTTTCTTTGTTGTGTGTGCTTACTAGAAGGATGTGATGCTTTTAGATAGTAGAAGGATGCAAGACTTTTTTTATTTTTATTTGTTTTTATCTATGGTGGTGCGTCAAGATTACAGACATGATCATTGGTGGGTTTTCATTTTATTTTTAAATGATCACGTGTAATTAGATGCTACACATATTTTTATTTATTTATTCCGTCATGTCTTTTCACCTTTCTTACGTCAGGTCTTTCACCATGGATTGGTTCAAGAAATCACTGCCCTACTATGTGCGTCGATACTATGAATAGATAGACTCATATATACACCATTTGAAGACTTATTAAAAAGGTAAGTTACAATAAAAATAATAATGAGTAATTGACCATAAAAAAACAGTTCATCCATACTCATAACTTACCAATTCAATAAATTGTAAAGTTGTGTATAAAATTCTGTCTTCCTACATGTAAGTAGGTAAATAAAACTCAGGGAGTCACTTTTTTGTCCATCGGATTGTTGTGAGAGCAATCTAAAATGGTGCAAGATTCTCTTGTTTCTTTCCAGAGAATTGCAATGTACAAAATTAAAATAATTATTCATTTATTTAATTTCTTCGTGTTTCATGTTTTTTAGAGTTAATTATGAAATATGTATTTGTATGCTTCTCCTCCTTTTATACGTACAAGGAAGGATACTTTGGACAAATTTTTCTCACTTGAAATAGAGGACCACGTTATAAGAATTTTATGTTAAGGATTTTGTTAACGGTAAAGGCAATGGTTAAAAAGTATTAAATATTTACACTTTATAAAAAATAATAAATTTTTAATATTAAAATAATAAATAAAAAGACTGAAATACTTTTAAAAGTTATTTTTATATTATTTTAATATTAAAATATCACTACTTCTTATAAAGTAAAAGCATTAAATACTTCCTTAATCATTATCCTAAAGACACTCGTTAACAGAACCATGTTGTTAATTACTAACCCACGTCATATCAACTCATATCAACGAAGAAATAAAAGCTTTCAAAGTCACTCATTTTCTTTGTAATTTAGCAATATCAAGTACCGCCACAATTGACCAACTAAGGTCAGTTTAGCAAAAATTGAAAATGGATAACGGTGGAGAATCACACTTATCTAATGTATCCATTTTCTTTCAATAAACCACAAACTTCAGGGTGTGGAGTGTGGACCTCCGATGTTTCCCCCACAGAAGCTTAGCACCGCAAATATTTTCTAACTTTACTTCAGTATATTGATACTGTAATCTGATGGATATCTGTGAACTTATTTTCAATGTTGAAATAGAGATAATATCGACAATGCCATTTGGTAGGTCCTAATTGTCTAACATGCACTCTTTTTATATCTTAATCTTACTAAAATCAAGCACAGAATGATAGAAACCACAAAGGTGAATTTCATAAAACAAATGTTGTCCTGACTGCACGAAAAGTGTTATTAGAACAGTTTTTAGAAAGCTGCTTCAATCAGACCCTTAAATTACTTATCATGTACTACAAGCATGAGATTCATTTAAAAGTATGCTTAAACTAATGAGGTGATTGTGATCAGTACAGCCGCCGTGGAATTGAAGGGAATGATGACAACAGTTTGAATTAGGGTGGAGGTGGATTAAACTAGAATTTTATTGCCAAATTACTTTCCCTAAAAATGGCTAATACTGGTCATCTCACATCTGAATTACAATCAACTCCTGCATCTGAGTAAATAATCCAAGTAAGGCATAGGAGATGTACCCTGATAGGAGTGAATGATATTGTTGTCATTGTTGCTTGGCATCTGTAATTCTTCCTTGAACTTTGAAGCCAAATTAGATTCTTTGACTGCAGGATCAACTGTTCTTGGAAAGTGAAAGGGCAGACAGTTTCTTTTCATCATGGATTCACTTAGTGATGCTCTCAAAGTTAAGTTATCACAATGCTTCCCAATTAATCTAGAACAAAAAAGTCATTAATTATTAGCTCCTCTTGTATCTGCAGGAAGTACCATCTGACACGTCTCTGCGTGTTGCATTCTTCTCATTATAAATTTATCTTTGCTTTCTTCAGAGCAAGAAGGTGCTAGTGTCAATGTGTTAAGGCTCCATTGTATATAGAGAATTCAGTAATAACAATCGTTCCAGCTAAAAGAGCTATTATACTTGGAATTCATAATAAAATCTGCATGATACAGGACAAATATCTAGATCAGGGGAGAGTTCAAATTTGTGAGATAAATGACTTGGGATTTTTCATATATACAATTTTTTAGTCTTTCTTTATGTGAGTGAATCAACTTCAAATTACACATGGAGAAGAAAGCCTGAGATTGGTAACAGTCAAAGCAAGAAGCCACTAGGAGGATCAACCACAATGTCAAGTATAGTGTCTGCATTTTACAATCAAGAGGCCACTATAACCTCTGCCCTTAAATATGGGTCTGAAAAAACAATTAAAAATTCAATTCACCGATTATTACAAAAAATTTACTAGATCTTCAATTGTATAGCTTCCAACTAAATTTAATTGTAAAAGAAACTACTGTCACCTAGTTAGGATGCTCTTAACTAACACGAAAATCAATTGAAAATTTTACAAACCTGTTGTAATTGAAAGAAACCATCAATAATATGGTAGTTGCTGTACAATGTTGAGGTGATGGCTATCCAGCTGGTGCATTAAGAAAATACATCCAACAAAGGCCATGTTACTCTTTTTGGTAAGTCTTGCTACTCAGAAAAGGTTTAAGAAAAAAGAAAAAGTAATCCATTGTAGAGCATGTGTATGTGATCATCTAAAGTTAGAATTATCAATATTTGCATCACAATGTTTGTTGCATCTGTTGCTTCACAGAAACTTCACCAAACTATGACTTCCATGCATCCATGTAATGAGCAAAGACGTCACTCAGAGCTGCCACACAACCATTAATAAAATTGCTCCAACAGTTATAGATAAAAAGCATAACTATAAGTTTCATGACATGAATGATGAAACACAAATGCTTGAAGAGTTTCAAGCACCCAACCTGGAGCTAAAATAGAACAAAGAAAAATGCACGATAAGGCCAGATCAGTGGGATACTTTAGAGCAATGTGCTCATGAATTATGTTACCAAACAAATATTTCAACTCAAGAGAGAAAAGTGGACATCCTGATGCAGTAAAATGGCTCTCAAATGAGAATATAAGGAAAAAAAAAAAAAGAGGACATTTCTTTGTAAATTTTCTCTTGAAATCAGGGTTGAAAGCACTTGTTTATTTTGCTTCAGATAACCCACCACTACAAAAGATCATCAAAATATACACCATTTTATTTTGATAACATTTGACATGGTAAGACAAGGAAATGATAAATGAAGAACTTCTAACACATTTAAATCAATCAACCCCATTGAAATGTTGTTAGACTTTCACAGTAGTAATTTATTCAGTGTATCCCAAAATAGATTTCTTTATATTTATAAAATAAAAACTAGAAATCACCTTGATTGTGATATTGAGGATAACAAATCGAACTCAAGTTCTCATTGTCCTGATCCTCTATCACTCTTTTCTTTTCTGAATCTTTCAAACTGGGCATACTCATAGGAGCAAAAGGGCCAAATACGATACCCTTTGAGCTATGTTTTGAACGATGCTCCAAATTGGTACCGTCAGGGACATTTTCCAGACCAACTTGTCTGTTATGCATGGGCATATTTACCTTTTGATTTAAATTCCAATTCAAGGAAGAATCCACCTTATTTCTCTTTGAACCGTAATTTGTAATATCAGTCCCAAACAGTCTCTTATTGGATTCATTTAGGTCCAAAGCAGCATTAGATCCATTCTTGGGTTCTGCTTTCCATCCCAACCACCTCAATGCTGGTTTCCTACTCTTTGGGAGATAAGTCTGGGTATCAATCAAGAAAATGGAGAAGTGATTTATCAGTTGGGGGTCTTTAATTACATGCACTTAAAAGGTGTTTCTTAGTATCTTTTTACCTTCTCAATCAGATTCATGGAAGATAAAACATTCATAATATCATAGAGTCGTCTAACTTTTGCTGCATGGTTATTTCAAAAAGAGAGAGTTAGTGTTAAGCTTATGTCTTTTAATTCTATTTAACTTCTTCAGCAGAATGATAATGAGAGTAAGGTTAATTACTTCTCAAAGCTGCCGAATCATGGTTCTCACCCGATAATGCCTTGGCAGCATCATCGAGTGAGATCATCTCCACCTAAGGAAAAAAAATGGTGTTAAAACAAAGAAAGGATAAAATAAAACACCATTATAGGAAATCCATATTTAAAAAAAAATAAAAATAAAAATTTAATTACATCTGAACATATGAAAAGTCTGATGAAGTTCTGAGTGAGAATTAATAGAGATTTGCCGCTCCTGTTGTCTATGAAAATGAACATAAATGGCAAGTTAGTTGATATAGAAATTGATTATGCTAATCTAGACCATCCTATACTCAAAATGGAGTTCAATCCAATAACATATAGTTGATTTCATGAATAAATGTAGCAATTGCTAGTAATTTACTTCAAAAAATCAAAGCAAAAGGAGTTTACCGCTTTTGGATGATGTAACAGAATCGTCCTCCCAATTAAATTTCAAACAGGAAGGCACTCCATTTTCATTGTTGGTTGAAACCTAATCAACATAATTCAAACAACTAAAATGAGAAAAAGGAAAGACGTCAACCTAATCACATTCGTAGCGATATTTGAAAACAAACCCAGACCTCAAAATTTGCATAAAACCAAATTGAAATGAAGGATCAATGAACAATCTATAACTATATTTCAACATATGATCTTAAAAGACTTTTCAAGGAAAACTAAGATCAAATTCTGACATACTTCAACTGAACTGCAACAACCAGAGATATTGGAATTTTCTCTCAAACCTTTTTCCTGTAAATGGACCAAGATAGAGATTATGTCATGATTTTCAACTCGAACCATTAAAATTTGAGAGATAAACAACATTTATAATTCACCTTAAGCTCTTCTAAAGCCCGAGGAATTTCTTCATAACCTTTCCAAATGTATTGGTTCTTCCCTTTTCTTGCTACAATCTAAAGATATTAAATATGGAATCAACTCGCGCAATTCATGTGGAAAATTTGCCTAAACTATAAACTTAAAAAATGTAGGATTAAAGAACTAACAATCTTGATTTATATATATAGGATATAGCTACAATATAAATTTGTTTATTGGATGAACAAAACTGAAAATCTTACTCCAACACTCTCCAATATATTGACTACATCATAGATGCGGCGCCTCCCGACTCCTGCAAAATTTGAAATGAATTTCAATTGATAGAATCATCAACCTTAAGTCCCGTTTGGCTACTAAGAAACTCGATATATATGTACATATAAATTCTTCCATTTTATAATTGAACTAGGACAGCAATTTGAAAAGTAAAAAATAAAACAAATAGGAATCGGTAATGAGAGATTAGATGAAGACCTAATTTGATAGCTGCATCATCAAGCCCGATAGTTCCGTCCCCTTCTTGATTATATAAACTTAAGAAACTGATTCACGAAATTGAATTCAAAATTAAAACTACAGGGAGAAAAAGAAGAAGAGAGAGAGAGAGAGTGAATAATTACTTGGAGCAGAGAAGTCCTATAGATTTCTCTTTGCGACAATAAACTGGTGGCTCAGACGAGGACATTTAATCTAACAGGTACTGAAAATGAAATCAAACTGATATAACTCTTTCTTTTTTCCTTTATATCTGAGAATTGAGAGTGAGAGAATGGTTTGGCGGGTTTGGAAGTTCGAAAATGCGGGTTTTCGGATCTGAGCTCCAATCAGAGAGGGCTCGCGGGAATTCAAATTGGGATGATTGGAAGTGCGGCTGGATTTTAAATTACGATTTTGGCCCTCACTGGCCTTTGATTGCTTGGGTTGGTGGCGGGGCATTGTTAGTAATTTGAAGTTTAATGCACTCCCATTTCCATTATTAGGATTAATGAAGAGTGGTGTTATTTTCCACAACAATAATGTGGAAATAACACTATTTGGTGCAAACAAATATTTGGATAGACTAGACCTGGCAAACGGGTCGGGTCAATCAGGTTCGAGTTCTGCCCATACATGTTTGGGTCAAATGGGTTCGGGTCACAGAACGGGTCGTCCTAAATGGATTGTACAACTTATGACCCATACCCGGTCTTTTAAGAGTCATGTCAAAATCGGGTTAACCTGTATTTTTACACATGAAAAAATATATATATAAAAAATGAAAATAAACTTGATCCTATAGTTCAAAATTATCATTTAGTTTTCTTTGTCTTCCTTTTAATACAAATAAGAGAACACATAAACAAAAACACTCACAAATAAAAAGAATATGGGGAAAAAAAAATACTAGATGTCATGCATAGACCATATCAAATTATCAATCTCCTTAGATGTACTTAGTCGAAAATTACGAAATTAAATTCAATTACCTATCAAGATGACCATATATATAAAGTATCAAGAATAAAACATAATATGTTAGGTAAAGAAAAATAACTAATAAATTAATATGAATTGGACCTCAATCTATTCTGAAGTTGGTAGTAGTTCTAGAAGTGAAAATATTTATACTTGAAAATTGCACCTCGAGTTGGTGAGTAATTTCATTAATATTTTCATTTACAATACAAAGTTTTAATATAACTTTAGTATACAATGTAAATGGGTCAATAAATATTTAAAAATTAATAAATATGACTATTCTATTAATGGATTAGATATTATCTTCAAATCCATTTAATTAACTTTAAGTGCAAATCAAAGTTTCTACACTTTTTGGCCAAAGACAATATTGATACTAAGAATTTTACTTTCAATGCGAAAAAGTTGATTCATAAATAAACGTAGTTATAGTAATACTCAAAAGAGTGTATGCCATTAAATAAAACTAAGAAAATAGATTGCAATTCTCTTTCTACCAAGAGAGATATCCAATTTTGTGTGTTGCTTTTGGTTAAGTCTAGGCTATTTCAGATACAAATTTAATTTAAGAATTGTTTTTTTAATTGGTATTATGTGAACTTTTATAATAGTCAAATTTCAAATCATTAAAAAAAAAAAAAAACTCTCATAATACTTTAATTCCTAACATAATAATATAGACTCAGGAAAAAAAAAAAAAAAAAAAAATCCTTTGAAAAACGGGTCGACTCGTGTGACCCGCAGGTTGACCCGACCCGCCATTTTGTGAGTTGGGTACGGGTTGACACCATCTTTGTTCCCGAGTCGAAAAACTTCTACCCATATCCATATTCTTCCTTTGGGTTCGGGTCAATAAATGGGTCCGGGTCAAATTTTGTCAGGTCTAGGATAGAGTTTGTTATAACCCACTATGTGATAACTAATAAGATCATCCATGTATACTTTAGTCACATGACCTATTTAATAAGTCAAGTGACTTCTTTAAATAATACATGTGGATAGTCTTATAAGCTGCCACGGAGTGAGATGTAGCAAACGGGTTACAAATCAGTTTGTAGCCGAACTTTGTCCAAAATATTATTACCCTTAGTGAATTGTCGAGAGTTATGTAGTTCAACTGACATTACCTCTTTTTTTTTTTTTTTTTTTTCAATGATAAAATTTACAAGTGACAAACTTTAACATAGACAAATTTATAAGGTGACATAAAAATCGGGGTTTTGAAAGTAGTACGGATGTACGGTATGCCCAAAGTGCATTAGTTAGTCTAAGAGATCAATCTTTACGATTTGGGTCAGGAAAACCTAGTAGCCTTTATTACCAATCGTCCAATTCCGCCCACACATTAAGTGAAAAGGTTGGAATTTATATATGTGGTTCACTATATGTGTGAGCAGAGTTGGACAATTAGTGGTGGAGGTGGTTGGGTTCTAACTTTGAAGGTGTTAGGGATTTGATTTGATCCCAAAATTAATATGTTAATATAAATTTTTTTTAACTGGTATTCATATTAGCATTTTATTATGATTTTAACATCTTTGTTAGTCACGTCAGTTTTTTTATCTACTCATTAATGAAACAACAATAATAGGTTAAGAACTAAAATGATATATTTGAAACATTTAAGCCCAAAAATATAATTAAATCTTTATTTTTGGGGTAAAATCTTGATATTTTAATAAATTGGCATAATAAAATGATTTGATAGATTCGACTTTCAAAATCTTAAAGACTTAAAAGTTAATATTTATTAGCTTTGTAGGGATTAAGAATAAAGAGGATTTTAATAATGGGGGTTTCTTTAGTAGTGTGGGGGAACGGTCCTGTGAGCCAGTCATTTAGAGTAATATATCTGTTACTTGAAATAAGATGCATGTCATTTGGGATAACATTGATAGGCATTTTATGCAGAATAACTTATATCTTACTCCAAAAGACATAAATCTTACCACCCACGAGGCCGTCTCAAGGAGACCAAAGAATTTCCGTAAATAACATTTTGTTTATGTAAATATTTTTATTGATTACATTTTTATTTAGTTTATCGAAAAATTTAGAACTTTTTTGGGTTTATCGAAAAATCTCTGCCGCGAAATTCTGGGCGGGAAAACTAGACAACTGAAACTCCAAAATTAAAATTTAAGCGGCTGTTTAGCTGTATTTATATCAGTTGTCTCAAGCCACATAAATTACCAACCGAAAATAGAGACGAAAGAAGCTATAGCCACCTGATCTTTACTCCAAGAATTAAAGTTGGTCGCTTGGGTTTTCACAAAGAACTTCAAAGCAGGTATTTGACCAAAACTTTTATTTAGTTAAAAGTTTTTTTATACATAATTTCTATGGGCTTTTCCTCTACTGGGGTTTGAGAAACTGTAAAAAGAAAAATTGTAGATTTGTAGTCATTTTATTTGAAGGACTTATCTTAACTTGAGAATTGGTTTAAGGCATTGTTGACTGGTGAGTTTCTGTTTTGCTTTAGTTGTGTCCCAACTCGGAAATAATGAACTGCCTTGGATGTAAGTTTTTGCTTCCTTTTATGTTCGTAGCTCCCACTATCTGTGATAAAATTAACATGGGGTTTTATAATGTTGATATGTCATGTGTTAGAAATGGTGTATGCTTGAGAAAGGTGTTTATGTATTTGTGTACAGAGTATGGGTCCTATTTGTTTGAAGAAATGTTAGAATGAATAGAATCTATGCTGTTCTTATTGTGATATTTCTGCAATTGTATCTGAAAAAAAATGCAGCTCAATAATCAATTTTATCGTGCCATGCTACTCAGAGCATGTTTTAAGTATTGGTATATGTGTGTAATTTTGCACATCCTTTGGTTATGTTTTTCATGGTACTTAAAATAAGTTTTTCCCGTGCTGCTGTGCAGATTGCACAACCCTTTTGTGAGATGAGAATTCAACAGTGGTTATTCCCTTCTTGTCAGTAAAATTTTTTCACATGTATTTTCTAGTATTATTGTTACTTTTACTGAAGGGGTAACATTTTTTTTTTTGGGGAGAAATCTAGTGTTATTGTTAGACGTGTTTCTGTGAGACCACTACCCCATTAAAACAACAGGAAAAAAGAAGAAACTTGAACAAAAATCTAAAAAAAGAAAAGAGAGATAGTGGATAATTACTTGGAACAGAGAATTCCTATTGATTTCTCTTTGCGATTATAATTACTTCAAATGATAGACATCTTATCTTAAATGACATATATCGTATCATCACGGGATCAAAGAATTTCCATTAATATAACATTTTGTTTATGGAAATATTTTTTTATTTAGTTTATTGAAAAAATAGAACATTTCTAGGTTTATCGAAAAATCTCTGCCATGATATACATGGCGGGAAAACTAGACCACTGAACCTCCAAAATTAAAATTTGAGCTGCTTTTTAGCTGTATTTACATAAGTTGTCAGAGCACTCACACTAGCTTCCCTAAAATTTTTGCTAATTGGGTTCTAAAAAACCCACTTTTGCCCATTTAGCTAAAACACTACTACACTAGACTCCCTATTTTAATTTTATTATTCCATTTTTTAATATATCTTTATTATTATTATTATTATTTTTTTCACAACTCCCGAAATACTATACTACAAAAAGCACTACAACATTAAAAAAAAAGTCTTTTTTATTCCCCCAATTGATGAACAGTAACTCCTCAAGTTGGAGGAGTTACTGTTCATCAATTTCATGTTTTCAACCATTTGTGGAGGCTGATGGCCTCAGCTTTTGCTGCCTCCTCCTTATTTTATGTTGTTTTCGGCCAATTGTTCACTCTAGTGTGAGTGCTCTCACAAGCAACATTAACTACCTCCTGCAAAAAATAAAAGCAAACCAAATATAGAAAAGAATGAAGCTATAGCCACCTGATCACTGCTCCAAGAAATAAAGGTGGTCGCTTGGGTTTTCACAAAGAACTTCAAAACAGGTACTTAACCATATATTTAATTTATTTAAAAGTTTTTCATATCATAATTTTTATGGGCTTTAATCATATGTTTAAGGCATTGTTGACTGGTGAGTTTCTGTTTTGCTTTAGTTGTGTCCCAAATTATTATGTCTGATATGTTATGTGTTAGAAATGGTGCATGCTTGAGAAATGTGTTTGTGTATTTGTGTACAGAGTATGGGTCCTATTTGTTTGAAGAAATGTTAGAATAAATAAATTTTTTGCAATTGTACCTCAAAAGGAAAATGCAGCTCAATAATCAATTTTATTGTGCCTTGCACCTCAGAGCATGTTTTAAGTATCTGTATATGTGTAATTTTGCACTTGGTTATTGTTTTTATGGTGCTTGAAACAAGTTTTGCCTAATGAGGTTTTGAATGCTGATATTGTTGTCCTAAACACAAAACAGACCCTCTCTTCTCCCTCAACCTCTCTCTCTCTCTCTCTCCTCTCTTCCCCAACTCTTACAATAGAGGAAAGGTAGGCATGGTGCTGCAAGGGGGTAGTGACATAAATCTCAGGCGGCCTAGAAATAAGAAGAAAAGGCTGGTTGACAATAGTAATTTGAGGCCATGGTCAGAGCTTCCGGAGGCTTTGGTTCATCTGATAACGAAGCAGCTAGGAGCTATAGACTATCTCATGTTTGGCTGTGTCTGCAAAGGATGGAGGTCGTATGTTGTAGTACACAGGCAAGAGTTTATGGCATCCCAAACTCCGCTTGTTGTGTTTTTATCAACGCTAGCTAGGAAATCTTGTTACTTCTATAGCATATTTGATCAAAAGACATACAAGGCAACACTGCCTAACCTTATTGGCAAATCATGTTACTCGTTGACTTGTGGGTACTTAGTGATGGAAGACAGGAAAAAAAGGGGACATTCTCAAATTTGGCTTCTAAATCCTTTTACAAGACATGAACTCCATTTCTCTTGCCCTCCCAATCCTTATACTTCTGTCATCCTTGCTTCTTTAGCTACGAGTTTGTAATCATAGCTAATAGCTGTTGGTACCCATCTTTACAGTTGTAAATGCTCAAAATTCAATAAGTGCCATGTGTCACCTTATGGTTGGTTGAGGATGGGCCGAGCTAGTATTGATGGGTCGTTGAGCCCAAAACTCCAAACCAGGCTTTTGAACTTGCCTGATGGCTGATGGTGCACTCCTCTTGATCTGCTGTGACGCTGGGCTTTTGTGAAGAGAAATATGGATCTGCTGTGAGAGTCCTCCTTTCAACAAAGTAGCTACTGCAGACACTTTTCCGTCAAACCAAATAACCACTGCAGACAGCAAACGTGAGTACCGCAGAACAACATAAAAATGAACCTTAATAAACTGAAAGGATTAAGGAAGATTTGATGAGTGATGGGGGAGGGTTATTCCTTGAAAACACGTGACATGGAATAGGGTTGATTAGATGCTTGTGGAGTTTTAACAGAGGTTGTTTTTTGTATGGGTATTGATCTTTTTCTTCTTCTTGTCCCTTGACTTGGGTTTTGGCTTTTTGGTGGAGGTTAAAGGTTGTTTTTTTTGGGCTGGAGAGGTTGCCTTGACATTACTGTGTTTCCTTCTTTTATAGTGGTCTGCGGTGATCCATGGAGTTCATGGTTTTGACCTGGCCACTTCTTTAACTTTTGGATAATGGGCTTCCTCATTGGGGTCAAGCTGACAATGTTTCCTGATAACATAAAATATTGCCGCAGACCAAATTGGTGAAAGAAATTGGCTCCATGGTGAAAGCTTTGTCTGCACGTGTCTTCATTAGGGTGTTTGAGGTTTGCCGGTCACTTGTGCTCATACCCCCCAACGGGTGTGATACACTTGAGCCGCAGACTTCAATACCCTTTTGAGAAATAACCCCCCTACCTCCAAACCAAATCCCCCTTAGCCTTTTAATGAAATCTTACTGGCAGTCACCATAGGTTTGGGCTTTGGTGACTGCGTTACCTTTATTTATGTTCTCCTCGAAGCATCTTTCGTCTTCTCGTTGAGCTCCTTCCTTTTTCATGAATCTGTCGTTGTTTGACTGTTGTCTGCCGTGCAGAGGGAGTAGGAACCATCGTAGGCCGGTCTGTGCTTACTCCCCTCATATTGTCTCCAGGCTCCCTTTTGTCTTTGGTTGTGCTCTTTCCATTTTTGTGATTCTGCTGCTCGTTTTCTAGTCTGCCGTGCAAGAAGGTGGCAGAGATGGCAGCTACCCGTATTCATGTTCCCTCTAAGTTATCTTTTTTCCTTTGGCTGAAACTTTGCCCTTCTCACGAGTCTGCCGTTGCTCCTTTCCCTCGTCTGCTGTGCAGAAAAGCCTTGGCAACGGTCGTTGGTACCAGGTGTGAGTCTGCCGTCCCGAGGAAAGGGTGAACAGTGACTTTCTTCAAATTCAGAGGAGTTGCTTTTTGATTCTTCTGGAGTGTTCTACCTTTTTAAGGGATGTAGTAGTAGAGCTCCATCTGAAATTACTCTTTACCCCCTGACTTCTCCGTGGGCTGGGCTCATTATTGGGGACTTATGGCAGATTGCTCCCAATAAGTCTTGGGCTTTACAGCAGACTGGTTTCTCTTGCAATAACACAGTGCCTCCTGGGCCCATCGTGGGTTGTTGTGCTTTGGGCTTTCCCCAAATCATGTCACTTACCTTCCTTTGGGCTTACTGCAGATGACTCCTGTGGGCTCCTCTTAGTCTGCCATAACTTAGGCAAAAAGTGGGCATCTACAACAGTTTTCATGGTAATGTCATTAGCAACCAAATTGAAGTAGAAACAATAAAAAGATTGAACTGCCAACACAGAAGTACCAGCAGTCCAGCACAAAAGGGAATTTTCTTTTGCAATCTTTTCATTATAAACATAATTTTTAAACTCAACCAAAAAGCCACCTAATTTTCAAACCCACACAAAGGCCTAAGCCCCAATACCATACAATAAAAGTTGAAGTAATAATTTGGAAACAGCCAAGCACGATACCCACAAAAGCCTAAGCCCCAAAAGTGATTTAAAGTTGGTCTTTTTAGCCTGAACTTTTAAATCTTTTTTAGAATTTGGATTT
Source organism: Fagus sylvatica (assembly GCA_907173295.1). Lineage (NCBI taxonomy): Eukaryota > Viridiplantae > Streptophyta > Magnoliopsida > Fagales > Fagaceae > Fagus > Fagus sylvatica. The sequence continues at coordinate 35,634,484 of OU015768.1, read as the reverse complement.
AAAATGTGGTGTAAGGAATGTAACAATTTGAGATATTTAAACCACCTTCGATTAATCTTTTTTGGATTAGGTAACTCTATATTTGAATAATTATTTTTGTTAACATGTATGAAACATAAAGATAAATAAGAGAGAACTATGGCTAAAACTAAAGATCAATTTTGTTTTGTTTTGATTGTTTTAACTTTTATCCTCATTATATGATCTTAGTTTTAAGAAGAAAAATTTAAACTATATTAAAGTTTTAAATGAAAATTAATGCCACCTCAATTAAATATCGGCTACGTCATCAATTTGTTAGTCATGTATATACAAAGTTAACGGAGACAAACGGAATGACCAATGATGCTCAATTTTGAAACGTTAGGGACCATTTTTGCCTGTTTTAAACGTTAGGGACCAAATGTGCAACTTAGGTAAACGTTAGGGACCAACAGTATATTTAGCCCTTTAATGAATTATGCTAGGTTTGAATTCAATTGTATTTTTTTTTTTGTAATTAAATGTATAAAGTGGAATCTATCCAAAATCTAAACTCTAAGCTATGCTTTTAATCCAACAATTACGCTACAGATCAATAATTCAATAAAGCATAGAGATTTCTGTGTCAAAATATCTTTCAAATTGAACAAAAAAAATGGTATGCTGAAAGCTTCAACAAGTGCGACTTTCCAATATGTTTATACCCTACAATAAACAATCCAATCATATCACCTTAATGTCAACAAATCATATCTTGAAAGACAATTTTTATGAAAATAAAAAATAGAATAAAAAAGGAAGGTACTTAGTACTTACCACCTACTTGTTGACTTTTCCCACAATTGCGGAGCCAAAAAATTTTAAAACAAGCAAAAGCATGACACTAAGACTTTTTCTATGCTCCAATTGCTTTCCACGGATTCAATTCCCTATACCTTTTTACTGCATGTGAGATAAATTCAAATGTTTTTTAGTAGAAGACCGAAGGAAGAGAAAGAAGTGGAGGAATAAAATGAGATTTGAGTGTCGATGAAAAAATTGGGATTACACAATACACAGACCTTACCTGAAAATTGGAAGTTGGACCAATTCTAGGCAATCCTCCCCTGTTTCTTGGCACCATTCAGTGCTTTGTAAATTTCTGTATATTAAATTGCAAATAAATTGCCCAAAACATTAGCATTGAAGAATAAAAGAAGTCAGTGTAAAATGAAAATTAGGAAAAAATCTCTACGTAGAAAGTGTACGTTGAAGTACCTACCCAAAGAAGCGGAACTATATTGATTGTTGAACAAGAGTTTAATCCTGATCATAATATCGGAAAATTGGGATGTGAGCAATCTTAGGCCAATCCTCGCCAATTCCCTCCTGGCATCTTTCCTTTAAGTGGGGACATTTGCTGATTATCAGTTCTTGTAAAGAGGTGAGGTTGCCGATCCACTTTGGTAAAGTAACCAAGCGGGGAACATTTGAAATGTGAATATTTTGCAGAGGGGAAACACATTGTGTGCCATCATGACTGTCCTCACTGAACAGATCAAGCTCCTCGCAGTCCTTAATATCTAGCTCTTTAAGGGAGGTGAGATGTTGTATAAATCGAGGCACAGATTTTAGATGGGGGCACTTCGAAATCTGTAGATGCTCTACAGAAGTTAGGTTTTGCATCAACTCCTCTGGTAGAGACTCAACATCTTGTATCTGATACAAAAACAGAGACTTTAATTTGGAGAGAGGAGGGGATGAGGACGAAGAGGAGGGAAGTGAAGAAGTTGACATATTCATCGTCATCGCTAGTGTTTGTTGCAATGGCTTGAAGCTGGCTATGTGCAATATTAGCGGTTCTTCAAGATATGGAAACAAGGGCATGCAAGTCAGGTTACTGCAATCCACGATACACAAGTAAGAAAGACGAGGAAAGTAAGGCAATGATATATGTTGCTGATATTGATCACTTGATGTTGATGTTGTTGTTGCCACATCCACAATATCCCTCCTCCACCATCCCTTTAGATTAGGGCAGCTCCACAGCATAAGTGACTCTAGGGATGGGAAAAATGTTGTAGAAGCAGAAACCTCATCAGTGATTTCTTTGTCTGATATGTATTCCAGAGCAATCATTCTTCGAAGATTGAGATTTCGGAGAGACGGGAGTTGATGCAATGGTGGTAGATGTTGGCACATTGATCCCAATATTTTTAATTTAACAATACTAGTAAGCGAAGGAAGCCAAGTCGGAAATCTCACACCCCGGTACCCTTCCACGTACAACTTTTTTAGAGTATGGTGTGGTTGAAGGTTGTCTAACAAATTTTCATCATTACAAACATCTGCACCATCATTATGCTCCCAATCCCAACTTAATTCCAACTCTCTAAGATGCTGCTTCTCCTTTAAATTTGCAGCCTTGGCTTCTGAGGTAGCATCTTTCACCCATGCCAAATTTTTAATGCATAGTTCACCTCTTAAGTTGTTTAGCTTGTTCAGTTCGACTAGTCCACCACAACGCTTGGAGGAGAAAGCTGCAAGTTCCTTGCTCACGACGAATAGTAGTAACGTTTGAAGAGAAGTCAATTGTCCTAATCCACATGGCATGTGAGTTAAACTCTTACAACCATCTATCTCAAGATGCTTAAGGTTGACTAATTTTTGAATGTCTCTCGGTAATTCTTTAAGCTTCCTACATCCAGTAAGCTTTATGGTTTGCAAATTCAGCAATCTAATAAAAGAACTAGGGAGAACTTCAATATCACTCTTAGAAAGATCAAGGTACTTCAGATATGTCAACTTGTCTATAGAATCTGGCACCTTCACAATTTTTAGATCATGTAGGTCTACCGCTCGCAAGCATCTAAAATTGGAAATAAGTCTTATTAGAGTTGATTCTTCCACCATTTTCTGAGGAGGTACCTGGGACTCAAATGTAAAAATAAATGTACGTACCTTCCTTGCTTTGACTAACAAGTTTAAATTCTTCTCAAAAACATTGTAAGATGGAAATGAGAGGTGACGGACTTTTTCATTGACATAGTCTTTTGCATTAGAATCAACAAATGTGCATTCAATCCTTGAGACTGATTGTGCAAGATCATGGATTAAATCATGCATTTTAAAACTAATTATATTCCCCCAGTTATCTTCTTTAGCATCTTGGAAGAAAGACCTCCACAAAAGATCCATGCAGTACTCATTAGCAACATCCTCCAATTGTAGCTTTTTGTCTGATGACCGGATAAATCCTTGTGCTATCCATAGTCGTATCAATTTCAACTTTGAAATCTCATGATCTTTAGGAAACAATGAACAATAAGCAAAACAACACTTCAAATGTGATGGAAGATGATCGTAACTCAATTTTAGAATTGGTAAAATACCATTACCATTTTGTCCCTGAGTTAAATCTATAAGTTCTTTGTCCTTTATATATGACCATTCATCCTCTGTCTCTTTGAAGTATAATATTCTCCCTATTGTCTTTATGGCAAGAGGAACTCCACAACATTTTTCTACAATGTGCATCCCTATTTCTTCAAGGTTAGGATGAATGGTCTCTTGCCCTTTTTTAAATGCCATTTGCTTTAATAAAGACCAAGATTGGTTTTTTGATAGGCCTTTTAGAAAAAAGGGTGAGATTGTGCTAGTAATCTCTGCAACCAATTTAGTTCGTGTAGTTATCACCACCTTACTTCCCTTTAAACCACCCATCAAAAGTCTTTTCAAATTACACCATCTTTCATTATCATCGTTCCACACATCATCCAACACAAGTAAATACTTCTTTTGGTTGAGGTGTTCGCGAAGTTTATTTTGCACTTGTTGAATTTCAAGGTTTTCAGGTTTTGTACCAGTTGCAGATTCAATTATCTTTTCAATGATTGTTTTCACATCAAAGACATCAGAGACACACACCCACATTTTCAATTCAAAATAACTTTTTACTTCCTCATCATTGTATACATATTGAATAAGTGTGGTTTTCCCTAATCCTCCGATTCCCACTATGGATATGAATGAGACATTCTCTTTCTCATTAATGTCCAATAACATATCTATGATGGTCTTCTTTTCATCTTCTCTTCCAATAACTTCTTCTTCATGTATAAATGAGTAAGTTTGGTCCCTCTCCCTAGTCACAACCCATGTCTCTAAAGGACGTTCTACCAAATGCAATTTGTTCTTATCATTTGCTATTGCATCAAGTTTCTCCTTTATTGCCTTTATTTTGTGAGCCATCTTAAAACGAAAAACAAGTTGGTTTGAACTTGAAAAGAAAGTGCGTACCTTCTTTGCCATTTTACCTCCACACATCACCCTTCGCCGCAAATCTTCAGTGAAGAAATCGCTCAACACGTCATCCGCATCATAAGCTACGTCTCTGAGCTTCATGAGCCAGTTCCTAACTTGATGGTTCATGTCCTGCTTCTCCTCTGCATCTTGGAGTACAGCTTGAATAGTGGAAACTATGTCCTTCAGTTTTTGGAGTTCATCTTTGACACCCCAGATAGATCCAATCTCTTCAAAAGCCATAGAGCCCAACCTTTCAATGATCTTCCGCGCAAGATCAAGCAAGATTGCTTCGGCCATTTCGTCTTGGTGGGTGAAAGAAAACGCTGAAAGATTGATAACAAGAGAGCTGAAAGCAGTGGTTGAACTTGAAATGCCAAATATGCAGGAATAAGTTTAAAGTTGAGAAGGTTTGGCTTGTAAATCACTTAGAAAAGGGCCCCACTGCTCTTTAATAATTCCCCGTGAAGACTAAGGAACTAATGTACCAACTACCAAATTCGTTGACCTTCGTTTTCAGTTAGGAATGGGGCATTGGGGGATGAGTGGACAGTTTCATGTAAGGAATCTTTTTTTGGATAGGAAAGCGGCAGAACAACTTGTTTTTTTGCAAAGTGTTGTACAACATAAGCCAATTGGTTTTGTAAAAAGTATGAGATTTTTTCAATCCAAATCTCTCCTTTTACATTCAGTGCATAACTTGGCTAGTTTACTTGCTGCCAGATTTCACTTTTATATTTTATTAATAATATGCTTGTCCGATGCACTCATCATATAAAAACTAAATAATATGTTATATAGAACCCTGCAACTGGAGAAACGAAGGCTCTTCCTGGAGTTTGTCCTGTCTACCACCTGACTACTGTTGCAAGGTAATCAAAATTGTTACTACTGTCCATGAACTTCATCCTGAGTTACCCCATCTTGAATCCATGTGCCAAGGTGAGGTATATAGCCTAAGTACTAATTCTTGGAGGAGAGTTGATCGTATCTGTGCTGCCGTTAAATCTGATTACCATATTATATATATATATATGAATTATAACTGCATCCAATCTCCAAAAAAAAATCCCAATTGTTTCGAACTTTCTCTTTTTGAAATGGAATATTTACGGAATCCCCATGAATAGGATCAAACCTTATTCTATGACATTTACATGGGATTCCTCTTTCTAAATCCAATCACTAGGATTATATTAACAAAAAAAACAAGTAGGTGTTGTTGAAAAAAAAACGATTCTCTTTTGTGAGAACCGGGAGTATCACTTAATAGGATAGAATAGACCACGTGTTTGGTTGGTTCCGTCACACGTGAGGGGTAGTGGCATAATCACGTTAAGCCTTGGCTGGGCTATAGCCTAGTCAAGGTTTTTTTTTTTTTTTTTTTTTTAATAAAAAAAAATTATCTTAAATTAAGTAATTAATCCAATCAAGATTTTTTTTTTTTGCAATTAGCCCATCCTAAATTTTTTTTTTGCCTCCACCCCTAGTGAGGGGTCGTGTTGCCAATTGGTTTTGGGTTAAATGCTCCAAATTTAACGTTTAAATGAAAAAAAATTGGAGAACCTTTTTCCTGTTGAACGTAACTATTGTAGAGGGGTCGGAGAATTGCTTTGATATATGGTTGTTGCGTGAATTTGGTGTTGGGGAATCTTGGACTAAGCTATTCACTATTGGACCTCTTACACAAATAAACTGACTACTAGGATTTTGGAAGAATGACTCCGTGTTCTTGGAAAATATTGATGGGCAGCTGGTCTTGTATGACCTTTCTATGAATTGATGGGCAGCTGGTCTTGTATGACCTTTCTATCCAATAAACGATCAGTTTTATTTTCTAATCGTAAATCCGTGTAATGCATGGAAAAGTTACTAATGGTCTGTTTGGATGGGGTGGATTTGGGCTCATGGATTTGGATTTGAGGACCCAAATCCAAATTCTTTGTTTGGATGACTTAAAATTATTAGGATTTGGATTTGGGTCAAATCTATCCAAGATTTTAAAGGTCCAAATTCATGGAATTCAAATGACTTCTTAAGGTAGGAATTTCACAAATTCTCTCATTAGATGTCAACACTCAAAATGACTAAAATATCATTGGACTCTTTAAAATACATCTAAAGGCTCTAAAATGGAGGTTGATACAAATTTCTCCAAACAATGTCAGAGCTTAGTGAAAGAGAACGTTCCTTAGAAGAAGATGATATCCTGTCCTGAAGTACCAAGAAATACAAAGATCATCACCATACCTCTCTAGGCGCAACGGAAACCCCTTCATCCCCTCCTTTGGGGAGTTATTGAGATCGGTTAGTTGGGGCCATACCTGGAGCTTATGAGCAAGCTTTTGGTTTTGACTCCCCTATGCAAGAAGATGTTGAGTCTGATGAAGAAGTGGAAACTCCAGGTGCAGGATGCGTTGCTATCGGCCTCACCCATGAGGAAAAACTCCGCATTCGAGCACCATGGGCTTCATCTCTCATCGTTAAAACATTTGGTCGTAATGTTGGGTTCATGTATATATCTACTAAAACTAGATCTCTTTGGAACCCGGTGGGACGAATGGACTGTATTGACATTGGGCATGATTATTTCTTGATCAAATTTGAACTTCAAACTGACCTTGATAATGTTTTAAAGGGAGGACCCTGGTTTGTTGGACAACACTTCCTTGCCATTTGTCAATGGGAACCAGATTTCCGTCCATCCTCGGCCACTTTTTCTTTTGTAGCTGTATGGGTCAGATTCCCTGAACTTCCCTTAGAATATTACGAACCCTCACTTCTAAAAAAGATGGGTAATGCTATTGGCCCTGTCCTCCGGTTTGATTCCCACACGGTTAATGGTGTGAGGGGTAGATATGCCTGTTTATGCATCCAAGTTAACCTTGACAAACCTCTCCCACAATCTATCCTTATTGGTCAAGGCCGTGTTCAAGCTATCCAATATGAGGGCATCAATCAACTATGTTTTAGCTGTGGCAGAATTGGTCACCGGAAAGAGAACTGCCCTTTTGTTATTCGTGCTCCTTCTCCACCAAAAATCGCCAATGATGAAAATCTTGAATCAACAACTGCCCAAACCCATACTGACACAACCCCCACGGACACAACCCATGCTTCTAGTGAGGAGTTGTTTGGGCAATGGATGATGGTTACTAGACGAAAGAAACCTGCTACTCCAAAACACGTGATCTCTGCTCATCGGGTTGGTGAAGCCATCAGTCCCATCGCTGGCTCGCCTAATAATACAAGTTCATTTACGGGGCAGAGAGAAGGCAAGCGTAAAGCTTACGCCTCCAGCGAAAAGGTGACATCTATCACTGCACAACCCACTTCTACTCGGCGCAATAAGGACAAAGGCAAGGGCAAATCTGTCCTTTTGAAGACCACAACTCATCCGAAGTCCACGTCCACGTTTTTGTCTGACTCCCATCTGCTCTCTAATCAGACCCAAACGCCTCTCCGTGAGCTAAGCTCCCCTATGCCCCTTATCTTCTCTTTCGGCCATGGCTCTACCTCAGGAAAAATGGGCGATCTTTCTCCGAAACAAAATCATCCCAGTGGACGACGTGATCATCAACGAGATACAAGCCGATCCCACCTCGATCTGGGGTTGGTACGATCCCGAGACGATGAAGGCTTGGCAAAACATCTTCCCACTCACGGAGAAGAGCAAGACCTTAGGATTCCTCGACTTCTCCGATCCGGCGTGGATTCTCACTCCAAATCCGTGGTGGTACTTCCTCATGGATCAACCTCGTCTTCCACCCCTAGGAGTAACGACTTCAAGCTGGTCTGCTCCAACCTCGCAGTCGTTCCTCTCAGAACTCTCACTGACCGAGCTCGAGGAGGGGCTTCTGTCCAAAGAGATTGTTCAACGGAAAATCTTGCTGACAACCCCGATGGAATGTGCTGTGATGAGCAACATCTTTCGGGTGAAGCTGATGCAATTTTGCATGCCAATACCAGCCTGTACAGTTCTGATCAAAAGCTCAATGGAGCCATTGGGGCTTCTGAAACATGCAATGACTCTATTCCCAAGTATCTTGAGGCAGAGAGAGGAGTTGATCCAAGCATGGAGATTGAAGGAAGTGGGAGATGACCCGTCCCCTACCCATTTTGATTCCCGTTCTTCTCCTCACCCTATAATGAATATTTTAATCTGGAATTGCAGAGGGGCTATGAAGCCCAAATTTAAGCAAACTTTTATGGAACTTGTAAATTGGCATCACCCTGTGATTTTTGTTGTTACTGAAACTCGTATGAGTGGCACTAAAGCTGATAACATCCTTAGGTCCCTTCCTTTTGATGGTGCTTTTTCGACTGATACAATTGGATTTGCTGGAGGAATTTGGCTTCTTTGGAGGTCTGATTTAGTTGATGTGGAAGTAATCTCAGCTACTGAACAGGAAGTGCATGCTTTGGTCCAGGTAAGTCCCTCTTTTTCCCCCTGGTTACTTAGTGCAATTTATGCCAGTCCTAGATTTGCTGATAGGCTTGTTTTGTGGAATAATCTCAAATTGATTGCTGATAGTCACAATATCCCCTGGGCCGTTATGGGTGATTTTAATGACATAGTCTCTCAAGATGAAAAATTTGGCGGCAATCCTATTTGTCGTACTCGGGTGCAAGCTTACTTAAATTGTATGGACTATTGCCAACTCCTTGATCTTGGTTTTTCTGGGCCGAAATTTACTTGGACCAATATGCGTGGAGTTACGGATCTAATTCAAGAAAGACTTGACCGGGCTTGGGCCAACCCTAATTGGAAGCTTATTTTTCCTGAAGCCCAAATCCATCATCTGGCCCGCATTAACTCAGACCATTGCCCATTACTACTTAAGTTAGATCCGCCTCCACCTTCTTCTACAGATAGGCCCTTTAGGTTTCAACCTTGCTGGCTCAACCAACCAGACTTTCCTCGTGTAGTCAAGGAGGCCTGGCAAGGGCAAAATGACAACCTCTCCACTGCCATCTCTGAGTTTATCTCTTTGGCTCAAACCTGGAACTCAGAAGTTTTTAGTAATATTTTTACTAATAAACGTCGTTTGCTGGCTAGACTCCTGGGCATCCAAAAAGCTCTTGCTCGGCACCCTTCCTCTAATCTCCTCCACTTACAAAGCAATCTTTCTGATGAGCTCAATCAAATTCTGAATCTTGAAGAAGAACTTTGGGCCATCAAATCTCGTACTAATTGGCTTGTCTCAGGGGAACGCAACACTTCTTATTTTCATATCTCCACCCTCACTCGCCGAAGTGCAAATCGTATCAGTGGGATTAAAGATGAAGCTGGAAACTGGCTTTCCAACTTGGAAGACATTCAAGCCCACTTTATCTCTGGCTTCCACTCCTTATATCAGACTGACCAAATCTCCTGCCAGCTTACTCCTACTCCCCTTCCTTGCTGGGGTGCAATTCTCTCTGCTGATGAAGCTAACTCTATTGCTAGTCCTCCTTTGGATTCTGAGATCCTGTCTGCTCTTAATTCTATGAAGCCCTTCAAGGCTCCTGGTAACGATGGGCTTCATGCAGGCTTCTTCCAACGCTTTTGGATGATTGTAGGCCCATCTGTTAAAACTGCTGTAAAAAATATCTTCTCAACCGGAATCATGCCTCCAGATCTTAACCAAACTCTTATTGCTCTTGTCCCGAAGCAGCAAGGGCCTGAAACCCTCAATCATTACAGACCAATCAGTCTCTGCAACACGGTATATAAGATCATCACTAAACTTCTTGTCCTCAGAATCAAGCCTTATCTCCCAGCTCTGGTTTCTCCTTTCCAAACGGCTTTTGTTTCTGGTAGGCGAGGTTCAGACAACTTAATTATTGCTCAAGAATTAGTCTATACTTTAAGCAAGAAGCGAGGCAAACAGGGGTTTATGATAGTGAAGATTGATTTAGAGAAGGCTTTTGACCGCATGGAATGGAGTTTTGTTAGAAGAGTTCTCATCCATTTTGGATTTCCTCCGATGATTATCAAACTTATTTTGAGTTGCATCTCTTCTACCTCCACTTCCTTACTCTTTAATGGCAGCAAGCTTTCCCCTTTCCTTGCTTCAAGAGGCTTGAGACAAGGAGACCCTCTCTCTCCTTATCTCTTTATTCTTTGCATGGAATTCCTTGGAGCTCTTATTGATCGTAAATGTGCTTCAGGTGATTGGACCAAAGTCAAGGCTTCTCGTGGGGGTCCAGGTTTCTCCCATGTATTTTTTGCCGATGATCTCTTATTATTTGCTAAAGCAAATGATAGAAACTGTGCTGCCATAGTTGATGTCCTGAATGATTTTTGTTCCATGTCTGGTCAAAAGGTGAGCCATACCAAATCCAGAATTTTCTTTTCTCAGAATGTCCCAGCTTCAACAAAACATTCTATTTGTGACTACTTGGGTTTTCTCCCAACTGACTCTCTTGGAAAATACCTTGGCTTTCTTATTCTACATAAAAGACAATCCTCCTCTGATTTCCACATTATTACTGAGAGAGTCCAAAATAAGCTAGCTGGCTGGAAATCCAAGCTTCTCTCACCTGCTGGCAAGCTGGTGCTCATCCAATCAGCTGTTACTCCCATCCCTGAGTATGTTATGCAGTGTATGAGTGTTCCACTTAAGGTCTGCAACTCTATTGATAAACTCTGCCGAGATTTTCTTTGGGGTTCAACTCTTGAAAAACGAAAAATGCATCTTGTCAGTTGGAAGAAAGTAACAGTTCACAAAAGCCTTGGAGGATTGGGCATCTTTAGCATGAGAGATAGGAATAAAGCCTTGTTGGCCAAACTATGTTGGAGAATCTCAACTGATCACACATCTCCCTGGGCACAAATGCTCACTCAAAAGTATCTCTTCCCCTCAAGGCTCACTCCTTCTGGTAAAAAACTTCCTTGCTCTCGTATCTGGGCAGCATGTAAACTAGGTGGAACAATTTTCACTCAAGGCATTAAATGGCATATCCAAAATGGCAACCGTGTTCTGTTCTGGTTAGACTGGTGGCTTCCTTCCGGACCATTACACACCTTGATCTCTGGTCCTCTATCTCTTGATGACCTCTCTCTCACTGTAGCAGATGTTCACCCCTTTGGCGGCCATTGGCTCCTGGACAAGCTCTCATTTGTTCTCCCTGATCACCTTTTTCTTGAGTTATTAGCTACTCCTTTCTCCTCCAATCCTCTTAGCAATGACTTGGTGCTTTGGGTTTTCTCTTCGAATGGTGCTTTCTCTCTCCATTCGGCATACTTGCTCTCAAAAGGATTCATTCCAGCTAAACCTCCTCCAAGCTTGTCTACCTCTTGGATTTGGAAAGCAGGTACCACTCCTCGCATCAAGTTTTTTCTTTGGCTTTGTTTTCACCATAGTCTCCCCACTTGTGATGTTCTAGCACATCGAGGCATTTCTCTCCCTCAACAATGCTCTCTATGTCATTCTTCTATAGAAACCATCACACATGTCTTAAGAGATTGCCCAGTTGCTCATGGGTTTTGGTTATGGTTGGGAGTTCCTGGCAGCACCATCAACTTCTTTACGTCATCCTTTAGCTGCTGGTTGGAACAAAATTGTACGTCAAATGCTCACTCTGTGCAACATCGCCTTCCATGGAAAATTCTATTTCCTTTTGCTATATGGCAGCTTTGGCTTCATCGAAATCAGTTCCTATTTAGCAAAGGCACTATTGACACCGGGTTTTTGCATCAATGTGTCACCAAAGGAGTTGAATTTGCTGCCATTGTCCCTAATCATCTCTTACGCACTCCTTGTATACCCAAGAGAATTAAATGGCTGAAACCTGCTGCAGGTTGGGTTAAACTAAACACTGATGGAGCTTATAGCTCGTCTCGCAGCCTAGCAGGAGGTGGTGGTCTTCTTAGGGACAGCCATGGCAATTGGATCCATGGCTTTGCACGTTTTTTGGGCAATTGCTCTAGCACTATTGCTGAGCTTTGGGCTCTCAAAGATGGTCTTTCTTTAGCTCACAGTTTGGGTTTTTCCCTCATTTCCATTGAATTGGATGCTGAAATGGTGGTCCTCCTTTTAAAAAACCCATCCGCTATTAACTTAGTAATGGAACCTTTATTATCTGACTGCAGGAACCTCTTGCAACTATTTGACAACCCTGTGGTGCAGCATGCGTATAGGGAAGCAAATCAATGTGCAGATGCTCTTGCAACTCTAGGTCTTAATCTACATGTTCCTTTTATGGATTTTGTTCACCCACCGTCTGTGGTGGAGACTTTGCTGGCTTTTGACAAAGCTGAGCTATTCTGTACTCGTATGTTTTGTGCTTAATATAAATCTTCCTATTAACCCAAAAAAAAAAAGGCTCTAAAATGACTAAAATGCCCCAAAAATACCAAATGACAAAAAAAAAAACCCCCTCCAAAATGACCAAAATACCCACAAAACTACCAAAATGATAAAAAAAAACTCATGGAATCATCAAAGCGACCTAAATACTCCTAAAATGACCAAAAAAACATCAATACCCTAAAATGACTGAAATAAACTCAAAAATTCAAAAATGGCCAAGATAATCCCCAAAATACATTCAGAACACCTAAAATAACCAAAATAAACCTGAAAACTCCAAAATGATCAAAATAACCTTGGAAACACTATAATAACCAAAATAATACCGAACTCCTAAAATAACCAAAATAACCCCGAAAACTCTAATATGACCAAATTCACCCCAAAAAAATACCATAATAACCAAAATACACTAAAAACTCCTAAAACGACCAAAATATCAGTGAACCACCAAAATAACCTCGAAACTCCAATGTGACCAAAATAACACCATGTGAATTGTGATGTAGTACCAGTACGTACCTTAGAGAAACAGATTATCTTATTGATTTTGGAGGGGTAGAAAATAATTTGAAAAAAATTTACTTCAAGAACCGATGACACGTGTTTGGAGTCTGACCGAACAAAAATCATGTTACAAATCCGTTCGGCTTCGATCAAACATATGTTCGGACAATCCGAACAGATGACTAAACAATAGAGGATCAGCTTGGAATAACGCATTAAATGCAAAGAAAATATCAAGCAAGTGTCAGGTTCATTTAAACCAAAATGGGTGCTAAACGAGACAGATGAGCTGTCAATAGCAGGCACAAAGAAGTGTATTAATAGAAAAAAGGACAAGAAGGAAGAGGGGGATAATGGAAAGATTAAGGAAATATCTGGGAAAGTAAGAAGTATAAATAGGGCCAAAAAAAGAAAGAAAAGGAAAGCTCTCTTACCAGAATTTATTACAAGCTAATTGAAGTCTTTGTACTTTTTTTAGATCAAGACATTTTTATTAATAAAATCATCGGAGAGTTATAGGCTAGCCCCTACTGGGTTGACCAAGGCAATCTAAGTATTTGCTTTTTTTGTCATCTTTATAGGTTCCACACAAATCAAAACTTCTAGGTCATCACTTTAGAAAGAGTTCGGGTTAGTTCGGTTTTCATTTATTGATTAGATTTTCTAAGTATTAATTAGCCTTTCCATTATTTAAAAAATTCCCACGTAGAGACGTGATTAATTGTCGTTTTCATTACAAAGATTTTTATCCAAATTGACAGTTCATCAAGTTGTTTAACTCGATTGTATGTTTCCTGTCATATATACTAGTAGTATTTAGTACTCACATCATACCTACAACATTATTATTATTTTTTATCTCCAAGTCAATGTGGAAAATGTAACACGCAATTAATTGGTTGACAAATGAGTAATAGTTTGAAGTCTGACTTTATCGTGGCAATAACACGCCAATTGAGTGTTGTTCTCTTCAAAAAAAAGTAAAAGTGCAACAAGTTGTAGTGACACATATTGCTGTAAAAGGGTTGATATCTTAGCAACTACTCGGAATTTCATTAGCCAAGTCTTAAAAGAATAATCAATGTTTGAACCACCCCATGCTTGACCTTCTAACTTTCTTCTTGCTTATGGAAACAATGTTGCGAACATTTATTTCCACCATCATATGCTTTAAGTTGTGGAACTATAGTATATTAACAAAATTAATTAGTTTAGAGAAATAGTTTAAAAAGGAAAAGCTCAATATCCCATCTGATTTTAAAACCTTTAATTTCCGACAGACCATTCAATTGTCCTTGAGGATTGATCTTAATTTCTTGCAAATTGAAAGCTCATCAAATTGTTTAAATTCATTTGCTCTTGTCATCTCTAAAGGGGCGGAACCCGGATTTTTTATTTTGGGTGCCAAAACATGAAAAGAATTTGACCATTTTAAAAATATGAAATATAATGAAATTCAAAATTAAATTAGCAAATGAAAATAATTTTGGAGTTGAGAATATAGAAGTTGCTGCACCAACCTACCTCAATATATTTATTGTTGTAGTTTTACTCACAAATTGGATATTCATGGATTGAAGAGATTTACGTGATAAAGCCATAGAGGAGATCAGCAAGGGTGTTAAAGTATCGTGGCATTACGAAAGTAAGTAACAAAATTGGAGATTGATAAAATAATTGAAAATTATAGTCATTTTTTTAAAAGTTATAATAAACAAAACTGGAGATGAATAAAATAATTGAAAATTAATAGTAATTTTTTTAAAAGTTATAATAAACAGTTATTGGTTTGGGTACAATAATTTACGTCTTGTATAATTTGAACTCAATCATAAAGAGAAAGAGATACACACATTGATTAGAAAAAAAAAAAAAAGAAGTAAACTTTGAGGCATATTAGTAGAATCGTAAATAAGGACTTAAAATTAAAAACAAAATGAATATACGTGTTTCATGTATTAACCTTATAGTTCTTCACACATAGTAAATCCCTATGTATGTCCATTGCAAACCAAATGAGAAAAGAAAAAAAAAATGAATATGGATATTATGAGAGAGAAAAAAAAGTAGTAAGTTATGTTATTTAATCCCATTTACGTATAGATTTAAAATATTAAGTCTTTTTTTTTTTAATTCAAATGAGGGAAAGCAGTTATAAGGATATGGAAAATGTGAGAAAAAAAAGGGACAATGAAACCAATAACCCCCATTTAAAAAAAAATGGGGATGGAGGTTGTATGTCGTAGCGCACCAGCAAGAGTTTATGGCATCCCAACCTCCTCTTGTTGTGTTCTTATCAGCGCTAGCTAAGAGAGCTTGTTACTTCTATAGCATATTTGATCAAAAGACATACAAGGCAACACTGCCTAACCTTATCGGAAAATCATGTTACTCGTTAACTTGTGGGTACTTGGTGATGGAAGATAAGAATAAAATGCGACATTCTCAAATTTGGCTTTCTGAATCCTTTTACAAGACATGAACTCCGTTTCTCTTGCCCTCCCAATCCTTATTCTTCTGTCATCCTTGCTTCTTTAGCTATGCCTGTACGAGAATTTGTAATCATAGCTATTGGCTGTTGGTACCCATCTTTACAGTTTTGTAGATCCTCATATGTCAATTGGACTGTCTATGATTATAATAACAAATTTAAGGGGTGGTGCTACAGATGATCGTCGGTGGTTTATAGATATAGTTGTCTTCAAGGGTAAGATATATGTTTTAACAAATCTTGGTGAAATTGGGATACTAAACCTGAATTCTCATTCTTATGTGACTCTGCTGGAAGTAAAAAGCATTGGAGCTTGGAACTATGCACTACAGTTACTAGCTTTTGATGATCAGCTCTTGATGATTCGAAGATTTGAGCCATGGGAAAAGAATGAGAATCTAGTTTATGAGCAAGATTTTTTGAAGATGGAATGGGTGAAGATGCAGAACTTCGGAGATCAAGCTTTGTTTCTAGGTCATCGAAAGAGCTTAGGATTTAGCAACATAACCAAATGGAGGGATAGCCGACAATCTTTGAATTGCATATACAATCTTGGAATTCCGTCTGACAAATACACCATACATTTCTTGGGTGGTGGATATCCACAGTCTTTGACTTTTCCCATGATTAAAAGACAATGTATGGATATGATAGATGATGATATTATAGATGATGATTACTTTGATGTTCCATTGTGCAAAATATCTATCCCAGAAACCTCCACAGATATTCAATTCTGGTATTTTCCACATCTGTCTTGCAACGTCGATGCACTCTCTGTTGACTAGTTAGGATTTCTAATTGTTCATGTTCACTACTGTCTATCTATTGAATCAATCATTTTGGCAAGGCACTTTGAAGGGTTATATATATTTAATTTGTTGCCTTTTATTTCCCTTATTTGTGATTGATGGGTTATCATGGAAGAGAATTTCTTGAAACGAGAGTAGCTGGAGTCTGTTTTCTTTATTTTTCTTTATTTTTTTTTTCTTCAGATTTTTCAGTCTTTCAGAAGTTTGGTGTTATTATTGTTAGACCTGCTTTTGTGAGATCATCACCACCACGCACCATCCCATTGATGGATGTATAAAAGGAATTTATGAATATTTCGCTTAGCCCACATTGGTGTGTAGGTCACTAAAAAGAACCCTAGCTGATTTTTGACCAATTTATTCATGGTAATGTCATTAGCGACCAAGTTGAAGTAGAAACAAACAATAAAAAGATGGAGCTGCCAACACAGAAGTACCAGCAATCCAGCACAAAAGGGGAATTTTCTTTTGCAATGTTATTATAATAAACATAATTTTTAAGCTCACCCAAAAAGCCACATAATTTTCAAACCCACACAAAGGCCTAAGCCCCAAATACCATACAATGGAAGTTGAAGTAATAATTTGGAAACATCCAAGCACGATACCCACAAAAGCCTAAGCCCCAGTAGTGTTTTAAAGTTGGTCTTTTTAGCCACAACTTTTAAATCTTTGGTAGAATTTGAATTTCAAATGTGGTGTAAGGTGTAACAATTTGAGATATTTTAAACCACCTTCAATTTTATCTTTTTTGGATTATGTAACTCTATATTTGAATAATTACTTTTGTTAACATGTATGAAACATAATGATAAATAAGAGAGAACTATGGCTAAAACTAAAGATCAATTTTGTTTTGTTTTGATTGTTTTAACTTTTACACTCATTATATGACCTTAGTTCATAGTTTTAAGAATAAAAATTTAGACTATATAAAAGTTTTTTTTTTTTTAATTTAATTTCAAAAAGTGGACATCATATACTTTTATTTCAAAGATTTTATGAATTTACTTAGTTTGTAAGAGTAATGTTTTCGAAAATGTGAATACTATATAGGGTAATTTTTTAACATATTTTAGGGATAGTTCTTAATATTGTTTTTGTTGTATTGGTCAATACAATTATGCGTTTGAAATTTAATTAAGAAACTTAGGATAACATTTAATGTACTATGTCCGCTTTTAAAAGTATAGAAAAGTGATAGGCAAATATTTAATTTAATTTAATTTTAATAAAATAGGGTGTCTTGGTTAATATTGCTTGCACAATCAAACTAATTCTTACTCCCCTTGAAAAAGTCTACAATGCCAAATGCATTGAATAATTTAATATTCAAAGAATTGAGATTCATCAATGATCAAGAAAAGTTGATCTCTCTCACATAAAAATGGATTATACACGTGCGAGACTTATAAATAGGGTTTATCTTTATATAAAATAAATGTATAATATACAAGATGCATTGAATAATTTAATATTCAAAGAATGTGGCGAATTGGTTAGTAAGAAACCAAGTAATGAGATGAAAAAATGAAATGAATTTCAATTGAATTTTACTAAATAAACAATTTTTTTTAATTAAAATTAAATTACGCGCAATATTTCTTAAACCTTTTAGTGGATAATACAAATGAACCTCCAAACCAAATTACAAAACTTAACAAAATCAATTTTGATCGGATTTTTAGCAGAATGATATATCCCATCATAGATATAGTTATATACAATATACACATTGGTTTAAGGCTTACTGTCGTTATTTTTGTTGTTTGAAGGACTTACTGTCGATTGGTTTAAGGCTTTATTGAATGGTGAGTTTCTGTTTTGCTTTTGTTGTGTCCCAAATAATGAACATGCAACACAAACTGCAAATGCTGATGAATTTATCATAAAACTTCTGGAAGGGTACAAAACCAATATGAATTTGATCAAAATTATGCCAATAAAATAATAAAATAAAAATGAATGGTGCCTGTTCTTAGCACATGTTTTAGGTTAATACTGAGCATGATGAATTTGTGCATACAAACTAATGAATTATTGATAAGTGTAGTTTAATTTTTTTAAAAAATATGAATCAATACTCACTCTTAAGTTACTCATTAAGCGGACCCACAGTTAAAATGGTGGTCCCCTATTCTTTTTGTAAATTTTTGATATTTCAATAAATTGGCCTAAACAAGTAAACATCCCCTTCACGATAAAACTGATGTGATAGATCAGATTTTTAAAACCTTAAAAGTTAAAAGTGACAATTTATTAGCCTCGTAGGGATTAAGATTAGAGAGGATTTTAATAACATCTTTTTTATGGAAATTTTTTTATTGATTACATTTTTTTATTTAATTTATCGAAAAATTTTAACTTTTCGGGTTTATCGAAAAATCTCTGCCACAAAATACATGGCGGGAAACTACACCATTGAACCTCCAAAATTAAAATTTGAGCGGTTTTTTAGGGTGTATTTATATAAGTTGTAACAAGCAACATAAATTACCAACCGAAAATAGAAAAGAAAGAAGCTTTCGCCACCTGATCACTACTCCAAGAAATAAAGGTGGTCGCTTGGGTTTTCACAAACAACTTCAAAGCAGGTACTTAACCAAATATTTTATTTCTTTAAAAGTTTTATATATCATTATTTTTATGGGGGGGCTTGAGAAACTGTAGGAAGAAAAATTGTAGTCATTTGTTATCTAAAGGACTTATCTCAACTTGAGCATTGGTTTAAGGCATTTTTGACTGGTGAGTTTTTTTGTTTTGCTTTAGTTGTGTCCCAAATAATGAACTGCCTTGGGTGTTAGTTTTTGCTTCCTTTTACGTTCGTAGCTGCCACTATCTGTCATAAAATTAACATGGGATTTTATAATGTCTATATGTCATGTGTTAGAAATGGTGCATGCTTGAGAAAGGTGTTTGTGTATTTGTGTACAGAGTATGAGTCCTATTTGTTTGAAGAAATGTTAGAATGAATAGAATCTATGCTGTTCTTATTGTGATATTTCTGCAATTGTATCTGAAAAAAAATGCAGCTCAATAATCAATTTTAGCGTGCCTTGCTACTCAGAGCATGTTTTAAGTATTGTTATATGTCATATGTGTGTAATTTTGCACTTCCTTGGTTATGTTTTTCATGGTACTTGAAATAAGTTTTTCGTGTGTTGATATTGTTGTCCTAAACACTCAAACTGGTTGACACAAGTATAGCATAATATGTTGTTTAGTTTAAATGTCTTGTAAAAAAAGCATGTAATGTGGAAAATTGGGTTAAAAGCAATTCGATATTATTATGAGCGTAGAACCATTAGACGTTTATTTAGTGTCATATATAGGATCTGATCTATAATTTCTTGTTGTGGAAAGGTAGGCATGGTGCTGCAAGGGGGTAGTGACATAAATCTCAGGCGGCCTAGAAATAAGAAGAAAAGGTTGGTTGACAATAATAATTTGAGGCCATGGTCAGAGCTTCCAGAGGCTTTGGTTCATCTCATAACGAAGCAGCTAGGAGCTATAGACTATCTCATGTTTGGCTGTGTCTGCAGAGGATGGAGGTCGTATGTTGTAGTACACAGGCAAGAGTTTATGGCATCCCAACCTCCGCTTGTTGTGTTCTTATCAACGCTAGCTCAGAAATCTTGTTACTTCTATAGCATATTTGATCAAAAGACATACAAGGCAACACTGCCTAACCTTATTGGCAAATCATGTTACTCGTTAACTTGTGGGTACTTGGTCATGGAAGATAAGAAAAAAATGGGACATTCTCAAATTTGGCTTTTGAATCCTTTTACAAGACATGAACTCCGTTTCTCTTGCCCTCCCAATCCTTATTCTTCTGTCATCCTTGCTTCTTTAGCTATGCCTGTACGAGAATTTGTAATCATAGCTATTGGCTGTGGGTACCCGTTTTTACAGTTTTGTAGATCCTCAGATGTCAATTGGACTGTCTATGATTATAATGACAAATTTAAGGGTGGTGTTACAGATGATCAGCGGTGGTTTGTAGATGTAGTTGTCTTCAAGGGTAAGATATATGTTTTAACAAATCTTGGTGAAATTGGGGTACTAAACCTGAATTCTCATTCTTATGTGACCCTGCTGGAAGTAAAAAGCATTGGAGCTTGGAATTATGCACTACAGTTGCTAGCTTTTGATGATCAGCTCTTGATGATTTGTAGAGTTGAGCCATTTGAAAAGAAAGAAAATCTAGTTTATGAGCTAAATTTTTTGAAGATGGAATGGGTGAAGATGCAGAACTTTGGAGACCAAGCTTTGTTTCTAGGTCATCGAAAGAGCTTAGGATTTAGCAACATAACCAAATGGAGGGATAGCCGACAATCTTTGAATTGCATATACAATCTTGGAATTCCGACTGACAAATACACCATACATTTCTTGGGTGGTAGATATCCCCAGTCTTTGACTTTTCCCATCATACAAAGACGAAGACGATGTATGCATGTGACAGATGATGATTGTTGCGTCGATGATGATTTTTGCTTCGATGATAATTTTTGCTTCGATGATGATTGTTGCTTCAATGATAATTGTTGCTTCGATGTTCCATCGAGGAAAATATCTATACCAGAAGATTCCACAGATGTTCAATTCTGGTATTTTCCACATCTGTCTTGCAATGTGGATGTTCTCTCTGATGACTAGTTAGGATTTCTTGTTGTTAATGTTCCCTACGGTTTATCTATTGAAAATTGAATCATCATTTTGGCAAGACTTTGAATATATTTTGTTGCTCTTCATTTCCCTTATTTATAGCTCTTTTTGATGTGTTATCATTGAGGAGAATTCCCTGAAATGAGGTCTCATGCTGCCCATTTTTATGGCACTTAAAAAGTCCATCAGTGCTGCTGTGCAGATTGCACAACCCTTTTGTGAGATGAGAATTTAACAATGGTTATTCCCTTCTTGTCAGTAAAATTTTATCATATGTATTTTCTAGTATTATTGTTACTTTTACTGAAGGGGTAACATTTTTTTTTTTGGGGAGAAATCTAGTGTTATTGTTAGACGTGTTTCTGTGAGACCACTACCCCATTAAAACAATAGGGAAAAAAAGAAAAAGAAAAGAAATTTGAACAAAAATCTAAAGAAAGAAAAGAGAGTGAATAATTATTTGGGGCAGAGAATTCTTATAAATTTTTATTTGCGATTATAATTATCTCAAATGATAGACATCTTGTTTTAAATAACATACATCTTACCATCCACCAGATCAAAGAATTTCCATTTTGTTTATGGAAATATTTTTTTATTGATTACATTTTTTTTATTTAGTTTATCCAAAAAAGTAGAACTTTTCTGGGTTTATTGAAAAATCCCTGCCACGAAATACATACTGAACCTCCAAAATTAAAATTTGAGCTGTTTTTTAGCTGTATTTACATAAGTTGTCACAAGCAACATTAACTACCTCCAGCAAAAAATAAAAGCAAACCGAAAATAGAAAAGAATGAAGCTATAGCCACCTAATCACTACTCCAAGAAATAAAGGTGGTCGCTTGGGTTTTCACAAAGAACTTCAAAGCAGGTACTTAACCATATATTTTATTTATTTAAAAGTTTTCATATCATAATTTTTATGGGCTTGAGAAACCGTAGGAATACAAAACGCAAGTAGAAAGAAAAATTGTAGTCATATGTTTCAAGGCATTGTTGACTGGTGAGTTTCTGTTTTGCTTTATTTGTGTCCCAAATTATTATGTCTGATATGTCATGTGTTAGAAATGGTGCATGCTTGAGAAATGTGTTTGTGTATTTGTGTACAGAGTATGGGTCCTATTTGTTTGAAGAAATGTTAGAATGAATAAATTTTTTGCAATTGTACCTCAAAAGGAAAATGCAGCTCAATAATCAATTTTATTGTGCCTTGCACCTCAGAGCATCTTTTAAGTATCTGCATATGTGTGTAATTTTGCACTTGGTTATTGTTTTTATGGTGCTTGAAACAAGTTTTGCCTAATGAGGTGTTGAATGCTGATATTGTTTTCCTAAACACTCAAACTGGTTGGCATCTTCTAAGAAGGATGTTGACACAAGTATAGCATAACATGTTGTTAAGTTTAAATCTCTTGTAAAATTGTAAAAGCAAGTAATGTAGAAAATTGGGTTAAAAACAATACGATACTATTATGAGTGTAGAACCATTAGACGTTTATTTAGTGTGTCATATATAAGATCTGAGCTATAATTTCTCTTTGTGGGAAGGTAGGCATGGTGGTGTAGTGACATAAATGTCAAGGGGCCAAGAAATAAGAAGAAAAGGCTGGTTGACAATAGTAATTGGAGGCCATGGTCAGAGCTCCCTGAGGACTTGGTTAATCTGATAACGAAGCGGCTAGTTGCTATAGACTATCTCATGTTTCGCTGTGTCTGCAGAGGATGGAGGTTGTATGTTGAGCGCACAGGCAAGAGTTTTTGGCATCCCAACCTCCACCAGTTGTGTTCTTATCAATGCATGCTCAGAGAGCTTGTTACTTCTATAGCATTTTTGATCAAAGGTCTTATAAGGCAACACTGCCTAACCTTATTGGCAAATCATGTTTCGGATTAACTTGTGGGTACTTGGTCATGGTAGATAAGAAAAAAGAGACACATTCTCAAATTTGGCTTTTGAATCCTTTTAACAAGACATGAAGCGCTGTTTCCCTAGCCCTCCCTATCCTTATTGTTCTGTCGTCCTTGCTTCTTTAGCTCTGCCTTTGCAAGACTTTGTAATCATAGCTATTGGCATACGGTGCCCATTTTTACTGTTCTGTAGATCCACAGATGTCAATTGGACTGTCTATGATTATAATGACAAATTTGAGGGCAGTCCTACGGACGGTCCTCGGTGGTTTGTTGATGTAGCTGTTTCCAAGGGTAAGATATATGTTTTAACAAATCTTGGTGAAATTGCGGTACTAAACCTGAATTCTCATTCTTATGTGACCCTGCTGGAAGTAAAAAGCATTGGAGGTTGGATCATTGGACTACAGTTACTAGCTTTTTGATGAGCAGCTCTTGTTGATTCGTAGCTTTGACCCATGTAGAAACAAAGAAAATCATGTTTATGAGCTAAATTTTTTGAAGATGGAATGGGTGAAGATGCAGAACTTCGGAGATCAAGCTTTGTTTCTAGGTTATCGAAATAGCTTAGGATTTAGCAACATAACCAAATGGAGAGGTAGCCGACAATCTTTGAATTGCATATACAATCTTGGAGTGGTGGCTGATGAATACACCATACAATTCTTGGATGGTAGATATCCCCAGTCTTTCCCCATCTTACAAAGACAATGTATGGATATGATAGATTGTTCCTTAGATGTTCCATTGTGCAAAATATCTATCCGAAAAACTTCCACATGCTTTCAATTCTGGTATTTTCCACATATGTCTTGCAATGTGGATGCTCTCTTTGATGACTAGTTAGGATTTCTTATTGTTCATGCTCCCTACGGTTTATCTATTGAATCAATCATTTTGGCAAGACTTTGAAGGGTTATATATATTTTGTTGTCTTTATTCCCTTATTTGTGATTGATGAGTTATCATTGAAGAGAATTTCTTGCAACTAGAGTAGCTGGAGTCTTTTTTCTTTTTTCAGAAATTTCAGTCTTTCAGAAGTTCGGTGTTATTATTGTTAGACCTGCTTTTGTGAGATCACCACCTCGCACCATCCTATTGATGGATGTATAAAAGGAATTTATGAATATATCGCTTAGCCCACATTGGTGTGTGTAGGTCATTCAACACTAAAAACACAAGCTGATTTTTGACCAATTTATTCATGGTAATGTCATTAGCAACCAAATTGAAGTAGAAACAATGAAAAGATTGAACTGCCAACACAAAAGTACCAGCAGTCCAGCACAAAAGGGAATTTTCTTTTGTAATCTTATCATTATAAACATAATTTTTAAACTCAACCAAAAAGCCACCTAATTTTCAAACCCATACAAAGGCCTAAGCCCCAATACCATACAATAAAAGTTGAAGTAATAATTTGGAAACATCCAAGCACGATACCCACAAAAGCCTACGCCCCAGTAGTGTTTTAAAGTTGGTCTTTTTAGCCACAACTTTTAAATCTTTATTAGAATTTGAATTTCAAATGTGGTGTAAGGTGTAACAATTTGAGATATTTTAAACCACCTTCAATTTTATCTTTTTTGGATTATGTAACACTATATTTGAATAATTACTTTTTTTAACATGTATGAAACATAATGATAAATAAGAGAGAACTATGGCTAAAACTAAAGATCAATTTTGTTTTGTTTTGATTGTTTTAACTTTTACCTTAGTTTTAAGAAGAAAAATTTAGACTATATTAAAGCTTTTTCTTTTTTTAATAAATTTCAAAAAGTGGACATCATATACTTTTATTTCAAAGATTTTATGAATTTACTTTGTTTGTAAGAGTAATGTTTCGAAAATGTGAATACTATATATATGGGTAATTTTTTTTAACATATTTTAGGGATAGTTCTTAATATTGTTTTTGTTGTATGGTCAATACAATTATATGTTTGAATTAAATTAAGAAACTTAGGATAACATTTAATGTGGACATCATTATACTTTTATTTCAAAGATTTTATGAATTTATTTACTTTCCCATATTTAGTTTGTAAGAGTAATGTTTCGAAAATGTGAATAGTATATATAGGGGTAATTTTTTAACATATTTTAGGGATAGTTTTTAATATTGTTTTTGTTGTATTGGTCAATACAATTATGTGTTTGAATTCAATTAAGAAACTTTGGATAACATTTAATGTGGACATCATTATACTTTTATTTCAAAGATTTTATGAATTTACTTACTTTCCCATATTTAGTTTGTAAGAGTAATGTTTCGAAAATGTAAATAGTATATATAGGGGTAATTTTTTTTAACATATTTTAGGTATAGTTCTTAACATTGTTTTGTGTTTTTAATCGAAAAAATTAGCCTTTTGTGTTTTTAATCAAAAAATTTAAGGTGCGGAATGAAGGGCGGGAAAACTAGACCACTGAACCTCCAAACCAAATTACGAAACCTAAAAAAATCAACTACGGTTTAAATTTTGACCGGATTTTTTGCAGTATGATAATTGATATTATATATATATATATAGCTACATAAAATATACACTTTTGTTCAAGGCTTACTGTCGTTACATTTGTTGTTGAATGAGTTTATTTTTTATTTTTGTTTTGATAGTTACGATGGCATTTGCTCCGGGATAATCGCTCTTACTATCAGGTCAAGACGCCAATTGATTTTTGGTGTAGGCGGGATACACCCAATGTAACCGATATCTCTTGTTTAAGGACAATAGATTTTATCAGTTGAGCTAACTGGAACCATGACTGGTGAGTTTCTGTTTTGCTTTAATTGTGTCCCAAATAATGAACAGCGTTGGAAGCAAGTTTTCGCTTTCTTTCATGTTCCTAGTTCCTACCATCTGTCATCAAATTATTATGGGGATTTTTATGGATATGTCATGTGTTACAATAATGCATGCCTGAGAAAATTGTTTGTGTATTTGTATACTGAGTATCAGTTGTTTGAAGAAATGTTAGAATGAAGAGAAACTATGCTGATCGTATGGTGATACTTCAGCAACTGTGCTTGACAAAAGAAAATGCAGCTCAATAATCAATTTTATTATGCCTTCCACTTCAGAGCATGTTTTAAGTATCTGATACATGATTTTCTGAAAAAAGAAAAGAAAAAAGCATCTGATACATGTGTGTAATTTTACACTTTGCTGTTTAAATGTTACAGTATGATACTATTATGAATGTGTTGGGATAGCGGAAGATTTGGCACTAATTGGTTAGGTCAAATTACTGTCTATGTGTGATTTAAATTTAATGACCCCAAGCAATTAAGAGATAAAAAAAAAAGCACCAAGAAAATGAACCCCACAAGAACATACCAAATTTACGTGGAAACCCCTCAAGTGTAGAGAGAAGAATCACGGGACAAATCCGACCAATCCAGGATAATAAAATAAAATAAAGATTACAAAGATAAAACAAGTATGGGTCCTATATGTTTGAAGAAATGTTAGAATGAATAAAATCTTTGCTGGTCTTATTGGTATATTTCTGCAATTGTACCTGAAAAAGAAAATGCAGCTCAATAATCAATTTTATTGTGCCTTGCACGTCAGAGCATGTTTTAAGTATCTGAATATGTGTGTAATTTTGCACTTGGTCATTGTTTTTTATGGTGCTTGAAACAAGTTTTGCCTAATAGAGGTGTTTAATGCTAATATTGTTGTCCTAAACACTCAAAATGGTTGGCATCTTCTAAGAAGGATGTTGACACAAGTATAGCATAATATGTTGCTAAGTTTAAATGTCTTTAAGTTTAAATGTCTTGTAAAATTGTAAAAGCATGTAATGTAGAAAATTGGGTTAAAAACGGTATGATGCTATTATGAGTGTAGAACCATTTGACGTTTATTTAGTGTCATATATAGGATCTGATCTATAATTTCTCTTTGTGGGAAGGTAGGCATGGTGCTGCAAAGGTGTAGTGACAAAAATGTCAAGGGGCCTAGAAATAAGAATAAAAGGCTGGTTGACAATAGTAATTGGAGGCCATGGTCAGAGCTCCCTGAGGATTTGGTTCATCTGATAACGAAGCAGCTGGGTGCTATAGACTATCTCATGTTTGGCTGTGTCTGCAGAGGATGGAGGTTTTATACTGTAGCGCACAGGCAAGAGTTTATGGCATACCAACCTCCACTTGTTGTTTTTTTATCAACGCATGCTAGGAAAGCTTGTTACTTCTATAGCATTTTTGATCAAAGGTCGTATAAGGCAACACTGCCTAACCTTATTGGCAAATCATGTTTCGGATTAACTTGTGGGTACTTGGTCATGGAAGACAAGAAAAAAAGGGGGCATTCTCAAATTTGGCTTTTGAATCCTTTTACAAGACATGAACTCCATTTCTCTAGCCCTCCCAATCCTTATACTTCTGTCATCCTTGCTTCTTTAGCTACGCCTTTACGAGAGTTTGTAATCATAGCTAATAGCTGTTGGTACCCATCTTTACAGTTTTGTAGATCCTCAGATGTCAATTGGACTGTCTATGATTATAATGACAAATTTAAGGGTGGTGCTACAGATGATTATCGGTGGTTTGTAGATTTAGTTGTCTTCAAGGGTAAGATATATGTTTTAACAAATCTTGGTGAAATTGGGGTACTAAACCTGAATTCTCATTCTTATGTGACCCTGCTGGAAGTAAAAAGCATTGGAGGTTGGATCTTTGGAGTACAGTTACAGTTACTAGCTTTTGATGAGCAGCTCTTGTTGATTCGTAGCTTTGACTTATTTGGAAACAATGAAATTCAAGTTTATGAGCTAAATTTTTTGAAGATGGAATGGGTGAAGATGCAGAACTTCGGAGATCAAGCTGTGTTTCTAGGTAATCGAATTAGCTTAGGATTTAGCAACATAACCAAATGGAGAGGTAGCAGACAATCTTTGAATTGCATATACTATCTTAGAGTGGCAGCTGATGAATACACCATACATTTCTTGGATGGTAGATATCCCCAGTCTTCCCCCATCATACAAAGATATTATATGGATATGACAGATAGTTCCTTTGATGTTAAATTGTGCAAAGTATGTATCCCAGAAACTTCCACAGGTTTTCGATTCTGGTATTTTCCACATCTGTCTTGCAACGTGGATGCTCTCTTTGATGACTAGTTAGGATTTCTTATTGTTCATGTTCATGTTCCTTACGGTTTATTTATTGAATCAATAATTTTGGCAAGACTTTTAAGGGTATTATATATTGTTGCTCTTCATTTCCCTTGTTTGCAACTCTTTTTGATGTGTAAATCATTCAACACTTAAGACACAAACTGATTTTTGACCAATTGATTCTAATGTCATAAGCGACCAAATTGAAGTAGAAACAATAAACGATCAAACACATAAAAGTACCAGCAGCAGTTCAGCACAAAAGGGATTTTTCTTTTGCTATATTATAAACATAATTTTCAAACACACTCAAAAAGCCACATAATTATAAACCCACTCAATAGACTAAGCCCCAATACAATGGAAGTTGGAAGTAAATAATTCCAAACGATCAGCACGATGCCCACAAAAAACAAATGACATAGGTCGAGGTTCTACACTTCTACTATTCTCTCCAATATCCCCAATCTTTTCTTCTTAAAATGAATGAGGCAAAATGGATAAATTTTACTGACTAACCTCTACCTCTGTGCATGTTTTTGTTTTCATTTTCATTTCCTGATTTTTTTCAACTTTTCAAATTGAAATTTGAAACTTATTTAGATTTTTTTTTTTTTTAATTCGGTTTGGTATCCTATTTTCTTACAAGTTTTCAGTCCTGTTTTTATTTTATTTTTTATTGTTATCTTACAACAGAGAGAGAGAGAAAAAAGAATAGTTGATATTTATCTACTACAAAGAGAGAAAAAAAAGAGAGTAATTGATATTTATCTATAACAGAGAGAGAGAGAGAAAAGAGTAATTGATATTTATTTGTAAAATATTAAAAAAATATTATTATATTTATTTTATGTGTATAAAATAAAATGAGATAAAAAATAAATAATGAAAACAATTTATAATTGATTTGAAAAAGGGCGTGAGACCCATGAAAAATAAAAACAAATTGTTTTCAAGAATAAAACTAAAATCGGTGTACCAAATATAAATTTTTTTGGTGGAGCCCGTGAATTCTATTTTACAAATATGAAAGTAGTTTTGCAAAAGTGTGTACTAAATAAGCTCCAAATACTTCTATTTCAATTTTTTTTTATCAATTTATTTATTTGTCTGTATTTTTTTTTGTAACAATATTAAGGAAATTTGAATGATATTTTTAAGAGCATTTTTTTTTAAAAGACAGTAGATAAGATTTATTATTGTAAATGGGAAAATAGTCAAAATACATCCAAATAGACTGAGTGATATCTCTTTAAGTCATAGTGTAGAAGAGCAAACACCCAAATGCCTCTATTCCTAATTATACACATAGACAAGATTCATAAAAAAAAATATCAAGAAAGTTCAATTACACTGGGCTCCACAGATCTCAAAAATCCATAATCAGGTGGCCCATCTCTTCCTTGAATTTGAAGTTAGAACCTATAAAAAAAAGGAAAAAAAAAAAAAATAGAAAGTTAAACTATTGTTTTCGTCTTTAAATTTTATATGAAGTTCGTTTTTGTCCTAAACTTTGAAAAAATTTATTTTTACATATTTATAAAAATTTTTAAAATTCAAATATAAAAAATAAACTTTTCAAAATTTAAAAATAAAAAATAAATTTACATCAAAGTTTAAGATAGAAAATAATAATTTACCCAAAAATTGAAACTTTATTTTTTTCGCTGAATAAAAAAAAAAAAAAAAAATTGAAAGTTGAAAGATAGAAAGAAAGACTCATTCCACTGTAAATGAATAAGGCCCACCACAAATACAAGTCAGTCAGTCAAGTGAGTCTTCTCCTACATTGTGATCCCAATCTCCCCAAAACATTAAAAACATCACCAAACAAAAAACCAGTTTCATCAAACAACAACAACAATTTCCAAATCAAATGGCCTTCAGCACCAGGAGAGGTGGCTGGGCCCAAAGTCTCCTCCCTTTCTCCAACAATCCCAAATCCAAGCTCACCCGGAAATCCCGCAGGCGATTCTCCCTCCGTGACTTCATCTTCGCAAACTTCTTCACCATCGGACTCGCAATCTCACTCTTCTTCTTCTTCATCGTTATTCTCCGTTACGGCGTTCCAAGGCCCATCTCTTCTCACTTCAAATCACGGGCCGGAGGAGGAGGTGGTGGAGGAGGCCCATCTCGGTTCTCGAAGCCGACCCGGAAACCCAGTATCAGAAAAGTACCTTCCAACGACGCCGTTCTGAAGTCGGTGGTGGATATAACGACGAAGGACTTGTATGATAAAATTGAGTTCTCGGATGTGGATGGTGGGCCATGGAAGCAAGGGTGGAGGGTGAGTTATAAAGGGAATGAGTGGGACTCGGAGAAGTTGAAAATTTTTGTGGTGCCGCATTCGCATAATGATCCGGGTTGGAAGCTGACGGTGGAGGAGTATTATGAGAGGCAGTCTAGGCATATACTTGATACCATTGTTGACACTCTTTCTAAGGTGAACTGGGTTTTGCTTCTTTTTCTCTTTTTTTTGTTTGGATTAAATTGTAGTGGAATTCGTGAATCGAATGGTGAAGTGGGGTTTTGTTTTTTTGGATTGAATTGTTTTGGAAATGATGAATCAAATGGTGAAGTGGGTTTTTATTTTTATTTTTTTTGTTTTGAAGTGGAATTAACAAATGAAGTGGTGAAATGGCTTTTGCTTCTATTTTTTTTTTTTTTGGTTTTCTGTTTTGGGTTAAATTTGTAGTGTAATTGATTAATTGAATGGTGAAGTGTATTTTTTTTGGGTTGAATTTTAGTGGAAATGATGAATCAAATGGTGAAGTGGGGTTTTCTTTATTTATGGGGTTGGTGGATTGTAGTGGAATTTATAAATCAAGTGGTGAAATGGGTTTTGCTTCTGCTTCTGCCTTTTTTTTTTGGTTTTCTGTTTTGGGTTGAATTTGTTGTGTAATTGATTAATTAAATGGTGAAGTGGGTTTTACTCTTTTATTTTTTATTTTTGGGTTTAATTTTTAGTGGAATTGATGAATCAAATGATGAATGGGTTTTGTTTTTGGTTGAATTGTAGTGGAATTGATTAATGAAATGGGTAAGTGAGTTTCTCTGTTTTTTGGGTTTTCTTTTATGGGCTGAATTGTAGTGGAAACGATTAATCAAATGGTGAAGTGGGTTTTGCTTCTTTTTATTTATTTAATTATTTTGGGTTGATTTGTATTGGAATTGTTGAATGAAGTGGGTTTTGCTACTTTTTAAAAAAGAAAAAAAATTGGTTTATTTTTGTGTTGAGTTGTAGTGGAATTGTTGAATCATATGCTGTCTTTCAAAATTTTTGATGATTCGATTGGTTTGTGACTGAAATTTGCTTATGATGGTTTTGTTTCTTTTCTTCTTTTGGGAGGTGATTGATAGACCTTGTTGCTACTAGAAAGAGGTTTATGCAAATGGGTTCATTTTTTGAAGACTTGGATTTTTTTATATAGAAACCAAGGGAAGACAAAGAGGTTGTTATGTGGGGTTATATCTTAGGTTTTGATGATTTTTAAATAGCTAAGGGACCACAGCAAATTAATTTTGTTGGTAATAGTAGTTGATTGGGAGAAGAAAGAAAGCTTGGGTTTGAAATCTTGGTATACCTATTTGTACTTGTACTTTGTTTTGTTTTTGATGGATTTATTACTTATTTTTAAAAAATGAAGCAAGCTTAGTTTTTGTTTATTTTAGAGTATATTAATTTATGAGGTTCAGTAGGATTTTGTGGACTTCTGATATGCAGGATGCTCGGCGCAAATTTATATGGGAAGAGATGTCTTATTTGGAGAGATGGTGGAGGGATTCCTCTGAGAGCAAAAGAGAGTCATTTATCAATTTAGTAAAGAATGGGCAACTCGAAATTGTTGGAGGTGGCTGGGTAATGAATGATGAGGTGATATTCATGGGCATTTATCTGAACTAAAATATGGCCAGTTGTGATTTAAAACACTTAATATCCATAAAATTATGGCTAAGTTTATCTCTAAAACCTTCCTTTCTATAAACCTTTTTCTTCCAAATTGTTAATATTGGCAAAGATACTTTTCTAATGAACGGGAAGCTTGACTTTACATGCCATTTTTTTCTTGATGCAGGCCAATTCACATTATTTTGCCATTATCGAGCAGGTAAACTGAAAGCCTTTTCCTATTTTCTATTATAATTGTTACAATCGTATATGTTTCTCAGTTTTCATACTACTCGATATGTTATTGAGCATTCTTCATCTGACACTCAATGGACGTATGTACTCTCAGTCATCATAACTTATGTGAATTGCATTTCATTCAGGACATGTGCAGGTTGACATATGTAGCTTTTTAATAAGTAATACGAATTTTTTATTAGTAAAAGGAGAGACCTAAGGATGCACATTGCAGAAAGTATACAAATGAATCACCTAAAGTTTTTTTGACATATTCTTCTTAACATAATATTCCTCAACAGCCTCAAGTTATCCTTGACATGATTGTTTCAACTCAACATTCTCGCTACTGAGTCAAAAGCTTAAATAATGTACAGTTCCTTGTAGGATAGAGGAAAATGGAATTGGATTTTGGAGTTTAATTCCTACGTTGACTATAATATCATCAGGACACTAGGACTGATGACTTTAATAGTAATTGTTGAAGTATTAGTCGCTTTAATGTTTTTTGAAAGGTTTAGGTGATTTTCTGCAATGGCCCTCCACCTTGTTTTTGATAAGTATCCCCTCCAAGTAAATTTTTTCATTATGAAACACATTCTTTTGAATTTACGTTGTTATCTTAATTTACTCACCATCTGATGTTGGGCTCGTTGGACTAGTGTTCATTTTTTGTGAGATAATCTTGTGTGTTTTAGTTATTTTGTTATGATGTTGTGAGTTTATATTTTATGAGTTTCTAATGGCGCAACCATTGCGTGGCTCTGAAAAAAATAAATCCTCTTTGGAGGCCTAAGGTTTAGGCACCACCCAGTAACAAGTGTCCATGGTAGTTAATTAGGTCATTAATGTTTTATGTAGTAGTTTTTATTTTTCCTAGAGTCAATGTTATTTTTTTAATGTAGCAATCATCAGTTGTGGGCCTTGGGTTTTATTTTATTAAGAGGTGAGCCTTATTTAGTTTTTGGGCTTTTATGTGTAGACTTTGATCCAATTCTATTAGGAGTTTGTTTAGTACTCAAAGTAGGAGCTCTAGTTCTGTTAAGAAAAGTTAAGATATAGAGTCTATAAAGTGTATCATTTGTACTCAAATACGGAGACAGTTGATCAATAGAAGAATTGAGTGTTTTGAGTATTGTGGCATTGTCTTTAGTAGGTTTTTCTTTCTCTTTTTCTCTATTCTCTCCTCTTTTGGCATTGTCACTATTGCTGTATTGTTCATGTGCACTGTTAATGTGCTACGGTTCACTTTTATTGTTTACAGCTTGACAGATTTGATATTGGTTTCTTCTCACCTCTTTTGCAACTCTAAATCAATTTTTTTCTTTCCCTATAGAAACCTTATTCATTCATGAATCCTAACTCTTCTTTCTGAAGTTCTAGACCCTAAATCCACAAATTCTCCTAACTTTAAGCCTACACGTAGACAGATTCCCTAATCTATCCTACATCACTCTTTATATGTCTCTTCTTCTCTAGGATGTGTCATGTGAAACATTTATGACATCATGAGTCAATTTACATGTGAGGGTGTCATTTTAGTTTTGGGCTTTATTATGTTTTTTTTTGGGTACAGTCTATGCTGCTGTGTGTATGGTTATCCGGGTTCTTTCGTTTAAGAATGAATTGTATGATATATATATATATATATTTTATGGTAATATCACCTAGGATGCACCGGTACGGCAATTTTGGCCGAGTACCAGCACCGGGTACGTCAGGGGTACGGGTACGCGTACCATACGGGTACAAAGGTACCCAACGCGTACCAAAGGGTAAAATTGAAATTTCAAAAATATGGGTATGTATGGGTATGTGAGGGGTACGTATGGGTACCGTATGGGTACGTATTTTGGGTAAAACAATATAAAAACCCACCAAAAAATACTATTTAACCTATTTTTCTTTCAATCTCTCATCTCACCCCCCGATCCGTCGCCGGAGCTACAGAACCAGCAACCAAAAAAGCAAAAAACCCACAGAAGAAAGTAGAAAACTAGAAACTCAGAGTCTTGATTCACCACTCACCAGTCACCACCCACCAGTGCAACACCACCGGTGCTCCTCGCTTCACGGCTTTCTCTCGGCGTCGCATCATCACAGCAGCCCGTAGGTTTGCTGTTCTTCTTTTTCCTCTCTTTTTTCTTCTGCTGCTTTTTACTAAAGTCTAAACTCAGTCTTTTTTCTTCTGCTACAATCAGCCCGTAAACTCAAAAATGCACTAAAGTCTTTACTAAACTCTAAACTCTAAACTTTTTAGATTTTTACTGCTTGCCACTGTTGCCAGTTGTGGTCCATATACCAGACCAGCCAGCCATACTTTTCTTCTAGAGACTTAGACTAGTAGACTAAGACCACAGTCACCACACGTGATTTAGTTTTTTGTGTGACATGTCCATTACTTGATTACTTGATTACTTGGACAGTTGCATGGTTTTGTTTTGTGTGTTATTTTGTCCTTTTCTTTTGCTTTACAATTTACCATGGTTGCTTGCTTTTTTTTTATATTAACATAGTTGCTTGCTGTAATACAGTAAAATTGTAACGTAATATTGGCTGCTGACTTGTTGACAAATTGACATGGGATGTTGTGCACTTAGTTAGATGTTGGATACAGTTGATTTTATATTTTATGGATGTCATTGAACTTCTTTGCTATTTATTATTCTTTTAAATTAATTTAGATGTGTTTTCAAGTTTTTTATTGTTATTACTTAATTTTGCAACCTAAAATAAACATAAATTATGTCAAAAAATATTTAAAATATACCTAAAAATAAATATTAATTAATTAATTAATCGACGTACCCCCCACGTGTCGTATCCTAGTTTTTTTAAGAAATGGTGTACCCCCGTACCCGTACCCGTGTCGTACCCGATACCGTACCAGTACCAGTGCATCATAGAATATCACATATACATTCACTTGCATGGTGGGGACTAGCCATATTTGTTTCAAAGAGTTTATATTTATGGTCAAGGAATTGGTCAGCCCTGTGTGTCTGTTACTATTTCAGGAATGGGTATTGAATTTCTTATCCCATTTTGAGTTGCTGCTCTGACTTTGTGCAATTCATGAATCAGATTGCAGAGGGGAATAGGTGGTTGAATGACACAATTGGGGTTGTTCCTAAAAATTCTTGGGCAATAGATCCATTTGGTTACTCGCCTACCATGGCGTATCTTCTCCGTCGCATGGGTTTTGAGAACATGCTTATCCACAGGACCCATTATGAGCTGAAGAAGGAACTCTCGCTGCATAAGAATCTGGAATACACATGGCGCCAGAGCTGGGATGCTGAAGAAACTACTGATATTTTTGTCCATATGATGCCCTTCTATTCATATGATGTTCCACATACTTGTGGGCCGGAGCCTGCAATTTGTTGTCAGTTTGACTTTGCTAGAAGTCATAACTTTGGGTATGAACTTTGTCCCTGGGGAGAGCATCCGGTAGAGACCAATCAGGAAAATGTTCAGGAGAGGGCACTAAAAATATTAGATCAATATAAGAAGAAATCAACTCTATACCGGACAAATACACTTCTTGTTCCTCTTGGAGATGATTTCCGTTATGTGACCACCGATGAAGCTGAAGCTCAGTTTAGGAATTACCAAATGTTATTTGATTATATCAATTCTAATCCAAGTTTAAATGCGGAGGCGAAGTTTGGTACTCTGGAAGACTACTTTCAAACGCTACGCGAGGAGGCTGATAGAGTAAATTATTCACTTCCTGGTGAGGTTGGGTCTGATCAGATTGGAGGTTTTCCTTCTTTGTCAGGTGACTTCTTTACTTATGCTGATAGGCAACAGGACTATTGGAGTGGCTATTATGTTTCAAGGCCTTTTTTTAAGGCTGTTGATCGGGTACTAGAGCAAACATTGCGTGCCACAGAAATGATGATGGCTTTATTGCTTGGGTATTGCCAGAGAGCGCAATGTGAAAAGTTGCCCATGGGGTTTTCCCATAAGTTGACAGCTGCAAGAAGAAACTTGGCTCTTTTCCAGCATCATGATGGTGTCACTGGTACTGCTAAGGATCATGTGGTTCAGGACTATGGGAATCGGATGCATGCTTCTTTGCAGGATTTGCAGGTTTTCATGTCTAAATCCATAGAAGTTCTGCTTGGTATCCGCCATGAGAAATTGGATCAAAACCCATCTCAGTTTGAGTCAGAACAGGTGAGATCTAAATATGATGCTCAGCCAGTGCATAAGGCAATCAGTGCTCGTGAAGGAACTTATCATTCAGTGGTCATTTTTAATCCTTCGGAGCAAACAAGAGAAGAGGTTGTGATGGTCATAGTTAACAGGCCGGATGTTACTGTTTTGGACTCAAACTGGACATGTGTTCAAAGCCAAATTTCTCCTGAATTGCAGCACGACAAAAGCAAGATATTTACTGGGAAGCATCGTGTCCACTGGAAAGTTTCTGTTCCTGCCATGGGGTTGCAAACATATTACATTGCTAATGGCTTTGCTGGGTGTGAGAAGGCAAAACCAGCAAGACTAAAACTTTTCTCAGAGTCTAATTCATTAACTTGTCCCACTCCATATGTTTGCTCAAAAGCAGAAGGTGACGTGGCTGAAATCCGGAACCAGCATCAAACACTTACCTTTGATGTCAGTCATGGCTTGTTACAGAAAATAAGCTTTAAAGATAGCTCCCAAAATGTTGTGGGTGAAGAAATAGGTATGTACTCTAGTTCGGGAGGAGCTTACCTATTTAAACCCGATGGTGATGCACAGCCTATTATTGAAGCTGGTGGGCAGATGGTGATCACTGAGGGCCATCTGATGCAGGAAGTGTACTCTTATCCAAGGACAGCATGGGAGAAAGCCCCCATCTCCCATAGCACCCGTATATATAATGGAGATAACACTATACAAGAGTTTCTCATTGAGAAGGAATATCACGTTGAGCTTCTTGGTAGTGATTTTAATAACAGGGAATTAATAGTTAGATACAAGACAGATATTGATAACAAAAAGATCTTTTACTCTGATCTAAATGGCTTTCAGATGAGCAGGAGAGAAACCTACGATAAGATTCCACTGCAGGGAAATTACTACCCTATGCCTTCTCTCGCATTCATGCAAGGATCCAATGGTCAGAGATTTTCTGTGCATACTCGACAGTCGTTGGGTGTGGCAAGCCTTAAGGAGGGATGGTTAGAGATCATGCTTGACCGCCGTCTGGTAAGAGATGATGGACGTGGTCTTGGGCAAGGAGTGATGGATAATCGTCCAATGAATGTAGTCTTTCACATCCTTGTGGAATCCAACATTTCCTCCTCTTCAAGTTCAGTTTCCAACCATTTTCCCTTGAGCCCCTCTCTTCTTTCTCATCGTGTTGGTGCTCATTTGAACTATCCATTACATGCATTCGTTGCGAAGAAGGCACAAGAATTATCTGCGCAGCCACCCCCAAGATCCTTCTCTCCTTTAGCTGCTCCCTTACCCTGTGACTTGCATATTGTGGGCTTTAAGGTCCCTCGGCCTTTAAAATATTCTCAGCAACCGCTTGAAGATTCTAGGTTTGTTCTAATCTTACAAAGGTATCATTGGGATTCTTCATATTGTCGGAAGGGCAGATCACATTGTATCAGTGTTGCTGATGAGCCTGTGAATCTGTTCTACATGTTCAAGGGGCTTGCAGTACTGAATGCAAGAGCAACTTCTTTGAATCTGTTGCATGATGACACAGAGATGCTCGGGTACCCTGAGCAGTTTGCAGATGTTGCTCAAGAGGGACACGTGCTTATCGCTCCCATGGAAATACAGGCTTACAAGTTGGAATTACGTCCGCACCAATGAATAGGCTGATTTTGCTGATGCTAATTGTTCTGTCACAGTGAAGAGTGATTCTTCATGTCACACTGCCAATCTATAGGGATGAATCATCAATATGATCTGCTATCTCACTGAAAAATCTGATTAAGCCAAAGCTATGAATGGGCAGAGACAATTTTTAGAAGCGGTG
Source organism: Fagus sylvatica (assembly GCA_907173295.1). NCBI lineage: Eukaryota > Viridiplantae > Streptophyta > Magnoliopsida > Fagales > Fagaceae > Fagus > Fagus sylvatica. Next base: position 35,596,284 of record OU015768.1, on the reverse strand, counting down.
GGACATTGTCAATTAAACTGGGTTGTTACCCTTGCTGAGGAAGTTCATTAAAGCATATCGGCATGATATAGTTTTTTTTGTTGCAGAATACTTAATAGAAAATTCATCTTTGTGACTTGTTTGTAAGTACTATGCTTTGAAACGGTAGCATTTATGTTTACCTCTGTAAACTTCAAATATGTTTGAAAATTTTCTTAGTGGTGCATTTTGGAAATATTTTAGAAGGTGGATTTTGATTTCATTTTTAGTTTGAGTAGTTTGAATAGAGTATGAAAAGTATATATATATATATATTCCAAATACAGTATGTTTTTATTACTTTCTTCTCTAGTAATTAAACAACCTAATACTTGTTATATTGTTGCTGTTCATCCAATCTTTTTGCATAAGACCCTGAGTAATCTCAGATTTGAAAAGGTCAGGTGATATAGAATTCACCCTTTCTAGGGCCATGACTATCATTATTTCGAAAGAATAATAAATAAATAAATTATTCCTTGACTATGGAAATCATAAAAGTAAATGAAAAACATGAATGAAGATAACCATAAAATGGAGAAATATTGACAAGAACAAAAGGAATACATATTATTATGTAATGTAGCACTATTATCCAAAAGCAGGAAGGACAAAAACAGCAACCAAACACCTAATCTGGAAAAAAAAAATAGATTTACTCTGTCCTCATCATAGTTACATAAAAAGGCAACATCCTAATTACTTCCTAATCAATTTATGTGTGAACAATCTGATCTATCTTGGACCAATTATTTTTGAGATTTGTTTTCAGCAATGAGCAAGACAGGCTAATCTTGCGGCAAGAACCGGTGGCTAATCTTGAGTGTTTTAAGAGCAGTAAGGTGTTGAAGTCCCTTGCAGTTGACATGTTTGAGATTCGAAAGTCCAGTGACGCGTAGCGAATTGAGATTGCTAGGCAGTAAATTCTCATCTGGAAACGAGTACACGTTTTTACATCCACCTTCAATCTCCAACCAACGAAGACAGTCAAGCTTATGCAACCCCCACTCCTTCCCGAGCATGAGTTTGTCACAAAAAGTGATACTGAGTGTACTAAGTCTAGGAGGCAAACCCCCTTGTGAAAGTGAGACAAGTTGTGGACAATCACTTATAGTCATTGATTTCAGAGAATTGAGGGTGTGCAACTCATGAGGCAGTTCCTTGAGATTCTTGCAATTGGAGAAAGATATTGATATCAAGTTGGGAGTAGGCAATCCTCTCTTAGGAAAAGATACAAACTTGGGACAATCACTGATGTCCAAGGTCTTAAGAGACTTGAGAAGATCCTTATTATGAATTCCCTCTGGCATTGAAAGGGATTCAAGATTTGCACAATCCCATATACATAGACGTGTAAGATTTGGAAAGAAGCCTAATGGGAGGGATATCAGGGAATCACAACTACTCCCTATGGACAATTTATCAAGTGCATACTGCTCTGCCCCCTCTGCATGTGGGAGAAACTCCAATTCCTTGCACTTTTGGATACAAAGAGTTTTCAAGGCAGTGAATGCATGGCCTCCAAAGGACTTGATACAATAAGTATCATTGATGTATAAATGTTGGACAGAAGTCAATTCTTCAGGTTTGAACTCCAGATAATCATATTCATTAATTGTGAGGCTATTAGTATTTAGCCCCATTGAAAATTCCATCGGTTCTGATATTTCTGAAACTTCCATGCTTGGAACTTCTATGATCAACGAGTCTCTCACAAGCTTAAATCCCAAATACCCTTTGAGATGATCTGTATAAACAAGAGAAAATTTGTCTCTAACTAGTGTGGCACGGCTTGATCTAAGCAAAAGACCATTAGCAATATATATACTACTATTGGTGTCCTAGAACGAATAGGACTCGGACTAAACAAGTCCCACTCCGTGTGGTATACAATTTAAGTGCAAGGGTCGGTCATCGGTGGTGGTATTGCATTGGGTATAAAAAAACTAGGAGAACTTGGTTAACAAGTTCTAGTAGACTCCTACTGATTTCAATTGAGTGGGGTTCAAATATGAAGTGATTTGTATTTTTATCAAAATTCAAAATATCAACAAATAAAAAGACACATAATAACTGATTTTTTAATACATTGCAATAACTGTTTTTTTAATACATTGCAATGAAATTATCTAATAAAATAAAAGTTGATGTTTTTATAAACATCAATGATTAATGATGCAACAAATAAAAGTTTTATTTATTATCTCATTATATGTAGTTATGTACATTTTTTTTTTCCGGATATGTACAATAATATTCTAACAAAATAGGCTAATTATCATTGCAATTGCTAAGTAAAAAAAAAAAGAAAACAAGAAAATGAAAACTCAAAGCCAAAAAAAAAAAAAATGTGAGGACAAAAAAACAAGAAGACACTAAAATGCTCATTATGGTCACATTTATTAAGCCAAAAAAGAATCCAATAAGAATAAAAAATTCAATCCACAACAATTGAGTTGGAATGACAAATAAACAAAGGTCACTCATGCAAGATGTTAACCAGACCCACCATCTAATTAACTATAACAGTTAAAGTGCTAGATTTTATTTCATCAAATAAATTAAAAAACTTTACAACCACAAATTGTTTTACAACTTATCTTTATAATTGTTGAGATGGCAAGTTATTAAAGATAGATAATAAAGTGGTATTAGTGATGGGCCTATATGAGAATCAATAATAGCCTACCAATTTAGAAGTTGTAAAAAATATTGTAAAATTTACTGTGTTTATAGAATTACTCAATAGAAACACAAAAGTACATTAATGTTGCGTTTAGGAAAAGAATCTATTATTTACATTGAAATTGTCAAATGAAAGCAAATATATTTCATCATTTAGAATCCTAATAGTCACAAATATCTATGTTTGGCCCGGTTGGGATGGTTTAAGTTGACACAAATATCAATGTTTTTCTTGGGTTGTGCTGGATCCTCAAGCCCCTCCCCTCTTATATATATATATATAAGTAGAGCTATAAACAAGCCTAGTCCATTGAGTATTAAAAGTTTAAGCTTGATTCATTTACTTTTATTTTGAACGAGTCAAGCTCGAGCTAATTATCAAATTAAATTAAATGTTCAAGTTTAGTTAATTTTCTTGTTGTATATACTAGTTTCCAGGCAAGAACACTGTTGAAAATTCAAAATTTGGCTGCTTTTTTTATTTTATTTATTTATTTTATTTTTAACAAGGTTTACAAATATTGGGCAATTTTAGTCCGATGTTTGACAAATTATTTCATTATGCGGCCCATAAGTATTGACCAATTGCATTATTCAGATTCCAAAGTAGATCTTTTTATGCTTAGGTAGAGATAGAGTTATTAGAAACATAGGAAGGAAGAAAAAACTTCCCAGAGGATACCTAGCGATAAAATGACGTACATGGAGATAATGTAAACCATTCAAGAATGGTGAGAAGTTGCACTTGCTATTTGATTGAAGAAAACAAAATTTTAAGGACCACCACCAACAATTGACAATGATCGGGGAAGATAATATGTAAACCAAAATTCAAAAATCCTAACTTGAGAAATGAGAATGTCAATTCATCAATATGTAGGATATGTACATATACCAAATATAGGCTTAAATTCATTAGCTTGAAAAAAATAGGTTAGATAATTATAAGTTGTATTTATTATAAAATAAAGTGTGAGGTTTTAAAAAGTTAATTGGATCATTCTACAATACCCACAATTGGCTGTGCAAAATTGATATTATTTTCTTCTATCCCCTTATTTCTTTTTGCAAATGTTTGCAACTCGAATTGGCTGTGCAAAATTGATACATCATTACAACTCAAATCTTAACTATTGTTATTATCATATGTGATACAACTACCGTATAATTTCAAATGGCCGACAGACAACTCACCAGTGGTCACTATTTTTCCTGTTAAAGATTTTAACATAATCAGCTTCTAATTACACATAAATCATCAAAAAAATAATTATGTAAAATTTTTTCAGTATTACCTACGTTATATTGCATTCAAACTGTTAAGGACCAATTATACTCGTTTTTACAAAGACACTTTCTCCACGAACCAATCATGAATTACCTGTACCCAAAAATAATACAATTTGTGTTGAAAACACTTTCTTTAAATTGAAAATTAATATAAAAATGCTACACGCACTCATCTAGCTCTGCTCCAAACTCTTCAACATTTACTAATAGGAGCAAGCAAAAGAGAAAGATACATACCAATAAGGAATTGTCCATTAGTATTGTCTGTGTACTGCTCCGGCAGTCTAGTCTCTTATATGGAATGGATCTGTGAGTTTTTTCTTATACTTACTATCATGTATGGGATTGCTCCTCTAATGGCATGTGAGAAGCGACCAAGAAATTCCCTCCTCCACCAAATTGTAAATGATTGCGACAACTAGTTTTGTGAGTCTTGTTTAATTAAGATTTAAGACGACACCCAAATAGAAAAGATGGACCAAATTGTTAACGACCGAGACTATCATTTCGTGTTAAGTCTATTTACCAGCTAGATCCCTCTATCGAACCATTAGGATTTAAGAGATACCATTGTAGCTAGCTACCCCAAGAGGAAATCAACTATAAAATAAAACCTCAATCCATTTAATTAGAATGGTGGTTTAAATTGTTATTATTATTATTTTTTTTAAATCTTAATATTATATTTATTATTTTTAAAAGGGGAAAATGCATTTTGACACTTTTCACTTTGGGGTTGTAGCACTTAGATTGACTAAAGTTTCAGTCTTAAATTTGGTTAAAAAAAATAGTGATGGGGTTTAAGTGCAACAACCCCAAAATTAAAGGGTAATTACAGGGTCTCAGTGTATTTTACTTTTTTTAAAATTATAGAATTTGATTCGTTACTTTAAAAAAATTTATTTAATTTGTTATATATACTTCAAAATTATAAAGTTTAAAATTTAATTATCTCTTCTGTTTTTTCCTTGTTAGAAGAAGCTCCATAGCTCTAGGGTCCGTTTGGACCCCAATGGAAAAAAACATAAAATATCTCCAACGTGATTTTTGGCAATGGACCTCAAAGGTTTATTGTCAAAATGTGATTTTTTTGGGCAAAAGTTAGGTTCCATTCCATGTTTTTTTGTTTTACCAAATACACTTTTTGATTTTTTGGATAGCAAAATGTGATTTTTGGATTAGGAATGGGTTGCCAAAATGGCACATATTATAGCCATAGAAAGATGAATACGTCAAATTTAAACTCACTCTTTAGAAGAAATCTATGGCACCAATAGTTCAAGTATTTGTTGTCGAGTTAAAATTACTCACATGTATGACATTTTGAAGGTGTGGATTAAATATATGCATCAACAATGTCCACTAATCATGGAAAATTACCCTTTAGGTTAATTTATGACATGGGACGTCATACACAATATCTCATACAAAACTTGTCCATTAGCCCAATTTCTGTGGAATAGTACAGGGTGCTTACTTTATCATACAAACTTTGGAAAAAGATAAAGACTTTTCATTTATTTAATTATGATAATATCAGAGCGCTGTTTCAAGGGAAACCAAGAGCTAGTATGAAAGTCCCTGAAATGAAAAAAAAAGAAGAAAGGGTAAGAAATTGATTGAACATGAGAATGTGGCCAACATGCCAACATGTTTACCGTTCCTTCATCATCCCTTTAAATCACCATGGACTCGGAAAACTTCAAGTCAATGCCGAGCACATCATGGGACCTAGACATTTTAAGGGACCACTTATGGTTTAGAAAATTGATAATGATCTGAAAAATAATACAACTCGTGTTGAAAGCACTTTCTTTTAAATTGATAATTAATAAAAAGAAATTACACACACGTCTTTGAGATAACACATACATCCATAAATTCTTTTATTTGTTTATGTTATCGGAGAATGCTTTCTTTATTTTCAACATCGTTTGTGTAAAAACAACCAATTTTCAAAGGCTACTCAAACCTGGCATTTCATTCGCACTAATAACCGAAAGAAAATTATTATAAATGAAAGCGTAAGTTAGAGCAAGATAGTTGATCTATGAAAATTGGCCCTAGTCCTATATATGTCCAACTATGAAAATACCGAGAAGTTTCACTTGCTATTTGATTGAAGAAGATATGGACTCGGTGACCCTCTAGCGACATTAATGTGTGAGATAATGTAAACCAAAACACATTTTATAAGCAATTTCGTTCTTAAAATTCTTTAGGATTTTAATATGTGATGTGATGAAAGAAAATTCATGGTGCTTTTGTAATTAATCATCATTGACTTGTTGACACTGCAAGTCTTAGTCAATGCAAATCATTTCATGGGACCTACACAATTTAAAATAATATCTATTTAATATTATTATATGTTTAATAGTTTTTTAATTAAAAAATCATTAGTGTTAAAGAGAGCTATAAACAAGCCTAGTCCATTGAGTATTTAAAGTTTAAGCTTGATTCATTTACTTTTATTTTGAACAAGTCAAGCTCGAGCTAATTATCAAATTAAATTAAATGTTCAAGTTTAGTTAATTTTCTTGTTGAACAAAGCTTGTTCACAAGCTACTTGGAATCTGCCATCAAATAGGGGATGTCATTGTTTCAGGAGGCAACCAGACTGAAAACATGAATGTTCTGTCAATAATAGATTTCAATGGGGTAGAACTGTAGAAGACAATTAAAATGTGATCTACCAGTTGTTCTTGGATATCAGAAACCAAATTGGCAGAAAAATCAGAAACCTCTCTCTTATTCATATTCGAAATAAGTGTAAGTCTACAACAAAACTAGGAGGCATTGCAGGATCTCTTTATCTTCGATATCATAAGATGATCTCCTCCTGTACACTAACATTAAGAGTCTTATTTGGTAGAACAATGCTATTTGTCACCACAATTTCATCTTCCACAGTCACTGCTTCTCCTGTGATAATGATAATCAACAGTCAACATTGGTCCAAGCACACTGGAATTACTGCCTTCTTAACATCAAAAGCATTGAAATATAAAAGACGGAAATGAGAAGGTGAGGATGCATACCAAGAATTGTAATTCCAAGCTTTGCATTGTAGTCTCCATCAGCCTGAACCAGTCAATTGAATTTTAGTCAGCCACAATAGCTAGGAATGACATGATCATATTTGGTTTTACAAGGTTCAAATAAGATTCAAGATTAAAGGAAGTTTCAGCCATTATGCAAATCCTAAGAAAAATGTTGAGAATGGAGTTTTGTCAATTTAACAGGGATGAAATGTCTGTTGATAAGCACAAGAGTGAGATGATTGCTATGTGTTTGAGTGCATGATACAATAACTTAACTGGATTGCTTAACCAATTTATTTCAATCAGCCATCAATTATATCTCAAGTGTAAACTTTGACGCAAAGGTCAAAATAAAGCTTCATTTATTCAATTTTTCTTTCCTTTTTTTTTACTAAAGAAAAATTCTGTGTCCTATAAAATAAAAGGTTTTATTCTCTCTCAGTTAACGTAAGGTGACTCCTCAAATAATCCTAGGGAATAGAACATGATGAAAACTGCATCACTGCACTTGCCTGGACACGTGCCCATTTCCCAAGAGATGACTTCCATCCAACAATAGAATTTATGATAACGGCATTTTCCTGTCAAGAGAAGAACATTTTAGTAAATGTTGTATAAGGACAAGAAAACACATCATCATCAGCTTCTAGGTACAATAGCTTATTACGTGTTTATTATTTAGTCTTTCTAAGTATCCAGTCCTGTACCTTAATTTCAACATCATCCAAGATGATGCAACTTATTAAGCCTTACACCTGCACCTACACGAACATTTGCTGAAATAGAGACATTGGGACCAATCTGTTCAAAAAGCAACATGGAAAATTGGAGATTAATAGGGAGAGAGACATGTGAAAAATACACAGTATGCTCTTAATGTATCGTACAACAAAGAATAGGCATGTTCTTTAAAAAGAAGAAGAAGAACAACAACATGATGCCAGGTTTTTTTGTATAACATTGTAACCCTGTACACCTTTAAAAATTAATGAGCCAGGTGTAACTAATTATCAAACATAATAACTATTTCATCCTCCTATCTTTCCTCCACATTAAGAGTATCCTGGGTTTGCCCCTTGCAACAAAGGTGATTGTTGCATTTACACCTAGAACATTCACCCCAGATGTTTCCAAATAATTGGGTATTTTTACTTCCTAAGTATCAAACAATGGATTTTTTATTGGTAATGAACCATATTGGATGCACTAATTGACTAATTAAAGCCTACTTATTTCTAGCTTACACATTTGATTCCATAGTACTTCAACAGGTTAATATCGAAGGACGTTGGGTATAAACAAATTTTAATAACATTTTCAAAGAACAGTGAATATGGGATACGGCTAGCATACATATTTTGGTAGAAGATGAGATGACACTACCTTTGCAGTTGGATGAACTTTTGCAGATGGATGAACAAAAACATCTCCTTTAACTGTAGCACTTTTAGTACCATCTCCACTAGCCAAAAGATGGGGGGAGGTCAATCGGAATTGGGCAAGATACAAATCCGAACATTTTAAAGACATTCTGTAATCAATATAGATTTAGATGATAAATTTGATCAAAGTTAGAAATAATGGGAAAGATAGAAAAAAATGGGCACAGTTATTCTACCCAGGAGTTTTTAACTGTTCCCAGAAATCCATGGTCTCATATGTATACAATTGCTTCTTTCCGGCAAGAGGTGACAAAATATCTTGGTCCAATCTTACAAAATCCTTAGGAAGGGTTCTGTTAAGAGAAATAAAATAGCAATGAGAACTGAACGAACTGTGGCATTCATATATTAACAGATGAATCAAAGAAACAGTGTGTTACAAATGCAATATATAATTCAGTGAATTTGTCATTAAAAGTAGAAAGGGAACATATTTGCAAAGACTATAACACATCTCATGAAGATATTCTGTAAAAACACATGGAAGCTCAAACAGCAATGCTCCAGTACTTCATAATGTGAAGTCTCATATTACTTTATGCCCCATGAAGAAAACCTACATAATTATGTATAGATTTCCTATATCTAGCACTTACACTGAAAAATCTAGCTTACATGTCACATTTGCAACAATGCATGTAACATCAACATCTATATAACAACAAGATTATATATATGATTTTTAACTCATGTTGCAATGCATTTATGTGTAATGCATGTTGTGATGCAACTAAACATTCTAACCGTGTTTTTCTGAATATTCCGTTCCATAACAGATTAAAATTCTGCTTTTCAATATGAAAGTAGTAGTAAAAGTTAAACCTTGTCACAGAGTGTAGGGCTTCAAAGCTGGACACAGGACGTAGATTAGCTGCAATTAACAAAAAATAGTCAGATTCAAACAGGATGGAGAAGTTGTTTTGCATATTCCACACCAAATGAAACAATCAGATCTTGTAAGAACTTAATGACTACGACAAGCAGCATCTCCATTTCATTAAATATATGAGAAGCACAACTAAATCATATCTTAAATGTTCCGTGCTGATCCAAGAAAAATAAATCTTGGCAGTATAGCTAATAAATTCAATCAAACAATTAAACTTGTCATAAGTAATTACAGACTGCTCACAAACAATATTCCATTACCAAGCTAATCTCACACTTCTCATCATCTGATAAGATGTAAATTTATTTCCCATGATATCTGTTTGTGATTTATTCCACATTATAACTCTATTAGCCCAAAAAAGTCAAAAATTGTCTTCCTAATTTGGAATGTATGTTTGGGTTTAAAAAAAAGGAACATTGTGCATCACCATCTCCATCGATAATGATTTGGCATTGTGACTTAAGCTTCAAGACATGTCTCCAGTTTTTCAGAAAGGTTTAAAGCAGTGCAATCTGTAAGATCAAACAAAACATAAATAAGGGAGAGGTAATCTAGCAAAAGTGGGCCCTAAGCCCATATATATTGAAGTGTATCCTACAATACTGAATTGATTTGTGGTAAACACCCACCCCCCCCTCAAAAAAAAAATAATAATAATAATAATAATAAACAAAAGAGAAAAGAAAAAAGGACGAACAAGAAATGCAAAACATGATAAAGATGAAAATTTGTAGTAGACTGGAGCTAGTCTAAACCGCACAACAATAACTAATTAGGGATTTGACAAATAAATACTAACCCGTGTCTTCCCTGTGAGTGGAGACACCTTCAATAGCAGTAAAAATCTCTGGGGTAAAGACGTAGACACCACAGTTTATTAAATCACTTACCTACATGTCATGAAAATAGTTAACACAAAGTAAACATGGCCAGAAGTGAGGAACCACAAATAATACATTAAGAAGTCACAACACTTTGCACAAAATATACACTTTGTACATACAAAGGTCTCAGGTTTCTCGGTGTAGTGCAACAGCTCTTTGGTGATTGGATCAGCAATCAACTCACCAAACTGGTTTGCTGTATCAGCAGAAACCTGCACATGAAGACAGAAAAGAATAAAAACAAATGAAGACCATTTGCAATTGGTGAGTGATGTTGTAACATAATTCTGCATTTGTGCATGTACCAACCTTGATTACTAACATTGTTCCCATCCCACCATATCTTCTATGGGCCTCTGTTAAGAGGAACAATACAAGTGCATCAATTACACTTTCTACAACCTATGTATGTAACAAGAAATAAGTATACCATTATATTAAATGTCCCACATGATTTATCCGAAACACAAGTATATTCATAAGCCAATTAACACATTATACATAGAGTAAAACTCACCAAGCATGTCGGGTAGTGGAAAACTACAGCAGACATCACAATTCAGCAAAAATATATGTGACTGCCCAAAAGAAGTAGATGTATGAGTACTAAAGTACATTTATCATAAGTTCATTTTTTTTTTTTTTTTTAAATTATAGAAATAAGAACTATGTTAGTGAATCACAACACTTTAAGAGTAACAGAGAAAAGCAGGATTTCTCATGATAGGAACCAAAAAAACATATTGCAGAAAAGATTGATAAACAAGATCAGGATTCAAACCGGACTATCTTCCATGATCATATCTCTAAAGTAGTAAAGCCCGCCAGCTGAACCATGCGGCTTGTCCTCTTTCAAGTACCTAGATTCAACACAATCAACAAGAAACCACTTTAAGATCCGAAACTCCAGGCATGATACACACAAATCTAGTTGAATCCACGGCCTGACCCTCCACCCAAACCTTGTGAGAGGACGAAACACCATTTGACCCAAGGCTCATTGGTGATCCGAAATTCCAACATTGTCAAAGCATTTTACAATCACCACACAACATGACAGAATCAAAATCATTCACTACTCACCTCACAGGTACTTTCAACTCATTGGATATTGACGACACATATAGCGCGAATTCACGCTCCTCATAAAATCCAATCAAAAAAATCTGTGCCAAATTGGGAATCTACAACAACAACAACAGAAACCAAACAATCCCACCTATCAATTCAACAAACATATAACTCTGATCTCCAATATTAAAAATTCCATAATGCCTTTCAATAAGTAAAATGCCAAAATGCCATAAAGATAGGATTTTTCTTCAACAGTTCTCTCAGTAACCAAACAAAGTGAAATGGGAAAGTTCAAAAATTCAAAAAAAAAAAAAAACTAACCCTTTTACAAGCTGAAATTGGATGGTGAACCATTGGCTGCCCAGCCAAAGGAAATAAGGGCTTCGGAGTATTGAACGAGAGAGGTCGAAATCTAGTCCCTGCAACAACAAAAAAATCAAATAAAAAACCAAAATTTATTATAAAAAAAAGAAGGAAAATTGATATGGAAAAACAGAGTTAATACCTTTGGTGGGACCGCCCACCATGATAACGGCGACCACCTTTTCCTCCGAGCTCTCCATAACGTACTTCTTAGTGTTGCAGAACACAAGTACCGGAGTAGTAACGGTAACGGTGGTTTTGGAGTGAAAAGAGTCTGTTTGTTTTTGACTTCTGGTCTGAACTTTGAAGTCTGAAGTCTGAAGTATGTTGGTGTTTTTCTTAACTTCTAACTTTTTAAGAAAGAGAGAGAGAAAGACTTCCAAGTGATTTAAACGCTAAAAAGCTTAAAACGAATAAGAAAGACGACGTCGTTTATTGTATTTGATTTTTTATTTATTTTAAATATTACTAATGAGGTGTTTAGAAATTACAGCTCTTTAATCACTTGATTAGTGGGTCAGATTGATCGCATTCTGCAGTTTACTTTCAATGATAATTTGTATTGCAAGTATGAGCCAATAACTAAAAAAAAAAAAATTATTTTTTAATTATCTATGATGTAATATGTTCTTAGTTTATTAAATAGTCTAAAATGTGATAGAAACTCACAAATTTGGACTATATATAAATGGGTGAGATCTTATCAAACTTGATAGGTAATTACACTATAAAAGTTAATTCCTTTTATTATTATGTTTTCAAAGTGATTCACTTTGTGGAAATGAATTGAGTTAGCGGTTTTGCTGTATGTCAGTTTTGTAGATTTGGTTCTTACTGCTATGATATTGATATACTGTGTGGTACAGTTTCTTGTAATGGAAGTTCAAACTTAATTCCTGTTCTTGTTTTATGTGATTATTATTTGATTTTGTTATTTCATTTACTTCTAGATTATTCACTTGAAATATTACCAAATACTCCAATATCCTTGCATTTTAATGGTATTTTCTAACTCTTTCATGAGAGAATTTAAATTCGAATCCCCATCTCTTACTTATTGTAATCCAAAAAAGAAAAAAAGAAAAAGAAAAAACAATGAATTTGGCTGTGATAATCTAACTGGATATATATATGCATTTATTTATAAAAAAGAACAAAGAAGAAAAAGATAAGCATACAGCCCAAACAACTTTATACTGATTAAGCATGTGAGAAACAAGTTAAACAAAGAAGCACAGGGAGGGTTGAAGTGAATCCCAAATTAAGCTGCTTAAGGAAAAAGAGCTTGAAGCCTGCTCTTTTTGACATTAATTTTGTCTTCCTGTCTCAGATATACATATTCATATTTACAACTTAAATTGTAGCAACATGACATCTTATGTATGCATAGCTCACAACTTTTTGTAGAATACACGAGCTTTATTTGTAGAATACATTTTTGTTTTCTTATACTAGTTTTGCTTTAGGCTTCTTTCAAGTTCTTCACTGCTTTTGAGGAGGAGGATACCACCCCCATGGCTCATTGGAAATGTAATGTGTAACTTGCTTTATACTCAAGTAGTTGTCTAGACCCCTGAAAATGCAGTAACAGCAATAGAAGAATGATTTATTTACAATAATCTAGATTACTAAATAAAAATTTAAAACATGACGATCCTATGTCGTACCATTCTCCTAATTCACTGCCAATACCACTACGCTTGTTGCCTCCCCATGGGGCTTGATTAAAGCATGGCTGTGAGCAGTTAACCCACACAACCCCTGCCTGAAGAGCCTGTAGGAAATGGAATGAAACATACTTTCTGAGACACATGATGTAGATTTGCTTCATCTTGAGATGCTATATGAAAGAAAGCTTTCTCTGTCTCATATGTAAACAAGGGGTACAGCAGCAAACTCTACTTTCAAATTATGAATTTGTTATCCTTATTATGGAGTGACAAAAATGCACCACTCCATTCAAAGCTAGAGAAAGAAAATTGAAATCAGTAGAAATAATAAATGTACTTTTGAGGCTGCAATGCATGACAAGGATGTGAATTGCTTTCCCAGGGATTGTTAACAGAATATGTGCACCGTCTATATATGCAAAAGCAGCATTAAGAAATGCGATTGTTTTTACCTTGGTCAAGCGCTCACACCTTTCCAGATCCTTTGAAATTACAGCAGCACCTAAACCATAACTGTGAAAGATAAAGAGGAGAGACATCAACAAACTATTGATTGTGAAGCCAGAAGAAAATTCAAAAGATTAGGACAAATCTGTGAGGGTAACTACTAGTGACTCACTCAGTGTCATTTGCTAGTTCGATGGCTTCATTTTCAGTAGTAAATGTTTTAACACATAAAACAGGTCCGAACACCTCCTCCCTCCAAATTTGCATGGAGGTGCTAACATCTGTTATGATGGTTGGTTCAATGAAATATCCTTTCCTTATATGCTGTCATTTTTCCCCATACAATTCAATTAAGAACACAAAGGAGATGATAAGATAATCCATATGTTGACAATGGACAAGGAAAACGATCTTACCTGAGGCTGAGGGCGGCCACCTCCATATAGAATGGTTGCACCTTCATTCTTAGCGGTTGAAATGAAATTTATTATCTTCTCGTACTAAAGAAAATGGGAGAACAACTTTATTTTCCAGTATGTTAAAGAAAGAGAGATGAGAGAGTCACTTCTTAGTACATGTGCCAATTATAAAACCTTTTTAGAGTGCTTATGAAGTAATGTTGTGTCTTCGCAGGCCAAGACAAGTTGTGAGTGTGAGGCTCTACAGTCACATGACATGAGTTATCCAAGATTATGACCAGTGGCTTGAATGAACAACTCATGAGATATCAATACCAGTGCAGATTTGTTCTTTACAGGAGTATAAGAAATGAGGAGTGTCGCTTATCTGCCCGTGCGGAACACAGGGTGGGGTGGGGGTGGGGAGGGCATCGACATTAAGCCTAGTCGAAGAATGTGGTTTAATGCCCGTCACCCAAGATGTTTTAAATGTATAAGAATGACAGAGCTAACATCAAACAGCACTCATAATAATCTTCACAAAAAAGGAAAAAAGAAACAGCACTCACACCTGTCCTTTGCTGACAATAGCACCAAGCCTGCAACCTTCTTCCATGGGATCAGAAATTTTGATGTTTTTACTCCAATCAATAAGTTTTTCTAGGAAATCTGCTGCAATGCTTTCCTGATATGTTGGAGGGTTATTTAAATTATGGATACTTATCAAGAAAGAACTTGAGAAAGGCAACCAAAAGAAAATATCCATTTTTCTTTTATACTCACACTACTAATGATGCAAAAACCATAATGAGGAGAAATTTTTTTTTACTCTAGTGGGACAAGAAAGATGTATATGAATATTAACCCAGAGGGCCAGAGCAACATCTTTGCAAAGATTACAGGAAATAATTAGACCTAACTTTTGAATATAGCTATCCATTGTCCAGTGGCTAGAATGGAAAAATGTGCAAGCATGCACCAGACATAAGTCTTGTTAGATAATCAGTAATAACGGGAATTATTTACAAGAGAATAGCCTCATGCACGAGTCCAACCAAGAGGATGTAAACTAATGCAACATAATCCAATGTAATTGTTCATACTTTTATAATAATGCACCATAAGAGTCCAAAATATCAAATACAAGGGGCAGTTGCTATATGCTAAAAGCTTTCCCACATTCTTATAAATAAGTAAAAATGGTCAGTATTTTTATTAGGTCACTAACCTCTATTAATGTATGCATCCTCAAATACAAGAATTAGACTTTTTCCACCGAGCTCTAATGAAATAGGCTGTGACACCACCAACATAAAATGACATAAGGCAAACTGCAAGAAATGAGCATTAACTTTTTCACAAAAAATGAAATTTTTTAATAAATTGAACTTTTCGTCATAGAAAATACCTTAACCATTTGAGCTGCAGCTGTCATGACCTTGATACCTGTTGCTGTACTTCCAGTGAATGCTATCTGCTTAAGAATTATTGTAACTAATATCACTATTTTGGTAGAAATACAAAATAAAAGGTACCACAGATATGACCAATTATTTGGGATGTAAAATGGTAAGGTTTCATAAAGTTTGGAACAGATGAAATGACTATTTGACAGCAGGACCTTGTCAACATGAGGATGAGATGCCAGAGGGGCACCAGCTTCTGAGCCTAGCCCAGTAACTATGTTAAGGACACCAGGAGGAATATCTACTTGTTTGCAAATTTCAGCCAACTCCAAACAAGTCCTGCAAATAAAATTAGGAGGAGAAAAAAAGAGGTATTTTTTTGGGTAAGTAGATAGAAAGAGGTCATGGAAGTAAGATTATTGAAAAAAAGAAGAAGATAATTTTCTCACACAGATGCCAATTCAGATGGCTTCAGTATTGCAGTACAGCCAGCAGCCAGAGCAGGAGCTATCTTCCAAGCAGCCATCAAAAGAGGGTAGTTCCTTTAACAAAAAAAATTAAATCAGCTATAGCTCATAAAAGTCAATATCATTTCATGAGGATCCATGAAGGTTATCAAAATAACAATCATCACAAAATTCATCATTATCCAGAAATTAAGAAGTACTTGGACTGGCATGGCATGGCATATGCCATTTCATAGTTTAATTAGGACTGAAATTACCAGTGCAAAGATCATAAGTGTTGAGCTTGATGGTTAATGGCTAGCATGAGAAGCATAAGGAACATTACTTTTAAAATAGGGAAAATTACTTTCAAAGAGGAACCTGTATAGATGAAGAAGGATAACATAATAACATATACCAAGGAGTAATTAGTGCAACAACACCAATGGGCTCCTTAAGGACATAAGTTTTGAACAATTGCACTGGTATAGAGACAGGAGCTTTCTACTTTGCATCTAAAGCTTCTGCAAGTTCTGCATAGTACTTAGAACATGAAGCAACACCATCCTGAATGACATGATGCAGCCAATTAAAGGCAGAAAGAAAAAAAAGAAAACAAGAAGAGACAGATAATGCTTGGCCCATGATCATTCTTATTGATACCATATCAGATGCTGCTTCATCTAATGGCTTCCCAGTATCAACAACTTCTAGTTTGGCAAGTTCAGGCTTCCTTTCCAATATCTGTATCCAAAGGAGAAAGGAATTCATGAAATCTATAAGAAAGAGAAAAGGGATTCCAAAATTCAAACATCTTTCCAAACTTCTGTAATGGGGCTGAAGTATCAATGACACTGCACCCATACAGAAGTCAGAAACAGAATATCTATTCATAGCTTTTCAAACTTGGAAGAAAATGGTGTTCTCTCAGGCTCCTAACTTTGGCTTTCTTTGTGGTTATCGGTTGATTCCTGCACTTCCCATGCAAACCAGATTTGTAAATGATCATGTGGAGAATAGGAATCCAGATGATACCCAAGAGGGTCACTAACAACATACACACCAACTCTGTTCGCTAAAGTTTGGATTATAAGCATATGGGCTTCAGTGCATACTGATATGTGGAAGAGACATATTTGAAGTCATTTTTCATTTTCTTTGCAGCATTTAATATAGGGAATCAATAGAGAGGTTTGAAAAACCTTTTAACATCTAGAAATTTCCCAGATTATAACTAATTATACAGTAATCAGAGGAATAATTTAAGTGGTAAAGTGGAGGGACTTATGTTACAGTGTCAGTTGTGACAATTTATACAAAACATGAGACTATTGAATCCCACAAGTTGACTTTGATCCAGTCCAATATATTTGACAAGGGATGATTGTGCAAATACAATTGTAAAAGTAACTGCCAGAAGAAAGGTCATGCTTTTCCATATTGAAAACATTAGTTATCAAAATACCATGGAAGCAATGGCACGAAGAAACTTGGCACGATAAGCCCCAGAAGTAGAAGCCCAATCTTTCCCTCCATTCCTAGAGAAAGCCCTGTGGGCAGCATCCACTGCAATTTCCACATCTTCAGCAGTGGCTGCAGGTATATCCCCTAATGAAAACAAAATATAAGATTAATGAAAATAAAAAAGATCTAAGAAATTAATTGGTTTTCACTATTCATGCATTAACAAAGATTATAACAAAAATATTATACATCCTTTTGTTTTTCAGGTAAAAGGTAAAAAAGCAAAAAAAAAAAAATTATTATTAGAAGAATATCCATAGTAGTACATGTGACCATTTACATCTTTCACAATAAAAGACTCAACCTCATTTGGGAAGTTATGACTTATGAGGCAACAGAACATTAACATGCTTTATAGACTTTACTGTAAGTTAAAAATGATCAGCAGCAAAAATATATATATATATATATCTACATTTTTTGGTGTTCATGAGGCAAAATATTATGTTTAGCTCAAGTTAATACAAAAAAAAAAAAAAAAAAAAAAAAAAAAAAAAAAGTAGAAAACTGAGAAAAGAATTAGCACATACCAACAATCTCTTCTGTGGCAGGGTTAATGATCGGAATCCGTTTTTTGAGCACAGGTTCTCTCCATTCACCATCGATGAAGAGCTGGCGTGAAGGGATTTGGATGGCCATGATGGTAAGCTACACCAGAAGTCTGGAAGTAGACTTACTATTACTATGCATGTTTGTTTAGTTGGTTTCTCAGTGGACTAATAATAAGCAACAACGTCAAAAAGTCGCCATCACAAAACAAAACTCCATTTGCTATAAGCCATTTACTATTCTTTAGTTTTGAGATAGAAAAAAAAGTTAATAATTATTGTGGGTTTTCATAATTTGAGTTTTTGAAACGAGGGGACCATAACTCCAATTGCCACACTATGAAATCTTGAAACTTTGTTGTATTGTAAGATATGCTCACGTCTTGCATGCTTGGTTATGGTAGTGGTTAAAACTTAAAAGTTAGGTAATTAGGCTAGATGTATGTCTTGAAGGCTGAAGCCTAGCCCAGCCAGGACCTGTACTGCCCAAATTCAGCCCAAGTAAGACCAAGCTGCTTGACTCAAAGCATCATGCCGGATTGTTATGCTGACCATGGCAATATATAGCATTGAAGAAGCCATTCAACATTGGTAATAACATGTTTGATCTAACCAGACTGCTAAATGGGGTGCAAATTAATTAGCCAAAAAAAAAAAAAAAAAAAAAAAAAAAGGGTGCAAATTGGTGGAACCCAGATTAAGCAAAACATATAATTATGTCATGGGTGTGAAAAAAAAACAAACTAAATTACACTTTTGACCTTTAATATTTGAGGTTATTTTCATTTTGATCCACCAAGTTTAGTTCCATTTTCAAAATGATTGTCCATCTCCATTTAACTGGTTTGGCAATTAAGAGAGAGAGAGAGAGAGAGAGAGAGAGGACATCGTCGACCAAATCAGTTATAAAGATGGATTGAAGAACTATTTTTAAAAACATAATCAAACTTAATAGACCGAAATGAAAAATCTCAAACTTAAAGACCAAAATAAAAAAATACAACCCCAAACATTATGGATCGAACATGTAATTGAATAAAAAAATTATAAACAAAAAACCCTCAATTGCACATAAAATCTCAGTCTCATAGATTCTCAGCAAAACCTGAAGCAAGGGCTGCAAATTGCAAGGCAGCAACATACTATTAGAAGTTGAAATTCATGCTCTATTAGTCTTACTAAGATGTTTCCAACCCTTCGCCTGATAACTTACTTTATTCCGAATTTCTTGCGGGACAAAATTTTTCTCTATAATATTTTTTCCTCAGTCTAATTTTGATATGGATGGAGATGAATAAAAAAAATGAAAAAAGAAAAGAAGAAAAGAAGAATTGTAAGAAAATGTAGTGAGTATTATCAAGCTTAAATGTTATACAAGTGATATGGAAAGATTATCCACTTTTTATAATCAAAATTGTTCAATAATATATTCCCCACAGCTCAAATGTGGTTTATAATCAAAATTGTTCAACTACATATTCCACCCAGCTCCTATGTGGTTCAAGGGCATGCAAGAAAACAGGTGTGCTACAATTACAACATCAATAGAACAGTAAGATCCAAATTCCCATGGACTTGAAACAAACCAGTATACCTATTCTAGTGAAAAAGTTAAATACCCAAGTAATCCAGCAGCCTTTGCTTATTTCTTTACATGTGGGCGGAATTCCAGGACCAAATAATCATATAAGCAAAACTTGTGACTGTTAGAATGTTGACCAACTGATAAAATATGAAATCCATCATCCTTCATGAAGTGATGGGAAGAAGCATGCTGATCTTATAAGCAGCCATCATGAACCTGATAGTGCTTACAAAACCCAGCCCATGTTGTCTCAACTCTCAACTCTGTGGGCTATATATTATGGAAAATGTTAAAGATACTACAAATTTTACTACATAAGGTTTACAAACTGATGTGGCAATGAATGTGATTGGTGACACATCGGTTTGTAAAGGCTATGTAGTAAAATTTATAGTATCCCTAGCATCACTCATATATTATTTTCCAAGAACCAAGAGCACTGAAGATCCTCACTTCTCTACAAGCCACAGCCACTACTCAAAAGTAATGGGCAACTTGCACTGTCAATGCTCTCAAAAGATGATAAAAACTAGGTCAAAAGTTACTACATTAATTACCCAACACATTCCACCTGCAATGTCAAATCCTTGACTCCGGCATCATGTAATATCTGTGAAACCTGTGCCTTTGTAGAAGCCTTGTCAGTTTCTGCTGAGATATGAAGATTTAGGGTCCCAACAACATCTGTGTTTGTAAAGCTCCACACATGCAAATTCTGCATGCCACATATTCCCCTTATCTTCATAACATCATTTAGAGCTTCTTTCAACTCTTTCTCATGCATTCGAGGAACTCTTTGGAGCAAAACTTCTGCAGAGTTTCTGAGTAATGGGATAACTGAGGCTACAATTAAGACTGAAATAAATATTGAGCAGGCAGGATCAGCAACGAGCCATCCCTTGTACTTAATTAAAAGGGTTGATATAACAACTCCAACACTTCCCATGGTGTCTGCCAGAACATGCAAGAATATTCCTTCCATGTTGTGGTCCATGTGATGACGGTGGTGTTTTTGTGGTTCTTCTCCACCAGATGGAAGTTTTCTCAATTGGGAACCATGATTTTCCAGGGAGGAACAACTTTTAGAATCTGAACAGTGGGCATGGGTGGGGGAACCTGCTCCTTGACCATGAGATTCTGTCACATTATGACCTTCAAAGGAGTGATGATGATGATGATGGTCGTCATGGATGTGGTTATGAGCTTGATGATGATGGTGATGGTCCTGTTGGTGAGCATGGTCATGGTGGTCATGTTGGTGAGCATGGTGATCGTTGTCATGTTGGTGAGCATGGTCAAGGTGGTGATTGTGTTCCCCACCAATGTGATCTTTACAACTGTCAGCACAGCCATGAGGATTAGGGCTGTGGTGTTCATGATGGTCACCGTGGTCAGAGCATGATTTTTCATGGCATTCATGGGAAACAGTGATACATTCATGATGATGTCCGGAATGGTCATGAGAATGTTGATCATGATGGTGGGCGTGGGAGTGGGAATGGGAGTGAGAATGAGATTGTGAGCATCCACCATGGGCATGATGGTGCTCCTCGTGAAAGAAAATCAAACCAACCACATTTACCAGAAGCCCACCAATTGAAACAGTTAATAGACTATTAGTTGATATCTCCTGAGGGTCCAAAATCCTCTCAAGCGATTCTAGAACTATTAGTGCTCCAACCAGAACCAGGAAAACAGCATTAACGTATCCCGAAAGCACCTCAAATCTCCCACGACCATAGTTAAACTGATTGTTTGCAGGCAAACGCGAAATATACGAGGCATATAGCCCAATTGCCAGAGCAGCACAATCAAACAACATGTGACACGCATCTGATATCAACCCAAGACTATTGCTCATGAACCCGGCAACAAATTCCACAACCATGTAACCCGTGTTGATCAAAAGGAAAAGTGCAATCTTACGTGACTTCCTCTCACTCAAAATATGCCGAATAGGTTTCATAATCAAGGTAGAAAATGACTCCGGCGACTCCATCCCCAATTCAAGATAATTCAAATAAACAGGATCCAACTCCCTAACAGCTACATAAAGCAACAAACCGCAAAGCAACAATCCCCAAAGTGAGAGCTCCGCGAAATAAAACAGCTCCAAAACAAGAGTACACAAAAATGTAACCAAAAACTCCCTCCGAAAATCCTTAGAACTCGCCAACTTCTCATCACTATAATTCTCACTCAAAAGCACCCCGAAAACAACGGTGTTTGCCAATGGCCAAATCAAATTCCCAAATGAAACACTATCTCCCTCAGCTTCATACATTAAAACACTAATAACAGCAGGAACAAAAAGCACAATTGTAGTGAAAAACAATGAAATCAGCCTAACACGTTTCCGACCCAGTTGTCTAATTGTCCCAGAATTCATCGAAATACGTTCGAAGCAACCCAAAAACCCAGAAAGAAACGGTAACAACATAGGCCAAAACCTCACACAATTGTCTCTAGGAAAAACCGAAATTCCAAATTTTTCAACAGAATATGCAGACAATGGAAAACATTCAATCCGATCCCAACTCACAGACAACAAAAACAATCCGAAAAGCAAAGCGAAAAACCCACGAACCTTAGAAATCCGATTCGGAATATACCCACCGAAATTCTGATCCCTCCCTTCAAAAGCGAACCGGGCAGCCACATTTCCAGACAATTCAGCTAGAATCAATGCCGCTGTTCCGCAATATCGAAGCGCTTGAAATCGAAGAAGAAAAACCACAGCTAAAAGAACGGACTTGGCGAGCAAAAGCCTGAGCTGGGATTGAGAAATGGATGAAATAGAGAGAAGGGATTGGTTTTGGGGTTTTGGTTGAAATGGGTTTTTGAAAGATGAGGGGTTGGAGGGGAATAGAGAGAAAGAGAGGGTGAGGAGGAAGGAGAGGAGGGAAACGAGGAAAGAGAAAGGGAAGAGAGAGAATGAAGGAGGGGAAGAGCGAAGGAAAGGGAGGAGGGAATAGAGGGAGCGGAGAGATAAGAGGAGGAGGAGGAAGAGAAATGAAAGGGAAGATTTGTTGGGAGATTTGGAGTTGGAGTTGAAGGAAGAGAAGGAAGAGAGACGGTGTTTAGATGGGGTTGAGGTTGAGGAAGGAGTGAAAGGGTAAACAGGGTAGGCTCTTGGGGTGGTGGAAGTTGTGGGGGTGGTGGCGCGTGGTGGGAGTGAGATGCGGTGTGGACGGTGGTGG
The DNA here is from genome assembly GCA_907173295.1 of Fagus sylvatica. Classification (NCBI taxonomy): domain Eukaryota; kingdom Viridiplantae; phylum Streptophyta; class Magnoliopsida; order Fagales; family Fagaceae; genus Fagus; species Fagus sylvatica. The sequence goes on along the minus strand of OU015768.1, from coordinate 35,573,368 downwards.
TGGAGATTGTGGAGGTGATCAGCCATGGTGAACTTTGTTGTGTTGTGTTGTGCTTCTGGTTTGGTTTTGGGTCTATGATGTTTGTGTCATTATGTCTGAGACAGAGATCTAAATTATGCTTTAGTAAAGAAAAACTAAATTATACTTTCGACCTTTAAGTTTGAGATTTTTCATTTTTATCTATCGAAATTGATTTTGTTTTCAAAATAGTTATCCATGTGACTAATCTAGTTGTTCAAAAAGGAAAAAATCGAGCCCAAAATATAATGTTAGTTGATTGGTGCTTAATTTTTAAGACGAGCTATTTTAGTTCCTAAAACTTAAAATAATTGTTTTTAGTTTCTAATAAACTTAAAGTGATGACTTTTCATCCTTAAAATACTTAAAATAGTCAATTTCTATCCTTAAAAAACTTAAAAGTGATTGATTGTGGTCTTTAATATGTTTATTGGAACAATGACTTGTTAGTTTATAATTTAGTCATGTTATCTAAGTAATTAAAAATGATTATTTTAAACTTTAGAGAATAAAATTGTTTACTAACTAAGCTTAGATGCCAATAATATATTTAAGAAAAAAAAAATTCTTTTGTTGGTACTTAACAACTAAATTAGTTACTAAGATGAATATAAGGACCTTTTTAAAAAATGGAATCAAACATAGTGAATCAAAATGAAAAATATCGAACTTAAGGGATCAAAACGAAATCAACCCCAATTTTGAAGCTTAGAAGTGTAATTTAATTAAAAAACAGGGCCGGCGTAAGGTGGGGTTCAGGGGGAGACTTTTGAATTTTGATAGAGTCGGGTCTTTGGAAGTGAGGAGGGGCAGCTGAGCAATATTAACAAAAGGGGTCAAGGAGAAAGTGAGTGATGGGATGATTATGGCCGTTGGATGAGTGATAAATGATGAAGCTCTTGATGGTCAATGTTTTATGGAAACTTTCCTTGATTTTGGGAGCCGGTCTCAATAGTCTGCTTCAATAGTCTTCTTCCCATTTCTTTGGAGAAACGAGTTTCTATGGATTTGCTTAGACGAGACTTCACGTTAGTTCAATGGGTCAAGTTTTAGTTAGCTCAATAGCTAAACTTTCTTGTTGTTAAGTAAGAGATTTGAGTTCAAATCTAATCTACATCAAAAATCAATTAGTGTCTTAACTTGATAGTAAGAATAATCATAATAAAGCGGATATTATAGGTTCAAAATATTATACTAACTATCACCAAAAAAAAAAAGATTTTAAAAGAATCCTATTTTTGCTTCATTTGGTCCAGCAGCATAAGGCTAGACTTTGGAGTTATATAGACCTTGTTAGCTCATTTTTTTTCTAATATAAGTCATACCAATTGTTATTTATGATAGAGCCTTTTTTTGGGTGTATTTAAGATTTAGGTTTTGTGAGAGTTTTGTATGACTATTGTATCCTTCTTATTTTTTTAGTAAAACTTTTTGCTAATTATCAAAAAAGGTAAAACTTTTTGCTTGACATCGCCAATAGATGTAGGCCTAGGGCAAAATCACGTTAATTTTTATGTTCTATATATGTGTGACTGTGTGTTCTATTTTTATTTTTGTTTCACATAAACCCATTATACTTGACTACACTCATAATAAATTGATGAGTTTCCGTTATCTTAACAAATTAGTATTAGAGTCATGTTTAGTTTTGAGATTTTTCAGTTCTACTTTTAAGTTCTTTGTTCAAGTAATTGATTATTCTAATAACTATGAGACCTATACGTAGTTACGTAAGTTTTTTTTTTTTTGGGTAAAGACAACACACATTTCGTCAGCATTAAAATCTAAGATAGAAAAAATTGATGAGAATAATGATTTTAATTTGTGGTGTATAAGGATGCGTACTTTATTAAGGCATAAAGAATTATTGGGTGCATTAAAGAACATGGATGCTTTGCAAGAAACACTATCAAATAAGTAAAAATAAGATCTCTTGAAACAAACATAAGTGTGCGATTCAATTGTCCTTAGTAGGTGAGGTTCTAAAGAGAGGTTGTAGAGATGACATCTGTGGGATTGTGACTTCGGTTAGAAAGTTGGCACATGACCAAGTCTCTCACAAACTGGTTATATATAAAGTAACAATTATAAACCATTTAGATGAAAGAATGTATTTATCGTTTTTCTTCAAAAAAAAGAAAAAGAAAAGAAAGAAAGATGAAAGAATGTACACTTGTATCAGACTATCTAGATGAATTTACAAGAAATGTTTTTTATTTAAGAAATATTGATTGCAAAGTTTATGATTATGATTAAGCTCTAATTTTGATGTGTATAGACCCTATTTTGCAACCATCAATTTTCAAAGTTTCTCCATTTTCAAGCACTAGGGATAAAACGATAATTATCTCATATGGGGGAAAATTCCAAGAATTACCTTGACACAAAAATTCACATACAAAGTTGTCATGATGAAATTGAGGGAAAGTTGGTCTTTTTTATGATCATAAATCAAGGGTTGGGATATATTAATTTCGATTGGTTGAAAAATTGTCTCCCCATAGGTTTGCATGCGTAGGATTATTCAAGGTTAAGTTTGATTTGTCCTTTTAAATGATTAATTAAAAATTAATTAACGAATAATTCCTATTAGTCATAATTAATTTGAAATATGGTAGGCATCAAAGGCATCAATTAGTCCTTGAAAAGGATAATTTATTTAATTATTTCAGGAAAATTATATTATCTTAAAGGATAAATAGGCTTTTGGCTTGAAATTAATTAAATATTTAATCAAAATTGATAAAATACTTGAAACTATCTCAGAAAATCACAAAATTAGAAGTAAATTGAATAAATCTATGTGAGGAAAAAATCAAAATAGCATTTGACATAATTAAAAAGAAGAAAGAAAGTCGAAAAAATCTTAGACTTTGTTGCACCTACTTTGCGAGAAATTAGTCATTACAATTTAAACTGGGAGGATGGTCATGTGGTCCACCCCACCAATAAAAAGAAGTTATTTCATACCAGTTGTTAATTTAAAGGGCCACATAGCGATTGAAATCTACAAAGAATACAAGGTGAGGAATAATATTTTGAGGGACACACCACTAGGCTACTATCTAATGAATTTAATTCCAGAAATTCAAACAAGTCAATAATGTGAAAATTAGACATTAAATTCCATGCATTAATGATGAAAATTTGACTAATTCTTCATGTGATAAAATTTCAAGATTACTTTTAATTTCTCGATTCTCAATGTCAAGGGATTCCATTTAAGATCACCAAGACACCAAGTCAAATGACAAATGCATGACAATCAAGCAAGGACTTTATTTTAAAATCTAATTTCGAATTGGGCAAAACTTACATACAGTAACATACCTTCTGTTCGTTCGGTTCCCTGACTAAAATTTAGCTACGTGTCTACTTTAACACCCAAACCAAACGGCGTTAATTGGTAAAAAAAAAAAATCTCAGCTCATCTCTCTCATCTCAGCTCATCTCTTCACCTCAGCTTCTCTCTCTTACCAAGTAGCCATGGCCTAGCTGGTCCAAGGCATAAGAGTCGGAGAAAAGGAAACAACCACCATCAACACCACTCCACAAATCAATTTCCCCCAATCACACACCAAAAACCAAAACCTTATACAGAGCCAGAGACCCAAAAACCAAAACCCAAAACACCATAACCATTTTTACAAATTCACAAGCTCCACATACCACCAAAAACCTCATGTCTCCCAAAGTACCAAACTTCAAAATCATCAAAGGATATACCCACAACTCCAAATCACAGAAAAAAAAAAAAAAAAAAAAAAAAAATTTCCCCAAATCTGGGCACGAAGAATTCCTAGGTCCAAATATAACCAAAAAAAAACACCAAGATCGAGAGCGTCTCAATTACGTTGACTTGTGGACTCCATGCTGAAGAAACCTCAATCCTGTTTGGCTTCTTTGCTACAGAGCTTTCGCTTTGGTTTGCTTGGCTTGGATACTATACGAAGTGGTTGCCTTTGACTTTGAGGGAGATTTTTCTTTCTTTTTCTACAGCAATTAAAAGACCATATCTGCATTTTTTGACTTTTACCCTCTATTTCTTATGAATCTTTTGGTTCGGTTTCAATAAGTTAATCAAAGTCGTTTAATTTATGGTTGTTGAAATTAAAGAATTTAGAATCTTAGATTATAGATTCTGACCATTAGAGCTGATTAATTTTATATTTCTTTGGTCATGGTGTTTTGGGTTTGGGTTTGGGTTTCGGCTGTGTATGGGGTTTTGGTTTTTGGTGTGTGATTGGGAGAAATTGATTTGTTGAGTGGTGTTGATGGTGGTGGTTATTTCCTTCTCTCTTACTGTCATGGCGTAGACCAGCTTGGCCATGGCTGCCCGATAAGAGAGAGAAGCTGGGGTGAGAGAGATGAGCTAAGATTTTTCTTTGCCAATTAACGCCGTTTGGTTTGGGTGTTAAAGTAGACACGTGGCTAAATTTTAGCCAGGGAACCGAACGAACTGAAGGTATGTTACTGTATGTAAGTTTTGCCCTTTCGAATTTAGATGAGAAAAATTCAATTCAGGAAATGGGCAAAACTTCCTGTAAGAAGTAGAGCATTCAACAGAAATCCCAAAAAACGTTTTCAAATTCAAAAATCAAATTCATTTTTTCGGAAGGAGATTTTCTATTTACCTTTTTTTTTTTTTTTTTATGACTAGGCTCCGTTTGTTTCATTATAAAATATTTTCAGTATTTGCGGGTGTTTGTTTCGTTGTAAAATATTAGTCAACTGAAAATTATTTCAGTTGACTGGAAAATTCAATGTAAAAAAATGGAAAACGGTTTACGTCCAAATTTTTCGTAAATTGTTTTCCAAAACTCATTCGCACAGACTCCCGACCCCCCTCTCATCTCTGTCACACAAACCCACCCAGGAATGGCAATTTGCATTCGACCCGTGGGTACCCGTTCTGCCCCGCCCCTAATGGGGCGGGTTTTACCCAATTTGCTGTTATAATGGGGAGGGGGTGGGGGATGTTTTAAAAACCCGTGCGGGTTTGGGGCGGGGTCGGGGGAGGCATCTCCCGCTCCATACCTGACCCGTATATAATAGATTAATAAAAACATGGTTTAGTCTTTTAACCCTACTTAGTTTACTCACAGATAAATACTCACAATAATTAGATTTTCATGTAAATTGATGCAGGTAAATAGATTATGAAATTATTAATATTATTTTGGAATATTAGTAGTGGTATTTTGGAACATTTAGTCATAATATTATTAAGAGATTTAAATATTCAAGCGTGGATTGTTGTTTCATGTAAATTGATGCTAGTAAATTGATTAGTGGCAAATTGATTAGCTAGTAAATCAATTGTTGTCATACTAATGGATTTTTTTTGTTTAATGTAATTTAGCCAAAAAGAGTAAAAAAAAAAAAAATGAAAATTCATATTGGGACGGGGCGGGTACCCTGTGGGGCAGGGACGGGGTGGGGGCACGGGATAGGATCCCCGCCCCAAACTCGCCCCACCCCTCTCTCGACTTTCTCGCACTGCACACAACTTTGTATGGGCTTTGCCAATTTGGTCACTGGGCTTCGCGGTGGGCTTCGCTGATCTCTTTCTCGCCTGACGTGTCTTGCAGTGGTCGCCTGGGCTTCGCGGTGCTCCCTCTCCTGATTCGAGTCTCGCATGGGCTTCACAGTGCTCCCCACTTCTAATCTGAGTCTTGCATGGGTTTCGCGATGCTCCACCCCTCCTGATCTGAGTCTCGCCAGCAAGATCCGGTGAGTTTCGTGGTGCTCCCCCCTTTGTGTTGCTCATGGGTTAGGCTGATTTTTTTGGTGTGCTCCTATGTGATTTGAACTTTGGGTTGAAATAGATGACAAAAAAAATTTGGCAAGCAAATTTTTTGAATTTGTGGTGGCTGATGGTGGATGTGGTGGTGGATGATGGGGTTTTTGATGAATTTGTGGTGTGGTTTTGTTGGGTTGGTGGTGGCTGGTGGAGGATATGGTTAGGCTTTGTTGGGTTTGTGGTGGTCGGAGGATATTGTTGGTTTTTTCTTTTGTTTTTTTACGTTGCATCAAACACCGTAAAATATTCAGAAAATAAATCATTTTCCCTGAAATCATTTACATCTGAAAACATTTTACGTTGTAAAAATTTTTACAATGAAACAAATGGAGCCTAATACTCTAAATTTAGAGATTAATTGGAATTCATATTTCTAAAGGAATCCATTTTCAAAACTTTGAATGACGCTGGCGTATGCTAGCTAAGAAGGAGGCATATGCCTATTGAAACAAGCGTACTCTCTTTCGTCTTGAAAATTCACATACTACATTTTTCAATTTAATTTAAATTTTAGTTCTAATGCTTTCGTGGGTGCTTTGAAGTGTGTGAAAATGACAATAAATACTTATAACATGTTAGAGAAAACAATCATCAAACACACAAATAAACAAAAAATTAGGAATACAAAAGCAAAGCAAAATATAATTGCACAAAAGAATCTTGAAGGGAAAGCGTCTATAGTGAGGGAGACATTGCCTCTTCACAGTAAGAAAGAATTTTTTTGTAGTTGTTTTGATTGACCTCTCAATTTCTCACCACCATGACTCGATCTTCTTGGATTTGAAAGTATAGATTAGGCTTCAATAAACAAGAACACTAGAAAAGTGGATTACTAATCATAGAGAAATTAATTTGAAAAATATAAGGAATAGAATGGTCTTTTAGAGGGGAGTCTTTATATATATATATATATATTAAAGAAAAAAAAAAAAAAACTCTTTTGAAAACAATTTTTCAGAGAAAGAATATGAGTAAAAAAAGACTTATTTTCTTAGTAATTTTCTCGTGAACAGAGTTTGCCTACAAACCAGTTTGTAGTCATTTTGCTACAACCCATTACGTAACAACTCATAAGGTTATACACGGATACACCTGTACTTTTAGTCACACGATCTATTTAATGAGTCATATAACTTGTTTAAATAATACACGTGGATAAATAAGTATATGATCTATTTAATGAGTCATGTAACTTGTTTAAATAGTACACGTGGATGACCTTATGAGTTGACACGTAATGGGTTATAGTAAGATGACTACAAACTAACTCTGTCATTTTCTCCCCCTATACAAGATGTATTTTTCTGTGGGTCTAGGACTCTATTTATATAACCTAAAGGCTCTTAGGGGTTGGTGTTGGTTGATAGAGTTAGATCTTGGTAGTTATAAATGGAGATAATTCTCACAATAAATGGGAAAGTCAGATTTGGAAAATAATGGATTACGCCGACAAGTGGCGTATGTTGTTCCCATGATGGCATACATGTAAGCCACTTCAAGTAGGAACATTTAAATATTTGTAGAAAATGTTTTGTTTCTCCCTTTTTCAAAGTGGTAGAGTATTTCACTAGTGGGTTTTGGAATTATTCCTCATCTAGACTGGGGACATAAGTTTATTAATTGGTATAAAATGTGGTGTTTACAATATGATTAGGTTAAACCCTAGAGATAGATACTCACTTCATGTATGAAATGAATGAATTCTATGTGTGTTTGTAGCGTACTCTCGGGTCCATGTTTAGGATGGGTCCACACTAGGCAACACCTAGGCATAGTCAGTCACATGACGCACCTAGTGGTATTTGAGGGTACGTTGTGATGGCTTGAGTTACTTACAAAAATCATGTCCGTTTATTGAAGATATCATTAAATTTATGAGGCGATGATATAACGGTGACTCTAAAAATGACTATGATCATTGTGTTTGTCACATAAAACTTTTTGATGATAATTCCTTTGTTGAATTGTTACTGTATGTTGATGATATACTCATTGAAATTAAGAACTTGGTTAAGATATATAAGTTGAAGACTCAACTTAATGGTAGCTAGTTATCAATACTCAAACTCTTGAGAAAGTACTTAAACTCTTCAGTATGTAGCAATTTAAGCTAGTTATCAGTACTCCATTAGTGATACATTTTAAGCCTTTTGCAACTTTGTCATCACAGTCTAAAAGGGGAAGAAGCATATGTCTTGTGTTCCCTATGCTAGCTTAACTGGTAGAATGTTGTATGCTATGGTTTGCACTCGTTTAGATATTTCATATTCATGTTAGTATAGTTAGCAGATTAATGACTAATCCTATTAAAGAACATTGGCAAGCTACAAAATGGATTTTTCAATATATGAGAGGTAATACGTTAGTTTGGCATTTGACATGGCTTCTATTAATAGTAACAATGTTGTTAGATTTGTAGATTTTGATTATATAAGAGGGTATCTTTGATAGACTATGTCTTCACACTATCTGTTTGTGCCATCAATTGAAAGGTGATGTTACAATAGACAATTTCTTTTTCTACCACAGAGGTAGCGTATATGGCAGCAACAATGACAGTGAAAGAAGATATTTGTTTGAAAAAATTTGATTGGTGATTTTGGTTTGTAGTAGGATGATATTGTTATGTTTTGTGATAACCAAATCAAAGCGCCATACATTGACGAAAAAGATAAATACATTGATGTTAGATATCACTTTCTATATGATATTGTATCTTAGGGTATTGTTGCAGTAAAAGCAATTGTTGTTACAATGGATAATTTAACAAACATAATGACTAAGCTTGTTCAATTGCACAAGTTCAAGCATTGGTTGTACTTGAATGACGTTTATAGCTTGTGATAGCTATTGAAGTTGATGATGTTTGGTGTTCATGGAATCAACTACTGCATACAGCAACTTCTGCATAAATGACTTGTAGCTTCTATGTATAGTGCACTAGCTGTTGTAAAGCTACTGGTAGTTTAGTTAATGAAAGTTAGTTAGAGTTAATGATACAAGTGTTTAGTTGTCATTGGTTATATTGGTAATGGAGTCTGTTTGTTAGATTCATCGTGTAACATAAGCCACTCTATTTCTGTATATATACTTTGTATTCTTCATTTAATTAATCTAAGCAAGTATTCTAATTTCTTCTTCTTGTTCCCTAAATCATTCTCTGCTAGGGTATCACTTTCCCTTTCTTTCTTCCATTTCTACTTGCTATTTTGATATGGTATCAGAGCAATTCACCATTGATGATTTCTCCTTCATCTCTTTGATCTTTACTTAATCTCATTTCTGCTCTTATACTTTCTTTTCACTCTGATTTCTTGAATATGGTTTCCATTGAAACTATTCCTTCTTCTTCTACCACAAGCCAAACAACCACAACACTTGTTCCCATTGAAAATTCTTGGAGTCCTTATTATCTCAACAATGGAGATAATCCTGGAATTCGCATAGTTCCAGATCCTTTCACTAGAGACAATTACTAGTCTTGGAGAAGATCAATGACCACTGCACTTTCAGCAAAGAACAAGTTAGGGTTTATAAATGGCACAGTTTTACAACCTTATGATGAAGCTGATCCACTTTTCTTTGATTGGCAAAGGTGTAATGATTTAGTTCTGTCCTGGATCACAAACTCCTTGTCTAGACAAATTTATGCTACTGTTCTCTATGTGTATATAGCCAATGAGGTTTGGGATGATTTGTAGCAGAGATATAGTCAGAGTAATGGTAATTGGGTTCACCATCTCAAGCAAGCAATTGTTTCCTTTAATAAGACAATATGCCTGTAAGTGATTACTTCACTCATCTTAAGGGACTATGAGATGAATTTCTCAATTACAGACCCATTCCTAGCTGCACATGTGGTGCTAAATGCATATGTGGTTTGAGTAGGATTTTAATGGAGTATCAACGCTATGATTATGTCTATAGTTTCCTTATGGGGTTAAATGACTTGTTTGCTCCTGTAAGAGGTCAAATCTTGTTAATGGAGCCACTGCCAAACATCAACAAAGTCTTTTCTTTGATTCAGAATGATGAAAAACAAAGAGGAGCAGACCTTTTACCTTTACCCACTGGATTACCCATTGTGGAAAACACTGCATTACTTTCCAAAATAGATAATGTACCAAATACTTCTTTTTCCTATCCAAACATTGTACCCAATGCTTTCTTTTCTCGAGCTGACAATAGCAAGCAATATTAGTACCCAATGAAGGATAATAGGTCCATCTGTTCTCATTGTGGTCTCAAGGGCCATACTGCAAACAAGTGTTACAAGTTACATAGGTATCCACCAGGTTTTCAAAGTAAGGGAAAAGGAGTTGCAGTGGCAAATCAGGTTTCAAGCAATAGTGTGACAAATTCTAACTCTCTTGACAACACTCAAAGCATGCCTAACTTGGCTGCTATGTCAGTTTAATGTCAACAATTGCTAAACATGTTGACTGCTCAAGCACACCAAGTTGCAACTCCATTGGATTCACATTGCACATCCAACCATCAAGCTGCTACTTTGGTTACTGTAACCAAGCCTCCTTCTAACATGGCAAGTGTACCCACTTGCCTTTCAACCTTTAGCAAGCCTAATTTGGACTATTCTGCCTTTTCTGATAAATTCATTGTCAAACCTATTTTTTCTTCCACTGGGTGGGTCATTGACATTGGTGCAACAGATCATATGGTAATTACAACCCAATTTTATACTAGTATTCATCATGTTGATAATATTAGTGTTAATTTACCTAATAGACAGTCTGTTCTGGTCACACATATAGGTTCTATACAAGTCACTCCCACTTTGCTTCTCACAGATGTGCTTTGTGTTTCTTCTTTTGATTTCAACTTGATATCTGTATCCAAACTTACCTCATCTCTCCATTGTTGCATATTCTTCTTGTCTATTTATTGTTTTATACAGGACCTCATGCAATGGAAGATGATTGGTATGGGTAAACAACAAAATGGGCTTTATCTGTTGGATTCTTCTCCAAATTCCACTCATGTTGCATCAACCAATGTTCCTGAGTCTAGTCTTCATAGATATTTGTACAGCCTTAGTTTTGTTAAACATTCAAACCGTAATTTTCATGTTTGGCATTGTATGCTTGGCCATCCCTCTCTTTCTAGAATGTCATTTCTTTCTAGCATAGTACCCAATGTTTCTCATTCTTGTACTGATGCTCACACATGTACTGTTTGACCTTTGGCAAAACAGAAAAGATTACCTTTTCCCAAGAATAATCACTTGTCTTCCACTTCTTTTGAATTACTGCATGTTGATATTTAGGGTCCATATCATGTTCCAACAATTGAAGGGTACAAATACTTCCTTACCTTGGTTGATGATTGCACCAGAACAACTTGGATTTACCTTATGAAATCTAAGTCAGACACTAGACCTCTCTTAATTTCTTTCATAACCATGATCCAAAACCAATTTAACACAATGCTTAAACACATTAGAAATGATAATGGACAAGAATTCCATATGCTAGATTTCTTTGCTTCCAAAGGCATCATTCACCAACATTCTTGTGTTGAAACTCCACAGCAAAATTCTGTTGTGGAGAGAAAACATCAACACATTTTAAATGTTGCTAGAGTACTTTGTTTTCAATCACATCTTCCCATTAAGTATTGGGGACATTGCATTCAAGCTGCTGTTTACCTCATTAATAGACTTCCTTGCCCTATTTTGTCCAATAAATCCCCTTATGAAGCATTACTTCACAAACCACCTTCTTATTCTCACCTCAAAGTTTTTGGTTGTTTGTGCTTTGCTTCTACTCTTTCTGGTCATAGAACCAAGTTTGATCCTAGAGCTAGAGCTTGTGCCTTCTTAGGATATCCTCCTGGTGTCAAGGGCTACAAATTACTTGATTTAGCTACTCACAAACTTCTTATCTTTAGAGATGTCATTTTTCATGAAGATATATTTCCTTTCAAAACTGCATCTCCTTCACCAGATTTCTCCACCTTCTTACATACTTCTTCTTCTTCTTCTGTCAATCTACCTATTTTTCCTTACACTACTACAAGTATTCCTATTTCTCATCCTTTACCAGATTGTCCCTCATCTCCATCCTTTTGTTCTAATTTACCCACATTAGAAACTCATTCTGATCTTGATGTTCTTTCTACATCTTCATTTGCTCCAATTGATCCACCAGTACCTCTTCAATCCCCATGTCAACTTGATTCTTCTCTCTTAAGAAGATCTGTTAGAGTTCATAAACCTCTCACTTATCTCCAAGATTACCATTGTCAGTTAGCTCACTCTGTTGGCAGAAACCTTCTCACCAGTGGCCAAATTCTTTATTGTCAGAACCCTCCTTGCTATTGCTTCTGTCAAGAACTGGACTCTCACTCAGTTAGATGTCAATAATGCCTTTTTGCATGGAGATCTTGATGAAGAAGTTTATATGATGCTACCCCTTGGTTTTCCGTAGCAAGAGGGAGACTACCAATCTGGTTTGCAAACTCAAGTCACTATATGGATTGAAGCAAGCCTCTAGGCAATGGTTTGCAAAGTTCTCATCCACCATTCTCAAGCAAGGCTTCACTCAATCCAAGTTAGATTACTCACTGTTTACTAGAACTCAGGGCACCATTTTTATTTCCTTACTAGTGTATGTGGATGACATACTAATAGCTAGTAATGACATGAGTACTATGCATGCTCTCAAGGATTCTTTCCATGCTGAGTTTAAGTTGAAAGACTTAGGGAATCTCAAATATTTTCTTGGTTTGGAAGTGGCCAGATCTGCCAAGGGAATTTCATTATGCCAAAGAAAATATGCCTTAGATATCATCTCAGATAGTGGAATGCTAGGATCAAAACCAGTGACTACACCTATGGAACAAAACTTGAAGATTAGTCAGTCCAATGGTGATCCTTTTGAGGATCCTTCCTTATATCGAAGACTAGTTGGTAGGCTGTTATATTTGACAGTTACATGACTTGACATTAGTTACAGTGTACAGAAATTAAGTCTATATATGTCTAAGCCAACCAGTTTTCACCTCACAGCTGCCTATAGAGTGTTGAAATACATTAAAGGAACCTCAGGTCAGGGTCTTTTCTTCCCTAGTAACACAAATTTACAGTTGAAAGCCTTCTTAGATTCTGACTAGGCTGGCTGCCTTGATACAAGGAGGTCCATTACAGGCTTTTGTGTTTATCTTGGAGACTCATTGATTTCTTGGAAATCAAAGAAGCAACAAACTGTATCTAGATCATATGCAGAAGCTAAGTATCGAGCTATGGCTTCTGTAGTGTGTGAGTTGATGTGGTTACTGCCATTACTAAAGGAATTACAAGCTGCTCACCCTAAGGAAGCTCTTCTGTTTTGTGATAGTTAGGCTGCTCTTCACATAGCAGCTAATCCTGTTTATCACGAGAGAACTAAACATATAGAACTGGACTGCCACTTAATTAGAGAGAAGATACAAGCAGGCTTGGTTAGAACTCTTCATGTAACTTCACAAAATCAATTGGTTGATATTATGACCAAAGCTTTAGGCTCTGTGCAGTTTCATTCTCTATTAAACAAGATGGGAGTTCACAACATCTATGCTCCATCTTGAGGGGGAGTATTGAAGTTGATGATGTTTGGTGTTCATGGAATCAACTACTGCATACAGCAACTTCTGCATAAACGACTTGTAGCTTCTATGTATAGTGCACTAGCTGTTGTAAAGCTACTGGTAGTTTAGTTAATGAAAGTTAGTTAGAGTTAATGATACAAATGTTTAGTTGTTATTGGTTATATTGGTAGTGGAGTCTGTTTGTTAGATTCATCGTGTAGCAAAAGCTACTCTGTTTCTGTATATATACTTTGTATTCTTCATTTAGTTAATCTAAGCAAGTATTCTAATTTATTCTTCTCATTCCCTAAATCATTCTCTGCTAGGGTATCACTTTCCCTTTTTTTCTTCCATTTCTACTTGCTATTTTGATAATAGCCCTAAAGGGCTTTAGTCGAGGCTATAAAGGAGTTTTGTTTATTAGCATGATTCAATTCAAGCAAAATGCGGAGATTTGTTGATATATGTGGATTGAATTGTATCCTATTAACTCCTTGCTTTTTAAAATTCTCCTCTTTTAAATTTATTTATTTATTTTTAAATATAAATTTATATATAAAATTTACTTAATGACCTTCCTAGATTTCTAAAAAAGCTGTTTGACATTTATATTAATGACTAATACATTATTTTTAAATCTTATTACTCTTATATCATATGTAACTCATTAAATTCAAGTATATTATTTTAAAAATAGATAAGTTTATATAAATGATTAATTACTGCATTATTTTTTTTTTCTCTTATTACTTTTATACCATACATAGCACTTTAAAGCAATGTATATTCATGCTATATGTATGTTCCTAGAAATAGATAAGTAATTTTCTTCAATAAAAACCTTTTTTTATTTATTTTGCATTTGGAGAATTAGAGATATGGATACTATTTTTTTTTAGAAGATAGGACAGTTGCAGATTTTGTGACTAGGAGTTAGAGATATTATTGCATTTGTCTCTATAAAAAAAATAAGGTTTTCATTGAGTAATTATTGTTATATTTTTCTTATATTGAAATGTATACATTAAGGCATTATGTTTATTATTTAAATTATTTAAAATTGTTTAAATATTATGTGTTTATAATTTTTAAAACTGTGTAATCTAAATTATTTAACAAAAAATGTTGATCTAAATATTTAAAGATTATTCATTATGATCAATATGATTTAAAAGATAGTTCACGATTTACAAACTGACTGGATTGAAAAAAAAAATTATTTGAGTTATGTAAAGGTTAACTTGGTGCAAATATTTTAATTATATATGAGAAAATAACATACGTTAAATCATGTTACAAATATACTTTATGTCTAAGTTATATATATAATTCTTTAGGTTTAATAATCTTGAGGGATACTTCAACTGGTTCGGCCTTGGGTGTGCTTCCAAATGGTCACTAGTTCGAGCCTCCATAGGGCCACCTATCCAAAGTAAAGCCTTGCGACTATCGCACTACACGTGTTAGTAGGGTGTTGCGTGTCCTTTTTTGGATTATAGTTGGTGTGATCAAGGTTATCAAAAAAATAAAAATCTTTAGATTTAATGTTTTTTGATATATTTAGCTTGACCCTCTTGAAAAAATTTATGACTCCGTTGCACTTTGCCAACTTTGGTTTGGTATTTCCGGGTTGAATTACTTTTCGTGTCCGATACTTCACTTCACTCATTAGTCAACTTAAAAAAAATCCCACGTGTAATTGATTTGGGTTATGCACCATATAGTATTAGCCAACTTTGAAGTTGTATAAATTAATGCGTGACTACCTCTTTGTTTTCTCTGTAAGCCATATCCTTTTATTATTAATTTGTGTGACAGTGAGAGTACATTTTTTGAGTGAATTTAGGATTTGAGTTTTGTCAGATTTAGTATTAGTGATATAATCTCATTATTTTGTTAGCAAAACTTTCTTCTTGACGCCTCTCGTGAATGTAAGTCTTATAGGGCGAATTACATAAATTTTTGTGTCTAAGCTCGTGTTTGATTTTGTGTTTATTTTTCTATTTAGCATAAACCTATGTTATAATTAACAACACTTACAGCAAATTGATATCAGTGTTTTGGCAATCTCACTAGTTCCAAATTTGTGATCTCACATGCTTAAGGAAGAATTAAGGGAACGAGGGAATATTGCTTTGGTTGGCAACATGGGCTCCTCAAGGGTTATGAACTGAGAAACTTCGCTGTGGTTGAGAGAGTTGGGATTTCTATCCAAAAACAATTCTGGACTACGAATTGCAGCAATATTAATGGTGTTCATCTTTTACCAAATTATAGTAAATTCAAGCTTTTGAAAAAGTTAACTTTACTTTTATTTTCTTTATTTGGCTTAGAAGATATTGTTAATTACACTGAATATTACTTGTTATGTTTCTGAATTTGTGACTGTTGAAGATCCCAAACGTCTTGAGTTCTACTTCTAAGAAGACTTGAATTGAAGGTTGAAGGGAATTGCAGGTATATATGTAGAGGGTATATCCAATCTATCTCTTAAGATTTTGGTCTAAATAAACTTAAAATTTATAACTGAGAGCTAAGAGTTATGTGATAGAAGTCAAAGCGTTTGGACTAAATAAATTAAGTTGAATAATTTGTTTATTGATTCCCCACTCTGAAAGGTAATTATGTACACTTGTTCATCTAACATTCTTTCTTTTCTTTTTTCTTTTTGGGCTAAGTGCACTACTTTGCATGTGGCCTTCTATTTTCAAATAATATCATGCTAGGAAATTTTGGAGAATTGAGAAAATATAGATGATATTTTGGATGATGAAGGAGGCAAGAACACAATAGGACCAAATTTGGTCATGGTAGTTACCATCAGCTCATCATAGTTACAACGACGTACTATCATAAGCTTTCTTCACTTAATTGCCATCTTAGTATGTGTTTGGTTGGGCATTCTGTGGAGCTTTTTAAAAAACTTTTTTAACTAATTTTTGTCGACCTAGTTTTTCAAGATGTTGTCAATTTTTTTAAGCTAACTTTTGTCATTTTCAAGCTAAGCTATTTTGCATCAAAAATATTTTTTAAGCCACCGGACAAATAGCAAATAAGTTATCTAATTAATTTCATACCTAATTTATTTTTAGATTATTTTAAATGTCAAACAATTGGATTACAAGACTTCTAGCATTATATATATATATTTAGAACAAATAAACAAATAGAACAATCTAAATGCACTTTTATAATATCATTTATTTATTTATTTATTTTATTTACGTATGGAGAAAAATGACTTTTTATTTCTTTATTTTTGCTCGAAAGAAGATAAGTTACTGATACTAATTAAGGCTTTAATGTACAAGATATTTAATATAATATATAGTCAAAGAATAAAGGAAAAATGACTCTAGCTAGGCTATTTGAATCAACAAAAATGAAGCTCCAAGTTTGAGCGAAGAGTTACTCTGAAGGTATTGGCTAGGCTAAACATCTTTCGGAAAATTGCCATCATATAATTTTGAAGACTATCTTGCCGACGCATATGGTCGTAAATCGTAATTTTGCATTTGTTTTTGTATAAAAAAAAAAAAAAAAAAAAACAAAAAAGAAAAAAACAAATGTGACCCTAACTTTGAATTAACGAAGAAATGTACAAATGCTTTAAATTGGATTGCCCATTCCTGGGGTAAAATTAACGAAGGTAAACATTGATTTATCATATATACACAGGGGAGGCCCATCTATAAAGCCATTTAAGTAATGACTTGAGGTTCCTAAAATTGGGAAGGCTCAAAAATTTTAAAAGCCCACCTTACATAGCCCATTAGGTCATTAAAAAACATGATTAATTTTTTTTCCCCAACCTGTAGCAGCCAGCAAGCAAGCAAATGCACAAGATTTTTTTTCTCTCTCTATACACGCGTCTCACGCCTGTGGCTGTGATCCCTCACCCCAAGCCTATCACTCCTTCACTTTAGCCCCTCAGCGTCTCTTTCTCTCTCTCTTTCTCTCACTGTCTTCAATTTCTCTTCTACGTATCTCTCTCTTCCTCTACAAGTGAACGTCTTTATACGTATTGCTCTCTCTCTCTCTCTCTCTCTCTCTCTCTCTATATATATATATATATATATATATATTATTTCTCTCTCTTCCTCTCTTCATACGCACACCTCTCACTTTCTCTCTCTAAAAAGATTTCTTTCTCTCACTACAAATCTACAATAGTCAATAAATATTATATCTTTTTTTATTTTTTCTTGGCTTCAAATTTGAGGATTTGAGTCTTGAGATTTTCTACAAAAATTGGATTCAACACATAAATAGGTAATAATATCAATCTTTACCCTTTTGAATAATTTTTTTTTCTTTGCAATTAGGGTTTGTAAATTAAGATTTAATAGAATGTGAATTTGTGATATTCATTGTTCAGGTATTAATCTTATGTAGATATTGGGATAAATCATTAAATCAGCATAATCAGGTTCTATTGTTCTATACTTTTCTATTTTAATTTTATTAAATTTTATTAACAATTCCCATAACAGTTGTTTCTGCAGAAAGAACTTTTTAAAAATTAAAATTGATAAAATCTTACCTAAGATCGACTATGTCACAAAAAAGATTAAGTGAATTAGCGATTTTATCAATTGAAAAGAACATATTAGAGAAAATTGATTATAAAAGTTTTATCAATAATTTTGCATTTAAAAGAGCAAGAAAAATGAAATTCTAGTAAAAAAAATCATAAATATTAATTTAATTTAATATTGAATGGTTAAAAAAAAAAGGCTCCAATTTAAGATTTGGCTTGAGGCTCCCAACAAGTTTGGGACGGCTCTATATATACATGCATACTTCTATCCCAAATGGTTACCAATTTGAGTCTCCTTAGGATTATCTACACAAAACAAAACCTTGCGTCTATCATGGTATATGTGGTTCTAGTAGGGTATTACGTGTCTTTCTTAGATTAATCGAGGTGCGCGTATATACGAAGCGTTGAGTTATAAAAAACATAAGATACATACTATTTAGGTTCTTTTTTCATTTCGGTTTTTATATCAGATTTTTAATACATATTTTTAAACATAAACCGAATGAAAGATATGCATGTTTTGTATTGTATATATTCCATAATTTATATTAAAAAGTACATATATATTTTTCCTTTAGCGTGCTAAACATAGTTAGTACTATATAGGATGGAATTATATCATATAGAATACCTACAGTTTGATTCAATTCAAATTTGAAAAAAAAAATATTTGTTAAGATTTCGCATAAAGAGTTACTAATTGGGATGAAAAATTTAGAATTGAAAGAAAAAATTTATGTGTATTTATTTTTACTATATTCCAATTTTGTAGCACATCTTTATTATCTTAGTATAATTTTGTAAGATATTATTAAGAACAAATTTAACATTTTAATAATACTTTCATTTCTAAAAAAAAAAAAAAAAAAAAAAAAAATCATAAGAAGTATTTCACATATTGCATATACATACATTTACTTCAATTTTTTGTTACCTTTTAAAGCAAAGTAACAAATAACATATATATGAGTTATTTTTTAATATTATTATAATTTAACATAGTTTAATTTATATGTAGTTGCTGATACACACATATATTTTACTTCAATAGATATATTTGACATTAGGATCTAATTATTCAAAGTATATAAAACCCTTAATAGATCAAACAAAAATATTCAAAGACATAAATAAAATTATGAAAATGTTATTGTTCAATATAAATAGTAACATGGGATTAAAAAATATTGATTTAATGATTGTATTTTTTAATATAAAATATAAGTTGGCAACATAAAAAATTGTAGGGTTGGTAAAATTATTAAAATTTAACCAAATTAGAGTATTTTTGTATAAGTATAATAAGAAAACGTATAGTATACTTTTAAATGTAAAAACACATATATTTTTGGAGTATGGAAATACATTTGTGCTTGTATTATATGGAGAATATGCTATTTTAGTATTTTACTAACTGCGGTGCTAATGTACTATTGCTAAGCATCACAATGCTTTCAAAATGGGGTTCAGTTAGACTGGAAAGCATATAAATGGGGGAACTGTTTCTTTCAAAATATTGTCAAAATATACCAAAATTGTACCACATCATACGATTAAAAAGATATGCCCAAATTACTAGGCACTTCCAAATTCTACTCATTAGTCATTACTTTATTCAAAAAAAAAAAAAATGGAGTTTGAAAAATTCTAACATGTTATTATAGGCCACCCTATAAATACTCTAATTAACTTCTCTCTCTTTCTCTCTGCAAGCTTGCTTCTCTCCACTTACCTCATTTACCTCTATTTTCTTCCGCAACTAATCTCATGTATGTTCTTGGTCTATTAATCAATTAGAATTGCAGCTATATCATAGTCACTGCCATTGAAGCGTGCAACCATATTGAATACGTTGAAGATCAAAGAAACAAAGTTCATCATCCTAATACATTATCAAAGCTAACTTTCTGTGTTCCAAATTTGTCGTGGATCAATGAAAAAAGGAGGTAATAAGATTCTCTTTCTCTCTCTCTCAATTGTGTTTAATAATCTCTAAAAAGGTAATGCAATTTCTATTGTTTGTGTTCATGAACATTATTATATCATTATCAGTATTTTCATATAATAAGATTTGAGCATGATGGTTGCGGATCATGTCAGATAGCCATTAAATTGGTATAAATGGCTTGAATAAAGTATTCAAATTAAGTACAATTCTTTTTATTGATGAAATTTGTGGATGGAATTAAGTCTTATTAACATGTTATTTCAAATTCATAACAAATGTGGTTTTGAATTTTTGATTGCGCCTGTTGTTATAATTCATATAAAACAATGTATACTAGAAATTGTTCTTCGAACCTTTTTATTTTGAAACCTCAAAATGAAATTCAATCTTAACCATTTGTTATTTTAGGATATAAAATTATTTTTGGAGCTTAAATCCCTAATAATACAACTAGGCTTCATTGAGCTTGCTAAAAAAGATATCGTGTACATAGATAATAGAATAGAATTAATTGAAAACAATTTGGTTTCTGCAGCTCTGCTTGATGTTATTTACACAAATTGGTTCCATGGTTTCTTTGTATTCCTTGATTTGCATCATTTCCATATTTGCTTAGGTGATAGTTGACTACTAATTTAATTCTTTGATATAAATGAAAGCATTACTAACTTTGCCAACATAAGAGATAAAACTTACCAAGAGAAAAGAATCTTTGCCAATATTTTCACATTTCTCTATTTTGTAAAAATTTTCTTACTAGACTTCAAAAAAATAATTTTTTTTTACTTAACGGAAAATTAAGTGAAACAAAATAAAATTGCCGTTTATACTCAAAAAGAAGAAGAAGAAGAAGTGAGAAACAAAACAAAACTTCAAGAAAACTAATGCAACATGAGTGCAAGTGTGCAACCAATATATGTGTGTATAATATATAATATTATATTTCATTTCGCCTTAAGTTTGTGTATAGCTATAAATTTCTTAAAAAGGATATTTCAAATTTTTGAATACTTCCAAGCCCCAAATTCCAATTTTAGTAGGCTGAAATAACCTTTGAATTTTAAAAATTCTTCCAAAAAATCTTCGTCCCATTCCCATTCATACCATATATAATAATATAACCACTGTGCTAATTGGAACGTAGTGCATGCATCCACCATGTGCCCAATGGCACTGTGATCTGTTGATAGGCCAAAGGACAAGGATCGTCTCTAATTGTTAGACATCCAATACGTTCTTAGATATGTTTATTTCGGTTCATTTTATTTATTATTAGGTACAACTTTTTAAAAAAATTTCCAAGTA
The DNA here is from genome assembly GCA_907173295.1 of Fagus sylvatica. Lineage (NCBI taxonomy): Eukaryota > Viridiplantae > Streptophyta > Magnoliopsida > Fagales > Fagaceae > Fagus > Fagus sylvatica. The sequence goes on along the minus strand of OU015768.1, from coordinate 35,552,167 downwards.
AAAATTTATTTTTATACAGTTAGCCCGTATGGGCATGCATTGAGTTGGATTTGAGTTTTTTTCTTTGAATTCTATCTGACCTACTCGTGTTGAGAAATCCCCAACTGAGCATTCCCATTAGGTTGGGTTGGTTTTAACTTTTAACAGATGGGTTTAATATTCTAACTTCATCAAAACAAAGTCTCAAAAATCTAAAAAAAATCAAACTAAAAAAATTTAAACTAAGTCTTAAAATCCAAAATAAATGAAACTAACATATTTAAATACATTTTTTTTTTATAAAACTATTAATAGTGTGTTTGGATTGGGTTACTCGGTTTGAATATTATTTCAACCCAAATCCGATCCAATTTGAGCTTAAATAATAATAATAGTAAAAAACCCAATACAACATAGCAACCCACGATAAACGAATCCAAGGCGTCATGTTGGATTGGGTCCATCAAGTTGGTGGGTTGAATGCATTTCCATATACACATCTTATTTTTTAAACAAAATAAATTAATGAAAATAAACTCATCCAAATCTATATAACATATAATAATATGGAGGATTAGCAATTAATTTTGGTAATTTCTCTTTCTCTCTCTCTCTCTCTTTTTTTTTTAATTACTCTTCTTCTTCTCATTATTCCTTTATCGTTACTTTTTCTCTAACCCTTTTCATCCATTTTTTACTCTTTTTCTTCCTATTATTCCACACCTTACCATTACTCTTCCGCTCCAAAACTTTCCTCTTCTTCTCTTCATTTTCTATTCTATAAATTTGTTATTACTCCCTCTGCACCTATCTCTCCCGGCCATTTGGTCTATGTTCTGGCCCATAAAAAAAGGTGATAACTCTGTCTTTTTGTTTGATTTTCGTTTTGTTTTGATTTTTTTTTTTTTTTTTTTTTTTTTTTTTTTTTTTTTTTTTTTTTGGATTTTATTTTTTTTTTTTTTTTTTGTAGTTTTTCTTGCAACTCTGAATTTTTATGATGAGTTTTTGTATTTTTGACAACTCTCTCTCTCTCTTATGGCGTTGGTTTGATTTTAGTTTGAGTTAAAATTTAGTTGCTTTGGAAGTGGCAATTTGAGTATATATCAAAACACAACCTACTTGGCTTAAGTATTTGAATGTTTTGACAAATTGTTTGAGTAACAATTGAAATAGCTTTGTGGTTAAGTGAGTCTACTTCTTCTAATGACTAATGTTAATATATTATATATGATATATTTTATACATAACAAATTATGCATTAGACCATATTATAAAATAATTATATATTTCCGCCACAAACTGTAAATCCTTAATATTTTCATGTCAGCATTATGATCACATGATGGTTCCTTCCTTAACAACCTTGAATTTCAAACCGGCAAACGATAAAAAATTATAATAACATGCTGAAAACTTGTGCACCATAGAGGGTAATGGAAGTTCTGCACGTAACAAAGTAGACTGTAATAAATTAATAATGTTGAGTTATGGTGGCCACAATACATATATGGATATAGCTTGGCTACAAACCGGTTTGTAACCAGCTTACTACAACCCACTACATGGCAGCTTGTAAGATCATCCTACATGTACTTTAGTCACATGACATATTTAATGAGTCATGTAACTTCTTTAAATAATACATGTAGATGGTCTTATAAGCTGTCACGTAGTGGGTTGTAGCAAACTGGCTACAAACCGGTTTGTAGCCAAACCTTGTCCCAAACATATTCAAAGTATAAAATAGGGATAGAAGTTTGGCTACAAACCTAGTTTGTAGCCAACTTACTACAACCCACTATGTGTCAACTAATAAAATCATCCACATGTATTTTAGTTCACATGACCTATTTAATGAGTCATGTGACTTTTTTAAATAATACATGTGGATGGTCTTATAAGTTGCCACATAGTGGGTTGTAACAAATCGACTACAAATCAATTTGTAGCCAAACCTTGTCCATAAAATAATATATCTGAACATAATCCAGTGGTTTCATATCAAATGAATATTCAATTAACTTCCACATATATAGGCATGTTGAAATTTGAGTAAATAATTATGGGTCATCTAACTCTAAGATCAAAACCAATAATTGTACACTTTATATATTTAGTTGGATAAGATTGATGGTCTGTAAGTAAACAAAAGGATTCAACGTATAGCGCCATGCAGGCGCACTAAATTCGATTTTGGTGTTCTTTCCTTACGTGTCAACTAAACATTTAACTATTTTAAGCTCACCAACGCTAACAGTCTAAATGTCTCATCACAAGGGCTCCAGGAAAACCCAACAAAAAAATTCCCTAAAAAGAACAATATGATCCAGAATAGAATGTATACGTGGTGATGACCAATTGGGCTTTTTGTTACGTTTTGGTCACTGCTATTTTTATCTTGTAACATTCTTTTAGTAGTGGAGGTGCTGGATAAGCAAAGTGTTATCCATATCACTAAACCATTAAGGTGGGGAAATGAGGCACAAATATAGTGGATCTACCAAGCGGTGGAAAAGTCTGAAACTCACTGTGTAAGATTGCCATCTGTGCCCTTTTGTGGGTAGTATATGAGGGCCAATTATGTCATTATATGTAGCACTAGTTACAGTGCTACTGTTTGTGTGTCTCTCCCTTTCTATCCATGAAAACTGTGTGTTTGTTGCGTGTATGCATGTGGTTATTGTGTGTGCGTGCGTGTATGCCATACCCGGCCTTTCCATGCATATATCATATGAATGTAACGCATTCTAATCTTTCATGTACTAGTTGTGATCTCAACGTAACACTTTTATACAGTAACCGAGTCAAATATTCTGTTGCCTTTGTTGTTTGCTAGCTCTTTCTAGTGGTGGATTGCATTAGACAAAAAACTGAAAAAAAGGTACTAAAGTGAATTTCCATGGCTGTCAAGAAAAAAGTGACATTGTGAAAGCACAAACACAACCTCTTAAAGGGTGAAAATTGCGTGATCGAATGAGGTCAGAGTTAAGTGGAGATTAAAACACAGTCAAAAAGAAATCTCAGTTGGATTGCATGTACGCATTTTTATTTTATTTTTTGTTTCCAAACAAGTCTTAATTTTTGTGTATGATTTACATTTGTATGCATGTCATATTAAGTGTTTGTTGGTTTCTATAGGTTTATAAGAACTAAGAGTATATGTTAATTAATACTTTAATTTTGGAGTTTCTTTGTGACGATTTGATACGATAAATTGTAATAATACCACCTTAACTTAAACATAAGAAGTTAAGTTCATGGATTTAGGCTTAACGATAATATATTAATCACTCTTTATCACTACTATTTAATATTAATTTGAACTACTTAATCAACCTCGTCACTTAAAATAACTTGGAATATTCGAATAAAATCTTCCTTGTAAGCTTTTTGACTGTTATGCTACAGTCGTTTTCATATATATGTCGGTACATTTGTTTTCATATATATGTCGGTATATGACTTCATCTAATCTAGACAAAAATGTCCAATGATATCGTCATTCACGATAGTATATCGGGACTAAGTTTATCTCTAAACTAGTTTGGAAGAATGTTTTTCTAACCTACTATGTAGTGACTCATAAGACCATCCACATATATTATTTACAGAAATCACAAATACATGTGTTAGATAGTCTTATTAGTCGCCACATAGTGAGTGTGAAGAAAATTCCACAAAATTGTTTTGAAGATGATCTCTATCCTTGTCATAGAATCTATCCTTGTCATAGAATCCTATGCTTGTAACTTTGAAAACCTTCGGGGAAATACCTGGTACATGTGTGCACATCCACGTTTCATTGATGCCATATGGCTACGCCACTAGAGTGTGGTACATCCTATGAATTGAACTTGCACAAGAAGTTTGTGTTTGTTTGCTTGTCCAAACTAATCAAATTAGTGGGAAACTTATTAGCTTTGCTTTGTTAAAAAAATATAAACCAACAAACCAATCTATTGGAAAGCTTTAGTTTTAGTGTATTGTCTAGTGGCCCATTAAGGGCTTGAAAACAAAACCTGGGACAGATTTATAAAAGGAAATTAAAGAGAGGGAGTGGTAGCACTGTTTTTGGACGTTTGAAACAACTTACTTATACATATGACAAAACAGAACTTGGTTTTTGCTTCAATTTTCATTTCCATCTTTCTAGGCTCTCTTTGATTCCAGATAGTTGATTTTGAAAGTGCATTCCTTCTCTCTTCTCATGGCTGGAGGTCAGAGACCAAAGGGACTAAGCAAGTCATGCATTCTTCTGATAGGTAATAATTAATTATCTTTATCTCTATTTTCAACAATGCATATAACATGATTTTCTTAACCTTGCAACATCCTTATTAGAGGGGTTCATTATGTTCTCTAAAACCCATATGGGGATTCCCAATTTCCCACACCTTGGTATATAAGTGCTATTCTATAGCTTTAGCTTTGGATGAGCATTTATTTTTTTCGATAATTCGATAGTTGGGGGACGAGGGATTTGAACTCTGGATGTCTCATTTGATAAACAACAAGAAATACCAACCAGTTAAGTTCTAAGGCCTCTTGGCGGGATGAACATTTCTAATGAGCTTAATTTGTTTTGTAGTTAATGCGTCTAATAGAGTTTCCATTTAACCTGTTTATGGCTTAATTAACAGTGCTAGCTGGTATGGAAAGGTTTGCATTCAAAGGGGTGGCATCAAATCTAGTGACTTATCTCACAGATGTTGTGAAGATGAGCAACTCTTCTGCAGCCAAAGCTGTTAATAGTTGGTATGGGTTTACGTCCATGTTGCCATTGCTAGTGGCTCCCCTTGCTGACTCTTATTGGGATAGATATTCCACCATATTGAACTCTTCTTTCCTCTATGCTGCTGTGAGTGCTCATTCCTCTCTTCTTAATTTTCTCCTCTTTTTCATTTAATTTGATTCACAGAACATGGTACTTGGTACAATTTTGTTTGTTTGTTTGTTTGTTGTTATTAATGTTAATGTTATTATCACAAATACTTGACCATGAGCGAATGGAGATTGCAACATATTGCGTGGTGTGTTATCTAGAAGTTTACTTACCAAGGAGTGGCTGATTATTGAAGGCTTTAAAAGATGATTAGATAATCCATTGTGATTATGGAGAATGAGTCATCACCACCCCATTGAATTATAAAATTAATTTTCTTAATAGTTAGAAGAGTACTGGCTGGTGAATTTTTGGCTGCCCTCGTAAATTTATTAATATTTGTGATGATTAAGAATCAAGAAGGGCCATTTGTTTGCCTAGGATTTTGTCACTATGAAAATCAGCAAGTGCATGTCAGACTAGCTACTTCCAAAGATTATAGCCCACAATCTGATAGCCATTGAGTGGAATGAATGTTTAATCTTGCCAAAGATTTAATAAGTTTCAACTGTTCTTCTCTTTTGTGATTAATAAAGTTTTAATTAGATCATTTTCTTTCCATTTTTCCTTTTTTGGGGGTCACAAGTATAGCTTTTCAAGAAATGATTTAACTTCTTTAAGAATTCATCACCCAATGATAATTTTTTTATGTGTCATGGGGGGCCGGCAACTACAGAGCCAACTTAAAGTTTGCTACTTTACTTCCTTTTGAGTATGAGGAAATTAAAATGGCCTTATGACTGATGGTACATGATTGCTTGGATTTTGATTCAAGAAAATTTGTTATGATTGTGGGTGACAATATGTGGGAAAAAATAGATAGGTGGCCAATAATTAATTTATATTTGACTAGGACCCTATGGAAAAGATGTCTTCTCTTTGGCTAAATTTCACATCCAAATACTTTTTTTCACTAATGAATACTGTGGTTCATGGTTATGTCAAGGGGATTTATTGTAATGGTAGCAAAAATTAAAAAGGTTGCAGAGAGAGCAGAAAATTAATCGGTTAAAGGAGGACTCTTTAAAAAAAGCCAACATTATTTTGATTACTTTTTTGGTTACTTGGCATGGAAAAATCATTCGTGGTTTCTAAAACAAGGGATTTGATTTCATTAAGGATAAGCTAGACTTTCAATTGAAATAATGGCCACTAATTTCCTCTGTCTAACCTGAAAAATCCATATTACAAAATATTTACCAAGGAATAGGGAAGTTACTTTTTTATTATTTGTAAGTAAGGGGTTTTGATCTTGAAACTAAATCCCACAAAAGGGAGCAGGTGCTGCTAGGCCTTAAGGTCACTGGCAATGGGAAAGTCACTTTAACTTAAAGTAAGCCTGCAGAACATATATGTTTAAATGGTCATGAAAGTGAAGTGAACTCTTCAATTTTCTTTAGATAATTAGTCTTATGTCTAGTGGTGGATAATAACTTGTCTATCCGAAGATAATAACCTGTCTATGAAAATTTTTGTAGTATAATCAAGATAATTTTATATATTTTGTTCTTACTAAGTTATTTGCTTTTAGGGGCTTGTGGCATTGACATCATCAACAGCATTGGCATGGGCATGGTCTTCTACAAACAAAACAATGTCTTCTTCATTTCTCTTTTTGTCTCTATACTTGGTTTCAATAGGCCAAGGTGGTTATAACCCATCTTTGCAAGCCTTTGGAGCAGATCAACTTGATGATGATGAGGAGGAATTTCCCTGTAGCAAAAACGAGAGTAAGTCTAACAAAAAAAGTATATTCTTCCAATGGTGGTATTTTGGTGTTTGTAGTGGAAGCCTGATGGGTGTCACAGTTATGTCCTACATCCAAGATACCTTCGGTTGGGTATTGGGATTTGCCATTCCCATGGCAGCAATGGTAATATCAGTTGCATTTTTCTCTTGTGGAAGACGGATGTTTATTTATACACAGAATGAGGATATCTATAATAAGCCCTTTGAAAGCATAGTTCAAGCATTCAAAGCAACCAAATCAAAATTGATGCACCGTGGAGTCACCTTATCAAAATCCAAATCTGATAAGGTTGAGCTAGAGTAAGATTTTAGAATGACAATTCTTACTTGTTTGTAGGCTTCAAGACAAACCTTTTCAATGACAATTCTTGCTTGTTTGTAGGCTTCAAGAGAAACCTCTTTGTTGTGAAGAGTTTGGAAGCGTAAAGGACTTGGAAGGGAACCCCAGAAAGGATGTACATATGCTTGACAATGCGAAAGTAGTGCTGCGGCTTTTGCCCATATGGACAATGCTTCTAATGTTTGCAGTAATTTTTCAACAACCTGCAACCTTTTTTACTAAACAAGGTATGACAATGGAGAGGAACATTGGAAGCTTCAAGATTCCACCGGCTACACTACAGAGTGCTATTACATTGTCTATAATTCTACTAATGCCTTTATATGAGAAAATTTTGATCCCAATTACACAACTGATTACGCGCGATAAAAAAGGTATTAGCGTAATGAAAAGAATGGGGATAGGAATGTTTCTCTCAATCATAGCCATGGTCATTGCAGCGATTGTTGAAACAAAGAGGCTAGAGATTAGCAGAAGCATGGGAAATCTTGAATCACAACCAGAAACAGTACCACTAAGTATCTTTTGGTTGCTGCCTCAATACATTCTCTTAGGCGTTTCAGACATTTTCACTGTTGTTGGGATGCAAGAGTTCTTTTACAATGAAGTTCCTGTTAGAATGAGAACCATGGGATTTGCACTATACACCAGTGTTTTTGGTGTGGGAAGCTACTTGAGTGCCTTATCAATTTCACTCGTCGAAATCTTTACTAGTTCGAAAGGAAAGCATGGCTGGTTCTCTGACAACATGAATGAAGCTTGCCTTGACAAATTCTATTGGCTTCTAGCCTTGTTAAGTACATTGAGCTTGCTATTTTACATGATTTTGTCTAAGTGTTTCACAAGTAGGACTGAATTGGAGAACGAAAACTGTAAATGACTTTGTTTTGAGTTTTACACAGTTTTTGTTATTTTATTTAAACCTTGTTGATAACTTGGCCCAATGTGGCAACAATTATGTAAATGTCCTAAGTTTTACTTCAGGGGGAAAGTAATCAAGTAAAGTTTTTGTGCCAGCATATCTTGAAATGGAAACAAAAACTCACTGGTATCAATTCCTGTTCATTTGTACTTGAGAATTATTTGGCCACAGAATGATTTCAAATTCAGGAAGTTAATTGAGGGATGTTGTGGACATTGAATGATATTCAACAAAATTTTATTGTTTGTTAGCCAAACAGAAAACAGATTTGAAAATAAAGTTGAAGTCATTAAAATGTACTTCTTGGTCGCATCCATGGTGTTGACATGTCAAATATTTGGCACTTTCTCCCTCTATTCAGAGCTACAACAAGACAGAGTGGAGATTCGCTGTCAAAGTCCACAAAGAATGCTTATTGGGGCCCCAACAACATACATGAGTTAGTCTAGCCTCTTAATCACAGAATAGTTATCTCATGCATATGGTATATGCAATTTCTCTCTCACAACATGAGAGTCTTGAAACAGTGTGAGGTTTACATGTCGAGAGAGAAGATGCATATATTGGATACACAAGATTACCTTCTCGTTATCACATTTTTTATGAGATGTCAATGCACACTAGTTGTGCAAGTGGAATTTTCAAAATTATAATCATCATTCATTGCATTGTAGTAGTATTTTCCAATTTTCACAAGTTGAGACTCATTTCAAGTTCAAAATATTGGCCATTAGTCATATATAAAAATACTATATGCTATTGGATGCTATTCCACATCAATAAAAACAAGTCATTTAACACAAAATATGACATAAGTGTGAAAAATTAATTTTAATATTAATTTGTTTTTATTGGTTTAGAGGAGCACAAAAAATGTATTCCAAAGGTACTTAATAATTAATTTTCCTACGTGAGAGAAGTATAGTTTTGTTGTTTGTCCCATTTTACAAGTTCTTATTTATTTTATTTTTTTGGAAGAATATAAGTTCATTGTTATAAACATTGACCTATTTAATCTCCAACGTAAATCTTCTGACCTCTGTCACACTTTCTTCATTTTGTCCCTCCTATTATTTCAAATCGTGTATTAATTTGTATGAACATAAATTCAGAAACGTTTTATTCTTCCACACCCTCTCCCTGCTTCAATGGCATTAGTAACTTAAAGGCAAAATTGCATAAACTTTTCTCATTGCTTCACCCCTATAATTTGTAGGAACTTAAATTCAGAAACGTTTTATTCTTCCACATCCTCTCCCTGCCTCAATGGCAGTATTAATTTAAAGGCAAAATTGCATAAACTTTTCTCATTGCTTCACCCCTATAATTTGTAGGAACTTAAAATCAGAAACGTTTTATTCTTCCACCCCCTCTCCCTGCCTCAATGGCATTAGTAACTTAAAGTCTTGAAGGCATAATGGCATAAACTTGCTTAACAACTATAATTTCATGACATTAGAAACTCTACCTGTATGATGGTTTCAACACTCCTAAGATCTGCTTCTTTCGATCAGGAAATATTCATGAGTTAGTGCTACAAAATCAATCATAGCTTTCCAATAAACGTCGTTTAAATAAATGGTTTTATAATTTATTAGATTGTTTTGGATCAATAATATAATAAGCACAAGGATATTTAGTCAAAATGCTATGCTCTGATACTCAGAATAATTTCTAGTTATTAGAAGCCACCACACAAAGAACTCCATGCCAAGAGTTGATCATCTACTAAATTGCATAATTTCTTTCTTAAAGCTACTCACCCTACATCTCCATTTTCTCTCTCCTTTCTCTCCATAGAGTTTTACTCTCTATCACCCACGTAAGCCCAAGTAGCTAGTTAAAGATAATGGGAGAATCATGTTGGGCTTTCACTCTCTTCATAACTCACAAGATAGACATTTGCAGGTTCTCAATATAGACTTTGATATTTTTATACTATCATTTTACATCACTATTTCACATCACTTAAAATGTGAAATATCGTCATCTAGCAATTCAGCAGTTTTTTTTTTTTTTTTTTGATCTTGAGATAGAAATCTACACTACACACACGCACACAGTATTTGAGGGCAGAGGGGAATCAAACCTCTGCCAATTGAGGGGCAAGGGATTTCCTTGCATCACTGGCGGTGGTGTAAGGTGTTGATGGTGTGGAAAAATATTTTCCCTTGCAATATATAGCTCACATGCCAACTCATTCTCAAACTCAATCCAAATGCATGGTTAAAATTTTATTTCCTAAATACGGCTTGTAATATTTAATCTCAACTATTTCTCAGTTATTTATATCTCAATTATTTCAGTCAAATACAGTCTACAGATGATGTCTGGTGTAGGTCACTATTTCTTGTTTGACATAAGGTGAATGGCACATTTCATTTCAATACTAAGCAGAGAATAAGGTTTGATGAAAGTTTACATACGCCAGGCATTTAATAAGAGCCAAAGCAAGCAAACCTCTTTATTCACCATAGTTCTTTGAGAGTGTCAAAGGCCATGGGATCCTACTTGAGAATTTCTCAAGTTTCTCAAAACCCCCACTTCTTTCAACTTGTCAAAATAACACTGCTCTTCAGATTCAAACTTTGAATTCAGATGAGATATTGATACTTTGACATAGAGCTTAGAAGGGCCTTTTAAAAAAAGCAATAGAAGAATCTTTAACCACACAAATCCAAGCCACAAAAGCCAGTGGTGGGATGAGAATTTGATTCTAACATATTTGGGACACAACACTCAACAGGTAGAACTTTTTTACATAAAAATTGAATTAAAATTAATTTTTTGAATTCTTAGAGAAACTAAGAATGATTGAAAAAGGAAAGAAAAAAAAAGGTGTGCTCGATAAAGCATTCTTCTATGGATGTCATGGGATAGCTCAACAAAGGCGTATATCACAACAGGAGCTTCATTGAAGAAAAATAAGTCACCTAAAAAGTTACTAGTAGGTGAACAGATTTCTTCAGACATTAATCAATGTGAATGAGGAGCTCCACATCCTGCAGGTTCCATAAGTCTCAAAAGTAGGTTCCGTTTATATCCAAGATATGAATTGGCATCTTGCACTAAAGTTATTCACAAGATCTATCACTGATCTCAAATTTGATTCAGGGTCATTAGGAATAACCTTTTTAATTAAGATCGGGATGCCCTTTTAATCATCAAATACTCCAATTACAAGGAGTCTAGCATTAAACTTGCAACAAAATTGCCTCAATCATGAACACGATGAGAAAAGGGTATTAGAAAGGATCCAAAAATGCATTTATGAGTGTGCACGCATGTGTGTGTGTGTGTGTGTGTGAGAGAGAGAGAGAGAGAGAGAGAACCATGCCTTTTAGCGCAGGCTCAGAGAAAAAAATAAGAAAGATAAAAACTAAAAGATTGACTTCTCTAATTACGTTGTTTGTTAAATCAGAAAAATTGAAAATCACTTTCAATCATACAAATAAGTGAATAACCAATATGTACACAAAGTAAGCAGTCTACCCGACCATCCTTTAGAAATCTTGCATCCATCTCCAACTACTTTTGAAGTAAAACTCATCCACACCATTCACCATGTCAAACCAAAAATACTAACAGACACCATATGCATTTGACAAAAACATATAAGTATTTAAATAATGACAAAAGGTATAAGCACAATGGCTTCCAACCCAAAACCAAACACATACTAAATGTAGCAAGGATAATGCGCAGCAGACAAAGGAACTATATGTGAAAGTCAAACAATGAAATCTACTGAGAACATAATTTGCATTCCTTTCTAACATCTTCAATGTTCCCATTTGGTACGCAAGTGCTCCTGGAAAATTTACTTGAAGAAATTTAATTCATACACTTGTAAGGCTTTTGAGAGTCCCATAAAAATTGAATAAGGATGATCAATTTTACAAGGATACAGAACTAGTCTAATCAGTTTTTAGCAAAATTTGGGTTTCTTAACATTACTTTAATTGATGGCAATTCACAAATCCATCAGAAGACCATATTCTATTTCATCTCAGAAATAAAGGTGATGTCTTGGTTTGATAATAACAAGTACAGGGTAAAACATTAAATAAAATAGAAGAAACGAAAATCCATGGAACTATTAAGCTTGTTATAGAAAACTTCTAACTATACTAAATCAAATGAATCACAACAGACCACACAATATCAGTATCCAAATCACATAAAATGAGAAAAGGAATGAAATTTGGAGTTTCATTACATGAAACTGCAGCACACAATGTATCACTTATAACTAAAACCAAATCTACAAAACTGAAATCCAGTCAAAAGTTAAAACACTATCTCAATCCATTTACACAAAGCGAACCACATTCTTTGAACTAATCACATATAAAATAATAATAAATTAAAACATTACATATCACCAGCTCAAAATTCAACTTGATTTACCTCACTAATGAGAGCCATAACCATTCGTACTCAATTCCACCATACCTACATTCTTATTTCCCAAATTCTCCTCTACGTTAATCTCTTCACCATCATCATCATCAGAATTCAAAGTGAATTGCTGCATTTCTGCACCGAGCGGCCTATACTGCGGAAAATCGCCAGGAACTCCATATTTCCTCACAATAATCGAGTACATCCCCATGACCAGAACCACGATAAGAGCGAGATGACAATTAAATTGTAGCGTGGCAATCGCTCTTGCCCGGTGATAATCAGGGTGTCCCTTACACCTAATCGTATAATTCCCTCTACTCTTTTCTTGCAAAGAGCACCCATTAGCAATCAAATCCGTGTAAAAAGAGATACCCATTTGCACAAACCATGTCCCCTGTAGAATTAACCCAACCCCTCGAGCCAATTTCGGGTAATTCGATTTCGGGGATTTCAACTCAATCATTGTGGCAAATACACAAACAGTTACAGGTACAAGCAACAAATCAAAGTACCGATTCTCAATCCCACTTGGGTCTTTTCTCTGTAAGTAAAACAACAAAAACTCTTCCACGAAAGCGAAAAGACCAATCAAATCAAGCAAAGAAAAAGGCAGAGGAATCAAATTCGTGAAATTTACCAAGAAACCCAAAAGCGAATACAGCAAGAAGAGCGAGGCAAGAGCGAGCACTTGTAGTTGGAGGGCCGAGCCGATTTTGTCACTGGAATTGAGGGCGTCAAAGAAGGAGATCAAAGAGTTTAGGAGGAACAAGAAGGAGAGGACAGAGATGGATATGAAGGTTAAAGAAGAAGAGGAAAATGGGTTCGTTTTGGTTTTCGAAGATGAAGGCTGTGGTAGTGCGTGAATTGAAGAGAGAGGTGAAGATGGGTTTGAATTGTGATTTGAATTTGTAAAGGTAAGGGCTTCCCATGAACCCATCAGAATGAATCCAGTGCCTGCCATGGTGTACGTGAAGAGCCCCATAATCAAAGTTCTCTGCTTTTTTTCTCTCTCTCTCTCTCTCTCTCTTTCTATGGAGATCTCGGTCTTTGAGGTTTTTAATTTTTTCTGAGCTGTGGAGGTTGGGGTTGTTGGAAGTCAGAGTGATTTTTGTTTGTTTTCAACGGTGGGTTCTGGGAAATACGCAATTGGGCATGAAAATATTTTATATTTCATGTTCTGATTCTATTTAGTTCAACTGCCCAAAATTTTTTCTTTTACGTGAAAAAAAAAAAAAAAAAAAATTGTCCCGACCCACTTTTCGAACCCACAACTCATATGTGATGAGTCATCTTCCTAGAGGACAGTGATGGGATGGGATTGGAACTCCTACCCATGTAGTTAGCACCTAACCATTGAGCCAAAAGATTGATAAATTAACTTGGTTACTCCTTGTTCACAAAGGACACCTATCTATTAGAATAAAATAAATTAACTTGTTGTTTTATTATTAAAAAAAAAATTAGACAAAATTGTGCATGCGGTGGGCTAAAGTATATATATGTGACCCCTTTTATATATATAAAGTGGTAAGGACTAAGGGTTGCAAAATTATTCAATATACTACAAAAATAATATTTTCCCTTCTAACGTGAATGATAAACATCATTATAAATTTCACCTATAGAATCTATTACTATGTGAAAGCTTAGGAAAGAGAAAGATTATTCTCAAAATACCGAATAATATTTTTCGGCTGGTGCCAGTATGACTGACCTTTCAAAATTGAAACGCCACCCACCGATACTAATGCAACTATAGCTCTTAGCATAATTGGGCCTGCATGCATGTTGTTGCCTATTGGTGTTGCCAAGTTTCCAGTTTCCACACACTCTCTCTCAGCTTTTTCGCTGACCTTACAAAATTTTGAAACGGTGTCAACCCCTCCAAAATATATAGCATTCACCGTACTCTCTGTACTAAAACCTTTGACACAATCACTACAGTGTCTTTTGTCAACCTCAAAAATGGCTCAATTTCCTATATATGCAATATGCCAATATGCTACACCAGAATGCACAAAAGGGTACCTGCTGACCCAACCAATTTTGCCTATAAATACTAAGATTTATTGCATTTTCACTTACTTCTCCTTGGTATATATTCACTCTGCAGTCTGAACATATATACCAGAGAAAAAAAAGGAAAATGAGCAGCAAAGGCTTTCTTCTCTATTTCAATGTTTTATACTTGGTCTTAATTTTTGTGGGCTTTCAAGGTCCCGTACAGCGACGATTATTCTCAGAAAAGAAACCTGCCCCGAAAGATGTTGCCGCTAGAGCTCGTCGGTTGGTCTCTCATAATATCTGGGGAGTCTTAAGGTATAGTTCTCCCTTTCTAGTTGTATGTCTCATATGTTTTCCTTTTGCTTTTATTTTTAGGAGGATTGGTTTTGGGTTTGTTATAGTTTTGATAGACCAATCAGTTAAGTGCCTTTTGGTTGCAACCAAAAAGGTCAAATAGTGCTTTGCCAAACTTTTGTAGATAAACTGATACCTTGTTATAAGGGAATGAAACATTTCTAAGAAATTTTTAAACTCAAAAGTTTAAGTTAATTGGTTTGGACCTGATGAGTCCACCGTCCAATGGACGGACGATGTTACCTCCTTCGTCTGCCACGACGACCTCAACACCACGACGACCATATAATATCGTCCTTAATCTGATCTCATGACCCCCTTAACCTGCCCATCAAAGAACGACTTGGACTGACGGACGACAATCAACAAACCGTCCATCTCGACGAGCATAGGCTAGGACGACCTTAAGTATCGTCATTGCCACATCTCCCCTCGGATCATTAAAGAACATCTCCATAAACATAATTAAATGCCAGAAACGTTATGCTCCCATTAATGACAATATCCCCGAGATATTGTAACTGTCTTCATAAAGGATCTCATTTAAGTCCAATAAAGAGGGAAATTAAGGAAGACTCAACGGCTACTTTCCAGAGGATCTATATAAATCCCCAAACAACAAGACATCAGGTACGCACACTATTAGCCTAAACACTTTTACGTACCCGTTAATCATTCTCCCCCAAATCTCTGACAAAGGCATTGGAGGAATTTTGGCCGGCACCCCACCGGTGTTTTCCTACCGTCGTCAGTATTTTTCTTTATTTCAGGTCTTCCATCAGGGAAAGCATCATCTGGACGACCGTGCTGATTTTACACATCATCAGACCCAATAATTAGTTACATTAACTATTCATTTTTGTTTCTAATACTCGATGTAGAATTCCATCAACATGTTAATCCTCCAACATTCTTGATCTTATGAATTAAGATGCCGGTTGGTTGTTGTGGATGTGTAAAAATAATTTAATTTGGTGAATTAAATGATGGAAGTTTCAATATATTTTTTGATTTACTGTTTCATTAGAGATTCACACAGGATTGCTCACGTGTTGATTCGGATGATCCAGTTTGGTGTCAACCCCCGCCACTTGACTTGCTCCCTTTGGACAAAAATCTACCTAGAGCCCGAAGTGGTTCTAGGACTAAGATGCAATGTCTTCAAGAGAAGTTGAGACACCGTGGAAAGTTTAGAGATGTCTTCGTCGACGATAATGAATCATCATCGTCGAGGTCCTTCGCTGTGGAGAGTGGAGAGAGAGAGAGAGAGGAAATTTCATATCTTTTATTTTATTTTATACATTTAGTAAGGAAAATGTATTCTAATTCTAGATGTCTTCGTGAAAAACGCTAGAATATCTCATATGGAAACCTGACCTATTGCAAATATTTACAATGGTCTCGACTTTTGAACTTTTAATACATAGTATGATATTCGTGTAGAGCTTAGACGATGTTCTTGAACTTGAAGCATAATTATATTTCTCTTTGTTTAACTTTGCACTAATGTTGAAAAAGACTTGGGAGGAGCACCATTTGGGTAAGTTCTTCACTTCTTCTCATTCCTATGTATTAGAAAGTTACTTCTCATGTTAACTACTTTCTTCAGAATCAATTGAAGCTAGCATTGCCTCATGACAACTCCCCAAAGAATGGAAATGTTCTAAGTTCTCTATGACTATGAGATACATAATAAATTTTACATATTGTTCAAATACAATGCAGGAATGTGGTTTCATTTAGTGATGGACTACCTCACAAAGGTAGTGGCATCCCATATTTCTACTTGACAGCTCTTGATCGAACTGCCCAAAATGCAATGAAAGATGAGCGGGCTTCATTCAACTTTATAAATAAAAAGAGATATCAACTTTATAAACCTTAATGAATATACATAAGTTGTCTAGTTTGCTATAGATAGATTAAAAAACCCGCCATTATTTTAATGTTTTTTTTAAATATCTCTTATTATTTCGAAAACTATCACTCTTAACATTAAATCTCATTGATTTAGTTTTTTCATTTAACTTAACAACAATAACAAAAGGCTTAGTTTAATATATATATATATATATATTTCTCCAAGAGAAATTTTCTTTTATTAAAAATTCTTACTTAAGCTCAACAATTAGAACTCACCATTGTGGCAATCATCTTTTAAAAAACCATTGGACTACTTGATCAATATTTTTTTTTTGGGGGGGGACAACTCTTATTTTTTAGGGATCAATTCTTAATTTTAAGATCAAATATTTTTAAAAAGTTGCAAAAATGCATATGTTAGAAAAATTTGTAAAAACATTGGGGGGGCTATAGCCCCCACAAGCCAAAGAGTAGTTCTGCCCCTGTGAGTGGCCACACTATCACAATGAGTGACTTTATGGTCTGTCTTTCTAGTTTCCAATTTGTATATTTAGTTTTGTTTTTCCTTTTTCGGCTTATATATGTCACTGAAGTAAGTATATATGTAGACAAGTTTTAGAAATCTACGTGAGGTGTCAAAAATTAATCTTATTGTCACTAATTGAATATATCTATGAGCATGTAAGAGAGAAGATATAGTTGTTAGTTGTTTTCTGATTTTTTTTGCTTAAAGGGGGTGGGGGTTGAACTCAGTTTCTCCTCGTTAGACTCGGATAATTTTATTACCAAGGTATAAAATTCTTGATTAATTGTTTTCTAATTATCAACATTAAGTTTATAGTGCTTAATAATTTGAGGGGATTAGTAGCTGATAGTGAGTTATATATACACATTGTAATTAAGAAATACCCCCTAAGGTTTTTTTCATGTGTTGTTCTTTGTTGTACCCTCATTCCCTAGACCTTGAGGTGCTATACATGTCAATGTAATGACAAAGCTTAATTTATTGAGTTGATCATGATGTTGTCTCACATATCAGTAATAATAACATCTCTTAGGGTTTTAATTAAAATTAGGCACTGTACGTAACCATAATAAAGACTTATCTCTATAACTATATTTTCATCAACATAATGTAAAATTAGGCATTGTACGTAACCATAATAAAGACTCATCTCTATAACTATATTTTCATCAACATAATGCAAATCTTATCATATATATATTAAAATTAAAATTCACCATAAAGTGTGTTAAAGCCCAATGGGCCTAACTCAATCTCAAAAGACGTCCTATGAGATGATGATTGCCCATGAACTTATATACCCATTACTCACTCCAACTTTTTTCAATGTGGGATTATATGAGATAATCTCTAACATTCTCCCTCAAACTCAAGGAGATTGAAGCTTGAGTTTGGAATGGTAGTGGAACCGGATTACGGTTTTTTTTTTTTTTTTTTATGAGCTCGAATGGTTACACGAGAGACGGACGGATTACATCCGGCTTGGACTACTGAAGTGTGTGGAGGAGTTGGAGTGGGTAACCTAGCTCTGATACTATGTTAAAGTCCAATACGCCTAAATTAATTTCAAAAGACGCCTTATGAGATGGGGATTGCCCATAAACTTATATACCCATTATTCACTTCAACTCTTTCCAATGTGGGATTATATGTGATAATATCTAACAAAGTGAAATCCCTCCCTTTCAAAGCAAATGGAGAGTCAATAATCTCATAAGGACACCATCAAGTTAACTTCCATGAAATGGCAAAGCATAAAACATAAAGATAAATGAACTTTCATGAATTTAATATGGTCTTTTAATTATCATGACGACATGACTGATCTAGTCCATATATAAGGTTTTGCGACAACGGGAGAAGATCGCCTCCTATTAAATCCTCAAATTCCCTTCAAATTTTAGTTAAATATAAGACTAATATTTATTTGATTTCGTGTGTTTCAATAGCCCTCCTCCCTCCTAAAAAAAAACACTCACACACAAAGAAAAAGAAAAAGAAAAAGAAAAGAGAAAACCTATGTAGAGTTTTCTTTACTAGAAACTAGTACTAATTTTGATTTTGACTAACATGGATTAAATCTTCCTTTAATGGCATTTCAGGTGAAGCTAGTTGATAAAAACTCCAAGGAAGAAGCATTTGCTAAAAGTGCCTTACACGGGAGGGTTCTCAAAAATAAAAAAATCAGAACTCATCAACCAATTATCAATACACGGGAGGGAGCAAAAATCATAAAACACCCTATAATCCAACAGAAATACACGGGAGGGAAGTGTAATCACAATGCACAAATTTCATACATTTGCTTTTATTCTTCTCTCAATGGTCACTTGACAAGTGCAAGTGTCATCTTCTTCCATTTCTATGTCTTTTATTTTTGGCATACTTAAATCACACTGACCTTACATTATTGTTTGTTTTGGATGGAATATTTATTTTATATTTTGACAGACTGATTTATTTGCTGTGTTGTGTTTTTATTTTTATTTTTTTATGGGAGCTAAAGTGTTATTAACACTAAAACATTTTTTAGTTAAAAACTATTAAACTAAAATAATATTAATAGGTATTAGTTTAGATTTTTAGGAGTGTAATATAATTTTTTATTATTTGAACGAGATTGTAATATCATATAGGTTGTAGGTATATGACGAAGAATAAGAATGACAAGAATAGAGTGAGGTCTCCACCATAACTCGTTAAAAGTACAATGTAACCTTGATTTGATTGGACTTTATATATTTTTTTTAACATTAAATATAAATAGCAAGTAGGGCAACCAAATTAGAACGAGGCTAGGGCAACCGAACTCTCGGGGCCGCCCCTGCTCGTGGTCCAAAACCTCTCAGCCTGGATCCGTACCTGCATCCCAAAAAATGATCAGTGCTAGAACTATGATGTGTAATGATCGTGGAAAAATAATTGTAATTTCTGTACTGTTAATTATCCATCAGAAACCATGGATTTTGCATTTGTATTCTAAGTGTTTAGTTTTTTGTTTGCTGATGCATTTATTTTTTCCCGAACATATATGGCTCTCTGCCATCTACCGAAATAAATTCCCTTCCATTCTGTGATCTAGTTACTACTGTTCTGATTTGTTTGTGCATTAATCGGATTCAATGTGAAGTGTGCGATAAGTCGGGACAGTAGTGTTTACTGCTTACATATTCATATAATTGTATCCTGTGACAAAAACAATGTGTAAAATAAAAAACATTAATCTTTAACCTAAAATAGGTTTGATTTGCCACAAACCTAACATAGGGTGTTAAATGTTAAAATAAAAAATTAAGGGATCAAATTGACACTTAGGTCAAACTTTAAGGGATGATAACTGATATTTATAATTAAATTAAAACTCCTAAATTATATTTGGTTAACATTAGTAATAACTAACCTATTGTAAGACAGCATTAGGTTGTTATGGCAAAACCTTGAGAGTTCGAACTCTTTAGTATGTTAGCTCGGCATGCTCGGCACATTTAGTCTTTTGTGCAATTGCGTTTTAAGTAGAGGAGGCATAATAATTTTTTGTGACTCAATTTAATCTTAGATGTTAGATGTATTATTGACAAATGAATGAACTCTACCTCAGTTTAACTCACTTGAACCCTATTCATGAATAGCGTGAGACCACTCGTGCAGTTAATGGAACTTGTCACATGTCATGGCATTATCAATTTTGGATTAGCAAAATGAATAGCACAAGGACTTCTTACCACTGAAACCATAACCATGAGTGGTTACAATGGTTCTAGTTTTTTTTTTGCTAGATGAGGATTTCCTTACAAAGAAGCAAAGAACACATTTCTAAGCCAGACCTCTTTGAGAGAGGGAGGGAGATGTCCATATTACCAGGGGCGGAGAGAGAGGGGGGTTAGGGGGAGTCATGGCTCCCCCTTGGCTTTTACAATTTTACCCCTCCCTCTTGCATTTTTTTTTTAATAAAAAAATATTAATTAGGTATAAAATTTAATTAATGCGCCCCCTGGATTTTTATTTTTGTTTGTTAAATTGTATTACATTTATGTAAATGATTGATTCATCATTTTTTTTTCCTTATATTACTCTTATACAGTATGTAACTCATTAGATCAAAGTATATTTGAAGCATATTTTTTTAAAAATAAATAAGTTTATATAAATGATTAATGCATTATTATTTTTCCTTAATACACCTTTTTCATACATAATTCATTAAGTCAATAGATATTTAAAATATATGTTCCTATAAATAAATTTGTAAATCTCTTTAATAGTATTTTTTTTAAATTACAAATTTCGTTAAGAATTAGCAATTTATTGATCCTAAAATATTGACACTAAAACTTGGTTGTTTTTATTGTGGAGAATAATATAAATATGATAGATTAGTTTTTGGCTTAATATTTTTTTTGATATATTTATCTTAACTCTCTCTGAATTTTTTTTTTAGCACCGCCACTTCATATTACAATAAAAAGGGAGTATGAGGGGGAAAGCGATCTTAGCTAAGGCATGGGTTCCCTGGCTCGCATCCCTTCTGACCCATTGAAAATCTCAAAAAGAAAATCTACTTACTAAGGATTGGTCTATTAAGGTATTGATCGTCCAGTTACTACTAGCCTCTGAGTTAACAAGTTCATCAATATATACTTTAGCATCACTCTCAATAGTCACCTTTCCAAACCCTTCAACAGTAGTAAGTTCCATAGCCCAAAGAATGACAGAGGCTTCTGCCACCAAAGAATCCAAGTGCATTAACTTATTTACCCATGCATTAAAAATAGGAAATAGTTTACCTGCAACTCGGTTTGGAGGAATTCTCCTCCAACCCACTACGTGGCAAGTAAATAGACCATATACGTGTACTTTTAGTCACATGACATTTTTAATAAATAATATGACTTTTTAAAATACACATGTAGATGGTCTATTTATTTGCCACGTAGTAGGTTGAAAGAAGATTTCCTCCAAATCAAATTGGAGATAAACTTTATCCTTAAGGATAATTCCTTTGAAACTGCAAGCAACCACAGCAATAACAGCTATTTTAGATACAATAGCAGCTTCAACATTAAGTAGTTAGCGTAAGGCATGCTCCACTTTTGGCTAATTGACCTGAAATGAAATATTGAAATGCACCATCTCTTTTTCAGTTCGAAAAAAAAAAAATCTATTTCGTTCTTATCCTAAGTGGCAATTCGGGATAAGATAAAGTGACAAGACAAGTCCGGATTGAAGTGATAACTGATACTAACAATAGGTGCAAACCCATACTTTGGTGATGGTGATTGGTGAGTTAGCGTGAGTTGTGTGTGACCCGCGAATTTGGGACCAGTGTCCGTTCTCTAGTTTCTTTCAGTTTTACTAATACAATCCAGTGTAGCGAAAAGCATGGAAGTCCTTGCCTGGTTGCCATTCAATTTATTTAGCTTATTTGACTTATATATTTTTTATATTTTTAGTTACAATTATAAATCGATAAAAATGAGTAGGATCAAGTACACAACGTTTGACAAAGTGAAATGAGGTGCTTTAATATTTGGCTAATGATATTTTAACACCAATTATTAATATTTCTGCATTATTAGTACAAAAATATAAATAATTGGTGTAATAATAATTTATGCATCATTAGGGTAGAGATATCAATAATTTGTGTAATAATAATTGCACCAATTATTGATATTTTCATATTATTTGATGCGTAAATATCAATGTTTGGTGTGGAAATAACAACACTCTAATATTTTTAGAACAACTTTAACATAGATTTTTTTTCAAAAAATAAAAATAACCATGTATTATTATGTTAATATTGTTTTTAGAAAATTCTAAAGTAAATAATAATGCTAAAATAATAGTTTCTAATCATATGATTTGTGCCACATAAAAAAGGTTATACAAAGAGCACAAAATTCCTCTTTTTGTAGTATTTGAGAGAGGTGATTGATAGACAATCTTACTATCAACTTTTTTTAAAGAGATTGATTCTTAGACTAAAATGCGTAACCTTTCACTTTGGGTAGAAGGCACATCAATAATATAATAAATTAATTATAAATTTTTATTTAATATTTTAAAGAAAAGTTAATATATAAGTTTATAGGGGTTACATGCCATAACATCGCCTTAAAAAAACTGTAACATAATTCTAATTTTTTTTTTATCATATTGTTAATTTATACGATGTTATTATAATAGTAATCAATATTATTTAAACCTTGACTATATATAAAATTAGTCGCAAACCTGTGTGGTACACAAAAAAATTACTTAAAATGAAATCTAAAGAATTATTGGTCTAAATATGACTTTTTCTAACTTTTATATTTTTTCTAAATATGAAAATTGATAATTATAGTATTAGACATTTATTATGATTGTGTTTATATATATGAAAATATATTATTTCTATTAAAAAAATATAATATGTTAAGATTCTAATGAAATTTGTTTCGATTTTACATTATAGTATAGATTTTATCCATTTATTTAAAATGAATGGTTGAATTTTTTATTTTATTTTTATTTAAAAAAAAAAAAGTTGAAAACTCTTGTGGAACTATTTAGATCAACTTTGTATTTGTCTTTGTATCCTGCACTAGATTGTAGAGAATATAAACCTTCTTTATCTAACGATGCCTTGTCCTTTGTTAGGTGTAAGAGACTTTAAAACAGCCAAACGACACGGCACAAACTTTGTGGTTATAAATAGTTGGATTTTGTTTATTTCCTCTTCATCTTCTTCTTGACCCGTTTACTCTGTACATAGACTTCAGAGATCACAGAAAACAGCAACATGGGCATCAAAGTCCTTATTCCTTATCTGTATGTTTTATACTTGGTCTTGTTTTTTGTGGGCTTTCAAGGTTTGGTACAGGGAAGGTTGCTCTCAATCAAGAAGCCTGACCCAAATAATGCTGCTGCCACAGCTCGTTGGTTGGTCTCTCAGAATTCTTGGGGGGTCTTAAAGTATACTCTCTCTCTCTCTTTCTCTAGCTGTTTTTCTAGGCTTATTATTTATTGTAAAGGCTCCATTTTTATGGACTAATTGGGTTTTGGCCTTTGGGTCTGTTTTATGTTCTTGTTGATTATGATTAAAGAACCCATTAGCGTGGTTTCTTTGGGAGTTTTTTTTTTTAGCTATGTGATTGACAACCCCACTTGGTTTTGATGGAATTTATTTGGGTTTTTGTTGCTATCTGATTGAAAAAAATAATAATCAATTTTTGCCTATTTTCAATTGAAATGAGTCATGATCGCTAACAGTGTTTTGCTAGACTTTAGGTGATTGAGAAACTTCAAACTTGTCAATACTATTAATTAATTGTGAAACTTTTCTGTTTAAATGCTTTATCTTGTAATTTAACTGTCAGTGTGTTCTTTGCTCTTGTTGAAAAATTCTGTATTTATAGTTTTCTTCTTGTATTTCACGAATCTTGTACTTGTTGGGCGTAGAGGGTTCTCACCTCCTTGCTCTTTTATGTGTTCGGTTAGTCATGTTGGAAGATATCATTATAGCATGTGAGCGTGATGTCATTGGGTGAGTTAAATGCAATATAGGAATTTTCAGTCAATTGTTGATTTGCTGTTTTATTACTGATTCATCTTTGATATAGTGCTGATGCAAAAGTTATTGAGAGAGACATTAAGATCTTTTATGGGCATTCTGAAATGTGATAAAAAAAAGAGAGTGATAAGAAGTTTTCTATTGTTTAATTGTTAAATCAAAGAAGCCCAATTACATATCATATTTTTTCACCTCATGTCATATTGAAACCCAATTGCTGCGGAGTGTTTCTGTTTCAGAGGTTCTGACTATTGAATTTGTATTTGTAATATGATATTTGTATTGGAATGCTGTTGAAACTGAAGCTTAATTTTCATTTTCAATTTGCAGTACCATCTCAAGTGACTTGGGAGGAGCACCATTTGGGTAAGTGTTTCCTACTTCTATGTACTAGAGAGTTTATTTTTTATGTTCAAGCTGCATTAAATCAACTGCTTTGTTAGGAAATTGTTGTAGCATTGCCTGATACACAGTGACTTTTAGATGTTTTTCGTAGAGTTATAGTATGAGGAGTGAGAACCAATAAAAAGAAAATGATTTCAATTAATCTTATCTTATGTGTGTCTTAACTTTGATTAAATTTACATTTGTGATGAGATATAGCTGTAGTTAAACAAGGATGGTAGTCTTGGGGTACATATTCCTCATACATTTGTGCATCTGAAGATTATTGTATGTATTAGATTTATGCCTCATACATTATTTAAAAGATGTATAGCAACTTGAAACTTCATTTCCTCTAGTATATACGTCAGGAGATTTCTTGAATAATCAAATGTATGAAGAATATTAAAAAAGAAGAAGAAAATCAACCGTTTACTTGAGTCCCTTACAATAAACTCCCGATTTTTTCAGTCTCATGAGGATTAAACATATTAAACTGTCCCACATTAGCATACTAGGGAAGCAAAACAATCTACAGAAACGTAATGTTCTCTGTATGACATGAAAAAAAAGGATACTCCTCAAAGCTTATAGCGACCTGAATAATTTTTTTGCCAACACTTAGGGTGCAGAATTTTGTTTCTGAGCACATCTCTAGCATTTGTTGAACCGGTAGTGACTCTGGTTCTCTACACACTGTTATTCTTTGCTAGATTGAGGCTAGCCTTAAATACCTTGAAGCTGACCTTTGCAATCCCATATGATAACTATAGAACCTTGAATACTGTTTGTTAATGAACCATAGATGGTTATGTTTACGAAATCCATTTTTGCATTCCAGCTATAGCAGAAGTCTCTGTTCTCTGTATTTAATACCTCTATATCATGAATCTAATTGCAACCAGAATTTTCCATAGGCATAAATAGTTATGAATTTGCTTGTTTCTTGCAAAATATGTATTTATTATAGTACTGCTGAAATGGATAAGTATTGATTATTCAAATACATGTCTGGAAGCATGTATAGCCTCTTGACTATCTAGGTGTTCATGAGAACTTCTTTGGAATTGAGTCCTATCTTCCTTTTTATTATATTATGCTGATGATTACCTGCAAACAGAAATGATTTCTAGTGACTATCTAGGTATTATAGAACTATCTTTGGCTGATCCTGATCT
Source organism: Fagus sylvatica (assembly GCA_907173295.1). Lineage (NCBI taxonomy): Eukaryota > Viridiplantae > Streptophyta > Magnoliopsida > Fagales > Fagaceae > Fagus > Fagus sylvatica. The sequence continues at coordinate 35,526,522 of OU015768.1, read as the reverse complement.
TCCTTTTTATATATTATGCTGATGATTACCTGCAAACAGAAATGATTTCTAGTTTAATATATATATATATATATATGGTCATTGAGTTTTCTTCATTCCTTTTGTCAAGATAATCCTTAAATTTTTTTTTTTTACTAAAATGTTGGTCTTTTCTTTCCTTTGTAAGAAAAAATTACAAGCGTTCTCCATAAACACTTTATATATCTCACACAAAGACATTATATATCTGTGTGTGTGTGTGTGTGTGTGTGTGTGTGTGTGTATGTGTATGTATGCATGTGTGTATGAATTAGTACATTTCTTGACTCTGTAGCTTCTTTTGAATAAATTTAAACATTTGTTATACTTATTTGTTATGCCTTCCTTCACAATAAGTTTGCCTCCACCTCATTTATCTTGAAGTAGTTACATAACTATCTAAATATGATGCAGGAATGTGGTTTCCTTTAGCGATGGGCTGCCTAACAAAGGTAGTGGCATCCCATACTTCTACTTGACAGCTCTTGATCCAACTGCCAGAGATGCATTAAAAGATGATAGGGCTTCATTGACGATCAGTGAATACCCTATTGGAACTTGTGGCAAGATAGACCCTGAGAACCCCACTTGTGCAAAAATTACACTTACTGGCAAGGTCTGTTGCTAAATTAAATTTCTCTAATAATAATTTAGTTTATGTTTGTCCACATTAACTGTAGCTCTATTGATTGTTGCCGCAGTTTCCAATTTCACATATCTTTTAACTATATGTCAGTAGACAAGTATTACAAATCAACACCAGGTGACTAAAAATCAAATTCTAGCTGATAGGAAATGGATGAATTTAATTATTTAACTATTATTCTAACACTCCCTATCACATGTGGGTCAGAACTCCCCCTTAATAAGTGGGTCCAATGTGTGGAATCTTTTGAACTTTAAAATAGGATGTAGAGCATAGACAAAGTTTTTAAACTAAGGACCACCTACTAGGATACCGTGATAAACTACCATTTGTCCCAAAAGCTTAAACTAATAGGGCATAGTGAATTTAATCATTTAACCATTATTCTAGCACTAACAACACTAAATGGCTACTTATATATATATATAACTAATGACCCTAAATGGTTAATATGTGTATGTTCATGTTGTATAAGATAGACATTTGTTTTCTAATAATCTTGCATTTAGTTTGCATCACTGGTTCAACGAACAGGATTAGTAGTATTTAGCAATTAGCACAAATAACAGTGGTGGATATGTGCTGCAGCCTAAGAGGCCATTAGGGTTCTTATAGTGGTGTTATCTGCCATCCCCTGAGGCCCTGATCCTTGACTTCAGGGTGAGTTACATGTAACCAACACCAACAAATACTTATTGTCTTCATAAGGCGGAACCGACAACAGGTAATGTTTTTTGATTTCTTAAATAATGTGAATGAACAAAATTTTATTCAACATACCAGAAGCAACAAAATTGCAAAGACTTCAAGTGGCAAGCTGCAAACTACACCTAACTACAAAACAAAGATTTAAGCAGCAAGCTGCACACCTGACAACTATCAGAAACACAGAAAGGAGTTTTCCAATGGCTACATAACATCCTGTTTTTTATAGAGTTTCTTATATTCCTACGCATAGACATTAGACAGCCTATATCTAACATCCTGCATATGGCTTGAACCATATGAACTTCAAATGAAATCTTCCCATTATGAATTTAGCATTATGATCAATCTAAATGTGCTAAATGACAGCTGCCCAAGCTATCTTACCAATGAGTTGCTGCAGCCTCTTCCGTTTAAGCTTCTTCACTGCCCAATCAAGTTTTTAATCCCATCTACCAATCTGCGTGTTAAATATAGATTCCTTACATTTCCTTTCAAATTCTATTAGAAAGTGAGCACTCAAGGTAAAGGTGGTCAACTAGGAAGCGTATTCTAACTTTTGGAATGGGACCATGTCCATAATAATTAAAAAAGAGCATTAATTTTTATTTTTAAGTAAGTATGTGAAGAAAAGTTATGCCATTGACACTCAGAGTGCTTTGTTGTTGTCTATTAAAGGTAGCCTTACCTTCAATTTAGAAAGTAGGGAACTTTTAATTTTGAATAACTTGAATTAAATTTTTCCTCCATGATATTTCAGTTGAAGTTAGTGGATGAAAACTCCAAAGAAGCAGAATTTGCTAAAAGTGCTTTGTTCTCAAAGCATGCAGAGATGAAAGGTAATTACAAGAATTGATATTAGCAACACTTTTGCTTTCATCTGTCACTTCTGACCTTGATTTTTATGTCTTGGATGGTTGACAGGCTGGCCTAAGGATCATGAATTCCAGTTCTTCAAGTTAGAAATTGAGAATATATTCTTGATAGATTGGTTTGGTGGCCCAAAACCTCTCACATTGGATCAGTACCTGCATCCTAGCTTGTGAGTCCTAGAGCAATGATCTCATGTTTGCAATAGCAAATCATATAGCAAAACTAATTGCAAAATCTATTAATTCTGTACCTTCATATAATCCATAAGAATCAATAAAACTTGATTTTATTTTCAAGCGCTTATTTTATGTTTACTGATGCATTTTCTTTTTCCAAACATGGGTCTCTGCCATCTACAGGAACATACTCGCTTTCATTCTGTGATCATTGAATTTCCAATTTCTTATGTGTTCTTACATTGGATGTCAATGTGGTGTGGATAATGAATTCATTGTAAATAAGACGAGACAGCTGTGATTACTGTATATAAATTGTTATAGCTGTGCCCTCATATCATCTGATAAGAATAATCAAAGACGATAAAATGTTGGTACAAGCTTTTTACTTGCACCCTTATTATTTATTCAATAATATTCTAAAGGTGTACATTTATACTCTTAAACTCAACTTATGGGGTTGATTCACACGTTAACTTACATATGTGCTCGACACATCCAATGTCTTTTTATGTGCATGTCACTGATTCCATAATCAAATTATTATTTTTTTGTTTGTCTTGGCCAACTGCCGCAAAAGTTCAAAACACATCAATGTAAGTACCTTTGCCACATACATCTCTTTTACTCAATCAGAACTACTGTATGGTTCTCTTCAAGCCAACCATCACTATTTTAAAGGGAATGATATTGATAAAACTCAATACTGCGGTGCCATGGGTATTAATGTGTTTTTGCATGTCAAATTAATAGTTTGTGCAATTAAAAGGTGATCATCATGACCTCTAGCGAGTTTGGTGTAGTTCACACCCACAAAAGAAAATGAAAAAGAAAAATAAAAAATCTAATAAAACAATGTTAATGAGGAACTGGCGTTGGCAATGGAGGAAGCACAAAGTGCTTCATAGTTCCAACCTCCCTATACAAACGTTGCAGGATACAATGTATTTCCCGTTAGTTAGACAAATCATATACGTATCAAATGGGTGGAAAGCTATTGGCATGAAATGCCATATATACAGATAAATTCTTGCTAATGTCATCAGAGATCACTTCATTTTCATGTGCTTCAACTCCCAATCCCCTGTATCAGCATATATCAGTTCCCACTTCCCACACCTTCAAACTAGGATTGTTCCAAGGTAGAGAAGTCTTGCAATATTGCAAACGCCCCACACTTACACCATCCAACCTGGTAAGAAGTCTTTCAAACTCTCAGTTCCATCCTCAGATAAACACATACACTCCTGAATTGGTTTTCACAATGATCACACACAACACAACCCCCAGTGCATAATCAAACCAATGCAGAACCTCATCAACATCAACATGTCAGTGAAGCCTGTAGTATGGGAAGCCATAGGGATCAGCACAGTGCACTCTATACATCTTCCATTGACCAGTTTCAGAAGAGATTACCTACAGCTTGAGTATCACATGATAATCATGATTCTGCAGAACTCTCATCAGTCATCACCATGTGGTGCACAGCAACAATGCCTCTTTCTACTTGAGTGATTAGGTCCTAGGATGCACAGATAGTCAGATACTTAGTTTTGGCCCACATACCCATAAAAGATACCTGTACCCATATCGTATCCGATATCTGATATTCATATTGCCCACATAAGATTTTAAGAAATGTTGTATCCCCGTATTCGTACCTGATACCATATTTGTATTGGTGCATCCTTGATTAGACCTTGCCCACAAGATTTCATGGGAATTTATTTTACCAACATGTAAACCCTTTTCCATCTCTAAAACATAAGACCAAGCCATTGTCATCTATAAACAAGCATTTGTGGCAAGTGTTGGCGAGGAAGTGAGGCAATGGTTCTTTGCAAATTTCAAGAGGGAAAGGGGAGGATGGGAAAACTCTAATTTCTTGTTATCTTGGTGGTTTGAATTGGTGAAATGCAGAATAATTAAAGAACCATTATAAGATATATAGCAACCAATGTATTTGCTTAAACAAAAAAAAAAAGCTGCTCAGCATGGTGGAAAAAAAGTACAAATAATAAGTTCAGTCATGGCAATTCTGGTCTTCTGTATCTGAGAATCTCAACGCCCAAGTAGTCAACAGAACCAGGAACAGCAACATGAGGCTTTCCAACTTTCACACGAACAGCAGATATCTGGGGGTGCTTTGTGAGGGTGGTAGATGCAACGAGTTGAGCCACTGACTCTAGAAGATTGTGTGCAGGCCCTTCCACAACTTCTTTAACTATTCTGCATTTCATTTCACCAATTCAAACCATCAAATGTGATCTTCGATCAAACAGAACATACACAACATTCAGCCCAAAAAAAAGGAGCATAACTCACAGAATGAAAAGATTCATCGTAAATTGTAATTATTAATATTCGTATTAAAATGCCTACGTTATGCAGGTTTGTTTTATTAGATATCTGCCAATCATATACAACCTCAGATTATGCCAAAACATTCACATTTAGTGGGAATCATTAAGAAGATGGTTTAAGAAGCCATGAAAATTAAGATGGACTTCAGCCCATCACATTTCAAGGTATTATTAATTATAGCTTACCGGTAAATATCTGTATAACTAACGGTATCTGACAAGCAATCAGATTCACCAGCTGGCTGAAGGTCCAACCAGGCATCAACATCCACCAAGAACTTCTGACCCAGCTTCCTTTCTTCTGGCTTCACCCCATGATATCCATGGAACTTCACACCCCTTAATATGAGTTTGTCTCCCCTCATTATTGCAGCATCCTCCATCGATGTACGATACTCCTAATGTCATTATTTATTAGCCATACACTTGAAAGGGCAGAATGATAACATTAAGCATCAAACTAAAGATGTAAGGTTCACTATGACTATATAGATGCATAAAGACCAATGTACGATTTCCTATGACAAGTAAAACAATGAATTCGTACAAATTAAATATTATAACATCAGCAATTTATGATAAGACAAACTCTTGACATCACAGTTCATTTAGATATTGGTTTTCTTAATCTGTTCCAGAATGTCTCATGGAGGAGGTAGAATTCAATCTGTACTTGTGCACTATATAATAATGACTCGCCAAAATCGACAGCACCATTAGATCCATATCTAAAAGGAGTTAATCCTGCATCATGGTATGCCTTCCTTAAAGAAGTCAAGACTCATTCCACTCTCCATGCTTCAAAAAAATCAGCTAATATTCAAATGTTATAAATAAAAATAAATAAATAAAATCATCTATATAATATATTTCATCAGGGACACCAATCTGCTTCTGTCCACACCTGAATTAAACCATTCACTTAGTGAACAGGCAGGACAAAATACCCTACAAAGAGCAGACTAACTTCAGGAATAAAATATTTCCTTCCACCAAAGCCAGAAAGGAATAAATAAGTGCATAACCATCTTGTTTCAATTCAAGATGCATTTATTGAGGTCAGTGTTTTCTCACATGGAATTTGGCTTCAGGTGCAACAAACGCCAAAAAATAAAATGCATCTTGTTGGATGAAGAGCATCCTAATTATTCAATTGCCACATGGCCCAAGCCAAAAAACAAGTATGATGTGGATCGCACAATCCCACCATATAGGACCATATCAATATCTGCTTGAGATGTATGGTATGAGCCTCACAAGATTCCAACAAAATATAAGATAATCCGTTGAAGAAAACCACCATAAAAGAACAAAGGTAAATGGCCTTACAACCCCAAAGAGATCATGATTTTACCAATGACACCAACAAGCCACCAATCCCTGGTGATTATTCTTACCTTTCCATCCACAGCATATATGACCATTCAAACTCTCACAACCAAAGAAAACACAAACACCACTAACACCATGGTTCTGTCAGAAACAATCAGTTGCAAAGTAACATTTCATAAATAAATTGAAAAACATAATCAGAAACCAAGGCATATTACAGCAAACAATGTTGCCACTACTAAGGAACATATATTACTTTTAGATTACACTAAACCACAACCCCCAACACCCAATATTAACTTTTCAACCTAATAATAAAAAAAAAAAAACACTAACAATCTATTATCCCAATGTTTGAAAAACCCAAATTATGAATCAAAACTCTTTGTTCTCCAAAACAATTTTGCCAAAATCAGGCACATCAAACTAAATATGAACCATGATCTTCAACACTAAACCAATCTTTTCTGACACCCACATAAAGTTTAAGAATTATATACACTTTTTGTCCCTTCTTTTATATATGAGGAAAAAATTAAACCCATGAATAACTCAATGAAGCTAATATGTTATCCAAAGCAGTAAACTTTTTTCAAAAAACCCATCAATAATTCACAAGATTACACTCACTATTACCATTTAAACAAGCAAAAATTAGAACTTTGTAATTGAGATTTGCATAAAATGTGACAGAGGCAATTCAATCAAATTCAAAAAGAAAGAAAGCAATAAACTATGCGACTTACCACTACTGAATGTTTCAACTTTCAAGACTGTAAATTTTCTCCCTGAAAAATATGCAATAATGCAATACTGAGAAAGTGAGCCACAGACTAGATGATCATAGAGAGACCCTTGCTATGGTCTTAAAACATTGTTGGGTGGGTCGGCCGGCCCAACTAGTCTGGCCCAGTAGCTTTTGTTGTCACGTGGAGAGGGCTAGACCCTCAAGGAGAGGGCTGGACCCTCAAGGCTCATTTGTTAACTTCTCGGTGGCATGCTATTTTTTTGGGGAGAGAGAGGGAAATAAAAAGCTTTTTAATTTTTTTTTTCAAAAAGGGCTCATCACATTTTTTTTTTTGCTGAATAAGATACTGACGCCTATTTATACCAAGAGAGGGAGTATATGATGCCTTTTGAATCTTAATATGTAATCGTTGGACATAATAGACCTTTGATGGATCTAAAAAAAAAAATCGAAATTTCTATTTTTATTAAAGAATACCCCTTGATAAGTTGTCTACTACCATTGGGTTTTGACCAAAAGGCCCGCTCACCTCTACTTAAATTATTTTGTACATTTAATATATTATACTTTTCTTATATAAGAATTGGTCTCATGTGGGGAACCCATGTGTAGAACCTATTAATTATTTTTATATGAGAGGAGGATATGGTATACCGGATACATTGAATAATTTTATCACCCAAAGATGATAATTTGAGATAATTTGAGTATTTATCATAATGTCAAGATTGCAGTCGAGGTCTTGATTATTAGAGTAGTAATTAAAGTCAAATAAAGCTATGGAATATTTAAATGTTTAAGTATCATTACCAAACGTGGCGCCTTGTTCAAGTTTGGTTCATTTATTTTTCCCACAAATCTAATAGTTAAGCTTTTTCTCTGGTTACATAACTAAACATCATGACTAGAACATAGTTAATTATCGTTTATTTTTCTACCATCAGATCACCAAACTACCATAGAAGTTTCACTTCTGGTTTTGAAGCTGAATTGGTCTAGTTTGATCACCTCTAGATGTAAAGGACGCAATTTCATGTAGCAATAAAATTTTGAAATCTCAAAGCACAATATCACATTATCCTTAACAGAGACACGATGACATGAAATGGCTGTACATGATCCGTAAAAACGATGCTAATGACTTGCAACTTAAATGTATAACATACGGTATTATTATAACATGCAACACAACATTTTTATGTACACAGTTACACTATTGATGTTCTTCCCATCATGTAGTATACTAGTATCAATAGTTGCTCAATAAGATATGTGACTTTTACAATCTTAAAACTTCAGGACCAAAAAGACCTAAATTTGCTCCAACAAACATGAGCTTTTTGACTGAAACCTACTTGGTACCTAACCAACTGATCCCTCTAGCTTCAAGCTCATAAGTTGATTCACCTCAGAACCAAACTCATCAGGAAGCTCATTGAAAACATCCCTGCAAAACCCAGAAATCATGGCAGCCATGGCTTTCTCATACTCAATTCCCCTCTGCTGAAAGTAAAATAGTTGATCTTCACCAATTTTGGAAGTACTGGCTTCATGTTCAATGCGAGCTGTGGGGTTCTTCACCTGTCAAATGAAACATTTTAGTATATACTGAAAACAATACACCAATGCTTTATTACAGTATATGCAATAACGAAACCTAAGCATAATACAACAAATATATATGAGCAGAACATAAAAAATGAGACAAATATTCAGAGTTCATCTCTGTACTTTTTTTTTTTGATAAGTTTAGAAATTAACATCTTGATGTCATATAAATATCTAGGCATTGTGTATTCAATATACAGGAAAATATGTCTTATTCCTAAGTCAAAATCAAATTTGAAATACCAATTTCAATTTTGATCAAATAGACCTGTGTATGTGTGTGATCTAAATGCAACAGGAGTAAAATTGACTATTCTAACACCCATAAATAACACTAAGGCTTTAGCACAACCCACATTTAACAATAAAACTGTTGGAATACATTTCCAACCCATAGTTGTCCCACTCACCATATAGCAACTTAAACAGAAAATATAGTTCTTGAAATTACAGTTTCTTGATAGTTCTTTTAAAAATGAGATATGGATTGCCATCAAATATTCAATTAAAAGGTTTATCATTTATAATCAGAATAACAAGTTACACCAACTGTAATTTGAAACCTACACCCCAAAAACCAAAATACACATCACTGTAACAACCAACATCTTGACTTTGCTCAGGGCAAGATACATTCATAAATAAACAAATAATAGAGGAACAAGAATGCATAAATAATTAAAAACAAAACTGATTCAAATATCTAATACTACATTAAAAAAACTATTAACTCCCCCCCCCCCCCTTCCTTTTCTCTTTATGAATGATCTTTATTTTTTATTGGTTCCACCTTTTTCTTTTTTCTTTTCTTTTTTTTGAAGGTAGAAGATAAGTTTTATTAGAGGAAAAAACAACTCTGTGTGCATCGAGCATGAAAACTAGAGAGTCTGTTCCAGTTCATGTGTCTCATGGAGGAGGTTGGATTCAATCTGTCATTGTGCACTATATTAATGACTCGCCATAATCAACAGCACCATAAGATCAATATCTAAAAGGAGTTAATCCTGCATCATGGTATGCCTTTCATAAGAAGTCATGACTCAGCCTACTTCCAATGGAAAAAAAGAAAAGTAAAAAGAATCACTTAATATTCAACACTTCCAAAAAAATCATCCATATAATATATTCCATCAAGGTCACAATCTGCTTCTGCCCACAACTGAATTAGACCATTCACTTAGTTCACAGGCAAGACAAGATACCATACAAAGACCAGACTAATATCAGGAATAAAATAATTTCCTTCCACCATGGCCAGAAAGGAAGGGGACCAGCATAAATAAGTGCATAACCATCTTGTTTCAATTCAAGATGCATTATTGAGGTCTGGTTTCTCACATGGAATTTGGCTTCTGGTGTAACAAATGCCAAAAAAAAAACATCTTGTTGGATGAAGAACATCCTAAATCTTCAATTGACCAACCAAAAACACAAGTATGATATGGATTGCACAATCCAAGATTATGCATCCTTTCAACCAACACAAACCGCCATATAGGACCATAAAATATTTGCTTGAGATGTGAGGTATGAGCCTCACAGGATTCCAAAAAAATATAAGATAATCTGTCAAAGAAAACCACCATAAATTAACAAAGATAAATGCACTTACAAGCTCGAAGAGATAATGTTTTTACACAATGACACCAACAAGGCACCAATCCCTGGTGATTATTCTTACCTTTCCATCCACAGAATATATGACCATTCAAACTCAAACAACCAAAGAAAACAGAAACACCACTAACACCATGATTTTGTCAGCAACAATTGGTTGCAAAGTAACATTTCATAAATAAATTGAAAAGCCTAATCAGAAACCAATGCATATTACAGCAAACAATGTTGCCACTACTAAGGAACATATATTACTTTTAGATTACACTAAACCCCAACCCCAACCCCAACCCCCAATAAAAGAAAAAAAAAAAAAAATCTTTTAGCAATCTATGATCCCAATGTTTGAAAAACCCATATTATGAATCAAAACTCTTTGTTCTACAACCATTTTACCAAAAGCAGACACATCATCAAACTAAAAATGAACCATGATCTTCAACACTAAACCAATCTTTTCTGACACCCACATAAACTTTAAGAATTCTTTACACTTTTTTGTCCCTTCTTTTATCTATGAACAAAAAATTAAACCCATGAATAACTCAATGAAGCTAATATGTTATCCAAAGAAGTAAATTTTTTTCAAAAAACACATCAATAATTCACAAGAGTACACTCACTATTACCATTAAAACAAGCAAAATTAGAACCTTGTAATTGAGATGCATCAAATGTCACAGAGGCAATTCAATCAAATTCAAAAAGAAAGAAACCACTAAACTATTCAACTTTTTTATCAAAAAAAGACTAAACTATGCGACTTTACCACTACTGTAAATTTTCTCCTGGAAAAATACGCAATAATGCAATACTGAGAAAGTGAGCCACAGACTAAATGATCAAAGAGAGTCCATTAGTATGGTCTGGAAACACCGTTGGGTGGGTCGTGCAGCCCAACTAGTCTGGCCCAGTAGGTTTTATTGTCACAAACAGAGGGCTGGACCCTCAAGGCTCATTTGTTACCTTCGGGGTGGCATTCTATAGTTTCCAGAGAGAGAGAAGGAAAAAACAAAAAAAGAGAGGCTTTTTTCCTTCTTCTGTTGTCGAATAAAACACTTGAGTCGGATAAGATACTTGAGATTACGGATGGACTCAAGAAAAAGATAATCGGAATTTCTTTTTTTTCTTTTTGCTAAAAAGGAAGAAAAGATAATCGGAATTTCTACTTTCATTAAAGGATACCTCTTGATAAGTTGTCTACCATGGGATTTTGACTAAAAGACCCACCCAACTCTACTTAAAGAATAATTATTCCGTACATTTAATATATTATACTTCTTCTTTTTTTGATAGGTCAAGGTCAAATTTTTATTAAAATTAAGTTACCTCCTAGTACACAGGGTGTGTACAAAGAAGAGCAAACAATTAAGATAAATTACAAGAGTCTAGGAACTCCTCAAAAGAGGAAAAACCTGGTGGTGAAAGACGTCCACTCAAACAAAGTCCTAAGAAATCTGGACTTAATTTCCAGGGATGTAACCTCAATGCCCTAAAAAACACGCTTGTACGGACTCCATAGGCAGAACCCACTTTTATATGAGAGGAAGATATAGTATACCGGATGTCGGTATTGCAGTGGAGGTCTTGAATATTAGAGTGGTAATTAAAGTCAAATAAAGCTATAGAATATTTGAATGTTTAAGTGCCATCACCAAACTCGGGCTCCTTGTTCAAGTTTGATTCATTTATTTTTCTAACAAATCTAATAATTAAGCTCTTTTCTCTGGACACATAACTAAACATCATGACTAGAACATAGTTAATTATAGTATATTTTTTTCTAACATCAATTCACCAAAATACCATAGAAGTTTCACTGTCTGGTTTTCGAATCTGAATTCGTCTAGTTTGATCACCTCTAGATGCAAAGGACGCAATTTCATGTAGCAATAAAATTTTGAAATCTCAAAGCACAATATCACATTATCCTTAACAGAAACACAATGACATGAAATGGCTGTACATGATCCATAAAAACGATTCTAATGACTTGCAGCTTAAAGTATAACAAAAGATATTATCACACAACAAGCAACAAAACATTTTTATGTACACAGTTACAATATTGATGCTCTTTCCATCGTGTAGTCTCAATAGTTTCTTGACTATAGCTCAATTGGTACTTGGCCCTCCCATAATTACGGGATGGGTGAGACAATGAGTTCACGACCCACTACGTGTGTGTGCAACTTACCAATAAAAAGGGAATGTATGCCCAACTGGCCAACTAGCATTAAATGTATTGTGTGTACAACTTTTAAATTTTTTTTGGAATTAATCAAGGAAATTAAAAGAACACCAAAGGCAAAAGCATGTACACTGTAGACATATATAAGGGCAGTACTGAACTATAAAAAGCAATGGAAGTATGCAGTAACCCCATGGGGCCGGGATGGAGGGAAAGCGAGATTGGAATATTCCATATAAAGTTCATCGAACAAGGTATAAAACCAAAGTACTAGTATACAATGACAACTAAGCCTTAGTCCCAAAAGACTAGTATGCACATGAATACTCAATCAAAAGACTAAAAACAGAAATGTAATACAAACAAACCAAATATATTACCTGGATGTATGGATAGGTATTGGCAGCAGCAGTGTCACCAATAAGCATGGAATCACATTGAGAGGAATTTCGAGCATTATCCGCCTTTGACTGAACCTGAACAAGGCCCCTATAACAGTTCTTTGAATGCCCAGCCGATATACCTTTAGAAATAATCCTACTCCTAGTATTCTTCCCTTTGTGTATCATCTTTGTCCCTGTGTCTGCCTGCTGATAATTATTTGTCAACGCTACTGAATAGAACTCACCCACGGTCTCATCGCCCTCCAAAACAACACTCGGATACTTCCAAGTAATGGCAGACCCTGTCTCCACTTGGGTCCAGGATATTTTCGAGCGAGCTCCAGCACAGAGGCCTCGCTTTGTAACAAAATTATAAACCCCTCCCTTCCCTTCCTCATCCCCAGCATACCAATTCTGCACTGTGGAGTACTTAATCTGTGCACTCTCAGCACAATACAACTCCACCACAGCAGCATGAAGCTGGTTCCTATCATATGAAGGCGCTGTACAACCCTCCAAATACTCCACAAAACTCCGGTCATCCGCAACTATTAATGTCCTCTCAAACTGCCCTGTTTCCAATGCATTTATCCGAAAATAGGTCGAAATCTGCATCGGACATTTGGTGTCCTTCGGAATATAACAAAACGAACCATCACTAAACACCGCAGAATTCAAAGCCGCATAGTAATTATCCTCACTAGGCACCACCCTTCCCAAATACTTCCTAACCAAATCAGGGTACTCCCTAATTGCCTCCGATATTGAACAAAATATCACACCAGCCTTCTCTAAGGTCTTCCTATGTGTTGTGGCAATTGACACACTATCAAGAACGGCATCGACAGCAACATTAGCCAATCGATTCTGCTCATTCAAAGGGACACCCAATTTATCAAAGTACCTAATAAGTTCGGGGTCGGCCTCATCGAGGCTATTCAAAGCGGGTTTCTTCTTGGGTGCAGAGTAATAACAAATATCTTGGAAATTTATAAGTGGGTATTGGTTATCAGACCACTTAGGCTCTTTCAACTTCAAGAATTTCTCATAAGCATTCAATCTAAACTCAAGCATCCAATCGGGTTCTTCTTTAAGAGAAGAAATCAACCTGATTGTTTCCTTAGAAAGCCCCTTTGGAATCGAATACGAATCAATATCAATGTTAAAACCATATTTCTTATCGTACTCAATGTTACGTAGAATTTCCTGGATTTTCTCACTAGCACTAGTTGTATTTGTAGCTGTAGAAATCGAAGACTTACCTGGTGAAGAAGAAGAAGAAGAAGAAGGAGGAGAAATTGAACCCGGACCCGAATACCCGACATCTGCTCGGACCTTGAAGAGCCTTGAAGTTGGGGTTTTGAGGATTGGAAATTTAGAAATTTGGGGTTTTGAAAGAAACCCTTTAGAGAGTTTAGGTGAATCATAAATGGGTTGTGGAGAAAAGCCTGAAATAGTACCGTTAGCTAAGAGAGAAGCCATGGATGTGGTGTGGTTCAGAGAAACGTGAGTGAAAGACATCAACACAAATATGTTTTCTGTTTTTTATGTTTTTTTGGTATTTTCTTAGAACAGAAATTCGTTGTATTGTTTTGGCCACAAATTAAAGGGGGCTCGTGTGTAACACGTACCTTCGAGGATGAGGACACGTGGCTGTAGTTTCGTGAAGCAGGCAATTTAAAGAGTTTAAGATCAACTCAGCACCAAACTCATCTCATGTCTCTGTAACCAAACAAGTGGGAGGTTTTTTTTTTTTAACTTGCTGTTTTGAGGTGGTGATAGGCGGCGGCGAGATTGATTTTTGTTGGTCAAGTTCTCTAGATTTGGATGTCGGGGAGCAGAAAATCAATGATTGGAGCCGGCGGTGAGGAGGAAATCTGTATATGGATGATGAGATTGGGGATTTTTAAAGATTGGCTGTTTAAGTTTTTTATTATTATTATTATTATTCTTGCTGTTTAGGTTTTAAAACTAAAATGAATTAATAAAAATTAAATTTGATTACTCAATAAAAAAGAAAAAGAAAAAAAAAAGTGTAATAAAATTGAAGCGACACGTAGTTAGGATGAAAGTTGAAAAGAAAATGCCAAAAACACAAATTAAGATGAATTAATATTCTATTAATTAAATTTTTTATTCAAAAAAAAGAAAATCAAATCGTGATAGAATCAAAAGTAGACAAAGTGTCAATTATTTTGATCATTTTGGAGGTGGAGTGTTTTTCTTAAAAATCGAGTAGGATTAGTGTAATTTCATTATAAACTCGAGAGTTTTATTATAATTTATCCCAAAAAAAAAAATTAGATATCTATTATGTATGTTTTGTTATATAGGATGGAAAAATAGAACAATGGAAAATATAGCTTGTATAAATTCACTATTATACTCTTATTACATAATATATAATTTTTTTTTTATTATTATATAAGAATAAAATTATCCTTTAAATAATAAACACATCATATTTATTATATTTTATTTTTCTTTACTCTCCTAGTTTAGATCATAAAAAAAAAAAATAAAACATGAAAACAAATTGTCAAATGTTAACACATTGATAAAAATGTATAAAACATGAAAACAAATTGTCAAAGATAGATTTAGGCTTTTTACCATTGTGTGCATTTAAAAAAACTTTCAAAAAGCCACTTGAATGATTCAGCTGTCTCATCCTACAAAAGGGCAGTCCCTAAAATCACCTTCTCTCTATGGTGATTAAAACTAATGAACAAAGCTAAAGGCCTAAAATTTTTATTTGTGACATATGTAGTGTCAAAAGTAATAACATCTCCAAAATGAGCATAATCTATAATCATTTTAGCATCAGCCCAAAATATATTAATTATCTGCTCTTCGTTATCTAATTGTACTACATAATGAAACGATGGATTATGAATCAATTGTTGTTGAAAATACCTTAATAAACTACCGGCTTCACCATATATCAAGCTTCTTCGGCGTCTCGTTCGAAGATAATTTTTTTGATTAACTTCAATGTAACCAAGTGTTGACACCTCATTTTGCAACCATTAATTTTATTTTTTTACACTTTAGTGCATAAAGGGTAAAATGGTAATTTCACAAGTTTGAAAATTCAAAGTTGGTCCATAAATTTAAAATCATATTTTAAGTGATCAAAATTGAATTAAGAATGAGAGTGCATTTTTCGGATTGGAAATCGAATCAAAAACCAAGATTTTATTAAGAAAATAAATTTGATTGGTTAAAATGATATTTACTATAAGTTCACATGCATAGGATTACTTGTTAATTAATTTGATTGGTTCTCTAAAGGATTAAATTAAAATCAATTAATAAATAATTCCTATTAGTTTAGAACACCTTAAAATGGTAAGTATTCATGCACAAGATATTCATCAAAGGATAATTCTTAAATTGATTTATTTTTAACTAATGGGATAATTATTTTGACCAATAATTATCATATTAATTATTAATAAATTGATTAAAATTAAGAAATCTCGAATTTATCCAAATAAGGACTTTTAAATCCACTAGAAGTTGAACAAAGGTGAAAAAACCCGGAATTATCCAAAACCCAATTCGGATTTGTATTCCAGGCCGTACACTGGTCGGTATTTCAATCATAACTTTTGACTCAATTATCTGATTGAGTTGATTCAAATTGGGCTGGAAATCTGACATGATTGGATACAAATATGTCTAATGACCATCTCCAAATTCGAATGTTTAGAGGGTCAAAGCGGGCCCACAATTAGAGCTTAAAAATCAGCCAGAATTTTGGGATTTTCATAAAGTATATCCAATTTCCAAAACCCTAATGCACTCCCATGAGGTCCAAAACGTTGGGTAGGTTCATTTTAGGGCTGCCATATAATTAGAAAATATTCTCATTTTAACAAGGGTTGGAAAAATTAGTCAGAGCAATCCTAAGCAAAATTTAAGAGAATTTTGGCAAAGGGTTAGACTTTGAAATAAGAACACAAGTGTGTTCTTATATTCAAGCCTAGGGATTACAAAAGCCATTTTTTGTAATCCCTATTTCCAATCTTTCAATTCCATTTTTAATATCTTTTAATCATATTTAACAGTTTTTCTTAAGAAACAATTTTCAGGACTGGTGGTATTCTCAATTAAGATGCCGCATTTTACCACAATCAAATTCAATTCGGGACACTCATTTAGGAGGTTGTATCCCAAAAGGTACAATAATTTATTTTTTAGTTTAATGCAGCAACTTTAATTGTGTAGAATGAATGATTAGGTTTTAATTTTAATTGTTTGATTAATTTTTAATGCACAATTGCTATATTGCATTATTTTCGGTTTCCGTTTTGTGAATGATGCAAATATGATTTTTCTAACATGTTGTACTAAAAGTACATCAACTTTAAATTATCTTTTTCATGTGAGATACATGCTTAAATGATTTTAAATGCTCGATGATTAATCACTGTTTAATTTTTTATTGCATGTACTGTTATAATGCTATGAATCAAATGTGAGTATGGTTTGTTTGAGGTTGTGAACTTAGATTAATGGATCCTTAGAGACTGACCTAGGTCAGGTTGGATGGGTGCCTAACACCTTCTCATCCAATCCCCTAGCCCCCGAATCCTAATCTTAGAGGATGTTTAGATTAGTTTATATATCCTATTTACTTTCTTTTTTAGATTGTATTTAGGACCAAAGTCTTGTATTTTGTTTTCTTAGATTGTATTTAGGGCAAAATATTGTAATTTGTTTCTTTTCCAAACAATTGTATTATTTATTCAATCAATAAAAGATAGCACTTTTTTTTTAGCTTTTTGTTATAAAAGTTAGGTGGCGACTCTATTGTAATATCCCCTAGTGATTAAGATAGAAAACAGTGTAATCACCATTTTTGAGAATCATGTTTAGGCCTTTACATTGGGTTAAGGGTCGTGGTTCTCACACCAAGATTAGCCCTTCCCACAGCTTCTCTACTCATTAACTCGTGTGCTGCCTTAGGCTTAATTTCGGAAGCATAAGCTAAATCAACAGTAAAAGCTTGGGCTTCAGACATCCTTCGTTGTGATCGCATCATGTACGAATTTTCTGGACGATAAAGAATATGATTATGTTCAGCTACAAAATCATACACCTTATACTTTCCAGTCTCCCAAACTAATGAAACACCCAACCGTACAGGACAATTATGTCAACGTTTATGAATGAATTTCCTTGTTTTTTCATCTCAATTGAGCAACCTATATTTAAACTATACAATGATTCTAATAAGGAAAGAAAATAATTGACAAATAACAGTAAGTCAACATATCCCTATAATTATGCCTAAATATCTGCCCCACCACATGTAATCTATTCTGTTTTCAAACTCAAATCCCTAAATATCTTCCAACACTCCCCCTCAAGCGGGAGCATAGATGTCTCGGATGCCCAGCTTGTCAAGAGCCGAATTAAAAATCTTATTCGATACTCCCTTTGTCAGGATATCTGCAAGTTGATTCTCAGTCCTCACAAATGGAGTGCAAATTAATCCCTCGGTCAACTTCTCCTTGATGAAGTGCCTATCTACTTCAACATGTTTAGTACGATCATGCTGAACCGGATTGTGAGCAATACTAATGGCAGCTTTGTTGTCACAGTAAAGCTTCATTGGATCTTTAGAATGGACTCCTAACTCTTTCAACATAGCCTTCAGCCACAGCATCTCGCATATCCCATGAGCCATGGCTCTGAATTCTGCTTCTGCACTAGATCTAGCCACAACAGATTGTTTTTTGCTACGCCATGTGACTAGATTCCCTCCCACAAACGTGCAATACCCAGAAGTCGATCTTCTATCTGTTATAGATCCTGCCCAGTCAGCATCAGTATATCCTTCCACTTCCAAATGACCATTTTTGTAGAGCATCAGACCTTTCCCTGGTGCAGATTTTAAGTACCTAAGAATTCTATACACAGCCTCCATATGTTTTTCACAGGGTGCATGCATGAACTGACTTACTACACTCACAGCAAAAGCTATGTCAGGGCGAGTATGAGATAAGTAAATAAGCTTTCCAACCAATTTCTGGTATCTCTCCCTGTCTACTGGAGTATCATCAACATCTTCACCTAACCTGTGATTCTGTTCAATCGGTGTATCAATAGGTTTGCAAGCTAACATCCCCGTCTCAACCAATAAGTCCAGGACATATTTCCTCTGAGAAACAAATATTCCCTCCTTTGATCTAGCAACTTCAATGCCAAGAAAATATCGTAGAGTGCCAAGGTCTTTGATCTCAAACTCCTTAGCCAAATATGTCTTCAACTTTCCCATCTCCATAATGTCATTTCCAGTCACCACAATATCATCTACATACACAATCAAGGCTGTAACCTTACCCTCATTTGAATGTTTCAAGAAAAGAGTGTGATCAGACTGGCTCTGGTGATATCCGTACTTCCTCATAGAGTGAGTGAATCTGCCAAACCAAGCTCTCGGAGATTGTTTCAGCCCATACAAGGATTTCCTCAATCTACATACTTTTCCGCTTTCTGAGGAGGTAGAGAAACCAGGAGGAAAGTCCATGTATACCTCCTCCTCTAGATCCCCATGAAGGAAAGCATTCTTCACATCAAACTGCTGAAGGGGCCATTCCAAGTTTGCAGCTAAAGATAATAAGACCCGAATAGTATTGATTTTTGCCACTGGTGCAAATGTCTCCTGATAGTCTATACCATAGGTCTGTGTGTAACCTTTGGCCACTAATCTCGCTTTGAACCTTTCTATTGAACCATCTTCCTTGTGCTTCACGGTGAATACCCACTTACAACCAACTGTCTTCTTATCTTTTGGTAGCTCAACTAATTTCCAGGTAGAGTTTTTTTGAAGAGCTTCCATTTCCTCAACCATGGCAGCTTTCCACCTTGGATTGTTAAGAGCCTCCTGTAAATTTTTTGGAATAGACACAGAGGACAACTGGTTTGCAAAAGCTTTACATGATGGAGATAAGCGGTGAGAAGACACATAGTTAGAGATAGGGTATCTATATATAGAAGGACATGTACGAGTAGATTTTCTCAAAGCAATAGGCATATTAGAATCATCAACATGAGAATCAACAGGAGTAGTAGGTTCAAGGGAAGAGACTATCTCAGGATTACCTGTCACAGGAACAACTAATTGATCATTGGATTGGTCAAGAGATGCTTGCTCCCTTGAATCTAAAGCAGGTCCTGAAGATGGCACGCTATTTAGCTCCAAAGTGGGTAACACATTCCAGGACTTCTCTTCACTCTGTAAGTTCTCCCCCTGAAGAGAATGTTCTAAATCTCCCCCTGAGAAGTAAGCCTGGTCTTCAAGAAAAGTAACATCCATAGAAACCAGTATTTTTGTTGAAGGGGGGTGATAGCACTTATATCCCTTTTGTGTGGTAGAGTACCCTAAGAAAATGCACTTTTGTGCTCGTGGGTCCAGTTTACTACGATGTTGTTTGTGGATATGGACATAACAGACACAACCAAACACTTTAGGTGGGATTTGAAGCAGAGTAGGAAGAGAATGTATCTTGGACAAGGATTGAAGTGGGGTTTGGAACTGGAGGACTTTAGAAGGCATTCGATTAATGAGATATGCTGCTGTAAGAACAGCGTCTCCCCAAAAAGATTTAGGAACATTCATAGCAAACATTAAGGACCTAGCAACCTCTAAGAGGTGGCGATTCTTACGCTCAGCCACACCATTCTGTTGCGGTGTATCAACACATGAAGTTTGGTGGATTATACCATAGGCATGAAAATAGGCACTAAGTTCCTTCTTAAGGTATTCCCCTCCATTATCGGATCGGAGAACCTGGACTCTAGTGTTAAACTGGGTTATAATCATTTGGTGAAAGGAGTGAAATATGGAAATCACTTCACTCTTTTCCTTTAACAAGTAAACCCAAGAAACACGAGTACAATCATCGATAAAAGAAACAAACCATTTAGTATTGGAACGATTAGTAACACGGGATGGTCCCCACACATCACTATGAATAATAGAAAATGGCACAGAACTTTTATTAAAACGGGGATGAAATGAAGTACGGTGGTGTTTGGCTAACAAACAACTGTCACAATGAAAACTGGAAACATTATTTTTCAAAAATAAGGAAGGAAACAATTTAAGCAAGTAACGAAATGAGGGATGACCAAGTCTTCTGTGCCACAACCAAATTTGTGCCTCTGATGTTGAACTACCAACAACTTGATGGACTTGTCCTGTATCCTCCTTAGCGTGCCAATTCAGATCCAAGTAGTACAAGCCATCTCGTTCCCTACCAAGACCAATCATCGTCCCCGTAAGGAGGTCCTGAAAAACACAATGAGTATCAAAGAATGTTACGGAACATTTCAATTCTTTAGTAATTTGACTAATGGACAATAATTTTCCAGATAAGTGGGGAACATGTAGAACAGTAGAGAGAGACATGGAAGAGGTAAGAGGGAGTGAACCTACTCCAGACACAGCAGAAGATGACCCATTAGCAGTTTTAACACAACGCTTACTAGGATGAGTATTATAAGAAGAGAAATTACTTGATTCATGTGTCATATGATCTGTAGAACCTGAGTCTATAATCCAAGAAGACTCACAACAATCACGATTGGGAGTATTTAGGGCAAATCCAAGGTTACCTGTATTGGCTAAGGAACATGAGGCATCCTTTTGGGATAACCGCTGAGCATACTCCTTTAGTATGTGATCTACCTGGGCCTGTGAGTACTGTGGTTGTGGAGTATGAACGGTTGTGGTATGTGCTCTAGACTCTGTTTTACCACCCTTGTGTCGACTTGAGCCTTCTCCCTTCTTACGGAACCAGTCTGGGTAACCATTCAGCTTGAAACAAGTCTCTCGAGTGTGCTTAGTTCCCTTGCTTGCAATGAGTACAAAATAGAGATTCCTTATCTTCAGGTTTCCAAGATCCAGAGGAAACTAATGCAGATGGGGAGTGCTGGATAGTCATCAAAGCTGAACTCTCATGTGGAGGACTTGCGAGCATAGCAGCTTGGCGAAGCTCCTCTCGCCGAACAAAAGCATATGTGCTTCGCAAATTAGGAGTAGGATCCTGTGCCAAGACCTGTACCCTGATTTGGTCAAACCCTGGGTCTAGACCTGCTAGAAAATCATAAACCCGCTCATTCTCAATTCTTGTCTTCAACGTAGCTGTATCTTTAGCACTCTCCATATCATACGGATTGAGAAAATCAAGCTCCTGCCAAATAGTTTGAAGAGCAGAAAAATAACTAGCCAATGACTTTCCTTGTTGACGAGTTTCATGTGCTTTACGCCTTAATTCGTAAATCTGGGAAGCATCATTACCAGTGAAATAGGTTTGGGCTACAGCATCCCAAATATCATGAGCAGTGGGTAGTCTTAGAAAACTAGCATTGATATCTGGAGTCATTGAGTTGAGGAGCCACGACATCAACATGGCGTTTTCCTCCACCCATGTAGAGAATGAAGGATCACTGATAGCTGGTTTTATTTTTTCTCCTGTCAAGTACCCCAACTTCCCTTTCCCAGTAACATACAATTCTACAAACTGGGACCAAGCAGAATAATTTGTCCCATCAAGTTTGTTAGATGTCATCTGCATGCTCATATTATCTAATTGAGTCATCACAGTTGAAGACACTGGTGGTGCTGCACTAGACTTTGGAGGAACTTCAGACATTTTTTTTTTTTTTTTTTTTTATTTTTTTTTTTTTTTTTTTTTTTTTTTTTTTTTTCAGATACTCTCCTCTAAGTTAAAATAAACTTTCAGATGCTTCGTCGGTGGGCTCGCATGGGCCAAACCGATGACCAGGCTTTGGAGCGATTGCCTTCTCATCCCTATGGCGGATCCGTTGAATCGAAGATCAGTGGCGGTGGGGATCACTTCCAGCTGGGGTTCGTACCGATTAAATCGGAGTGCCGTGGCTCGATCGCTGAGTCTGCAACCGAGTTATGGCGGTTCCCGAGTCGACGATGATTCCGCCGTTTCCTGAAGCGTCGATTGCGAAGAGCGAGGAGGGGATCGAGAGGGCTTGGCCTCCTACGCTCATTCCGCTGAGTCGGACGTAGTAGATCGTGTCGAGCTTAGGTAGTAGATCGTGTCGAGCTTGCTGTTTCGGAGTAATGAAGTGGTGACTGAGTCACCGGGTGGGACCGAGTTGAACTCGAGAGTGGAGGATTTGCCTGAGTCACGGTCGACTAAGCAGTATGAAAACGACGATGCTTTGATCTGAGAAGTGAGCGAGAGCGTGCCACCGCCGAGACCGAGTAATCCGGCTTTGATCGAGAACGCCGATCAAGAAGCGCTGTCCTCCAGACCAAGCCGCTGGTTGTTCCTATGACTGAGAGAAAAAAAAACGCGCCGGTGTTGGATCGGAAATAAAGAACAAGGAGCAGCGGTCGGCGATTTGCCCAGACCAAGCTGCGGTAAGAACTTAGGGTTTTTGTTTTGTGTTTTGCTCTGATACCATGTCAACGTTTATGAATGAATTTCCTTGTTTTTTCATCTCAATTGAGCAACCTATATTTAAACTATACAATGATTCTAATAAGGAAAAAAAATAATTGACAAATAACAGTAAGTCAACATATCCCTATAATTATGCCTAAATATCTGCCCCACCACATGTAATCTATTCTGTTTTCAAACTCAAATCCCTAAATATCTTCCAACAAATTAGTCCTTGTTTCGTATCGATATCGAGGCTGATTGGTCAGATGATCTCGTTTTTCTGCTTTTCGAGAACATTCTTTAGAACACAAAAATCTTCTTGATGTTATTTCACCGTCTATCTTACTTTTATTTAAATAATGCTTTCGAACATTAAAACCCACTTGCTTTCTATAATTTTCCCAATACTTCCAAGCCACCTCTAACATATCAAATTCCATACCAACCTTTGGGACTTAATCAACCACGGTCTCCATGTTTTGAGAGGACATATCTGCCATCCTATAAAAAGATCATGAAACCAAATTCTAATTAGTTCAATCAAACTGAATATTACAACAATTTTTTTTTTAAAGAAATCATGACTTTGAATTACAAATGTTGCACAGTACTTAAAAGAAAAAAAAAGTTCTGAACTTTGAATTACAAATGCTGCACAGAACTATTAAAAAATAAATAAATAAACTGAACAGCTAACAAGAAGCTCTAACTTTTGAATTACAAATGCTACACGAAACTATGTATAAAAAATAAAATAAAAACTGAGCAACCGATTAAAAATTACAGAGAGAAAGATTTAGAACACTGAACAACCAATAAAAAAAAGTTCCCACCTATGAAACGTGAAGTACAAATGCTGCATAATTCTGTATATATATAAAACTAAACAGCCAATAAAAAAATTTAGAGAAAGATTTATAACTAAAGGAACTTAAAATGTAACAACTTGAAAAGCTGACCAAAAAATAAGAAGATGAACCTCAAGAGATTTGTCTTAACAGAGTTCAACTATGCAACAGAAATCAACTAGAAAGAAGAGAAAGAATCGTTAGATCCTTGGTCAACCTAGTGGGGGTTGGCCTTTAGCTCTCCGATGCCTTTGTCAGTTTATGAAATTTTATAGAA